>CM077649.1:29272500-30472500 GCA_039707465.1 Rhabdophis nuchalis | reverse complement strand
TGTTAGCCTTTACTTGTTCCACTAATTGCAATACTATAAGAGTAAAATATAACAAATTTCCAGCATTACATATATTTTCACTGCCTGTTTTAGGTTCTGCTAAAAATAATGATTGGTACAAGAACTTTGAAAGCATTCCAAAGGATAATCAAAAGTAACTTTATTGAGTCCTTTGTGTGCATTTCAGAAAATATTTGGAAGATATGTAAGTACAAACACATCACTGATATTTTTCAAGATCTTAATATTCTTCAGGTTTCAATTATGAGCCTGCTGCGACTGCTATAAAGAATCAAGTTAATAAAGCTAATTTACATCTTAAAACACCTACAGTATTTTTCAGGATCACACAAAATCCTGAAAAAAGCGTAGCTGTTTTATTGAAGAGCAGAGATGTGGTACTTGCACACAAAGTTCAAAGCACTTCTTCCTCATCATTTTCACGGCATCCACATCTTTCTTCCCAAGATACTGGATAAAATATTTTGGATTTAAAGACTAATTTATATCCAGCATTATTAATGATACAAAAAGTGTTAGGGTCATTTAAATCAAACAAAAGGCAGCCTCATTTTTGTGAATTAGTGGAATGTTTGCCCTCTTCCTACTTTTTCTAATATGAAAGAAAGTGGTAAAGATGAAAGGCCAATCAACAGAGATTACGGAACAGCATGGAGTAGTCTAAGCCTTGAGTCTCTAAATTGTCTAAAAACCATTATCAAAACAGTAATTATTAATGCAACAGAAAGTGTATTTATTACACAATTTGAGAGATATAGTATATAAATAAATGCATGCATATGTGGATATGTATGTGTATGTATATATGTGTGGATATATGTGTGTAATTTTTTTAGATATGTGTGTTAGTTTTATGAGCTGATCAATAAATTAAATTAGAGAGAGACCAGGATAGATCTATTTCGAGCTTATTAGCTCTCATCAGCTGGCCATACCCCTTACTGGGATTCGAACCAGGGCTGTGTTGCATGCCAGGCAAGGAGCTTAGCACTTTAGCCAAGCCGGTTCCCCTTATTGCATCAGCAGAGACAGGGTATATTAGTATAGGTAATTCTTTCACAACAACCTGTTATTAGGCCCCAATTAAGGGAGGAGACGTACTGTTTCATATATATATATGCCCTCCCCCTCCCCATGTGTTTTTGGTTTTAATGTTTGATTTTAACTTTTTATGTTTTTACTTAGATGTAACTGTAAGCCAGGCAGAGTTAGCCTATAGTAAGATGGGCTGCTAATACATTTTATAAATAAATAATAAATATTGATTATACTTCTCTCCAAAGATGGATAGCCTTCCTAATCTGTTATATATGTGTGTGTGTGTGTGTGTGTGTGTGTGTGTGTGTGTTAGTTTTTATGAGCTGATCAATAAATTTAAATTTGAGAGACCAAGATAGATCTATTTCGAGCTTATTAGCTCTCATCAGTTGGCCACACCCCACTGGGATTCGAACCGCGGCTGTAATGAATCCAAGGCAGAAGCCTAGCACTCCAGCCTAATCGGTTCTTATTTATATATAATAAATGGAAATGGGACAGATTCTTTAGCAATCCATACTGGAACAACTAAGCTATGTATATTGGAAAACCTAGGTTGCCATTACTTTTTGCTGGGCTGTCACAAATGGACATACCAAAATAAATGTTTCACAGTCTGTACTAGCTTTGTCTGTAAAGAAAGAAGAAATTATATCATCATTAATAATACTCTGGGGAAAAGGAATAGATATAATGATTGGTTGGTAAAATGGATCTGATTATTGAATATCTATTGTTTTAATGAGAAATAATATGGACTAACACATCTGAGTTGAATTGCGAAGTGCTTACACTGCTGAATGTTTGTCAATTTGAGGAAAAATTGAGCGAAATTTTCTAAAGAAAACTGTTGGGTGTGATCCAGAAAAGATTCTTGAAAACTGAAAGAGAAAGATGTATTCCGGAATATGTTATGTTGTATATGATGCACAGATGGTGCCCTAGTGATCAAAAAGAATGAACCATCAAATGTTTTATGATCCAGAGAAAAGGTTACCAGTCTCACCCCAATTTCTATATGTTCCCTTATCTCTAAACTAAGAAATGGGTTAAGAGCTGAATGGTGCATGATTATATTAAATTCACATCAAATACTGCAAAGGTTATATGAGTTTAGTTGCCTTAAACTGAAGTTTGGAAGTACAGAAAAAAATTGTCTTGCTATTTCAAAACTCAAGCTATTAAAAAAAAACATCGGATGAGAAGGGAAGACAACACAATTAAGTATGCTTACCAAGTGAGCCTAAGAAAACAAAATGGGCTCTTGATGACTACCTTAATGAGTTTCTTAATAAGGGAGAAAAAATAAACAGCTGGTTTTGTACTGTATGTTCATCAAATCCTATGAATGCATAGGAACCTCTGTGATATTGTCAATCTCCCAGGTAAACCACACAGGAAACACAACTATATGAAGTATTCTACTTGATTGTAAGGCTACATTAACAGAATCGCAGAATCTTGTTAAGTGTAAAAGTGCTAATGCGGCTTCCATTCTCTAGAACAGGTGATAAGGATGTCACCCTGTCTCCAAGCCCCAGTAGCTTTGGTCTCAGGTGTTGAGGTTTGTTGTTTGTTTAATCACCCTGCTTTCTTTTGTTGATTTTGCTGTCTTTAAATTATTTTAGCCTGGGCTGCCTGTTTGGTTTAATTTTTTAGTTGTTTTAATCGCTTGTCTAGTTTTAAACTCCGCCTAAATCACACTAAAGTTAGGCAGGCAAAAATTTAAATAAATAAATAAATAATGTATAAAACAAACAATCCCACACAAATAACTACTGTTGATCATTCATAAAAATCCAAAGGTTGAATGAGAATTGTGAAGACTTACATTCACACACACACACACACACACACACAATTTTACACATTGGTAATAAGGAAATTCTGGTAATAAGAAAAACGTAGCAAACTTGTATCAAAGTTCAAATACGTAAGTGCCAATTATGACCTTATTCAAACCCAGGATCATAAAAGATCTATCAACTCATAAAACCTCTATAAATAGACCTCTGCAACTTTACAATGAAGTGATTTATTGGCTTTCTATAGTTAGTAGGGAAGATCTATTTGAAAAGAAATGGGCATATACTTGATAGTTTTCAAGCTCTGAATGAATATTTTAAACTCACAATTTTCTTAGATACCTTCGACTGGAAAATCTCATAAATCCTTATTTGGAAGAGCCAAAGATGACAGCATATAAACATATTTTAAAATGTAGTATACCAGTGGATGAACAGTGAGTTTAGTTTCTTCTCAAATTACTAAAAACATCAAGGATATCAACAAAAGAACTTCCCATTTTGCAATCTGAATTTTACAATATAAAATTTGTTTCTGCTAAAGTGAAAGAATACCAAATCTAAGCTCTTACCGTAATATACAGTTCAATTACTTATATTCTTTCTGTGAAAAAGAATCTGTTAGTCCAAAATAATTCTTCATTATGAATAGTAAAGTGTTCTTACTAATCTCCTTCCTATTCCTGCTGCATTACCCTTTTGCCTGGGATACTGTGGTAGTACTAACTACTTTTGGAAACTTTAATTTTTCATTACCTCCTATGTATATAAGCCAATCACAAGAGGCATGTGTCAAATAGTCAGGAACTTGACATCTCTACCTCTTTGCAATGTTCAAAGTGATCAAAGCACAGTACATTCAGTTGTTCTGACCAGTACATGGTGTTAAAATAGAATATAGAATATGTAATTCTTTATTGGCCAAATGTGATTGGACACACAAGGAATTTGTCTTTGGTGCATATACTCTCAGTGTAAATAAAGAAAAATAGAATAGAATACATTCATCAAGGCTTCCAGAATTCCAAGAATTTGATCCATATTATTTGCTATGGCTGGAACCAATACTTCAGTGATTCAGCTTAAAATTGCATTTGGTTTTTTCTTTTCTTTTCAGCTACATCATACTATAGATTAATATTCAGTGTGCAATCAGCTACTATATCAAGACCCTTTTTACAACTTTTTTTTTAAACCATAAATTCTGAACGGCCTTTACATTCGATTTGTTCTTTCTGGGTGAGGAACTTTTAAATTTGAATTATTTTAAATTTAATACTATTATTTCAGCCCATTTCTCTAACTGATAGAAATAAAACTCTCTTTTATTCTCTAACTCTATCTTCTATGATATTAACTATTCAGTTCAGTTTTTTGTTCTCTTCTTTTAGCTAAACACAAGTTCCTTTAAAAGTCCATGGGTATTGCAAACTTTGCAATAATGGTCAAAGGAATTTCCTATGGCCATACAAAAAAAAACAAACCAGTATGGAAGAACATGGCCATGTATCACAGACTGACCATCCCTTGGCAATATATTTACATTTTGGCTGCATTTTACATTAGGTCAGAGAACAATACAGAATATAGAAAAAGGCATAGAAGGTAAAACTAAAAGTAAGAAAAAAATCTAGCCAGACAAAGCTAAGAAAAGATAAGCTGAACAGAAAAACCACACCTCATTCCAAGGAGTTTAAAGGTTTATTGAAAACCTTTGAACTGTATTAGAAAGAACTTTTCTGTGGAACAACTTTAACTTTATCATCTTTACTTTGCTTGGGACAAGTTCCTTAATATCAACAACTATTCCAAATATCCTTTCATTCAGCTTCTGTAAGGCACACACACATATGCACGCACACACATACCCATGTTTGTTTTACAGAAGCTGAATATATCTATCTATCGATTGATCAATTGATATTCTTTAAAAGAACATTTTTTTAAAAAATAGGCAATTAAAGTGAACTTTTTTTTTTTTACAAAATATGTATTTTCAGAGACACTGCTTACATTAATTATCCTTTATACCATTCATTGACTAATCTTTGTAATAAATTAAAATTCAACTCCTGCTATTCATGATAATGGAAGTCCAGTGAGATCATGGTGAGCTAGAAATCCCTGTCTAAGCAGAACAATGTTTACAGCAGAATGCTGGAATGTGATCAGTAAAATCTCTCTCAAGAAAAGAGAGATTGTGACATTGCCCAAGTGCCCTTCTGACAGCCATTCCTCCCATGTGGACTGCAATATTATTATTATTATTATTTTGCAGTTGAGTAGAGTTTTTGCAACTCAGTATAGTTTTTGCAGTTGACTTATGAATTGAACAGCTGGGAGCTAAGGGATTTCATCTAAGATCACAGTCATAATACAGCCTTTATGGGCAAAAAGTGTGATTGAACTCATTTCTTAACCAAAATTCTTATTTTCCCCCCTTCATTTGAAATATTAAGACCATTTGGAATGGCAAGCTTTTATTGCATTCACTGGATGAGTTTCCTTCTCACAAAAGAAGCTTTAAATACCAGTTTAAGGATTTAGGAAAATGTTATTTTGGGGGATAAAAAGCAAAAGCATGTTTAGAGAATTAAAAAAAAATGGGAAAGTGTATTGTCTTTGTTTTGGGAGAGGAAAAACCATAAGAATCCTGTTTTAAAGAATGTTTTCAACATTTTGTTTTCTGCCTTAGTCTATCTGCCAATAATAGAACCATCATACAATTTGGTGTGTACAGTATTTTTCGGAGTATAAGACGCACCGGAATATAAGACGCACCCAGGTTTGGAAGACACAATTTTTTTTAAAAAAGTAGGTAGGTAGATAGAGAGATAGAGAGGGAGAGAAAAATACAGTAGGTAGGGAGGGAGAGAGAGAGAGTAGTTAGGTGGGTAGGTACGTAGGTAGGTAGGTAGAGGGGGAGAGAGAGGGAGAGAGAGAAATACAGTAGGTAGATAGGTAGGGAGACAGAGTATGTAGTTAGGTAGGTAGATAAAGGGATAGAGAGAGAGGGAAATATAGTAGGTAGGTAAGTAGGGAGAGAGAGTGTGTAGATAGATAAGTAGGTAGAGGATATAGAGAGAGAGAAATAGAGAGAGAGAAATACAGTAGATAGGTAGGGGGAGAGAGAGTGTAGGTAGGTAGGTAGAGGGATAGAGAAAGAAAAATAGAGAGAGAGAGATAAATACAGTAGATAGGTAGGGAGAGAGAGAGAGAGAGTAGCTAGGTAGGTAGATGCTTCCAGGTGTATTTACCCATGTGCTGGAGAAGGAAATCACTGACCACCTTTGGAACAAATCTTTGTTTCTGCAGGCACAGTACTTGACCAACGTAATTCTCATCAATCACTCTAACTAAACAGCTTTCCAAAAGGAGGGAAAAAACCCTGTTTGCACTATGCAAACCTCCTCCAAACGGCCCATTTTTCGCAAAAATGGGTCTGTTTTTTTCCAAATAAAAGGCATGAATAGCCTTGGGGGGGGCCTGCAGAGTGCTCCTGGGGGGTGGGGGGGGGACAAAACGAGGAAAATGGCCCATTATTTTGTGAAAATGGGCCGTTTTTTGATCAAAAATAGCATGCATAGCCTTATGGAGGCTTATAGAACGCTGCTGGGGGCTGGGGGGTGGGTAGCAAAAACACCCTGTTTTTTGCTCATTTCTGCTCACCCCAGCCCCAAGAAGCTCTCTGGAAGCCTCCATAAGGGAATGCACACAGCCATTTTTGGTTTTCAGGAGGCAAAAAAATGCTGTATTCGATGTATAAGACCCACCCAGATTTTCAGCCTTTTTTTTAGAGGAAAAAAGGTGTGTCTTATACTCTGAAAAATACGGTATCTATTTTTATTTATTTCTTAATTAAACATCTAGACCAGCAGGAGAACTCTGGGAGTTGAAGTCCACAAGTCTTAAAGTTGCCAAGTTTGGGAACCCCTGATAGACTGCCCATCTCATCTAGGCTACCTTAGATGGTTTTCTGGTACCCTCCAACCTGACATTCCTCAAATGCATTAACTTTACAAATACCAGTATTTGTAGACATAACCACTCAAGAATTGTACAGGTTTCTAGGATACTCAGGTTGAAGAAGGCTACCTTAGATTCACTTTCTTAACAAATTTTCTTCAATTATACATAGTTGCCTTTCCCTTGTACTCTTTGTAAGCTGCTTTGGAAAGTTTAAAGCTGGTATTGTCTAATCTGTGGTGATGCCGAATTTTAAGGCAATATGGAAATTTATTTCTAGCAATGAGGTGATCAGGTTCCAATTCAAGAATTTTAGACACATGGCAATAAGGACTCAGCAAGGAGTAACAGGGAGATTTTTAGCTTTCTCTTCCATTTATAAATATATGACTTAGATGCATCTTCTATTGAACTCAACAATGCAATACCAGTAGAGCTACTACTTGGTGACTAGCCCCATCATTACCTGCTACAAACATAGAACACAACATATATCCTGAGGCTAGAGATACTTCAGCAAAGCCATAAATAAGAAAACAAATGAAAGGAAAGGAAAAGAAAAAGATCTTAATATAAAATGCAACCTTCTAGTTTCTTCAACATTCAATATATTTCTTCCAATATCCATGAGATGATGGCACATCATCTATTTTCCCAGCAGATATAATTTGTCCTTTCTTTAGCTTTAGATAAGCATGTTGCATTTTTTGCCCAATACATTTAAAAACTTAGACATTGCCAGCAACTCTTGGTGAAGTAGAGAGGTATGGAGGCATGATGGAAAAGGAGTTCATTAATTAACTTATAGCACAGTATTAGTAAACAGAAAATGTAAGAGACAATAATACAACCATGATCTGGTAGCAGACGGATGTAATTAGCACTGCTCCATTGGTCAATATACAATAACAATCAGACTCCTGTCCAGGTTCACAACCATCATAGTTCATTACTCATGAAACTCATGAATGGAATTGAATGGAATATGCTGCCATTGGGCCCAGTAGATGCCTTGTTATTAGAAACCCTCAGCAGCAGTAGTCACTTCAAGTCCAAGCAAGCATTTACAATATGTTTCTGTATGTGGAAGGAAATATGATTTGACTAGCCAGCCTCTGGCTAGTGGATTGTTGTTGTTAGTTGCAAAGTCGTGGCCTACCCATCACGACCCATGGACAATGTTCCTCCAGGCCTTTCTGTTTACCATCCTCTGGAGTCAATTTAAGCTCTGCTGCTTCAGTGACTCCATCCAGCCACCTCATTCTCGGTCATCTCCTTCTTCTTTTGCCATCAATCTTTCCCAGCATTAGGCTCTTCTCCAGTGATTCCTTCTTTCTCATTAGGTGGCCAGTGGATATAAGAGGAAAAGAGGAAGACTGATGCATATCCAGTCAAAGAGTACATGTTTCCGTGGGTCATGACATATTACTCAGATTCATAACTGCTGGACTACTTCTCAAATGTACTAGCATTGCACATTGCATAGTGAATAATTTCACTGTGAAGGAATTTAGCAATTTAATAAGTTAGAATGTAATTATATATTTGCTTTTGATGACTAATAGATCAGCAATTTAAAAAAACCAACAGTAGAAAACCTGTGGAGCTTTCCAAATGTCTTCCTTCAAAACATACATTCTTATAGATTAGAAAGAAAGAAAGAAAGAAAGAAATAAATAAAGAAAGAAAGAAAGAAAAAAAAAAGGAAGGAAGGAAGGAAGGAGGAAGGAAGGAAGGAAGGAAGGAAGGAAGGAAGGAAGGAAGGAAGGTAGGTAGGTAGGTAGGTAGGTAGGTAGGTAGGTAGGTAGGTAGGTAGGTAGGTAGGTAGGTAGGTGATTTGGGATGATGAAAGTTATTGGGATGAATGGAAGTTGTAATCCAATGTGTGTTGAGGGACTAGGCTCAGAAAAATGATTTAGGCAAATAAGTCCTTACCTATAGGAATAGCCGGAGGCAAAGAAACCAATAGATGTAAACAGGAACCAGCTTCTACCAACTAATTTCATTCAATGCAATATGTGAAAATATCTGCTTTGAACTGAAATAATGTATTTTACATACATTCCTTTCACTGCTGTAATATCAATATCTAACATAAAATGACCCCTTCCTAAGCTAATCTCTGTGAAGCAGCTGTTCCTGTAAAAGCCCAATTACTATTATACTTGCCTTATTAGATATTTCTATGTTTTAATGATCGTGCGTCAAGGCAATTGGGGCTTTTTAATAGAAGTTTAAAACATAGAGAAAATACCTATGGTAATTTGTAAGAGGAGTTACTCAGACTCCATAATCAGTAGCAGCAGGGGCACGCTAGTGTCATGCACATAATAGTGATTTTTTTTTTAAAAAAAGTCTATAATGGCAATAGAAGACTTTTGGGGGAACCCCTATGCAGTTAAAGGACTGGAATCCAACTCAGCCTTTGTTTTATTCAAAACTGTGGCTCTAGAGAGATGATTGCTAAATTTGATCATATCAATGTATTTTTTCAGTACTGATTATCAGGCTGCAATTTTAAATATGGTGAGAAACCCAGGAAGCTATATAACTATATAAATGGATACATGACTGTCATATTCTGGAAGGAATTGGGTTTTGTAAGAGATTTCTCTACCAAATTTAGAATGAAAAACAGACTCACATTCGTGGGCATGCAAGATCTATCGGTCACATCTTTTCCAACTTACCAGACTATCCAGAGCTTTTGCTATTCAGAAACTCTTTTTATATCATTAATTGGGCCCTTGCCTATTCTATCAATTCCTTCGATAAATCTATCACAATCATGCTAAAGCAAAGGTTGATATCTCATCTAAACCTGAATATCTATCAATTCCCTTAACGGTTGCCATCTAGTGGGACATAGGAGGTGTGCCTTTTCCAAAGCAGCCCTGTTCCATGAAATATCCTGGCATTAGGCAGGCTTTCCATCTTTCAGACTGGTAGAAAAATATAAAAGACCTAGCTGTTCTGCCAAGTATTAGGATTGGCTCTGGCAAAGAAATTGTTGGGTGTTTGGGTGAAGGATGGTTTAGGAACCAATTTTGGTTGCACTGGAGGAGTGGGGCTGTTTTTATTATTATTATTATATACTTTATTCATTAAACATGAAACCCAGTCAACGGAACATTCAAAAATGCAAAAATCACAAATACCATTGACTGGTGCTAATGGTTGATACTGGTTGCTGTCAGCGTCCTAGGTATCAACCAAGTACCCTTTTAAAATATACGATGTTCTGAGTAGCGCAGTTTTTTGCAGTTCCGCTGGTGTTATTGAAGGAAGCTGCAATTTGTTGATGTATCTTATAAAATTCTTGGACATGGTACCAAGTGCCCCAATGACAATGGCTATCACTGTTACATGTATCATCCAAAATTGCGTAGTTTCGATGGCCAGGTTGCGGTGTTTCATGATTTTTTCCAGTTCTTTTTCTTCGACTCTGGTATCTCCTGGTGCCGCAATGTCAGTAAATTGCATGTTGCAGTTTTTGACGACTGTGATATCTGGTGTTTTTGAAATCCCTGGTTGTTGGTTCTGCCTGGTAGTAATATTTGATGATTTCTTGATTTTCTTCGGTTGCCCAATTTTTGCGCTTTGGTTCCAGTCGCTCTGCAGTTGCACGCCCTGGTTCCCTGACAGTAACAACTGAGCCCTGACACAGTCCTTTTTGACCCAAGTAATGACCGACACGATGTGGAATTTTGTTGATTTCTTCTCATCATTAGTGATGGTAAGTGCCTGGATTGGTGATGGTGGTAGGGTAGAACATTTACCTAAAACAAGTTCTAGGTAATGTCATCAGTGCTACTTAATGTAGTAGGTGAGCCCTGATTGATTTTATAACCATTTCTGCCACATGTTTATGAAGATTCTCAGGCATCCAGGTCATAGTTGTATCAAGTGTTTTTTGTTTTTTTTTGAAAAGGCAACTGGACTGATTTTTTGAGGAAAAAACAAGACATTTCACTCCTATATCCTGAAAGCAACCTAAAAGAAGCAACCTAGAACTGAGGAGAAATTTCCTGACAGTGACAACAATTATCCAGTGGACCTGCTTGTCAGCAGAAGTTGTAGGTGGTCCATCACTGCAGGTTTTTAAAGAAGAGACTGAGCAGCCACCTGTCTTTGAAATGCATAGAGACTCCTGCTTGACAAGGGGGTTGGACTAGAAGACTTCCACCGTCCCTTCTAACTCTGATATTCTGTTAAACATGGCCTCATTGGTTTGATGTCCTTCATATCTCTTGATCTTCAATGTGTACCTGAAACCCCAAACCTCTACTGTGCACTAAATTAGGATAGATGTTGAACTGTCAATATGGACAGAATGAGAGAGAAGCAGCATTAGTGGTCTATGAGTATTAAACCATGTCACTATAGTAGATCCTGAGTACAGAACAAGATAGTTATAAAGATGAGTCATACCAAGCTGAGTGGAATTGATCCCTACAAAGATCAGAATTGTTCAGGCAATGGTTGCAGCCACAGGTCTTTCCTATGGCAATCTATGAAAGCTGAAGCTGTACTTTAAAGAATCAGGATACACCATAACATTATTATTAGGAAAAAAGTTATTATTTCTTCCAGCAGCACATTATTTTCTTGCCACAGACTGCCCCACGACTCACAATGTCACAGTTGTTCTTAATGCCTGGCCCGGTGTTCTTTTTTCTCCAATTTTATTTTGCGTGGTTGTGGCTAAACAAGTTCACTTTTTATTTCATCAGTCTGAAACACTTTGTTCCAAAATAGTTCAGGCTTATCAAGTTTTATTTTGCATACTTTAGATGATGTCTTTTGTGATGACATCATCTAAAGGAAAAAAATGCCCTTCTGACAACTTTTTCTTGTATGAGCAATGCTGCACATGGATTGTGGAAAACCACAACAGCGTCAGCTAAACTTTTCAGAAGCTGGTTTGTAGTTATCTTGAGGGGGGGGGGGAAGTGTTTGCATATCTGGCCAATTTTCAGAAATTCTTCCAGTTCCTACTTTGATTTCAATAATGTCATGTAACTTCCATTTCTTAACAGTATTTTTTCATACTGGAAATGGATAACTGGAAGTGTTTAGAGATCTTTTATAGCCCTACTGTGCTTTATAAGTGCGAATTATCTTCATCTTCAAAAGATCAGACATCTGCTTAGAGGAGCCCATGGCTATTAAAAGTAGGCAGAACAGCAATCACAATATGAGAGCTGGAAGAGCTACTATTTGTTTCTCTGTGGAACTGTGTTCATCTGTATAATAATAAACCTAATGTTTGGGGCTTTATTAATTTACATTTTTTTTAAAAAGTAATCTCAATCAATTACAGTGGTGTTCAAAATTAACTTGCCATATTCACTATTTTCTTATTTTGCATTTGAAAATAATTGCACTTGAAATTTGCACAGGTATATGGTGTTTTACTTTGTATTATGTAGAGACTGCAATCCTCTGTTCACATAGAGATTTATTGAAACAGAATAATTTGAGGTGGGGGCAAGTTTTGCTTTAGATAATTCGCAAGCAGACCAAAGAAAAAAGAACTGGCAGGAACTCAACTAAAGAAGGTTAGAAACCTAAAGGGACAAAATGCCAGCTCCTGAAATGTTACCTGTTCAGGTCTCTAGAATTAAGTCCTTCTAAGATCCCAGCCTATGAATCAGGCATAAAATTCTTATCATATGGAGATTTAATCCTATGTCCATCACCTCTGAGGATCCTGCATTACTGTCTCCAATTTGAAGGCATGTAAGCCACTTCTTCCTAGAGATAAAAGTCTGGAGTCTGCTAAGTACTCTGAGTTAATTCCTTCAGCAGAGCACCCAGAACAAGTGTTTGGATATGAAGCTCACATTTTGAATATTTTAAAATATTTGGGAGCAAGATTTTCACATGACAATAAAAAGAGAACGGCGTGTGATGAAATAGTAATTATTGCTCTGTGAGATTGACCAAAAAAGGTTCTGATATTATTATTTAAGGCAATTAGAAAAAACAAACTTGTTTTAGTCAACTTAGCTTTTCCTTCTTTCTTCTCAAGAATGGTTTGAAATACACTCTATTTGACATCTGTTAGATATAAAATGGAAGATAAAATTATCCAGTGTCCATACCTTATATATCCAAAGGAATTATTAGGAATGTGATCTTCATACTCCCATTAGAACCTCCAAACCAATTGTCGGCTCCAATAGTAAGGAGTTATGGGCAGGTAAATGAATGTCTGAGTTAAGCATGTTGTGTTAATGGAATCAGTGGTATTTTCTTCCAAAGAAACATGACTAGAATTATACAATCAGAATAGAAATCCTCTATTAATCTCTCAGTATTTATTTATTATTTTATTTATTGGATTTATACCCCGCCCTTCTCCAAATGGACTCAGGGCGGCGGACAAGAAATCAGAACATACAGAACATATAAACATTTTTTTTCTTTTTCTTTTTTAAACTAGAAAAGTAGACTTTTTCTTATAATATCTTGTATTAATGTCAACACAAGAAGTTCTGACATCTCTTCAGTGAGATAAATTCTATCACTACAACATATTTGTCACTGATATCACAACATGATTTTACAGAGTAAAGTGTCTACTCTTCCATTGTGATAAGTTCTACATGTATTGCTTGATCTGATGATATAGCTAATGTTCTAGTAGTTTCTTTCAACTGTCACACTCCTCTCAGACCTTATCATTTAATAAAACGGTTCAAAACTGGTTGCATATTTTCTTACTATTTTGATATGTGAAAACACAGAAACTTTAATCCCTAAAAAAGCTTTGCATAAATGCTCTTCCTACAGCAGACTCACTTCTCCAAAAAAAATGGTATAGTGCAAAACCCACCAAAAGTTTGGTTAGCTACATTGTGAATAATTTGTAGATTAAACTAATTAATAATAATAATAATAATTTAATTTTATATCCCGCTCTCTCTCCCCAAAGGGACTCGAGGCGGGGCACAGGCAAATTAAAAACACAAATAAGACCACAACAAAATACAAGGTTAAAAATAAATTAAATTGATCCTGCGCTAAAAACCCATAAACTAAATTAAAACAGCCCCTAAAACCCCTTACCTTAAAAGAGACTACCCAAGGCCGGCCAGGCGAAAAAGATGTGTCTTTAATTTTAAACGGAAGGAGCGGAGGTCCGTAGTTGTCCTAATATCGGGGGGAAGATCGTTCCAGAGGGCTGGGCCCGCCACAGAGAAGGCCCTTCCCCTGGGCGTCGCCCGCTGACAAAGTCTAGTGGACGGCACCTGGAGAAGTCCCTCTCTGTGGGAGCGAATCGGCCGTGAGGAGGTATGGGGAAGGATCCGATCCCGCAGGTAACTAGGTCCCGAGCCATGGAGCGCTTTGAAGATGATAACTAACACCTTGTGAAGACAGAAAACTATACTAACATGCCTTGTAAATTTTCCTAATCTCCTAAATTGCTATGGACTATTTGTTAGCAAATATCTTTAATACATAACTGCATTTTGATAAGTAGGCCATTATTAGAAATAAATTTAACTGGTAACTAGAATTTGTCAAATATTTAAATTCACAAGCACTACATAATTAAACCTGTTCATGTTAAGTTACGTACATTACATAAAGCACTTTATCAAATTTAAGTTTATTTTTCTCATATGAATGTTTCATAGAATATTATTTTGTGTTGCCTATGTACTAGAATACTGGGATGTTTCCAGATATTTTCAGTTTTGGCAGCTTGCAACTTAAAATAAATACATTTCCAAACACATCTAAATAAATCAGGATTCTTTAGAAGAATGAAGGAACAGTTCCATACAGCTCCAGAATGTAGATGAAAAATCTATTATAATGCATTCCTATAAAACAATCTTCTCTTTTTCTCCTACAAAATAGCATATTAGGAACAAAAACTGAGATCATGGCCAGAAATAAGTACATTTACCTTGTGTTGACAGTACAAACATGCAGTGCTACTCATAAATCTGAACTAGGAATAATCTCAATATATTGCATTATTCCAATAACAGTCTATCAAAAGAAAGCGGATCAGATCACTTTATCAGCGAAGAAATTAGATTATAAACACAGTTATTGGATTTTTAATTATATGAACTTCCGGAAGAAATCCTGAATATAAAAAAACTACTCGCTGCATAATACTCCAATTTACAGCTATCACAGTCTATAATTTAGGTGGTGATACTAGGAATCCCCTTTGCACTTCACACTACAGATTTTACTTTTGACTCTGCACACTTTTGCCCTTCAAGCACAGCATGTTCCAAGTAAGCAAAAGAAATTGATGCAATTTGGATTAAATTGTTTCTGTTAGGGGCTTCCTGCCTTGGGCTGCTCACAGCTCGAAGTGAACATTTGCATGCATAACACAGAGAGAAACATACACACATAAAACCCAACCCTTGCAGCATCAAATATACTATACCCAGTTTAATCTTGTTTCTAGTAGGGATAGCATAGCAATTAACCTCTAGGAAAAATAAAAGCAGGTTATAAAACAATATACCATACCTCTTCACTGCCTGTCCAAACCATTAAACATTGACTATTTAACACTTCAACTACAATACCTGGTTATCTTACCAAAAAACTAGGTCCCGGTTTTGAAAATATATTTGGGGTATTGATTTATTTAATTTTTATCCTGACTTTATTATTCCTTATAAATAACTCAGAGTAGTCACTCTGAGTTATTTATAAGGAATAATAAAGTCAGGATAAAAACATACCAAATAGCAATAGCAATAACACGTAGACGAATACATTGTTCACAATGCTTTACTCCTTTCTTCTATTTTCTTCACAACTACTACTCTGTGAGGTGAGTTGGGCTGAAAGAGACTAGTGCAAAGTCATGTAGCCATCTTTCATGCCTAAGGTAGGACTGGAACTCCCAGTCTCCCAGTTCCCCGGCCAGCACCTTAACCAATACACCATACTGACTCGATTCTACACTTGAGATGTTTACTAAGAAAGTGCTTTCCAACGTGTGGTGAAATGTTTGAAGGCTCAAGTTTCAAAAGAAATATTTACATACGTATTTAAGTCACATATATAAAACACACAGCATTAAGATACCTACACACAAAATTCAAAACTTGGCCATTTTTCTTTCAAATTTGACGCATGTTAATTTAGCATAGTGAAATATATACTCTTAATTAGGAATTGGACATACTGTGATAAATAAAACAATGCAATGTATGATGTGAAACCATTGAATTTGAATCTTTCTATATGTAGAATTCCTTCTATATGTATTCATATAGATATTCATATTCAAAATAAGGCCATCGTTAGCTGTGCTGCATGATTATTCTTTTCAAAAGGTGTGGAGTAAAGAACAAATCATTAGCATCCAAAAGATCTCTCTGGAAGGACTAAGTATCACAGAATCAGGGTCTCAGTATGTGCCAATTTCTCAAAGCCACACACATGACATGTTCATAAACATTCTTCCATCATCTCCTCATTTCCAAACCCCATTATTTCCAAAGAGATCTGATTGGCTAAGAGGATTGGGAACATGATATGCTGCTTTTCACTCCTGCCAATTCTAATCTCTTTCCACGGTGCAACAGCTCACCATCTCACGACTTTAATGGACTGTGCAAAATGAGCTTTGGTGGTACCTTACCAATACAAAGCAAGTATCCACAACAACAACAACACCACCAAAAATGAACCTAAGAAAGGACGGTTGTTGCAGATAGGTAAGCAAGGAAAACAAATCCACTCACACCCCTCGAAAATAAACTCTTCTGAAGTTTGCATTGTCACTGTCTCCCCCCCCCCCCCTTTCTACTCGCTTCTATTGAATGGATATAAAACTGCAAAATTACTAACAGAGAACGCTATCTGAAGTCACTGGCAATTAACTTGGCAGATAACAACATATTTAATTATTCGGTAATGGAGTGCCTCATCCTAACTTTTGTCAGCCAGACTTTTTCTTTCCCGTCTCCTCCAATTTGTTGTCCATTATCAGCCACAAAGGCAACAATGTAAAACTCCACAGTTAAAAACAATTCTCGCCAGGTTCGTGCAAAATCGTCCCCATGAAGCGGCGGGATGGGGCTGGAAGGAATCCCGCACTGGCGTTAGTGAGCGTGGTGAACCACTCCTGGCGCAGGCAAATATGGGAAGTCGTGTCACGGCTACATGATACTTGGTGGCGAGGAATTGCTGGGTTTGGGGTGGGAAAGCTGATGATGATTTGGCATCGAGACAAGAGAGAAAAACCCCGATCTTCATTTCCTTCTCCTTCTTGATGTGTGTTTGTAGTACTCTGTTCACGGCTGTTTTAGCTGGTCGGAGGACCCAATTATCCCAGGGGTAAAAGCGAAAGAGCGAGCTAGCAAAGGCATTTGTCAGCAAGCCAAGTTTTCCAGCATCGTGAGAGATTTGCAGTAACAATGCCAAAGAGTGAATGAAGAGGATGGGAAAAAAATAAGGACTGGAAAGTAAGGAAAAAGATGGGAGGAGGAAAATATGGCCAAGAACTGTATCACCGGTTAGAAACAAAGAACGCGCAGAAATACTCTACGGAGAAAGGGAAAAATGTGGATGAAGCAAAAAAGCGAGAGAAAAGAAAAGCAATGATTCCACCCTCCCTTTCCCCCCCCCCCTTTTGGGTTGGTACAAGTGAGTAGGGGGAAGGAATGGAACGTACCAATAACATTTATGGGGGGACGAAGAAGACATTGTGACATCTCTGAGATGCCCAGCTTCTCAGGAGATGCTACGTCACCCGAACTGGGGACAGCTCCTTGGGGAATGGCCTCGGAGAAGGGAGAAGCTTCGGGCGCCGCGGCTCAGCGCGCATGGGGGAAAGTCCACCTTTCCTCCCCCCTCCTCTGGCAGGCGGGGTGGTGTGTCCCGTTCCTTTGGAGGGAGGGGCGGCGGGGGCGGCGCCTTCCCTCACAGTGACACACGGACCCGGCGCAGGGAAGAGGAGAAGGAGGCTGTAGCGGGAGCGCTTGGGAGTCGTAGCGGCGGCGGTTGGGAGTAGCTCCTAGCCTCCAGCATGGCCGGGTCCATAGAGACGGCCGTTCCGCCCGGCCGCGAGTTAGCCTCCTCTTCTTCTTCTTCTTCCCCCTCGGCCCAGCATTGTTGCTGCTGCCGCCGCCGAACCATGCCTGCTTTACCCGGTTTGCTATCGTTGGGTTTACTCCTCTCCCGCGTCTGCTGCGGTGAGTAGTGCAGAAACTTTTTTTTTCCCTCCGGGAAGGGGGCGGCGGCGGCGGCGGCGGCGGCTCGCCGGACCAAACCAGTTTCCTCCCAGAGTCCGTCCCAACGTGGAGCTCGAAGGGGGCTGCTGCTGGGAGCGGAGTGGCGGGCGGGGACTTCGGGGAAACTTTTCTTCGGCCGCTCCGCCAGCGAAGTTTCGGTCGGAAAAAAGGGGGCGGCGGTGAGGCGAGAAAAAAAACCGCCTCACTTCGTAGTAAAGGGACCGAAATTAATAGCTCTTAAAACCTACCCACCCACCCGCTCTCTCCCCCGTTCCTGAAGGCGTTTCATTCCCGCGTTAATATTTCACCCACATGTAAATGCAGGGGCGGAGAGGTGGTGATGGGGGGCTCGGGCGGAGCGGCCGCTTCTGGGCTGCGGACCGGCGGTGGCGTTCGACGAGGGCAGGCGGAGAGAGACTGCGAATCCAGCAGAGAGGGGAGGGGGACGGAGAAACCAGGTGGGGGGGGAAAGGTGCGTGAGAGAAAAAGAGTTGCCGTGTTCGGCGTTTCTCGTTCGCGGGGCTCCCGGCCTTAGCTGCGAAACTTGGTTAAGGCGCGTTGCATCACTTTGCGCGATGAACCGGGATCCGAGCTGTTGGGGACAAGCATTTGTGACCGTCGCGCCCTGAAGAGTCTCTCTCTGTCTCTCTCTCCCGGTAGGCGTCTCTTTCCGGCGGCGATTTGGTAGGAGCTGGCGAGAGCGCCGAAGCCTGCAATTCATTCTTTTAGAAACGTGTGTGTGTGTGTGTGTGTGTGTTGGTGTTGGTGTCTCTGCCTCAGGCTTGCGTTTCTATAAGAAGCGCGCCTCCGGGCGGGGAGGGAGTGGGGGACACCAGAAATGCGGTGTGTCCCGCTGCCTTGTTATGGTTTGTTGTTCGGCGCTGTTGCTGGGAGTTAAGAGCTTGTAGGGATTCCACTTGTCACATTTGGAGCCGCCGTCGCCGAGACCGTTACACGTCCCGCATTCGTTGGCTGCCCTCCCCTCGCCGTCTCGGCTGATGAGGGGGTAGCCTTTAATTGGGGGGTGGGGAAGGGGGTGGAGGACAGGCGGATGTCATTATATAGCTGGACTCCGCCCTTTCCAATACATTCCATTCTGGATTCCCTACCTTTCTCGGGATTGGGCGGGAGGCGGGGGAGCACACACCTCCCCAACTGATTAGGATTGGCAAATTACTAGGTTGACGTTTATTAGCAGGTGCCGAAGTGAGCGCAGCTGTGTAGGACATTCGGGTTCTCTATTTCAGAATCGTGTTTAGTCTGAAGTCTACTCCTCCTTAGATATTTTTTTTTTAATCAGCGGCACCAGTTAGAGGGCGGAAAGGCAGGTATTGGTACTTCCGTGAACTCCAAAGAGAGCTAAACAATAAACATAAACACCACAAATCTACTTTGGAAGGATTAAAGGTGGATTTGTGTGAAGTGATTGCAGAAAACAGCATGTAAAGATTATTGAACTTGTGCAGTACTAATGCTGTCTTATCTGATCTTCTGGGAGCTTAATCAAAAGTAAATACTGCTGAGTTTGTTTCAGGCAAGCAGGAATGGCATTGCAAACTAATTTTCTAGTCGTTTGTAGCTGGAATATGAAGGACAGAGGATAAGTTCCTAGTTGCCTGTGTTAGTTCTGCTCTGCCATAGAGTTGTGATATGAAAAGGGGGATAAAATATCTTATGATGAAATATTTTGGGTAAACCTGGGTATATGGAAGACTACCTACCACAAGAGTTAAATGGCTTCATCATTCTAATTCGAAAGGTGAGAAGAGTGAACATACTGATTTCACATAATACTTTACTACTGTATTAATTATTGTAACTTGTGATCTGAAACACAGATTTTGAATGGAAATAATATGATAGAAAGCTAATCTGTTTTTTTAAAATCATAGCTTGCTTATTATGCCTCTTGAGTTTTATCCAAGAGTAAGTTTTACTAGTTAAAATATGTTTGACAGGATGATTTAATATTGGAAAAGGCTGAACACTGAATCAAACTCGAATGCATCCTTAGAAAAGTGTCATTGTATAGAAATTTACAATGCATTTATGAGCATAAGAAAGCTTTTCTTGAATTTAAATCATTTGAAGTTTGGGGGAAATGTTATATTTAGCACAACATAAAGAAAAAAACTTAATTTACTGTGCCTTTTGCATGCTATACTCAAACAGATTTTAATCCATTTCACGGCTTGTTATTTTGTGTAGGTGGAGATCAATACCAACAGAACCCAAGGTGTGATTTACAAAGTTAATGCCACCCTCCACACTGCTGGCATAACTTTAGAAGCAGAATGAATTCAGTAGAACTTAATTTAAAATACAAATGGACAAAATTTTAAAATGTTGACAAGTTCTAAGAGTTACATTCGACATAACTTGTTGAGAAAAATATGACTTGTAGGAAAGCAAGGATATCCTTAACATTGTGTTTGTAATGAATAGTTAATCCCACAGTTGCCATATATATCCTTTATTTTGTAGTTTTCTTCAGAACATGATATGTCTTTCAACATTCAGCATGATTATTAGATTTTATTAAATGTTTCAAACTTCCTTGAAGACTATCTAGTAAGAGGTCTGTTGCCTTTTCAATAGTCCTGAAATTTGCCTCAGTTTCTGGAAATGATTTTTTTTTTTAGCTTTTTGCTTTATTCCAATAAGATTTATAATACAAGCAGTAAATTGGCAGTCAGTTGTGCTTTGTTTATCAGTGCATATTATAACTAGCTTATAGCTATTCACCATAGAAAACCATTTATGAATTCACATTCTCACTGAGTTTAGTTTGAAAAAGTATAAAGCCAACATATTTCTCAGCTCTATTCATTATGCTTTTTTTCCTACAACAGTTATATGAGACTGGATAAAAACACTTGTTGAACTCCAAATGATGTTATGCTAATTATTTTCTCAACTAAAACAAAATGTTCATGCCACCAAGAAACTGAAATGAATTTTGAGCTAAATTTGTTGCAGAATTTCTACTCAAAATGAAATTTATATAAAGTGATTGTCTAGCAATGGTTAAGTTGGAATGTGTGAGCATTATGATATGCTTCTTTACCATTAGATTTCAATAAACTGAGAGTGAGTTCTTTAAGATGTCATCCTATCCATAGGACACCTAACCTATCCAGTGCTTTTTGTTGCTGTTGTGTCTTCTAAGCTTGAAATAATATATGTACCATATTTATCGGACTATAAGACACACTGGAGTATAACAGGCACCAAGATTTTGAAGACGTAAATTTAAAAAAAAAAGGGTTTTGCCCTTCCTGACCTGCAGGAGCACTCTGCAGGCCCTATTTTTTGTGAAAAACAGGGCATGCAGGAAGTTTTGAAGGCCTGCAAAGTGTTCCTGGGGGCTGGGGAGGGCAAAAACATGATGCATGGGGGGTTTGGGAGGTGAAAAATGGGCCTATTTTTCACAAAAATGGGGAGTGCAGAAGGTTTGGGAGGTCTGTAGAGTGCTACTGGGGGCTTGGGAGGGTAAAATACCCCCATTTTTGTGTGGGTTTCAGGAGGCCAATGCTATATTCAGTGTATAAGACACCCCCAGATTTTCTTTGGGGGGGGGGAGATACGTCTTATACTCTGAAAAATATGGTACTTCACAGTTTATAATGTGAGGGAATTTAGCCACTACCAGGGATTGTGACTTAGGTATCTGATTATTGGGCTTCTTGGCTCTTTGATAATTCCAGAAAGCAGTAAATCTGCCAAAAGGTAAGATTTTTTTTATTGGGATAACTGACCTTTATTCACATGTACACTTTAATAGGGCAACTAGGGTATTATATACTACTATTTATATATAAGATTGTTCCTCCTCTGAAATAGTCAAGCTAAATTGCAGTTGACCTTTTATTCTAGTTGAAATACTTGACAATCTGTGCATACACTTTATAGAAAATGTATGCTGTTTGATTTAGAGAAACCGAAATGGATATATAGTGGTAAAAGTGGTAATGCAGATTATTTGCTAAATGGGATAAAAGAGCATATAATGAAAATAAAGTATGCTTGAGAATAAATTGAAAGCTATGTTAAAGGCTCAATACTGAACAAGAGTAAAGAATCCATAATGTCTTCATCATTTAATATATGTATCCTGTGTTTCACTGATAATAAGACAGGGTCTTTTGACCCCCTCAAAATAAGCACCTGGTCTTATTTTCAGGCAGGTCTTATTATTTTTGAGGTGCAGAAGGCGGCAAGCGTGGTCACCATAGCTGCAGCTGTGTTGCAATATTTTCAGGGAGGGCTTATTTTGGGGGGAGAGTTTATTTTAGCACATGCACTCAAAAGCCTGATTGGGCTTATTATCCGGGGAGATCTTATTTTCAGGAAAACAGAGTAGATACACATATATGTATGCTTGTTTTGATGATAGAGATATGTGGGTTGAGCATGTGGATGTGTGAGAATTTTTGTCTGTAGGTGAGTTTATGGTAGCTGAAAATCCAACCTTTTATACAACAAATGTTGGGTCAGTAAAGAATATGGATTTGAAAATGAACAAAGACTGGCATACTTGTTCTTCACAAAACAAATTGAAAGAATTATTGTAATTATGCATACATTGTGAAAATCTACCGTAGAAAAAGTAAATTTGTATACTTTGCTAGAAAGATTTCTGAAAATGAGAAAAAGATTGGAGAACTTTTTAAGATTTGAAATTCTGGCATAAAGTTCATGGTTATAGTACATGTTCCATTTTACAGAATGTTCGTTGAAAGAAGCTAAAATGTGTATGAATAAAAACTTTTGCCCATTTTCCTGTATAGAAGTGAGAATTAGTTGTTTCAGGAGGTGAGATGTGAGTTGAATTCATCGGAATAGAGTGAATTCATTGGAAATGGAATAGTTAAATGTCCATATGTCAGATTGTATTCCCATTTTTATCTCCTTTTAAATACATGTATCCTTTTCTCAGGGTCAAATATACCAATTTTCTCATTCTTTGCAAAGTTGTGCTTCCAGGCTCCTAATAATCTTCACTGTACTATTTTGTATCTTTTTTCATTTTCTTTGAATGCTTCTTTTATACTGAAGGAAAAAGGAAAATATTATGATTATGCAGTCTGAAAGTCCATCCATGTTCAGGAACATGTTTTTAGTTATGTGAACAATATCATTAAAATTGCCATTAGTGAAATGTGGTAGCTAAGTCAGAATATGAATACGGATTAATGCAAATAAAGAATAGATGTTCCAAACGTGAGTTTAACATTGGAAAAAGCATAGAAATTGGAAGTTCTAAAGCATGAAAATAGATAAATAGGTACCACTTTGGGAGGAAGGGACGAGTGCTCCAGAATATCTTGTTGGTCACATTACTGTGGAAATATCTTTGGACGGCACTGGCTTTACGGCACCCAAAACGGAGATGAGCACCCGTTCCCATAGTTGTCAATGACTAGTAGAATAAAATCCACTGGAACTCTTTTACCTTTATCAGAAGATAAGTGGTAATTATCAGTCTAATTATATCTTGAATTGTATGGAATCATACATTCTTCATGTTTGAAAAAGTGCATGCATCTGTTTGCATGGTCTTTCTATCTCTACTATTTTCTGAGTAAAGGTTTTTGGAACTAAGCTGATGCTGATGATACCTTATGCTGATTACTGTAATACTTTGTATGTCCTAAACAAAAACTGAAGATGAAGTCTTTTGCAGTGGCATAAATGATGTATTTGCAGGTAATCTTTAAGACCACAATTGTGCCTGATTTTACAATCATTTTGCTGATCACTGAATACAAATCACTGCATTTGTTAAGCAAATCACATGGTCATTAAGCTAATTGGGTTTTTCCCATTGATTTTGCTTGTCGGAACTTCCCTGGGAAGGTTGCAGAATGGCAATCACATGACCGTGGGATGCTTCAACTGTCGTAAATTCATATTGGTTGCCAAGCACCTGAATTTTGATTATAGACCATGGGGATACTGCAAAGGTGGTAAGTGCGACTAAGTCATTTTTTTGGTGGTATTATAACTTTGAATAGTTGTTAAACAAATGGTTTTAAGTTGAGCAGTACTTTTATAGATATTGTTGTATGTCTATATATCACATTCAAAAACTAAAAGATTCTTCAAACCATCTGGCTATAGTGCAGAGGGAAACTTTTCCGCAACTCCTTATAGCAAATGTGTATTTCTTTTAGTTATTTGGTAGCAACTGCATCCCAAACAAGATACATCTGCTTTAATGAGTTAGACAGGTGTCACACTCATGCCCCAGCATACACTTTTTGTCTTAAATTTGAAGTGCTGGGAAGTCATATATTTAGTGAAATAATAGCAATAAAACTGACCATTTTTAAGAAAAAAGTACTGATTCATTAAGATTTTTGTTAATACAAAATTAAACCTAAGGAAGTAATCTGGGAAACAGCAAATTTATTATTAAGGCTTTGTCCCACGTGTCTAATAAATGACTTCAGGCAAAAAATTCTGAATCTGGATGAATGAATGAATGAATGATCTGGATTATGAGAATAATAAAAACTTAATTTTCCATCTTGTAAATATTTCTGATGATTATACATGTAAACTTTTTTATAATATGGAAACATCAATACATTCGTTCTAATATTGTATAAGTAGTCCCCGACTTACAACAGTTCATTTAGTGAAGGTTCAAAGTTATGACACTGAAAAAAGTGACTCAGGACCGTTTTCACACTTACAACCAAACCACTGCAGCATCCCCATGGTCACATGATCAAAATTCAGATGCTTGGTTCATATTTATGATGGTTGTAGTGTCCCAGGGTCATGTGATCACCTTTTCAGATCTTCTGACAAGCAAAGTCAACGGGGAAACCAGTTTCACTTAACAACCATGTTACTAACGTAACAAATGCAGTGATTCACTTAACAACTGTGACAAGAAAAGTCATAAAATGGGGGCAAACTCACTTAAATATTTCACTAAGCAACATACATACATTTGGGCTCAATTGTGGACGTAATTCGATTACCTATATTTGCAAAATTACTAGATATAAAATAATTTTGAATACAAATTATTGCTACTGTTTTGAATGAAATTCAATAGGCTTTCTGTGCTACCTGACTTCAATTTTATTAGGAATTCTTTAATTAAGACCAATTAAATGAATAATACTTATTCAGAATACTAGCCTTCAGCATCTTGTTCATTTTTATAAATAATCTGTCTGGACACTGCAATGTGTTAATAGGATGTTTTTCTATGCAAACCTCTTATTCTGCAAACCTTTTTTGCAATCTAACATTTCATGTAGCAGATCTGTGACTTAAATCTTCAACTGTGTATTCAGGACATCATTCTGTATGTTTTAATTGCATTCTATTGGTTCTTATACAAGCAATGTCAATTTTCATTCTTCACAAAGTCTGATATATTACACACTTGAAGGTCAATTTTATTCCTAGAGCATAACTGAGAAGCATTTGACAAGATAAATTTGTTTTGTTTTCTTCAATATCCATCAGTCTCCCTCTTTTTGGTCAGGCTTGGCTCAACATTATATACTTCAAAGATTCTACAAACCGGATGTGATGCTCATCCCCTATTGCAGTATTTTTATTTAATCTTTTATGATGCTGCTTCCAGAAATGAGTATTTAAAAACTTGTTTAAAAATTGCCATTAACATTCCATGCTACCTGAGAGGCAGCAGTTGGGTCTGTTCCAATTTGTAGTTGTAGCATTTTCCACACCAGCTGTTCCACACACACCCTTTACATAGCCAGTTTTCTTGCCATTTTAACAATAACAGAACCATCACCATTATTCATTTCTTGTTTTCTCTTCCAACTGGCATTTGGAGATAGTTACTCCTATCATATTGGTAGTACCTCATGAAAAAGTCAAATAAAAAATGAATGTGAATACAAAGAGCTATATTTTGGAAGAAAAAAATCATATACAAGACATACTAAGCATGGAGATTAGTTTCTTTACATACATGAAATTATGTCTCCACAGTCACATCTTGCTTAAAAATGCCATGTCTATTAGCCTGTAATAGAAGACTTTTATTATTAATATAGTTCTGTTATCTGCAAGTTGATATATGGCTTATCATAAATAGATACTACAGAATGTAACCTAAAATATTCTGTGAAGATTATTTTAGATTTTTTTTTTCTGTGTATAGATAGGCAATTATCAGTGTAGTGAATGAATACAACTGCTTTGTTTACTGTGATCAGAGTACATTACTCCTATCTTTCTGCTGCCTGTCTTACTAATGTGTCTAGCATAATAAATCATTCCAAAATATATATTAAATTCAGACTGAGCAGTATCTAAATTGGTGAGAAAAACAGTCCTATTAAAATAGAAGAATTTATTAAAAAAGAAGGTTTAGGTATGGAATCTGAAGTATAAATGCTTTAATTATACATTATATATCTATAATGGAGAAAAAAGAAAATTTTGCTTTCCACTGGAGACAATTTTACGATTGCTGTAGTTGCCAGCTCTTCAAGATAGGCTAGATAGAAAACAGACAATACAAGGGATATAGGAATTTTGTTTTACTGTTGTGGGTTTTAATAATAGAATTTAACAAATTTTTACTGAGCCTTCCTTAAACCGGTAAAAAGAATTATTATTTTATTTTATGCATTTATTATTTAAGTTCAATATTTTGAATATTTTTCTCATGCCTTCTTTCTCAGAACTGAGTTTCTCTTATTTTCACCTAACATTCTTTTATGTCTTCTTCAAAATATATCCACATTCCTCTATAGAAAGTGTTACATATAGCTGATTCGGTAGAAAAAGAAGTCGATGGGAGGTGCTGCTGCAAAGGAAAAGGAGTGTTTGAGAGCCTCAAATTTGTTACTGGGAGAACTACATTTTTTGGTTCTCTGGTTACCTATCTTTTATGTCATGAGTTCCATCAACCACTTCATCAAAAAGCCTGAGTCTTATTGTGATAAAGGGGAACCACTTTTTCCAAGAAGAATGTGTTTACAGGCATTTGTTACGATATTTATAATCTATAGTAAATATGAATGATCAAGGTTTTTTAAAATCTCATCTACTGTATGCATATCAGTTTAAGAAATCATTGACCTAATTCATAGCAATAATCCTGTAGCTATATTTTAAATCAGCTGTAATTTTCAGCTTAAAAGAATTATTCAGTCTAAATGTACAGGATTAAGAACTATGTTCAGTCTTCTCTTGGTAGCCATTATTATTGGCCTAGTGAAAGAAGATGGGGAGGAAAAGGTCATGGCAATTGTGGACACCTTTATGTATGAAGAACAGTAGCCTTCTTATATCTGACAGCAGAATTCCTAACCATCAATATATCTGGAAGCACACTTTAAATGCTCACTATTAGGAACTTGCTTAATTAAGCAAGATCAGATGATCACTTTGCCTTTGGCTAGATGGAAATATTGCCAGACTTGAAATAATATTGTACAGGTATCTCAGTCTCCCTAGGATCACCAGTTATCTGCCACTCACTGATGATCACAATGCTGATGTAAAGAAGGAAGTAAACTATTTTTTTGAAGATGACTGATTTGTTTCTTCTTCCTTTGTTTTGTCAAGATATGATATACCTAAAGTAGTCAGACTGGAAAAGAGTCTGAAGAAGGAGAAGGCATTGAATTTATTAAAGGAGACACTTCTGGCCGCAAGAGGGCATTCCAACCTAGGAAATAGAAGAAGAGAATGCTTTGAGATCATTAAATAAGTTGAGTGGCATATTATTATGGTTAGTTGTACATTTAGCCAGTGGTTACCGGATTTGCCATTTTTATCCAGTGATGGAGCCTAACCCAAGAACCTGGGATAGACAGATGCTGTTTTTGATGGTGTTAAAACATCATTATGGAAGTTAACTGTTCCAATAAAGCTGCCTCTTGTTATTGACTGACAGTTATTTTATCAATGGCAATGGTGTTCAAGTGGTGTTCTAAATAATATGGGATTGCATCCAAGGCATCTATTGCTATTGGTACCAACTTTGCTTTCTTTTGCCACAGTTCTTTTTCTGTTTTCAGGTCTTTTGTAGAAGAAAATGTAAAAAAGTTATAGTCTATTATTTAATTGCCTGCATAATTTTATATTTCCATCATGCAGGTCCAATGGCTTCTAATGAATGAATTCTCATGAATTCAGGACTTCCACTTTTTCTCTAGAACATAAAAATGGAAATGAGCCAGCATAGTGATGACACCAGTCCTAATCACTACATAAACTTTCGTCCTGGCTTCAAACAAACTGTAAAAACGAGAGACAGGGGAGAAAGTGGAATAACAGTCCCAGAAAGTCCACAATTAACCATAAAACTGCCCTTTAGTTCTACCCTGAAAAAATATGGATCATCTCCCGAGAAATTAGATCGGCCCTGATCCTGTCAGCATTCAGTAATGTCATGAAGATATGGTTCTGCCACTATGCTTGGGGGACCAGTAGTGGTTGTTGACTCTTACAATGGTTATTTTTGTCTTCAACTGGTTATTGACATTTTATGTTGTATATTAATTTTTAGCTTGTTTTTATTAGATTGTTGGTTTAACTATAATGAACAGCCCAGAATAATTTACATGTGGCCATATTACGATTATGCTTGTTCATTGTGAAAGTAGTTCTTGAAATTCAGTTGAACAAATTAATCTTGAGACGGAATATGGAAAAATATTGTCTAATTGTGTCTGAGTTTGTTAGCTGAGCAATGTCAGAAAGTTAATTTTTATTCTGTTCAGTGCATCTTTATCTGTTTACGTTTAATAAATTGCTTGCTCCAGAATTAAATGTAATTTGAAATGTTTAGGCTGATGAAGATTTGAGTACTTCACAACCAGCATATGGTTATGAATATTGCAGCATCCCATAGTTAGTTGATCTCCATTTGAGAGCTTTGTGGCTGGCTTCTGACAAGCTGGCACTAAAATCACAAGTCATAGTCATATGATGGCTTGGTTAACAATTAAATGGGAAATGGAGTAAGTCCATTGCAGTCACATAATATTTTGTTTAAAATCAAATCGTTCAGTAATAGAATTTCTGGTTCCAATTGTAGTTGCTAAAACAAAGTATATTGGGGACATTTTCAACATCAGGAATACTGCCACATTTGTACAGTACCAATAATCTTATAATTTTATAATTTAGCTAGTTGATGTAGTGGTTAAGGTGCTGTCTTAGAAATCAGGAGACTGGTTCTAGTCCCCCTTTAGTAATGAAAGCTGGTTGGGTGGCCTTAGTGAGTCACTCTCAACCTAACCCACCTCATAGGGCTGTTGGAGGGGAAAAAGGAACAGGAAGGAATATTATGTATGTTTGCAGCCTTGAGTTACTTATAAAGGAAGACGGACGGGATAAAAATCAAATACATAATATACCTTCTGCACTATCAAACTGGTATTATCTACTAAGAGCAAGATAAAATGTATGGTCTGAACCAAAAAAAGATTCCAAAGCAACCAATAGTAAAAAGAAAGCTAGCAGAAGGACATAGGAAATTCTGGATAGAATTAATCGAATAGTGCCCAGTAGCAATCAATCATATAATAACTTTAGATAACCGGCTATTTTGCATGGTGGAAGTTACTAGTTTCCAGTCTTTGGGGCTCCCTATTATAACATTTTATTATATATAACTTTAATAAACAAATGTGTTTCCTTCAGCCAGATATGCAAAGCAAAAACATTGGTATTTCTGATCAAGAAAAGACCAGACTCCTCTCATTTATCAGACTTCCTAGAAAAGGGGTGAATTCTTTCCCTGGAGATTTTAAAATAAGGACCGGATGGCCGTCTGCCAGGGATCCTGTTGTAAAAAATTTTACTTACTAAAATTAGCCCTATGACAGTGATGGTGAACCTTTTTTCGCTTGGGTGCCAAAAGTGTGAGCACTATCGCATGCGTGCCCACATCCATAATTTAATGCCCTCCTGTGCGTTTGACATCACCCCTGTGCAGCTCCGTGCATGTGCGCACGGCTTTTTGGAGCCTGGGGAGGGTGAAAACACTCTCCCCAGCCCCCACCCCACCCCGAAGACAGAAACTACCAATTTCCTGACTTCCTGTGGGCCTGGATGCCTGTTTTTCACTCTCCCCAGGCTCCAGAGGCTTTCCTGGAATCTGGGGAGGGCAAAAATGGCTTCCCAAGGCCCTCTGGGACCAAGAAATGGCCTGTTTTACAGCCCTGGTAGGTCTGGGTTTTGCCATGTCCAAGCTCCAGAGGCTTTCCTAGAGCCTGGGGAGGGTGAAAACTGCCTCCCATCCCTGGAGGCCCTCCAGAGGCTGAAAATGCCCTCTTAGAGCCTTCGTGCAAGCCCTGCACTTACCTGCCATCCAAAACAGGCCATGGGAAGACTCCTGGGACGGGAGGGGCAGCGTGGGCAGGCCAGCCAAAAATCAGCAACTAACCCTGGAGCCAAGCCAGAGCAACGGTTCACGTGCCCACTGATATGACTCCATGTGCCACCTGTGGCATGCGTGCCATAGGTTTCCCATCATAGCCCTAGGAGGTAGTCCAGGAACAAAGCACAACCAGAAGTACTGCTTCTATTGGTAGGTTACATTAACAGTATCTTCAAAGCATTTCTCCCCTCCTTTCTTTTACTCTCTGGAAAACTATGAAAGTTTTTTTCTGAAATGTTTCCCACACCATCCCCCTTTCAGTAACTGAAGATATCTCATGCAATTTGTCCCACCTGAAGGTGTCCCATCTGAGGTCATCCCAACATAACTATTACTTTGAGCAAGAGATTAGACTAGATTGCTTCAAAGATCCCTTCAAATCCTCACACTGTAGACACAAGATTCAGTAGCTTTATGTAACTTAACATTGATTCAATCCAAAGAGCTGTTACATTTGCTTCTTACTACTACTACATTGTCTGTGGTCTGAATAGAATAAGGCAACAACTAGTGCTGCTGTTGTCATTATATTTCATGTTACTAGATAAAAGCATGCATGAGTGCTGCCGCACTCTGAAGTAATGCATTTCTACTACGTGATAGTAGAAATGTTGCATATTTAATAGCTGCTGTTAGGAATTAGTACTAAGGTCATTTCTGGGAGGAAATGTGATTTGCTGGCTTGACTGTTATGGAGAAGTACTTTAAGATAATTTGAAGATAACATGCAAGTTAATAAGATGACCAAGTGTGAATTTCGTCAACACTTAATTCTGTAGAGTATTATTCCAACTAAGCAACTTCGTTACTAAGAGGCAACAAACAGTGCAAAATGGTAAGACAGAGATAACTGACGCTTCAAACAGCAAGTATAGAAATCATATATGAGGCCTTTTTTTGCTCATAATATAATAAATTTACTGAGCCAAGTTCTGCCCATTACCAGGACTAATTGAATTCTGAGGAGCAGAGTGCTTTGAGAAATTGAGGAGTTTTAAATAATGTAGCTGTTGAAGCAGAAACCAATAGACATTCACATACAAGATATAACAGATGGTTTTTGAAGGCTATCAAGGAAAAAGCCAGTTTGGAAGGTGGAAGTCATTTAGTCACAAGTTTGAATGCAGACCTATATAAAATCTCTTGACTTCTGAGTAATACTGTATGCAAATCATCTTTGTGTACATAGTTTCATTCTTGTCTGCAATAAAGAAGCATATCTAGGTAGGTTGTTTTCTTCTGAGTAAACTACATTTTGATTAAAGGCAAGAGGTGCCTGCAGAACCAAGATGTATAGCTATGGTATGGTGCAAAACCAAGAGATGTAGTATAGGTCACTTGAAATCAGTTTCTATTGCTTCACTGCTGAGCTCAGTTCTATGATTGATTCTGCAGACGTATTTTTCTTTAAAAAACAATACATTCAACCTTGGTTTCCTTTGTTTGCGATGGTATACAGTCAGTGCCCAATGTAAATGCAAGGACTGGTTAAGTTAATTTTTCAGTGTCATTGTAACTTTGAAAGGTCATTAAACAGAGCAATCAAGAACTACCTATACTGTGTTCTATTTCACAGAACTTATAAACATTTAATTTAAACAAATTAAAAAGCGATACCAAAGGTACTGTCTTAACTATCTTAACTATCTTGCTTAATTAAATTAGTTAACTCCACTGTAAGTCCTTTTTACAAACCACCTGTTGGCTACAAACTTATATCACTCTCAAAATTACCATCCAAAGTATTCCTTAGTTTTTATGCTAAACTAATTTCCTCTCCATTGCTGCTCCTCTCCTCCACTAGCTGTGTGTAATGAGAGATTCAGTTCAAACAGTATAGTGGACTAAAATATAGACTATGGAAAGTTTTGTAGCTATATAAAAATGAGCACAAGGGACCCCATGAATAAAGAAACTTGATTTTTTTCATCTTAGGTTGAAAATAGCAATGCTCCCTGGAGATCCAACTAAATTTAAATGATCCTTTATAAGCAATGTCCTTGCTACAAACTGCTTTTTTTACTCATTCTAAAAGAAAATATTTAATAATTTTATTCAGTTTTTTAATCACATTTTACCTCAATTCAAACACTAATCTTTAGAATTTGTGTCCAATATATGTATGTATTTGCTCAAAGTTTGTCTCTGAGTATGTGTGTGTAACATCTAGAATTCCAGAAATTAAGAGACAGTTTATTTTTTTTATAATAATTTATTTATTTATTTTATTTTTAAACACAACACAAAAAACCTTTATCTTACATGCTATAGAAAGTGTATCCGCTGATCACAAAATATTTTCATTCATCTCTTCAATATTCATCCATGTTTCATATTATTTCATATTATTTCAAGTACATCACATCAAATATATTTATAAACATCTTTCCCATGCCTCCATTCTTACTTAATTATAATTATATTACACGTCCTTCATTTTAAGGCATTAAAAAAAAAACCTTAGAACATAGCCACATATTGGCATAATATTTATTAATTCTACTATCCTCCAAAATCATTATTCCCTGTAACCTATTTTAACCAAATATCAATAATTACTCATCTCCATTAATAAATGCCATTCAATATTCATTTCCAATTACCACTTATAACTATGCATATATATACATTTATTATCATTTTCAATTACTTATCTAACTTTATCACTAAATTTCCCTAATCTCAACTGGTTTTAATTAACCTTTTATTTATGAGCCTGTATCTTTCCAGTAATAAAACAGTACTACGTCTTCTGCCATTTGTGGCATATTTCTTCCGAACATATCCTTAATCCAATTTGTATGGACTTCTCTTTGCAGTTCATCATTTGTAAGTTCTTTCCTATCATTTTGGAGCCCTTCTTCTTCTTCCTTAGTCGGTTTGGCTTTAAGTGTCAGGATTGTTATCAATGGTGTTACTAGCAAAGTTTCTTTCTTTAATATCATAAATTCTTTTGTTGTTTCTTCTTCTATATCTTGCCATCTGGGGTAGAGCTCCTATCCATCAGAATCATCTTTCCATGTTCCACTTTTCCCATTGCCAAACATAAGCCACTTATCAAAAGAATCAGCAGTTTTGGTTTCTTTATAATTGTTTTTCTCTTTAGTGTTTAAGGGACCGACCTCTGTGTTTTCCATTTGACATGTAACTCCATCCTTTTCCTCATATTTTCCAATTAAAAGTTTTTTTTTTCAAATGAATTAGAATATTGCTGTATTTCATCCATTATTTCTTGAAAGGTTTTTTTTTGTTGTTGTTCAGTATATGCCCTTGTCTCCAGTTGCTGAAGAAAAAACAGGCTGCCACTCTAGCTCACAAAAATGCTTTTACCAAACTTGATGGGATCTCTTGTTGAACTTAAACTTCAAAATAGCATTTGTAAAGAAAAGGGGGAAAAAACAATTCCTCTTTCACTTTTGAACAAACTGTCGTTTAAGATCCAAACCAGAATAAACCGTAGTAAAAGCGAACATACTTTAGCTTACAATTAGCAGCGCCATTTTCCCTTCTATTGTTTCAATTGTTACAATTCAAAAAGAAATCAAGCTCTTAAGTATTCTTAATTGTAGTAAAAAAAGAAAGAAAAAGATTTAAAAATCACACATACCAATGAAAAGGGAGAAATTTAGTCCAGGGTTGTAGACAGGAAAAAAAATAGAGGAAAAAACTTACTCCGTTTCTTTTAAGAGTTCTTCATAGGCACTTCCTGTTCCGGCTTCTGGCGGCGACGGACGAGTCCTGGGACTCGTCCGCCGTTTTGTTCTTTTTCCAGCCCCTAACGGGGCGGGGGTGCCTTTTTTAGGGACCCCCCCCTTAGGGTCGGCTTGCCTGGACCTTTCCTAGCCTGGCGGCGGCCGGGGACAGTCATTGTCTTCGATCCAGGAGGAAGAAGACATGGTGCGGGGGGCTTGGTTCCCTTCGCCAACGGAGGACGGGAACAAATAGCAGATTCGGAGAGAGCGGGAGCGTTCGAGCCGGATGTTTGCCGGGGCTTTGGCGGCGAGGTGGAGTGTAAGTGACTTTGACTTTTGTTTGCTGGCAGCTTTGATTAAAATAAACGATGGAGGGGGGTGTTTGTTAAACCCCCCTCGGATTTACAGCAGCGGCGTTTGGAAATGGCTCCTCGAGCGCGAGGAAGCGGATATTTCTCATCCGGACTTTGCTGAAGAAGTGAAAGTCCCTTGCGGTTTGTTTCTTGCTACAATGTATCTAAGTCCGGCTTTATTGGAACAATTTTTTTTGTTGCTTTCTCCTGCTGGCTTCCAGATTGGGCGGGGGAAGATGGCTTCCCTTTGTTCTTAAATGACTATTTTTTATGGAAAATTTCCAACATTCCTTTGTGACCTGGACTGTCTCTCTCTACTAATGGAGGATTTTTGATAAATGATTAATTGATTCCTTCCCTGGAGTGCCTTCTTTGTCTTCATAACTGACTGGAAAATTTGTCTTTCTGGATTTTACAACTTCCTATAACTTTGATTTGAACTTTTTCTCTGGACTTGCTCCAGCGGCCGCACCCAAAAAACGCTATCTTAGTGGCACTGACTTAAACAGCTCACCATGGCTTCTAAAAAGCAACCAGAAAAACCAGGCATAGAAGCAAGAATAACAGCTATGGAAGAAGTGTTACACGCTTTGGTACTGGAAATTAAAGAGCTTAGAAAAGACCACTGCAGTTCCAAATTAGAGCTTTTGGAGACACAGAAGAAATTGATGCAGAACACACAGAAGACTGAAGAGTTGGAAGTGGGGCTGGCTGGGGCAAAGGGAGAACTTAAAAATGTTAACACTGAAATTGGAGATTTAACTGGTCATATGTCTAGGATGGATTTTGAAAGGATGTCATATTTTTTAAGGTTTCAGAACATTTCGGAAGAATCTGGTGAATGCCTCCCTGATCTTATGAGCACAATTTTAGCAGACTACTTACACAAACCCAAGGAAGAGATCAGGGGGGACATTGACCTGGTTTATAGAATAAATTCAGCATATGCCAGGATAAATGAACTACCCAGAGAGATACATATTAAATTTGTTAGAAGGTCTACCAGGGAGAGAATATTGAGGGCGCAGAGAGAGGGTCCGTTAATGTACCAACAAAAGGAAGTCGCCATCTTGAAGCAGATCCCGAAAAAGATTAGAGAGGTGAGGAGGAAATATTCCTTATCTAAAAAATTGTTTAACCAGGGGATTTGGTTCAAGTGGGTGATGCCAGAAGGGATGTTGGTGTTCTGGGAAGGAGGAAGAGTAAGGATTAAAACAGTTGCTGAGGCGGAAGCCTTTCTTAAAAAATATTCCTCTATCCTGGGGGATGAAACTGGAGGAGCGGAGGGGGCCACGGCCTCGCCCACTGGGGGTCAGGGAGAACAAGAAGACACAATTGCCAAGAGACTTAGATCTAAAAAATGACTTTTTTTTAAATACAGTATAACTTTTGTTTGGATGTTTGTACACGATTGCTAGCATAGAATTTAGAATTTACAATGATGTATGCACTTCTCTTCATCTTGTAGTACTATTGAAATATGTATTATCTATGTTTTGTTAAGAAGCCCTGGAGGGGGCCAACGATCTCGACATGAAAGTTCTCAAAATATTTTATTATCTCACCCTACCCTATTCAAAAAATTTGTAAAACTCAATAAAACTTTTTCAATATAAAAAGAGTTCTTCATAGGTTCCGTTTCAAATATCAATCAGAGAGGTTATGATAACCCACTGACCATGTCCTCAGGGGCTTAATTCCACCGCTTGTTGTTTTTTAAAAAAAGTTTCAGCTTAGTTTTAAAGGTTTTTACCGGCTTTCTCTTTTGCAGCTGTCTTTTTAAGACAATAAACATTCCACTAGCTGGAATCCACTTTCACTTCTCACTTCTTTTTGGAGCCGTCTGCAACTTTGCCAGCCTGGGGGCTGTCATACTGTGGATTTGAAGCCCTTTCTTTGGCTCAAACAGGGACTTTGCGGTATCCCTGTGATCAGCAAAGATTCGTATTCATCTTTGTTGTCCCTACAGGACAGTTTAGGTCCGATTAAACTGTCCAGCGGCAAAAGAATCAACAATGATCTTGCAGCAACAGGATCAAGCATTGTATCATTGTGACGCAGACTCCTCCTCTCTAGAGACATAGTTTCCTGACAGTCTTCTGGGGAATTTGTAACAATAAGTCATCGCTCTATGAATATCTTGTTACACATTTATTGGAAACGTGAGCCAGGTGTTTGGCTACTTGGGACAGCAGTAGTCAATTTTAATTTGGGGCATTTTAACTTGGCGGAAGGACAGTTCCTTGAAATGCTAAGGAAGGAAATCTCACCCATTGTTGTTTAGGGAGGAGGTTTCTTTCCCCACACACAATTTAACATCTGTGTCAAACTGTTATGGAAATGATTTATGGCTATGTATCCCTAATATGCCAATGACATCAAATTCATTTAAATTTCACTCAGTGGACATTATCATGATTCTTATTGTTATCTAGTTACAGTAATGGATTAGATGTCAGTTACCATAATAAAAACTGCAGAGTGTATAAGAAATAGCTTAGAAGGACAATAGGAAGAATAGCTACCAAAGCAACAGACAAATAGAATTTGAACCTACTGCAAGAAACCAGTTCAAGTAAAAAAACCCTCAGAGTTCTCCCTAGTTCACACTAAGATAAAATAACAGAGGGAGAGAGGAAGCACATTCAGACTTGCAGGATTATATTATCATAGCTGTTAAAATGGAAGTCCTGACCTACATAGCATTGGTTTCTTAGTCTGATCTACCTTATAGAGTATTCAGCAACTTGGATACATGGGTAATACAGGTAAATCCTTGAATTATGATCATAGTTGGGATTGGAATTTTCTTTGCCAAGCAATGTGGTGGTTAACTGTACAACTTTTTGTTCTGGTTATTAAGTGAATCTGGCTTGTCCCATTTTGCTTTCAGAAGTACTCTCGGAAGATCAGAAATGGCTATCATGTGATCTTAGGACATGGCAGTCATCATAAATAGTTGCTGGCTGCCAAGCACCTAAATTTTGATAATGTGACATTATAATGTGATGTGACAAGGACACTGCTGAGGTGGTAAGTGCAAGGTAACTTTTTTCAGGCTGTTGTAACTTGGATCAGTCCCTAAACAAATTGTCATAATTTGAGTACTGTAGAAATGCTTAATATAACTACTTCTAGAATTAGGTTTCTCCAGTTTACTGACGAGAGAATCCAGGAATGGGTTAACTTCATCTCTTAGCTCATTAGATTGAGCCTGTCAAAGTTGGGACATGGCTCCGTTGCCTGTGTTCCCCAGCTTTCGACTCAGTCTTCTACTTGATAGATGTGTTAGATTTTTCTCCAATCTCTGGTTTTCTAAACAAACAAATTTTTTTTTAATTGAAAAAGTTTTATTCACACAAATTTTCCCCCTTTTTACCCCCCCCGACATGTAATATAAATCACATACAAATACTATACCCCCCTCACCCCATCTTAAAATAAGTTTCTCATTCCGATATTATACCCCCTCGCCTCCCAGCAGACACAATATAAGTTTCTCTTAGTATATTAATATCCCATTAACACCATCTTCTAAGTTAATTAAAGATATAAAAAACATAATATAAATTTCTCTTTAAGAAAAAAAAAAGGCATATCCCATTATTCCCCTCTCTAGATTAATCATACATATATATTACCCCGCCCTCCACCCTAGCCCTCCCCCACCTCCCATTCAAACCCACCCCCCTGACTTCCGCTATACACCACTCTAATAATTCCAAGCATCCCAAATATTATTTACTCTATTCACCTATCAATCAAAGCATTCTTACCTAAAAGCTACATAATACTTCCTAATCTGATATTTATTCTGTATATAATCAATCCATTAGAAACCTTATAACAAACTCAACATAAACACCCCCTTTTAGTTGAACATTAAAATACATAGAAGATAATTCTTAAGATCTAAATACCATATCATATAACCTATGATTCAAAAGGTTTACTATTTTTCCCCTCTCCATTTGCTTAATTGCCCACTTAACAACACAAAAAAATGTAAAGATTACTCTAATATTTGAAAAAAGCAAAGTTACTTCTCTCTTCACAAAGGAAACAGAAATAATATAGGAAAAATTCAGATCCTATCACATGAAGGATACAGTAAATTGCAAGAAAATTTCAAAGTTCGACCCAAGTTTTTTCCCAGAACACTAACATAATATTAGTCCTTTCCGCATCAATGTTCATAAGTCCAACTCTTCAGGTCTCCTTCCATTCCATCCATAGCTGTTTGTAATACCAATTTAAGCAGCTGCCCCCATAAATAACAAAAAAAAACCAACCCTTTACATAGGTAACCCCCGAGTGACTTTTCATCAGGATTATAAAGTTCCAAGATCGTGATAGGGTAACAACCAGATCCACTGCAAATGCTCCGGTTCCAATTTTCAACCCTGAAAAAGTTTCCACATCCAAGAGAACTAAACAAACAAATTTTGATTCCTGGATTCTTCTCACCACTCTGGAGAGGTTCTGGGAAAACTTCATCTTGGCTGCTTGGATCCTGGTCCACTGGATTCCAGCGTAAAGACCCACAGGTCAAGCCCGCTGAAGGCTGAGGACTCGGTGTTCCTGTCAAATGGGATTTATGATGTTGGCTGTATAGCATGAAGCGCTTAGCTCAATGCCACTAACGGCAAGGGGCTCGGGGATCAGCACTCGCTTATTGAAAATTGCAGACTTGACGTGAAGAGTGTTGCTCAAGCCCACCATAAGCTGAGGGAGCATTCCTCAGTCTAAGGGCAAGCCGAGCCTTTCCAAAAGATGCAAAAAGGCTGCTGGCTCCCAGTTCACCTGAACAAGCGGCCAGAAGCTCCTTTAGCCTCCCGCTGCTGGCGGAGACTATATTGAGTCCCTGCCCAGCCTGTGGGCACCCTCCTAGGCGCTAGAACGTTCCACCATGCCAGCAGGAGCAGGGTTCCAATCAGAATGAGTCAACTTGACAGGCCAAATTAAAAATTAAGGAGAGAGCAGTCAATTGAGGCAGTGAAAATGTGGCACGCATAGAGGGATCCACCTCTCCAGCTGAGACTCAAGGTGCCAAAGGCAGCTTCTCTGCACTGAGGTCAGCAGTGAAGGGATCATCTGCCAAAATCAAGGCTAGGGCAGTTGCCTTGGGAAAAGCCTCAAAAGCCGAAGAGAGAAATTCAAAAAGGCATCAGAAGGCCTTAGACAGGCAAATTGCCAACGGGCAGGAGGAGACTGACAGGCAAAGCCAGGCCATGTTCCTCAGGGATGAAAGCGCCATTTCCCACCAATTCCATTCACAGCCGTTAACAATTCAAACTGACACAAGCCAAGTGATTAGACTGTACGCAAGCCTGATCGCCAGATGGATCTGAAGAGCAATAGTCTATACAAGGAATTGAGGCCTATTTGAGCTCCATTTCAAATCAGCTTCCATCAGTAGGAAAATGGAGCAGCCTCTGAGAAGAGTGAGGCCTGCTACAAAGGCAACCTTTAACCCCACAGTGGGATGCCCTTGGGACGCTATTGAGCCTGACATCCCTCCTAACATGAGGATCTTGATTACAGAAGCAATCAGGGAATTGCTACAGGCATAAAGCAAATCTGACAAGCAGCATCTGTGGCGTCTGATTTCAGCCTGCATTCAGGGCAACATCAGACACAACCACGAGAAGGAGGAGCCTGCGTCGCGTCGATACAACGCAGGGTCTCAGCGCTCTGAGACCTCCATTGACACTTTTGCCGCCCCTTGGTCCATTCGGACCTAAACCGTCCTGGAGGGACAGCGACGAGGAAGACTAAGCCTTGCTGGTCACAGGGGTACCGCAAAACCCCTGTTTGACCCAAGGGAACAGCTTCGCAAGGCGGCAAACAGGCAGCCCCCAGGGCTGACAAAGACGGGGCAGCTCCGGAAGGAAGGAAGCTAAAAGGGAAAGTGCGAGACTGGGAAGGTATTTTTTTTTCTTTTGAAACATTTTGCTTAAAGAAACTTTTTTTTTTTTAGTAAACTAAAGCTTTTAGCCAAGAAATAAGCGGTGGAATTACTCTAATATGTTTTGAACTGGGAGGTTTCCTTTTTTTCCCTTATTTTTCTGTAATTGTGGATTGAAGTGTCAGCAACAAGTTGTTGTTTTTCCTTTGAAAGTGATTGGACTATTTTCCTTTTATTTTTTTGTTACTTAAATTCTTGAATTTGGGATTATTTTTATAATTCTTCCTATGACCTACCACTTATTTTTAAAATCCAACAAAAATTATACTCTTTATTGTTTTTTTAACAATAAAGAAGCAGGATGTATTAAAAAGTGAAAATCTGCAACACTGCCACTGGAAGGTCAGAGGCTGGTTTTTATGAAACAATCTTTTTTTTACTTGGAACAGCTGGTCGAAAGCTGTGAAAATTGTTTATTGCAACTCACAAAACATGAATTGTTTTTAACAGGTGCTCTTTGATAACAGACAGTAATATTTTTCTTTGGAGAACACAACAGGAGCTCTATTTCAAAGTAATCTAATGAAAAGATAATATAGGCCCAAGACCAGGGTGGCAGTGAGAATCAAGTTTCATCACTTTTTGATTTGTCAACATGGTTCCATATCCAGAAGAGGATACTTTAGAAAATCAGAAGGCTTTGGCTGGAATCTTAAATGTTTTGAAACAATATGGAAGAAGAATGGATGAAAAATTGGATAAACTTTTGTCTATCACACCAAGCTATGAGCAGTTTGAGGCTCCAAAAATTAAAGAGAAAGAAGAAAACGTTGAAGATAAAGAGATACTCATCTTAGTTGGAGATAAAGACATGATAATAGAGAACTTTATTAATGGATCAAATGTGGGAGAAAATAAAAAGGAAATTTTGAAAAGAGAATTTGAGGAATGTGAGCCTCATCTTGGTCTTCAAGGAAAAGAGGGAGGGGAAAGAATTGAAGATAGATGTAAGAGGAGAAATCTCTCCAGAAATACATCTGATATTTAAAGACAAACAACGTGTAATGACAGAAACTGGGCAGCGATATTATTTGGGAGCTATACTGGACAATAAAGTGCGAAAAGAAGTCTATAAGAAACCTGGAAAGAAGAATAAAAAGAGACTGGAGCCACAAATGGCAAGAGAGATAAGTTCACCTCGCTACTGGAAAGACACTGGTTGATAATGAAAGTTGCCAACCTTTGATGATTAATAAGTAGAAACTTTAGTATGTCATAGAGTGTTTTAGATTATCATTGAAGGACTATTAGTAAATAATTATCTACAAGAGTAGATTAGTTACAAGAGTAACTAATAATAATGGTATAGTTTAATGATATATATCTATGTATCCATGTGAGTATGTATCTATGTGCATCAGTATGAGGTTGGACATAAACAATAAGACGTTTAGTTAACCACGTAGAAATGTTGATGAATGTTCTCTAACAAAATAGGAGAGAATTTTAACAAACTTTAGACTGTTTTAGATTGTTATTGAAGAACTACTAGTTAACAAACAATGAGCTATAATAAGAATTATGGAATAATAATAGATTATATGTATGTATGTATGCACGCATGTATGTATGTATGTACATAGGTATGTAAGTATGGGAATTGAGTGTATGTTTATTAGGTTGGATATAAATAGTAAAAGATTTTCTTAGTTAACTACCAAGGAAAATTAATAGATATTGCTTAATAAAAAAGGGGGGCTAGAAACAACGCGATTTCTATGCAGAACACGTTTCCAGGGTGAAGTACCAGGAGAGATTTTTTGGGATGTTAAGTAAGACTTGTCTGAAGAAGAAGATAGACTAAATATGGAATATTAGAGGAGAATTCTGGTGTAATGATATTAAGATATATAAAGAATGTTTTTTTATTTAAAATCTATGAATTGAGATTAATGAGCAATGATGGTTCTAGAAATTCACAAGAGTTATGTGTAACGAGTCGACATACTTTCCAAAGGATACAATGTAGAATGATGGTTTTTCCTTTTTGTATTTTTGTATTTTTGTTTTATTGAAAAAAAAAATTTTTTTTTAAAGACATAACCACCAAGAGACTTTTTGGCCCTCTAGGGATCCTATTCCCCCGCTTCCTCCAGGCAGAGCCAGTCATCGTTCTCAGAGGACAAAGGTCAGAAAAACCTGAAGCTCTCTGAAGATGAGGGGTTAATACAGGAACAACCAGACTTTGCAAGACTTTTTCACCTGTCTCTATTCAAGTCCTTGCTATTCAAGGCCAAGAATACAGCCTGCTTGGGTGCTGACTCACTGGCCCCAGATCCAGCCTTGGAATTAGCTGAACCTGTAGACACTGTCCTCTGAACCAACCACAAAGACCAAGATGGTTCCTGCACTAAAGTTGTTCATCGACGTAGTCCAACACCAATGGACCTCACTAGGGTTGGGCCCCAGCCCGAGCATCAACAACAGGAAATACTACAAATGGCCCTGGAGCTCACCCAAAACTCTCCAGGTGCCGATGGTAGATGGTACAGTGGCAGCCTTGACATCCTCCTCTGTCATCTAACTATCCGAAGTATGGCGTGAAGGCGGAGGATAAAAGAGTGGAACAGACATTTCAGAAGGCTCATCAGATAGCGGCCTGGGCTGTGAAAGCATCTACAACTGCCTCCTTTTTTACCTGGACCTCTTTGTTCTGGCTTCGGCAGATGCAAGAGAGGATTCCAGCTGGAGATATCTATACTAACCAGGATATAAACAAACTTATGGTGGCAGCAATTCCAAGCCTGGGGGCCCTTTTGTGGTGGTGGAAGTCATTCCTTTCATCACCACAAATGACTACAGAATCAACCCTCCCATTGGGGGCCACGTAGCCCCCTATGACAATCGCTGGGAGGAAATAACAGACACCTGGTTCGTGTAGACAGTGAGGTTGGTCCTCTCCCTCGAATTTCTCTGCCCCCCAAGGGTTTTCATTAGTTGTCCCATCTCAGGGGACAACACAAAGAGGATCCTCATGGAAATCGCAATACAACACTTGTTGGACATTCAAGCGATCCAACCTGTTCCAGAGGACCATCGGGCAGGCATTCTAGTCCATCCTCTTCATAATCCCAAAGACCTTGGGGGTTGGAGGGCAATTCTGGACCTGAAAAGACTGAACAACCACCTGATCTACAGGAGGTTCAAAATGCAGTTCATAATGGAGAGCGTCTGGGAGGGTGATTTCCTCATGTCAGTAGACCTGAGGCATATCTCCACATGCTGATCTTACCATCACACCGGCAGTACCTGTGCTTCCACTATGCGAGCCGCCAGTAACAGGCCCTGCCATTCAGCTTACGGGCACCCAGGGCATTTACCAAGCTGCTCACAGCGCTGACAGCTCACCTCTGGGCACTTCCCATCCGGATACAGTGCTACCTGGATGATTTTCTGATCCATCCTCCTCTGCCCTCTGCCCAAGGAAGGATCTGCAGGTCACAATCCAAGTTCTTCAAGACCACAGGTTTTCAATCAATGTTGACAAAAGCCACCTGTCTCCGACCAACCGCCTGAGAGCTATCATAAACATTACCTTGTGCTAGGTCTTTCTCTCACAGAAGTGACAGTCAAGCTTGAAATCATTGGCAAGTCACTTCCAGAGAGAGAACAAATAGTGCCCCTGGGCCTCCTTTCACAGCTCCGGGGCAAGATGGTGTCCTGTATATCCATTGTTCCATGGGCATGCCAGCACACCAAGTCCTTGCAATGGTTCATCCTGCCTTACTAAAGGTCAGGCAGGAGCAACTCACCAGCCAACATCTGAGTTCTACCAGGAGTGCTGCAGTCCTTCCAGTCCGTCTGTCAAAATATATAATGATGGGGAAAGACTGCTTTATAGATCACTGTACTGTGTTCTGTTTAACATCTAGACATAGAACAGTAGGCATCTAGACATAGAATAGTAGGCATTCTGAATTTTAATGAAATATACTAATGATGTACACTGTGCAGCTCTACCTCGTTTACCTAGTGCTGCTGTCAACAGAGGGAAAACTATGAATCTTCCTGAGCCAGTCACACTTCATGGCAAATGTCCACAGTCTGTTTACTACAAGGTTTTGCAATCCTTGAAAAGTTGCAGAAAATTGTAAATGGTAAGAAATACAGCAATCTGGTCAATCACATAATAGGAAAATATCAGCTTTAGGTACCAATTACCTACTGGACACAATTTAAGATAATATAAGCGAGCAGCCCCCAAACTTTTCGGCACCAGGCACCTGTTCCATGAAGAGAGGTTTTTCCGTGGACCAGAAGAACATGGTTTCATGTGTTACCTGCAGATGGGGCTTCATTTGTTTGCAGGCCAGGCAGGAAAAGAATGTTCCACAGCCCTTTAGCTGGAGAATTCTGACTGGCAGAGTCCAGGGAGAGAACTTTCTCTGCCATTGATCCTGCCATGTGGAACATTTTCCTGGAGGTGATGTCGATCCCCCACTCTCCTGGCCTTAGAGAAGGGCATGAAAGATGACTCTGTGGCATTGCGTGGGACTCACAGAGGAGCATGCAGCCATGGGCTGGTTAATGCCATGTAAAAACCTCCTGCTGCCTTTTAATTAATATTTAATATCACTTCTTTTTAACTGCTATATATTTTTTAATTATTTTATATTTTTAATATTTTATTTGTACATTAGAATCTCTCTATTATAAGGAAAATGAGTGTTATTAGCTTTTGACAATGATGTACAGACCTACATAAAGTTTGGAACTATTAATGAAAAACAAGGGTCGCTGAAATACTGTCTGAGAGAACTCATATTTTGAAGTTTCCTAAAACCCAACTTGGTGGTGGAGGCAACTTGACCTTTTGGAAGGCTGTTTCAAAATACTGGCAATGCCACAGAAAATCAGCTCTGTCTCAGCTCCCCAAATCTCTTGGAAATGTGGGACTACACGAGGTTTCTCTTTACCTGTTGATACTGGTTAGAACAGATAGTCCTGAAGGCATCTAAATGCCAAGCCATAAAAGCATTATAGGTCAATACAGTATTTTAAATTGTACTAACTGTACAATTTGTACAATTTATAATCTGTGCAAGGCGTGAAAAATCAATGTGTGGTGAGCACCAGTAAGGGACTGCATTCTAAACCATTTACCATTTCTGAGTAGTCTTTGAGTGGCTTTGTAAAGCACATTGTAGTACATGCCTTGACCTATGCACAAATTGAGCCCAAAGTTTCTGTTGCTAAGTGAGACATTTGTTAAGTGAGTTTTGCTCCTTTTTACAGCTTTTCTTACCACAGTTGTTAAGTGAATCACTGCAGTTGTTAAAATAGTAACACTGTTGTTAAATGAATCTGGCTTCCCTGTTGACTTTGCTTGTCAGAAGGTCACAAACAGTGACCACATGACATGCAAGTATCATAAACTAGTTGCCAGGAATCCTAATTTTGATCATGTGACCATGAGGATGCTGAAAAAGTTGTAAGTATGAAAAATAATCATAAGTCACTTTTTTCAGTGCTGTTGTGACTTCGAACATTTACTAAATACATGGTTTAAAGATACATCTTTTTATGTTTACACGTATGATAAGCATATTTCAAGCCTAACGTTCAAATCTTCTCATGCCAGATCTTCATGTCAAGCTCAGAAATGCCAAGTAAACATGTTCACTTAGGAATGGATGTTTGCATATAAACAGTATTCGCATTCACCTCAAATCTTTCCTACTTATTTAGGAGGAGTTTTATTGTTTTAAATACTGAAATTAGAACTCCAAGACCTTGGAGCAAGAACTAGAGCAGGGATGTCAAATTCGTGGGCCAGATGCATCATATACTGGCCACGCCAGGTTTAGTGAAGGGGTGTGTGTGTGGAAGTTATAATATGACGTGACGATGCGAGTTTACCTCCTCTGAACTAGAGTTTACATTATCCCTAACAACTCTGATAAATGACTGGAATTAGTTTGAAAGAGGGCAGTGGGAGCTCTGGAGGACTTGCTTCAGGATTCATTTTATTACTGAGGAATAGTAGAAACTCTAAATTCAATGTCCATTATGTCTTTATTGTGTCTTTGACCAACTTCAGATGATTTAAAAAAAAAAGGTAGGAAACAGTAATAATAAAATCCAAATTAAAATGATATAATTAAAATTAATTACATGATTAATTCCACATGTAAAATATTACAGTGTTCGTCATCTTCTAGAGTAGGGTTTCATTAAAGCGTTACGTAGTCTGATATAAAATAGTCACATTATGTTAAACGGTAACAAAGATGAGTGAATATAATCTTTGTCTAATGTATTTAATACTTCCAGTTTTCAATTATTTAAAATAAGAGGAAAAGTATAACAGGAAAACATTCTAATCTTATTTTATTTGTCTTTCCTTTGCTTACCTGTGTGTTAATTAAATATTCCTGTGTTTTAAGTGCCACTTATGCCAATTCAGCAACTGAGTACATTGTTTGAAGCCTTTGTATAATAGAAGAAATTAGTTACCTGAATGATCAGGGAATACCTTGAGTATTTGGGATTCCTGTCTGAGTGGGGTGGGCTGAGAGAGAATGATTGTCCTAAAGTCACTGAGCTGACTTTTGTGCCTAAAGTGGAATTGAAGTTTTGGTCTCCAGGTTTCTAACAGGTGCCTTAATCACTAGACAAAACTGGCTCTCAAGTGTATGTGTGCTGTATGTATGTATGTGTGTATGCATGCATGCATGCATGCATACATACATACATACATACATACATACATACATACATACATACAAAATGTATAATTCACTTTTTTTAGTCAACCAATATTGATCCATTGGTTAAAACGGGAATTGACCATCCAGCTTATCATACAAGCCTAATGTCGTGGCCTGAGAATAGCCCAAAGGTCATCCAGTTATCCTGGTGCCTCAACCACTAAACCAGATAGATTTGTTATCACCTGTAGATCCCTTCATGGCATAGGGCATGAGATTACCATATGATCAGATAGAAGATATATAGGTTACTTCAATTAAACAATGCCATCTATTGGAATCTGGAAAGTGTTTCTCTGACACAATGCCTGCCTTTTAAAATAGCATCTTTGCAGAGATTTGTATAGCTGCCACCCTGATGATCTTAAAGGAGTCTCGGAAACCCTGACTGTTCCTCTGGTCTATGATCTTTGCTGAGCTTCTATAAACTTTACTTTTTTTTCTAGCTGTGCATAAGGTTTCTTTTTTCCTATTTCTGGATGTGCATAGATTTTTGGTATTGAATGGCCTTCTAACTCTCACAAATGGAAGGAAGAAAAAGATTTAATACATCTAGTATCTAAGCAAATTGGCACATAAGAATGAAACAGGATTACCAGTTAAAAGTCATTATCCTACAAAAAATACTTGTGGAACATATAACTTAACTAATACTTTGTCCTATTTTCCTCCTCTTTTTTTAGGTGCCTTAGCTGGACCAAGAGTTGATCCACATGTGAAAGCAGTTTGGGGAAAGAATGTTACTTTGAAGTGCATAATTGATATCAACGAAACTTTAACACAGATTACGTGGGAAAAGATACATGGGAAAACTATTCAAAATATTGCAGTTCATCATCCTGACTATGGATTTTCTGTTCAAGGAGAATATGAAGGAAGAGTATTATTGAAAAACACCTCACTAACTGATTCATCTATCATCTTAATTAATGTTACCTTTTCTGATTCTGGTGAATATGTATGCAAAGCAGCTACATTCCCTCTAGGATATTCCCAATCATCAACAATTGTAGCTGTATTGGGTAAGTCTATTTTATATTTATTTTATAACTGTTTTATCCAAAATGTTTGAAAGCCAGAATTAAAATTGACATAGTTATCTTGTGGCAACTTTCAATCAATAACATTTATTTATTAGCACAATTTAAAACAAAACAATGTGAACAAAAGTCCCAACTTGTTATATTTCTAAATTTGATTTATGTATAATAGAGATCCAGTGGAGGTACCTTCTTGAAGGAAAAGTGTAGAACAATTATTGCAAATTCAAATATCCAAAGCAGATATTCAGAGGCATAGATGACAGGGCAGGGACATTTGGAAATAATTACTTCAGCAGGAGTGTTCAGTTCGTCACACAATTTGGATCTTTTAGTGAAGGAGCAGAATATGTATAGTATCTGGAGAAAGAAGCTCTGGTTAATTTTTTTTTAAAGAGAATTGCCAACAATTACACATTTTTTTAGAAATATGAAAACTGAAAAATACAGCAGTGTCCCCCTTTGGGTGGATGCGACTATAATTTTTCAACCTTCGGGGGTGGGTGGGTTTGAAGAGGAAATAAATATATGTAATAATTTTTCAACCCATCTTTCTAATATCAATATACCTCTTCCTTTAGGAAATACGCCATATGTAAATTGATTTTTTCAATTAGTTTTCTGTAACAAATTGTTGTTTTTGCTATGTCTGCCTCTTTGCTAACTCTGGGAGTCTTAGTGGGGCAGAAATAAACTCCTAGATCAAGTCAGTAAAAGAAAATAAAGCCCTAAATCCTAAATTATTTTCTTGTTAAATGTTATTACCTTTTGGATGAAGAAATGTACTGGTACTCTTTGTCCAGCAACTGTCTCATAAGTAACCATTCACAGTTACTAAGGTGATAAAAAAGTAATTATGGGACCAGTCCTCATGCTTATGTCCTTTAGAATCCTGGAAAGCAAAGGAAAGCGGAAATAAGATCATAAGCATAGCTATGGTTTTACTTAATGATCACTTCACTTAACAACTGAAATGCAGCCCCAGTTGTTAATTGAGGACTACCCGTATTCTCATCATTTTATCTGAGATTTGTAAATTATAGTATCAAGCATCAATGCAAACAAACAGAGAAAGTCTTTAGGTTTCCAGTATTGTTTAATAATAATAATAATAATCTTTATTGTCATTGTAAAAATTACAATGAAATTGGTTAATAAGGTAGCTGAAATTGTCTTTCTCAAATAGTTTGAAAGGTCGTTTGAAATAGTTCTGGATAATTTTTATTGAAGATTCCCTAAAGCTGAGACATAATTATGTCCCTAAGTTAAAAAAGGATATTTGAGAATGGCTGGGAATTAGTTATGTGGTGATCAAAGTTTCAATTAAGGGCAGGATTAACGTTAGATAATAGTACAAATTCTGAAGAAAAAGCAACTTTAACTATTCTGTTTATCAAGTCTGATAATCATAACACATCAAGTGATGTGTTTTCACTCCAGATTTATATATTTTTAAGAGGGCAGTATCTTTTTTCCTCATGTAAATATTTCGTTATGTTTACTGTATATGTAGCATTTCTGTTAAGTAAAATAAACATGACTGTCTAATAATATCATATATGCAGCTTGCTGTTGGCATTATTGCCAGTTCGCTGTGTGTGCATGCACAGAACATTTTTAAAAAGAACTTTAAAAAAACAAGCTGGCAATGGCATGGACGACCAGGGAACGGGTTTGGGGGCATGGCCAGCCTGCCGTTCCTACCAGTCTGGAGACCCAGTCTCAATTACCACAACTGGTTCGTGCTAACCGGTAGCAACCCACCTCTGCATTGATGCCTTTGTTAATAATACCCCTCCAAAAAAGGTGACTATATTGATAGAGAGTAAATGCAGAGATTATTGATGGAGATACGCAGGGATGATTACTTAAGACAAAAGGTCTAAAACACTTTTTAAAATCCAGAACAGTGAAATTTTGGTAACAGTTTAGACAGGTGCCTGTCTTAATTCACTGGGATAAAAGAAGGAAGGGAAGGGTAGCACAATCATACTTGCAAGATTCTGTTATCATAGGCAACCTCAATAAAAGTAATTTTAGCCTTCATGTGAAATTTGCTTTTCCTGGTCTGCCTAGTGGTGTTCACTTGTGGCAACTTTCAAGGGATAAACTTTTATTTTTTAATAAGTTTCAGTGAAGCATAGTCTACCCTACTTTCAGAATTAATTATAATGGCAGAAGTATTCATAATGTGTAACTGACGTTCATATAATACATTTAACATAATGCCTCATCACGCACTTCTAAGTGGCTGTTGAATAAGATCTCTGTATATGTAATTACTATATGAGGAAAGTATTTTTTTTGTCACTCTTTTTAGTGCTAAAAAAAGAACCATATGTTGGTTCACTTTCATTAAATTAAATAAATTAAAACTCATATTTATGTTAAATTTTACTGTTTCTCTAATGTCATCATTATTTCTATTAAATATTTTAATTAGTATTAATTGTATGAGATTTGTTATTACATGTATGTCATTTAGAAGTTATTGAATAATTTTTCTTTGAAGTTACAATATTGGAAGGATAAATATACTTTTGATTAGTACCACTGAAATGATGATTTTTATTTTCTATTAATGTTTGTATCTATTCTTTTTTTGACACTGGGACAAGAAAATTTTTTTGCTTCAGTCAACAAGCCTCTTGATATATTAGGCCCTGAACTATATCAACTGGCAGTCCTCCATCAGCATCAGTCCCAAAAGGCAGAACAGACATCAAGTTTCAGCAGTTAGCTTGTGCTCCAGTTGTGACAACCTCCAGCATTTAGCAGCTTTTCGGGGGTCAGGATTCTCTTAGGGGTCAAGGAAGCATTCAAGCCCTTCAGGCCATAGCAATGTTATGTGAGTCAGTTTTCCTGCTGTCTTTCACCAGACTAGAAGCAGTAAAATTGAATAGCAAAATAATATATAAAAAGAATGGGTTTGTACCCCAGTATAACAGAGAAGAGCCAGGAATGTCTAACATAATTATAGTCCTAGCACTGAGTTGTACAGAATATTAAATCAGCTTATAGAACAAGCAGGACCAGATGGGAAGCAGTGATCTTTACTTTCAGAAGTTTGTTGAGTAAATCCTAACTTTCTCCCTCATCTGTTTACTTAACCTACCTTTATGTTTTTCAACATGCTTCTATGGAGGGTGGGGAAATACTCAAACAGGCACAAGAGAACAGAAATGGCAGAGAGTAAGAATATCTCATTCTCGGGAACCTCAGCTTTCATTCTGCTAAACAACAAGGAATCTTTATTTTTGAGCTTTTTTTATTAGAAAGCTAGATTTGAACAAATATATGGCAACACAAAAATATAAGAACTTGCAGATTTATTGCAGAAATGTTAAAAAGCCATTATGAAAGAACTAAACTTTATTCTGCCCATTCTATGTGGGGGCCTAGAAGCTATTCATTTTGACAGGAGAAATAATTGCTTCTTGTTTTGATATCAGGTAGTTTGCTTTTCACTATTAGGAAACCAGTTCTTAAAACAATCAAGGAAGTTAAAGATGAGTGACATGACATATCTGCGATCAGATCCACTGGGGTTTAGAGTAAGACTAGTGTTAGCCTTCGCTTGATATCTTTGCACAGTTGACAAAATCAGAGATTGTTTAATGCTCATTTATTTGCCATGATATTTCTTTGGTCAGCAAACACATTGGACCTTTGCCCCAGCAAAAGTATTCCAAGGAATGAAATTAATCCTAAAAGAAGCATAACTGCATCAGGACAGTAGTTATCCTTTCATCTCTGTGCTTAGTAATATGTATCGTATTTTTTGGAGTATAAGACGCACCTTTTTTCCTCTAAAAAGAGGCTGAAAATCTGGGTGCGTCTTATACATCGAATACAGCAATTTTTTTTTGCCTCCTGAAGCCCCACCCCTTCACCAAAATGGATGTGCATAGCCTTATGTAGGCTTTCAGAGATCACCTGGGGGCTGGGAAGGGTGGAAATGAGCAAAAAAAGGGCCTTTTTGCTTAGTTTTGCCCCCTTCCCCCGGAGTACTCTGCAAGCCCCACCAAGGCTATTCATGCCTTGGTTTTGGGGGGAAAGGGCACGTTTTCATGAAAAATGGTCCGTTTTGGAGAGATTTGCAGAGGGCAAAAACTTTTTTTTTTTACTTTCGGAAAGCTGTTTAGTTAGAGGGATTGATGAGAATTACATTGGTCAAGTGCTATGCCAGCAGAAGTGAATTCAAAGATGTTACATATTTATTTTCCAAATGGGCCCAGAGAAGAAAGTAATTAAAATGGCACTTACATTTTCTATATCTTCTATAAAATTATTGGATTCACTTCTGTTCAAAAGTTTATCACAAAACATTGAGTTAAGTAGAACTAAATGTACTGATATAATTTCAGTGAAATTTAATTTGATAGTCATTAATTTAACTGCCATTAATTCTTTACAGTAAGATTAACTTTAGTAAGGTGAATATTGTATCAAAATTAATGTACTTTTGAAAGATTATTTCAGTGTTAATTTTCATTAATATGTCATACAGATGGACACGTTAATGAAAATATTACAGCAGGCTAATGTCCTCAGAACATCTTTGATCAAATTGCAGTTAGTTAATGAGTATAGCAGCTTTAGCCTGTCAAATTTTCAAGTATATCTTTGGACTTTTTCTTAACAATTCTAACTTACTGGAATAAGACTTAATTTCCTACAATGATATATAGTAAGAACTGTACCCAAAGGCATTTACAGATTTACTCCAAATAGTATATTACAAAATATAAATAATAATGTTGTATTTCAAGAAGTTTAATTATATAATTGACAAGGATAGCCAAGATATCACTGGCAAAAGTGCAATTTATAGTTAATGTCAACTGCTACCATGTCTAATTAATCACCTTCTAACATGAGAAGTCAAGAATCAAAGAATAAAGGAGATAAAGACAATCCTTGTCTTGAGTTTACAATTTAATTTGAAGGATTGAGAGTTTAAATCCAATGATGATATAGATAACTGGCCACAGAATGAAGATAACATCGTAATTTAGTGAAGAAAAGATAACAGAAATCCATGTCTTTTTAAAACACATTTCATTAATTCAATCTGGTTTATATCAGACACCTTTCAATATCTAATAAAATTTTCACTACTGTGTTTCCCCAAAAATAAGACAGGATCTTATTTTCTCCCCCCCCCCCAAAAAAAATAATAATAAGTGTTTGGCTTATTTTCAGGGAGGTGCAGAAGGCGGCAAGCATGGTCACCTCATGGCTGCTGCTGTGTTGAAATATTTCAGGGGAGGGCTTATTTTCAGGGAAGTTCATCTACAGTTATATCCATAATATCAATCATCATATGAATATTTTAAGACATTTTCTATTTTATATAAATTCAGAGGAAGATGGGTCTATTACAAATGGTACAACTTTCCATAGTCTCGTAACTAATGTTAATATTTTACCATCCATTTCTTATACAATGGTTCATTTCTGTAGAACAGAAACTATAGTCAGAGGGGAATGTTGGGAAGCTGGAAATTGTTCCACATGTTCTATTTTGAAAAGTTTTTAAAATAGTTAAAATATTTGATGATGATGATTTTTTTGTGTTTTTTCTGCAGTTGAACCAACTGTGAGCTTAACAAAGGGACCAAATCCTTTAATAGATGGTGCCAATCAGACAGTTGCAGCCATTTGTACTGCAGCCACTGGAAAACCAGCTGCAGAGGTTTTCTGGGAAGGTGGTCTTGGTGAAATGGAATCTACTTCAACATCATATCCAAATGAAACAGTCACAGTGCAGAGCCAGTACAAGCTTGTTCCTACCCGCTTTGCTAGAGGGAGACCTATAGCTTGTATTGTGAGGCACCCAGCCTTAGAAAAGGAGATAAGAATGCTTTATGTGCTTGATATTCAATGTAAGTAATGATATATTAGTAGGCATATATTTTGTTTTGGTATGAATACCTACTTGTTTGGACAGACTTGGACCATAATATATGGATCAGATCTTACAAGTGGGTATGAGAAAGAATTTCCTATATTTTTCTTGGTTTGGGATAATATATCACACATGCACATACAAACTCAAATCTGTTATTTCATACATTTCATGGATTAGAATGATAATAGTTATTCTGATTTTCAACAATTGTAGTTCAGAGAGGGCTTCAAGCACTGTAAAATGGAGGCTTGCATTTTAGGGCCTCAGCTTGCCCAACCCTGCTTATCATTTTTCTTTCTGTACAACTATTTCAAGTTATGAATGTTAGCATAACCTTTAATTTAATCAGCTTCAAATGGATCTGAAAGATATTGAAACATTATTATTATTTGATGCTTTTTAATCAATGTTGATAACTGATGACTGCATGGACAAGTTCCTGCAATTTTTTTGCCAAGATTTGGGAAGTGGTTTGCCATTGCCTGCTTCCTAGAACTAAGAGAGACTAACTGCCCAAAGTCACTCAGCTGGCTTTGTCCCTAAGGTGGGACTAGAACAAACATTTTCCCAGTTTCTACCTTAACTACTACATCAAACTGACTCTTACATTTAGGTTACATAAAAATTGAGTTACCTTTTTAAATATGTATTTTATTATAGGCATGTAAAGATGCATTGGCACTTGGTAATAATAGGGGCTATGACTAATTTGAAATTGTCTGCTTTGATATTCTTAAATATGTTTAATGTGCTTTTGAGAATATATTTTGTTTTAGGCTTTAGGAATTAATTTGCACATCAACATACAGCTGTCTTTTTGATACCTAATTATCCACATTTTGCAATATTCAGGTTGAACATACTAAAATAAATCTCAAAAGTGTTCAGTTAATGAAATTGATTCAAAATGTTTGTTTAGATAAGTTATATTGTGTTTGAAAGTAACAATATGGAACATATATTATGAATGAACACAAAACTGTTTAGCATAAACTGAAAATAACAAATTTGTCTACAACTAATTATTTCTGCTGTATCTTGCATTTTAAAAATTTTAGTCTAAATAAGTTATCAATCAAAAGAAACTTATTTCTTGTTTCCATTAAGAGAAACAAAATCAGACTAATTTTGGGTTTGTTTCTAATATATCCATAAAACAACACAATAAAAAAGTAAAATTACTTATCATGGGTCTTGATAAAAACATTATCAACTTTACCAGATTTGCTGTGCAAAAAACATCTACTTTATTCTATCACGTTTTAAAAGTTATGAATTGTTAGGAACCAACTTACATGTTTTTATCTTAGAGGTGTTGATACAGGTAATTTGATTTAGGCAATTAACAGATAAAAGATTATTTTGTACTAATAGTATAAGCCTTTAAAATTATAAAATAAAGTACTCTTCATTAAAATTGTCTGTTCTTTAGATTTTACTCTGGACTTAATTTTAAGTACTTCCATTATGGCTTATGCAACCGCATATAATTATGTATGTTTGTAGATTCTCCCGAGGTTACAGTAACTGGATATGATGGAAACTGGCATATTGGAAGAGAGAATGTTTTGCTCAGGTGTAATGCTGATGCAAATCCACTACCAATGGAGTTTACATGGAGTCGGTAAGTCATTCTTAAAATAAATTACATTTATCTAAATGAGATCAATTTAATAATAGTTTATAATGGTATATTTATATCAGAATATATTGTACAGGTAATCCTCTACTTAGAGCAATTCATTTAATGACTGTTCAAATTTATAGCATCATTTAAAAAAATGAATTATGACGATTCTTCAACTGTTGCAGCATCCCCATGGTCATGTGATCAAAATTTGGATGCTTGGCAACTGGCTCATATTGATGATGGTTCCAGTGCCCCAGGGTCATGTGAGCATTTTTTGTGATCTTCTGACAAGTAAAGTTAATGCGGAAGTCAGATTCACTTAACCATGTTACTAACTTAACAACTGCAATGTTTCACAATGATGCAAGAAAGGTTGTAAAATGGAGCAAAATTCACTTAACAGGTATCTCACTTAACAACATAAATTTTAGAGTCCTTTGAAGTCATAAGTTGAGGACTACTTGTATACAGAAAAGTATTTTGAATCTTCCAAAAATATTTAATTGTAAATAAAACTTTAGATTAAAAGGCACTTTTTCTGAGCCAGTAAATCAAAAGGGCCAAATGTTGAAATGCTGGACTAATTTTCAACAAAATTGACATAATTACATTCCCTACAATACTAAATAGGTTAAATATATGTTCAATGTGAATAATTTATTTTTAAAAAGTTTAGTTTAATTAAGTGTACTGTAAAAACTGTGTTTAAAACAAACATAAAGCGGAATCTTCCTAATAGATGATGTAAATTACTTTATTTTAAATCCACCCCGCGCCATGTACAGGGAACCAGAATGTAATTTGAGAGTAGGCTAAAATAGTTTATATCTTGTTGGTCTCCTATTTACAAGAATCTTGCCAGACTAACTGCATTCTCTTGTGAACAAGCAGATAAAAGTTTCAATATTCTGCTCTCTACCACTTTCTCCCACAGAGCAACTGCAAGCTAGGCTGACTCTTTTCCCTTGTCTCTGTGGTGGGTGATTCCACCATCCTGATTCCACATGTTTGACTTAAAGAACAAATAAAAATAAAATATTATATATTATATTTTATTGTGGTAGCTCATACTTTATAGAAAAAATGTTCATGGTTCATATAGAACTAATTAAGGATTCCAAAACAGTATTTTTAGAAAATCTTGGTAACCATATATACCTATGTGAACCGTATATAGATCTAAAATTTCTATGTCAGATTTAGTAATTTGAATCTGTAGATCCCAGATTTATATTTTCTGGTAACATCAGAGCTAAAACCTGCTTTGTGTCTTCAGGTTGCCTGCCATTTTAAAATTAATGACAGTGTCACTTTAGAACATTCAAATGGTTGCTCTTAGCTTCTTATCAGTTAGACAAACAGCTCCATAGGTCCATTCAAACCTGGCTTAAGCATCTTTGTATCTATTATGTTCTGTATACAGATATTAGCCAAGGAGTAGATCTATCTATCTATCTATCTATCTATCTATCTATCTATCTATCTATCTATCTTATAGAAAAATTAGGAATTATAAAAATAATTAATCAGGAAACAAGTGAATGACTTAATAATATCAGAGCCCATTACAAGTTTGTCTGTCCCCTGAGATCCCCAGCTTTGCTGGCATAGCAGATCTTGAGGGAGGTTCTATAATCTGGGCACCAAAATAGAAAAGGTCTGCTACTGAGGTAACACATTGCGAGCAGGACTCCTGGGCCGAGATTTCTAGGAAAGACTTGCTAGCATGTTTCCTTCTTTTTTCAATATTTGTTATATGTTTTCCTATCATTTAGATAATATAGCCTATACATGCATATGCTAAGGAACAGATTTCAGAATATGAAAGCTGTAAATAACTAGATATAAAGATACTTTTTAAATTATGTAGTTTGATTTCCATTAACACACATTATGTTTTTGTATACTTTTTGGTGTTTCGTTGATACTATTTACCTATTATATATTCTAGATAACACTTCTGGAAGTGATTAGACACCTTTGTAAATAAAACTTGCTTGTCCTGCATTATTTCATGACAAACTAATGATTCTGTTGAATTCTTTTGTTAGTAGCATAAAATTCAATGGTTATAATCATTGGTTTCATGAAAGTGAAAATATTTCTGTTCTGGAAAATGAGAACAATCAGTATTCCAAATGAAATATTATTTGCAAAATGCTCATATTGCTCTAAATATTTTACAATTCAGGCTGGATGGACATTGGCCTGAGGGATTACTGCCTTCCAACAATACTTTGCATTTCAACAGTCCTTTGTCTTACAATTATACTGGAACATACATTTGTAAAGTGGCCAATTTACTTGGTCAAAAAAGTGATCAAAAGACTATTTACATATTAGGTAAGTTTTCCCCCTCCCTTTTGGTTCTTTTCCCCCTTCCCTTCTTCCTTTACCGTACATTTTATTTTTTCTTAAATGTTATATCAGAGTATTGTCTTAATATAGTTCATTTTTAAAATCATTTTTCAAGATTTGGTCTCTACTGCATAATTCCCCCCCCCCCCAACCCCTTCCTGTTGAAACACAAAAACAAATTTCTTTTCAGAACTTTTATTTTAAATATGCTTAATTCTTTGTCCTATATTTTATAGTTGGTATTGCTCAAAAAATAAGTCACTCTTATTTTTTGTTAAAGTTTTATAGGAAGTAGCAGATAAACAAGGCAAATAAATAATAAATTGTATTATAATTACTTAACATTTTATATATTGGCTTGAAAAACAAAACTTCCAAGTTATTTATACATTAAATGAAATTAAATGCCAATAACTCTTGTTCTTCTTGTGTGACTTAATGTTTACTTCAGTCTAATTGTGATTTTAAAAGTATGTATATCTCTACACAACAGCGAGAAAAATGGCATAATTACCGTTACAGTACTGGCACAAGAAGCAGATCACAAATAGTGTGTATACTCTTGAGTAGAAAACTAGTGTAGCATAAGGCTACTTGAAATATGAAATGAAAAATATTAATACCAAGAGTTAATTCTGTCTTTGTTTCAGTTACTAACAAGCCAGTCTGTTTCAGTTTCAGCCCCACTACTTACAGAGATAATTGGGTGTGGAAAATGAGCATGAGCATGAAATGGGTTATTTCAAATATGGAAGCATTTTAGGTTCAAACTGATTTATTCTACGCTCAAAACAATATTTGAATGGCCTTTGCACTAAAAAGAGGACTTTCAACTTACAAACATGCAAAATTTTGCACAAAATACAAAATATTGTACATATTTAAAGAGATAAAACAGTTGATCTGTATGCAAATATGCAAATAATTTGAACCTGTGCTAAATCTTCAAGTAAATGATTTATTTTAGATTCCAGGCAGGTAGGGTATATGTTTCATGAAAACAGCGTTCCTTCCATCATTTTTCAGCCTACCTGGAAGGTTATTTAGTGACTTCATGCAGGAGCTGGAAGTTAAATGAAGAAAAATTATGTGCTGAATTTTCATCCATAAAGTCTGGATATAATGTAATATATTGTTCGATAACATCCTTTAAAATCTTGAACCATGTTAGCATTTTTTTTCCTAGTAGTTGTCCCTAGTAGTCCTCTGACAGGAATCAGCATCAAATTGTCTATTCTGTTTCCCAGTGAAACATAAGAAAAACATGAGACTAGAGAAAGAATTATAGACTATTTCAAAATGCAAATAAAATAATAGGAATGAGTGAGTTTCCCTGGGTATTAGAAGTCACCAGACCGAAGCAATTTAACATCATTTTCCATTATATCAGAAAAGAGAGCCATTACTGCTAAGTCAGACCTAAAAACATCATGTAGCAAATGATGCCATCAAAAACATAATTGGCTGTAGTTCCACTCTTTACATAGCAATAATAAAGGAATCAAAGAAAGCTTTCCCTAGATGCCTAATCCGCATTGCTCTTTTAACAGCATCCCTTCTGCTGGGATGATGAAAATAAGGCTTTCACATCTGTTGAATGTTGAAAGCCAGAAGCAACCTTAATGCGTGATACAATGATTGAATTCAGTTCCATGCTTGGAAATGTCCTTAGTATTTAAAATATGAAGATAATACATTAGTGATACAAGAACACAAATTATCAATAGAGAAAATTATTCTGTGATATTAGCTGCAAAGTCAGTAAACATTCTTTCACAAAGAAATGGGAAATAAAAATAATGCAAGGCTACTTTTTCTGTACATTTGAAAAAAAGCTACAATATATGAATTTAAATTTAGAAAATGACAGCATATTTACAGTGAGTGGGCAGGGATTCCCCCCACCTTTCTCTTACCCCTCCATATTAATTTGAAATTAGGTTACCTTGATGACATTTCACTGTTAAACAATTCTGCTTCTTGAATCAAAGTCAACCTAATCCAGTAGATCTATTCTTGTGACCTTTTAACTACTTAATTTTGATATGATCTTTTTATCTCATCTGTTCGCTGCTACTTTTATATTGTGTAATTTAATGTCCTTCTGAATCTCTTCTGAAAATTTATTTGGAGGGAAGGATAAATATCTTTATAGGTAATTCCTGAAATAATGAAGAAATAATATAACTGTAAGTTTTTGTTAGTTAATATGTATATTAAGGTTTTTAGTTAATTTTTTAACACACGTTCTTACAGATCTATAATAAAATCAGTGTTTCAATTTAATTGAAATTTAACTGTGTGCAGCCCAAATCTTTTTTTAAAAATTGAGCAGAACACTTGTACCCAAAGAAATTAATTGTGTGAATTTAATTCAACGTTGTTTTTAAAACGTTTGTTTCAGGTCCTGATATGCTAATCATTTAAGAATTTGGCAAATAAACCAAATAATTTTTTTAAAAATCATATTATTTATGGGATACTGATAACAAAGAAATGCTACATATAAAAAGCGAACATGATTTTTTTTCTAGTATAATGTTACGCTAGTATAAAGTTATTCTTAACTTTAATGGGAAATGCTCCCAGATTAGAATCTTATTTATTTGTTCATTTAGTTTGGGTGACACTTTTGAAATTCTGCCTTTAGGGTATGTTACCCATCCATAGATAGTTACTACTAAGTTTGGTGTATAATAATACCGTAGGATATTAAGTACAGATTTTAAAGAATGGAAATATTTATTGTTTCCCCTATAAAACAGCATTTTAATTCCACCATATCCTTTGCATTTCCAATCTGGTCTAATAAATTAGAGGGTTCTCTGAAATTTATTTGTAGTATTCTCAGAATGGAAAGGGAATAATGAATAATGGGAAATGTAATTGTTAAGCAGAAATCTGTTTGCCTAATGATGAAGTGTCCTAGACAGGCTAGCTAATCTCAAGGAAGAAAGATTTTGAAAAGGAATATTTGCATGTTCTAGGTATGTTGTTGTGCCCATTTATTTATTTGCTTTGTTAATAATAATTATTAATAATAATTTATTATATTTATAAACCGCCCCCTCTCCCCGAAGGGACTCTGGGCGTTGAATTTGCATGCCCCCCATTTGCATGCCCCCCATTTGTCCCCCATTCTTCACTTTTTTAATCTTAGATTTAAGTATGGCAGAAATTATTTGCATAATTTTATCTTTGTTTTATGCCTAAATATGAATCCTGCTTAGAACCACTTTTCGTAAACATACACTATTTACATATTTATTAATTTGTCATATTTAACAACTGCCTATATTTCTCATGGAAAAAACTCTGGGAAATATACAATAAAATATTTAAAGTTTAAAATTTAAAAGAGCATATAAAATTTAAAAGAGGCAATGGATGTTAAAAAATGATTAGAAGATGGGAGATCAACCTTACAATTGCGTGCTCATTGGTCATGTTTTTACACCTTTACGGAAGGCCAGGAGAAGGGGCCCACCTCACCTCTGGAGGGAATATGTTCCACAGGGCAGGAGCAACATCTGAGAAACCTATCTTCCTGGACCCCACTAGTTGGAACTATTTAGCTGATGGGTCTACCACATGTCTTCACTGGCCTGGATTGATGTAACTGAATGAAGATGATTCATTAGCTAATCTGGCCTCTAGTTTTCTAAATTGCAGTGGATATTTTTGTGGTGTTTTTAATAAATAAAGTGAGCAAACTATTGGCATATAGTAGTTTTACACAACTTTTAACTAGATCTGCTTAGAGATACTTTTCTGTTTCACTTCTTCCCTTATTCAAACAGTTTCTGTCAGTTCTTTTACTTAGAGGATTACTCATAGGTGGTAATGGGAAGGATGCAGGAAGAGGGAAAACATTGCTTCTTGGGCTTTGGAGATTCTGGCACATTTATTGTGTTTTTCTCTTAAATATTTTCTAAAAGTTGTAGTTCTTTCCCCATGTTAAACTTCTTGTAAATCTCTCCCTCGGTCCTGCGTGTTCCTGTTGCATCATAACAGTTCATCTTTAGTCCTCACCATACAAGTACAATCCAGAAATGTCGAGTAACTTCTTTCCCCATTGTTTAACACTTCTGCATTGTAAATATTTAAATGTTTTGAACTATAAGGCAGATGTGAAAGACTGGATAGCTGGCCATTGTTTCTTATCAGTTTCTATTAGAATCAGAGGCAACAGAATTATGACACCTAATAGGTGAATAATGTATTGTGGTGTGACTCCCTAGAAAAGAAAGCAATTTGAAAGACTGAAGGACAAAAAACAAAAACAAAAAAAATCCTTTATTCGTCATTATGATTCTTTGTGGCTTTTAAAATGGTATCATATGCATTCTTGACAAATAAGAATAGTGATTGATGCTTATAAGATACAGTAGATCATAAAAGCTTGTATAGATGTTACTTTTAAGGAGATCAAGAGTGTCTTTTTGTTATCTATAAATTGCCCCTTTAAAACTTGTTTCTGAAGTCAGTTTTAAGACTTTTTCATAGGTGATTTTCTTTTTTGTCACATTCCCTTATTTTTTCTACCACAGGTATCCAGAATACATTTTTAATATTTTACATATGGGAATTGCTATGACTTCTGTTAAAATACGATGGTATTTACTGCTTTGTAAATTAAATGTATTAATGCCCTAATTGATCAATTGAGTATGTACTGTCTGACTGGTGTTAACTCTTACTGGTCATATAGAAAGAGTTTCAAAAGAGGTAAGCATGTAAATAGACATTCTTCAGAATTATGTCTCCCCAACCAGGCTTTTCCCCAAAGCACGGTCATTATCACTATAACCAAGTCCATCATATTGCTGGACTTCTTTTTCTGTTTCCTAGCAATAAGTACTCAGTGGGAGGGTCTCTTCATAATGTGTACAAAATATAATTTGAGTCTAATTATTTGTATCTTGAGTGGGAACTTTGTATTGAGGTGTTTTAAAATCTATGTTTTTGTTCCATTGGCTATTCACTATACTCTCTTTTGCTTTTGGTATTAGTTTTCTTCAAAATTCAAAAGTGTCAGTATTTCTTTGTCTTGCTTCTTGATTTGATTTTCATAAGGACATTTCACAATTGACATGGTTCATACATTGAAAGGCCTTTCTATAATCAGTGAAGCTTGTATTTGACTTTTTTTGGTATGCTTTGACTTTATTGATTATCTACTGTCCATCAGCAATATAGTCTCATGTTCCCTAGTCTTTTTAAAACCCACCCTAAATTTCTGGCCACTCTATTTCTGTGTAGGGCTCTAATTTGCATTGATTAATCCTAAACCTTATTTTGTTAGTCTGTAAAATTAAGGATATTATGTGATAGTTTGTACACAATATTAAATCTCTCTTTTGATTGGTGTGTAGACCAATCTCTTTCAATCTGTTGGACACTATCATTCTTCAGATTTGCTGACTTTATATGCTTTGAAACTATAGATTCTTCTTGTGTTATTTACTGTAATTTTGTACATATTCCATCAATTTTACTTCCTTCAACTTGATAATGCTATCTGGCCTCATGTTCTACTACTAGAAGATCATATAAATAGAGAATACCTTCTAACTTATCTTGAATATTGACATCTCTACTATACTGCGGGATCGCATTCTGCCTCATACATCCCTGCGACCGATTCGCTCCCACAGAGAGGGACTTCTCCGGGTGCCGTCCACTAGGCTGTGCCAGCGGGCGACGTCCAGGGGAAGGGCCTTCTCTGTGGCGGGCCAGACCCTCTGGAACGACCTTCCCCCCGAAATCAGAACAACCACAGACCTTCGCTCCTTCCAACAGCTTTTAAAAACTCATTTCTTCCGTTCGGCTGGCCTAGGGTAATTTTAATTAATTTATAGTGTTAAGGGGTTTTAGGGACAGTTTTTAGTTTTTATAGATGTTTTTAATGCAGGATATGTTTAATTGTGATTTTAAATTTTGTACTCTGTTTGTGTCTATTGTTTTTAATTTTCCTGTGCCCCGCCTCGAGTCCCTTTGGGGAGAGAGAGCGGGTTATAAATAAAATTTATTATTTATCATTATTATTATTATTATACAGAATTTCAATAGACTGCTATCTTAGTTTGTTCTTCTTTGAATCAGTTACTATCTGTCCATTGGCATCCTTTAACAAAGCAATTAGAAGCTGGAACCTCCTCCTAATCTTGCAATCACTCTGGAAGAATATTCTTATTTTTCTAGTTGTTTCTCTATAATTAATGTCATTACAAATGTTATTGCCATTTTTTTTCTAACAACACTCTGAAATGTTTTGTGTGTTGCTTCCTGAATTGTTTGTCTTAGCTTTGACTTCTCTTCATGGCAATTTCCACTTTCTATTCTGACATCTATCTTGCTTTCTTTTTATTTCTTGCTTTTTGGCAACCTTCTTTTCATATTGATCCTTAACTGCCCATCATTAAGAACAGAACTTTGAAACCGTTTGTGATATTCTCCTTTAAAATGGATGATTTCTGGTTGAAACATGTTATGATCTGTTCTGCACTCAATCCTGGACATGTCTTGACTATTATAATTTAGTTTTTCCATCTCCTTGCTCCAATAATATAGTCAATTTCATTTAGTCCACGTTTGTACTATATATATATGGAGAGTATGTTTGTATGTATATGCTGTTGATGAACCATGTGATTAATAAAATATTTTCATAATATCATTATCATGTTTATCACTTTTTTTAAGGAGACAACTTTTGAGATACTTTTGTTTGAAAAAATGCAGAAGGTTGGGGTTTGAGTTTTGCTTGTTTTTCAGTTGTAAGATGGTGATGGAAATCAGTGGCTTTCATTCATTTTTTAAACATTTTTATAGATCCATTCATTTATCTCTAGTATCTCTGTTCATCTGTTTTATTTTTCATTTAATACAGTTTAATATGGGCATAATTGATTAACAAATTACATAATGAGGATGATTAAGTTACGTATGATGTAGACCTAACAGTAATTTTTAACTAAATGTATTTTTTAACTTATTGTGGATTTTTTAACTTGATAGCAAGGCATTACAAATTTAAGCTCTATAGGCTGTTCAATGAAATGAAACAATGAATTTGATTAATTGAAATATTCAGTATACATTAATTTCAGTTATAATCATCCCAGTAATTAAAATACCTTAGTTTCTTACATTGAGCTTAGATTTTGTCTTGCTACATTGCTAATAACATCTTTTAATGTAGTTTAAACATTATTATTAACACTTACTAATGGCTTTCTACAGTTAATAATATCCTGCTGCTCAGAAAACTTTTTTTTTTTAAATTCTCCAAATGACCATATTTTTTAACATTTGCATTTTCTTCAATGCAAATTCTTTCCATAATATGTATAATTTATTTTCACATGAATCATAGTTGTTAATGTTCAATAGATACTAGAGATCCAAAATTTGTTGGCATGTTTAGTATATTTTTAACTTATTTTTCTAGATACATTGGTGATGTCATAGATTAATAAAAGTGAAATTATTTTGTCATATAGCATTAGAACAGAGCTATTGCTTCATAAGCATAGCTTTCTAGTTTGTATCTTCAGCTTTTAACATACTATCTATATATAGCAAAGAATTCCAATACTTCTTCAATTTAAATATGCATTCAGTTAGCACAATTAGTCCATGATAAACGTGAGCAATGCTGATACTCCACATTGTTTATATGTATTTCTTAGACTTATAGCAACATTCCCATAATAGAAGAAGTCTTTGTTTTATGTAAGGTAGACATTCTATACATGTCATATAAAATTTAAACATGATTTTAATTTTAGAATTATTTCTAAGGTTTAGTTTTAATTTTTGTGTTTGATTAACTATTTAAACAGACACCAAGAATATCGAAAGCATTACAATGACCAACCAACCATTAATGCACTGATTTCTAAATCCTAACTATAAATCATACTATATTTTGGAGGCAAGGTTTAAATTATATTTAGCTAACTTGGCATGCTTTTTTTAGTTTTTCATTCTTTAATATTTCCTAAGGAATATATAATCCATGAGGGCTTTCATTAGTTTATTTTGAACTCTGACTAAGATAATGAGGAATTGACTAACTGCTCAGCTGATGGAATTGTTCTATGTTTGCTACAAAACAACATGGAAGCATTGCCTTATTAAATTATTTTAATACTATATATATTATCCAGAAGCTGTACATAATTGTATTTTCCACCAATGGTAAACAGTTTTACAATCGAATGAAGAATGAAAAACTATGTTAAAGTACACTTTCTTACTCATCAACTGTGCTTTCTTATCAGCTCTTAACTTAAAATAGTTTGCATTGACATTTTCTGCCTTTTTCTGTCTTGTGTATCTCTTTGCTCTTTCATTAGATCCTCCCACTACTACCACTTCACCATTCACGATTCCATGGCTTCCTTCAACTGATGGCAACACAGGTTTAGCAACTCAACCAAAATTAAAGCTTTTTCCAACATCATCATGGCCAGAAATACAGGAAGACAATTGGGGCACCATCATCGGTAGTGCAGTGGGCGGGGCTCTTTTCCTGATACTTGTATGTGTCCTGGTTGGAGCTGTCTGGTATAGGAGAAGGAGGACGTTCCGTGGTGACTACTTCGCTAAGAACTACATTCCACCATCAGATATGCAAAAGGAGTCCCAGATAGATACCTTGCAAGTTGAGGATGTGGATTCTTACCCTGACAGTGTGAAAAAAGAAATAAAACATCCTGTGAACAGTCTCTTAACTAAAGACTACATGGGAGAAACTGAAAAAACAGACTGGAACAAAGTAGATACTATTAACAGATACCAGGACAGGTATGAAAGACCAATGGATTACTATGAAAGTGGAACTCTGGGAATGAAATACTTGGGTGATGAATGTTATGATGAAAATGAAGATGACTTAGTTTCACATGTAGATGGCTCTGTAATATCTCGGAAGGAGTGGTATGTGTAATGGTAACATCCACCTTCGTGTCTTGACTATATATAAAGTTCTTTCATTAGCTGATCACTTTCAGATTGTTTATACTTTTTCTTGAGGAATAAGCTTTTCCAAGTTGATTTTCAAGCTTTTTATATTCTAACTTGACAAATGAAATGTAAAAACCTCATTTAAGTGTACTGAAGCTGCTTTATGATTTTTTCCCCCCAATGCTGTACTACTGTCTTTCATAAAAATGATTTTTAATATAGTGCTCTATTTGGCTTATAGCACAAGATAAGAACAACCTGCTACATTTAAAAAAATGAAATTCTTATAAAAAGTTTGAATTGAAACAGCTGTCTTGTTATTATAAATTTATGATAAAAATTACTTTGATAGAACTTTCTGAACTTAGTTCTACTTAATGGGAACATGATGGTGATTCAGAATCAGAGCTGATCTAAGGCACATTTTGTTTACAGAAATTACTTAAGATATTAAATAATCTGATGGCACAGTTTTTTCAAAGCTTTATTGTTAGGTTTTCTGCACAGAATGTAATACCTCTACATTTTTGAGCCTTGCCATAATTAGATACTGTACCTTTTACAGACAACTTGTTGCACTGAACCTGCTGCAATGGACATTTCAATGAACAGAAATTGTAATGTAACAGGAACATTATATTTTTTTACATTGCATCTTATTTCCAAGCACTGGAATATAAAAATTCAAATCTTTTAGTTAAATTTCAAGAACAATCCCTTTCACAAGATTTATTATATATTGTTTCAATTAAACGGTTTTCCTTAAATATTGTTCAGGAAAGACTAAGTTTCCCTAACCATTCTACTGAGTATTTGTTAAGCACAAACCTATAAATGCATTGAATCTCAAATGCAACTTCTATATTCAATGAAGATGCATTTTAAGAAATAAACATTTGACTTATCACAGAGTTTGGTGGTGTTTCGAGACATATATGGGCTATATAAAGAGTTCTTACAGAGCAGGGGCCACTTTAAATGCAAGAGTAACTTTATGTGTATGGTAAGCTGCAATCTTGAATAATTTTAAAAAAAATGAAAAGGCAACACAAACATAAAATATTGCTTAAAAAGAAATCTTTCCTAATAGCGCGTTTCATGTGAGATATTTGGGGAAATGTATGTTGTTTCAGAAGAAATATTATGGAAGCTTACTGTTAACCTAAGGAATTGAATAGATGGGAGATGCATGACCTCTTGAAAAAGAGTAACTCTGAGGTTTTAAAAATTCTATCAATAGATTTAGAACGTAGTTTATTGCACAGAGGATAATGCAGTGCAACCAATAAGAATCAAATAGTAGTTGTAAGCATATGTGCTTAGAAGCAAAATCCATTGAAATCAGTGGAATTTTTCTTTTAATTAACTATACAATTGAAAAGGTGAGTGTGTTTAAAGAAGTTGAAGTAACTTTAAAATATTAGTTGAATTTGACAGCATGAATATATGAAAAAATAGCGCTGCTTAGCAACTGTTTCCAATATATGCTTGGAGTATTACGAACACATTACAAAAAGATCCACAGTATTGTAGAGCTTTTCAGCAATTATAGTATCTATAAAGGTGCAGTTTTGACAGTACACTGTGATTTGGTTGCTATGTCTTTAAAAATGTGACTGCAGCTTAGTAGTTATTCATTAAACTGGTTCTCTACGTATCTTTCTCACATTGATAATTTGAGTGTTAACATTTTATTTGACCAAAATCTCTTTTCAGTGCTTTTGGAAGTTAAATTATTACACCTTATTTCCTGTGAAAAGTGAGTTTTTTGTGATCTGATTTATCATCTAACTGAAGAATTTGTTTCTAATCAAAGTTAGTCTTTAGTCAGATGCTTAAGCTAACAGTGGATTCTAAACTATGCTTGGTTGGAGGAGGCAGTAATTTGGTTTTTGGATTTTGTTTTGAAGGATTTTTTTTCCCTTTTGAACTTGAACATAGCTTGTGGTCCTAGGAACATCTCCATTGTAATATGCTCTGTATGCCCTCTAAATGCTGTTTTGTAACACAAAAATCTAAAAGTACCCAATATTCTGTTTTTTATTATAATTTGTTAAATTTATCAAGAATTTTACAGTTGAATATGAACAGATTCATAATAGGTTTACAGTGTTCAATGTTGCAGTGTTTCTTAATGTATGTTTGGTGTAAATTGAGAAATTTATTGTAAGTATGAATAGTTGTGTCAAATAAATCTTTTGTTAAATTAACTTCTTGAATGTAGGTCATGCATAAATGACTGAAATGCATATAAAATAAAACATCTATATTCAGTAAGTGTGGTAGGGTGGAAAATTATAGAATAACATAGAAAAATAGTTTCAAGTATTTTGGCATAAATTAAATGGCAATTATGAAGAAGTTATTAAACAATTCTGGAAACTACTTATATAGTTGAATTTTACATAATTTACACTAAGTTGTACAGAACATGTTTTTTTAATACTGTTGTTAAAAATTCTTTGTAGAATTATTTGTTGACTATTTTAATTGAAGAGGAAAATGTGTAAGAAAGTTAGCCATGGGTAAAATTTTAATAATAATCTGCAAGCACATAAAAAGAAAGCAAATTCTGTAATTGGGCTACATAGACGAGCAGACACACCACCAGCTGGACATGAGCATAATAGCTTTTTGCTATTCGTATTGTCCAACAATAATTGTTGAAATGGACATTAGAAGTATCATGATAGAAAAATAGCTATTTAATTTATCGTTTGAATTTATATAATGGCATTCTCATTTAGTTTCTCCCTGGATTTGAAACTAAAGTGCCAATTGTCTTTACAGAAAATATAGGAAGTAGACTATTATAAAACCTGCATATTATCCATTGTTTAGTAAGTTGGTAACTTTTTCAGACTGCTTTATTAACTAATTTCACTTTAAAGAACACACAAAACTGCCAGCTTATATTCAATAGAAACTATCTACAAAACATAAAAATGCATAGATGGAATTATATAATTTGTCAATTTAATCTTAATGAACAATGCTGTAGTTATTTATTTCACATATTCCAGTTCATCAAAAGTCCTGAACTTGAAGCTTGAACATAATTATCCTAGTCAAACAGTTTTAAACAGTTTGATCTCTGTTTAGCAACTGTAGTAGAATTATCATTAGATGTTCATTTATCGGCTTGGATAGCTTAACAGAAGAAATCTATTCTGCATATGCTCATATACTTTGGGATGTTTTTGAAAGATCAAAAACAGATCTTTAGAAATGATGTTGAGGTTACTGAAATTTGAAAATACTAGATTTCTGGAATGTTGCCTATATAATGCTTAATACAATATCCTATTTCAATAATCCAAAATTAGAGCAAGTACTGAAATATTCTGAAATGATAGACAAAAATTGACTTCAGAATTATGTGTATTTATTTTGTAATTGTAAGACTTTCTAATATATTACTTAGGCTCTGATTTTCATAGTTACCTGTTGTGGCCCAGCCGGCTCAGGATGAGCTGCTGATGGATTCCTCTAGTGAGGAGAATCCTATGAGTCATCTCTAGAGGAGGAAACCCAGTTTGTCCCTGATATCAGGCTAAGGATTGAGAGGAGGCAATTAACAGAACGACTCAGTCGGAGATAATTCAGTATCAGCTGCCTAATTGCCTCCTCTCAATCCTTAGCCTGACATCCGGGACAAACCGGGTTTCCTCCTCTAGAGCTGACTCATAGGATTCCTCACTAGAGGAATCCATCAGCAGCTCATCCTGAGCTGGCTGGGCCACAACAGTTGCCTATTTATATTTAAAAATATGTTTTATCATTTACCTATTTAGATGCATTACTGTAAAGTTAATCCATTTTACAGTTAGTACAGCACCAAACCTTGTTACCAAAATGAATTACTGTACCACCAAGAGCCTCAGTGGCGCAGTGGTTAGAATTACTGCAGGTTACTTCTGCTGACTGCCGGCTGCCTGCAATTTGGCAGTTCAAATCTCACCAGGCTCAAGGTTGACTCAGCCTTCCATCCTTCCAAGGTGGGTAAAATGAGGACCCAAACTCTGTAAACCGCTTAGAGAGCACTGTAAAGCGGTATATAAGTCAAAGTGCTACTGCTATTGCTATCTTCATATATTTATGGATATAGCTTAATTTGTAAAAATCCAAATCTATTATTATATGGCTAGAGAACATACATAAAAATATGATAGAAAATAAATAGCTAAGTTACAATAACAGTGATTTTGCTGACAATGAACAAGAAAGATTGGTTGGTTAAATATAACTAGTACTTCATATATTTTTGTTGATAAAATTTCATAAAATGATTTCTAAAATGTTTTAGTGTCTCATATGCAATACATGTATCAAAATCCAAATTTTTGCTAAGCTAAAATATACTAGAAATTTGTAAAGTCAATTTTCTCAATGTTATTTATAGGTTGGCACTGAATTTTATTTTTTCAATATTTTTGTTTTTGACATTTAAATTGTTCACCTAAATAAACACTCTTTTTTCATACTACAAGGCTATTCATGCATATGCAATAAAAACAATTGTAGATTCTGTGAAATATTTTTAAAGGCAGAAAACTACATTTTATTTATATAATTTAAAATCCATTAACCACATTGTTTGTAACAATTGGTGACTTACATTTCAGATGTGCCATATAAGCAGTCATCATCAGTAGCTGTAGCTGGGGCTGTAATAGGCGCAGTACTTGCTCTCTTTATTATTACCATCTTTATCATAGTGTTACTGACTCCCAGAAAAAAGCGATCATCTTATTTGGACAAAATGTAAGTTGTTTGTGGTATTTTGTTTCAAACTTTATTCAAGTTCTTAGTTTGTAAAAGTATGAACTCTGCTTTAAATACATGCTTTTACCTTTGTCCTTAATTCATATTGGATTTGGAAGCCCAAATATTAAAATTAGTAAGGCAAAAGTCAGAAAGGGTTTGTTTGTCATAGAAATGCTCTTACTCTAAAGCAGGGGTCTCCAACCTTTGCAACTTTAAGTCTGGAGACCCCTGCTCTAAAGTACAGTACCTGCTTTTTAGAGATCAGTTACTTGGTTTTCCTTAAGCAAATGGCAATTATTGCATTATCGATGAAAGGTAATTGCCTATTCTATGTAAAATTAGCCTTTTATATATCTTGTGAAAAAGTTCAAGAGGGAGAGAGAGAGGAAAAAAACCTATAGTACTATGTGTATGTAATGTCTTATAAAAGTAAAGTTGTGACTAGGCATCAGAAATTAGACTGCATGTAAAGTTGTCCAATTTAAAATTTCTCTTCTGCAGTATGTACTGTTAAATACAGATTAAAAATAATTATCATAAGATGAAGCAACATAGAAGTCTAGGCATGAATCCTTAGTAGGCTTTTGCAGGCTTTTCTTATTGCAGATGTTATTTACCTGTAATAGATAAGAAATGATTGGGCAATTAATGATTTTATTCCAAAAATGTTTAATGGGTATAGTTCTTTCTTCATACATAATCATTATTCTGATCCATAAAACAACCAATGAAAGAGACTTCACACGATGAGAAATTCTTAGATGAGTATAAAGAGAGAATTGCAACAATCTCTTTTGAAAAGTTTTGCTGGTGTTTTGCCATTGTATAGAAACAATGAAGGAGGTGAGTGAATGTAGCTTTGCTGAGATGATTTAGGGAAAATCTCAGCCAAATGGTTATATTTGCTGTAAATAAAATATATTAGAATCATTCCAAGATGTTATTTCCTTTAGTGAAGTGAGACAGTTGTATTATAAATAAAATCCACACATGATTCCTAAAAATGTATAATAATATTTCTAATGAAATTCTAAGTACATTTTCTTAAATTTCCTTAATTTGTTTTCGTTTGTTTTGGTTGGTATTTGTTATGTCACTTTAAAAGAATATCAAATACAGAATTTGCAAGATTCCATCAATGTAAAATTACACTACTACATTAGAAAAGACATATTTAGTCAACTTCCACTCTAATATGAATTAACTTTTATCAAGCAGTGATAATTACTAAATCATACATTTTTTAATTTAGGATTGATCTTCCACCAACACACAAGCCTACATCTTCCAATGAGAAAAGAAATCTTTCTCGTTCTCAGAAAGAAATAAACAATGCAGTAAGTTGTTAATTAAAGGTCACACTTCCAAAGCAAAGACTCAGTACACTCCTACTGTGTACGATATCCCATATTTGGAATTTATATTTTCATTTGTAGATAACAGCTGATGATACCTTCTGTCAGTCTGTAGCTGATTAACTAAATTTTTAGATTGTGAAAGATTAACTAAATTTTTAGATTGTGAAAGATTCACTGGGATTGTCCCAAGTTATTTGAAGAATTGTTACTGAGGGATGTGTAGTTAGCACCATCTTTTTTCCTTTTCTTCTCCTGATATAATTACATAGTTAGCACTGATCTTTAACATGTCAGACAAATTCTTTATAACTGAACCAACCGTAGAAGGTCAGGATTGGAAGGAGTAGCTTTTAGGCATGCTAGATGGTTTCTTACCTAGACAGCTGGAGCACCAGAAGCAGTGGCCACTAATGGGCTCACTTTTATCAAAGAATCAGACTAGCAAGGGAAGTAACAGAAGCCAGCAACAACAGATGCCTAATTCCCTCCCTTCCCCATTGCTGAGGGAAGAACCTTTCAACTCAAGCTATGCCAGGCAATTCATAGCATAAACACTGTTCGCCAAACTAACTCCTGGCTCTCTTGAAGTGGGCCTGTAACTCCATGGGCCTCTGAAGTACCCAGACATCTGTTTACAAAGTCAGTTCTTCAAACAGGACTATGTGCAAGGGGCAAGCTCGCTGGACAGAGACGGTTGGCTCAATGAAAACTGGAGCCCAAAGGAAAAGATACGGGAGTTGCATGCTTTTTCAGTAGGTAGGTTTGCTTCTAAAGCAAATGTTATCACAGTAATATTTTGCATCAATATCCTATTTTTGAAGTTTTATCACTTAAAACATCTTTCCTATGTGTTATTGGCTGACACATTTGCAAAAAATATATACTCATGAACAAGCTAATTTGACCACAATTGAGGTCATATGGCACAATATGGTCACAATTGAGGTTATATGGCATATGACCACAATTGAAGTACCATTATACCCTGTATGTACCCATGGGTAGATCTGTCCATGGTTAAGCTGACTCCAGTTTTTAAGAAAATACTATGAAAAATGGTTAAATCAATTGTGAACATTACAATATTTAAGGCTTCGTTTATCCACAGATGGGGACGCAATATTTTAATAAAAAAGTTAAAGGACAGATGGCAATAAGGGAAAGCAAGCTTGGTGTAGTAATTAAAGTGCTGGCCTAGAAACTAAAAGAATGAGTTTTAGGCCTACTTGGATATGAAAGCTGAATTATTTAGGCCAATTACTCAGCCCAAACCATCTCACAGGGTATTGGGGGAAATTGGAGAATTTCCTTTCCTGAGTGTATCAAAAAGATGAGAGAGTAATAATCATAATCATAATAATAGCAAAATCAGTTGTAAAGAACAGCTTGGAACAGTGTGCGTCCTGGAACAATATAACACCATCAAATAACATCTGCCTCTCAGATTTTTTTGGAAGGGCTTTATAGGTGTATAAAAGTATCAACTCTAAACATCAGGCTGGCTGATTCATAACAAGAACAGAATGCTGACTAAGGAAAAGCATTATATGATCAATTTCTACAAGTGGAAAGTGGATAAGGATAAAACCTGGCAATGACTTAGGGCTGGGGGAAAAAAAGTTTGATTTTGCCAAAGAGCACGCTGTTTAAACTAATGCAATCAAGATCAAAATTGCAAAATCAAATGATTTAAAGTACAACCCTAACCCTAATATCTGCACATATACTATCCTAATACATTATGACATCCTAAATTCTTGGGAAGAACTCAATGGGAACGAAGGCCAACACCACCTAAAGAACTGGCAACTATGATTCCACATTGTTGCATATGTCCTAATAATAAACCATTTATTTTTTTAAAAATAGTTATAAATTAATATTTATAATTAAATATTAAATTAAATATAATTAATATTAACTTTAATATTGCTAATTTTACATTTTTACAGTTATGTTTATTAAAATCCAAACAGGCATGGAAAATAGTGTGTAAAATATTTTAATCAAACCATCTCAAATTTGAAATACCCAATTTTGAGTGTAAAGTACACTTTTGTTATGTGCAATTAGACACTTTCAAATGACTCTTCGGTAAGAGAGGTGTTCTGTGTTTGAAAAAGGTTGCAATGTATTTCAGGTGGCTCACTTTAAAACATTTTGCACCTTATAAGAAAAACGTATTTATTTTTTATGGTCTATAATTGTAATCATTTACTGAACTTACTAGTATAAAATATACCATAATTATTTCTATTATTTTATTTTTAAATTTTTCATTTTTGTGTGAAAATCTTAAAAGACCTTTAAATAAAACAGACACAAATTAGCTTCTAATAACAAATATAAATTTTGTCAATTTTAAATAGCCACCCCATTTCACACAAAGTAACTGGGAAGAGTGCAATAAGAACTATTAAAACATGCTACAAAACTATTAAAATAATTAAAACAATAAACAAATAGAAGCAAAACCATAATGGGAAAATATTACACAACCAAAGCATGGGCTCCTTATAAGAATTGCCAGATTTGCTGGGGGGGAAGGGAGAGGGGGGGGGAGTTTTAGGGCTTTATCTGCAAGTCATGGCGGAAAGCCATATTAACGATCTTAATAGTAGTAAAATAAGTTATAAATAAAAAAATATACAGTAGAACCTCTGATCACAACCGTAATTCATTCCATAACTGATCGCAAACCAATTTGGTCATGACCCAAACTTAATTTCGAAATTTGACAGTTAGAAAAAAATTGATGTGGGAAAGGAAATCAGCCGCATGGGAAAAAAATTGTGAATATTTTGGTCAGAACCCAATTTGGCCGTGGCCAGAAGCATCTGTGATCAGAGGTTCTACTGTAACGTGGTTGGATGAGAAGACTAATTGATATGGTGTTATTGGTCTACCAGTGAACATCATAAACAGAAAATAGGGCAGTGCACCACTTCAGTTTTCAAGACAAAGAGCTGTGTTGAATTCCCATATAACAATTTACTGCAGCTTCTTTAAGCAGATGTGTCTTCTCCAGGAATATGCATCTGTTACATAATCCCAGAGAAAATATGCATTTGATTTAACAAATTGCAGCCTGGTGCATTTCTTGTGTTCTTTCAAGGTCTGAAGCATATATATTTTTTGTCTTTGGAGATAAATTGTTTGACATACCTAATGAAGAATTCCTTTTGTGTTATTATTGGTAAGATAAATCAGGAAGTATTAAAGCTAGAAGAGCACTCTTTAGCAAATGCAAGAATAGATAGGCTTGTATAGAGATAAAGTAGTTTCTTAGTTGCCATTAGTTGTTCTAAGCTTCTTAAAATCCACCTAATCCAATAATAGTATTATTGTGGTGCATGAACAAAATCTAAAAAACGAAAGTGAAACACGGAAGGTCAAAGAAGATTGATTTATGATATTCATTTGTCCTTTTTCTCCCCTAGAAAATGATAAATTGCAGCCGATTTAGCTATGAAGATGAAAATCCTGCGTCTCAAGACAGAGATCAACAACTATATCCAGAACCAAAAGAAACAAATTGCAAAGATTGGATCAATAAGAAACATCCAAATACAGGCAATGGAAGAATATATAGTAATCGCAGGGAACATTATGTATGATTGTTTGAACTATCATGTTGAAAGATTTATTACTTTGTCTAATCATAATTTTACCTAATTTTTGATCATCTGTGTGTTCAAGTTAGTGGTTTGCTTTTTTTGTGAACAAAATATAAATGTTTAAAGTATGTCACCAACCATTCTCTGTGCAGTTTAAGAAATGTCAATTTATTATATGTGCATATAATAATGGTTAGCTCTGAATTATTTCTACCTGAAATCTTATTTATTAGCATAGCATTATTCTCCCTTCTATATAAGTTTTCCTAGTCTTGCATAGTCGTTAACCTATTCCATTTTGTAATAAGAGGAAAGGCCAAGGTGGGGTTCTTTTGATATAGTTTTAGCCCTGATCACAGTGATTTGCTTCAGGAAAAAATGGTTTGTGTGTCATGCAGAGTATGATAAGTGCGGCCCACTTCATACATCAACTATACTTGTGCCCTTTTGCTAACGTCTAGGGTTGACACTGACCAACATACCTTGTCATATCTTCAAAAATACGGTACTTATCACTTAAACTTATGGAGTGAAACTTTTAGGATTAGTTGTGCTATAAATTATTTTTAAAAGCTTATGTGTTGCCCATGTTGGAAATAACAGTTGGAGATTAAAAGAAAAGTTTTAAGTGTTCCAGAAATAATTATATATGTAAAATTTAAGGATAACAGGAATTAAAGCTGTTTTTGTTTATGCAGTCATTGAATTGAGGGTGGGAAACAGTTTAATGGGCAGCCCAATTTCATTCAGTGTTTCTTCTGTGTTTTCCACATGAACTATTCTGTGCTAATCCTAGCACAATAGTATATAATCTCATAGGCATAAAAGGCTCCCACTTTCAGTGTTTACATCCCACTGCAAGATACATCAAGCAGTTTCTTTGCTTGCTTCTTCAGTATAGTTTAAGATTAACTTCACTTAGTGTGCCTTTTCTTCTTTTAGATTGACAAACACAAACAGGGAAGGTTTTTTCATGCTGGTAGTAATAGGGTAATGACAGAAATGTAGATCTAGACACCTACATTGTGCTGCTTTTTTGTTGGTTTTCTTATTGTATGATGCCGTTTCATGGAGTTTATAGAAATGCAAATAGCTTTTGAACAGTTTTGAGTGTATTGCTAAAGATAACTATAGAATAAATTACAAATAACTTTGAAATATAAATCAAGTACTAACATATATGTAAGGATAACATAAATATATGATTTCACTGGTATACAGTGGAAAGGCATGAACAATGCTATAGTTTCTATTAGGTTATATATTTGCCTATATGATTTTGCAGTACAAATACATGACTTAAGAAAAATGTATAGAAAAGATGTAGGAAGATAAGAGAATTTGGAACATAATGTACATTTTCTAAAAACATTAATTTGACATTTGTTTAAAAAAATGAGTTATTAAATTTTGGCATTCTGTTGAAATACTAAAAAGATGTTTGTATTATATTAGTAATGTTATGAAACTGTAATGTTGATTTTGAATTAAATCAAAAACATGTATTTGCATCTATATAATTTATTTCAAGAAGCAATATTTAGATGGAGATTTTTAATTCAACTATTCTAAATGTGCTTGGTAAGAATTAATAGTTTCAGTATATATTCATTAATCTCAAATGAGGGAAAAGGAGAGTTGGAAATGTTTTGGGAAATCCTCCCAATCCACCAATGCAACTTTGATCTTTATTTCTATGGACCAGTTCGATCCTTCACACAAGATGAGAATAATGAAGATTTAAAATAATACTTAAAGCTGAATAGAGCTTATGATGTTCCTGTAACTATTAATAAATCAAGTAAGGAAGGCAATGACGTTTTGGATATAAGTATCACAGCATTCAATTCAAGACATAAGTTGCACGTGCACAAATTACTTATTGCCCAATATTTTAAAAAATGAATGGCACAGCACTCTGTTGTTATTTAATTCTTGATTTTCTGTGCCAACTAGTAGATTTACATTAATTTGCATTTTCTTTTTCATTTTGGAACAGTCAGTGGAAAACTGCATCCTTCCCCACATTTTCATGGTTTAACATGTTGATTTTCATTAACAACATTGTACAAATTTATTCACATGCTACTTTCTAAAGGTTCGTCTTCAGCCTTTATCTTAGCATAACTATTACTAATAAGTCCTAATGTTCCAACTTCTTATCCCTGCTTCTTGTTCAAGAAGCTTCCAATATCTAGTATCTCTGTTAAAAAATAAATGCAACCCCTGAGAAGCAAGGAGAAGATGCCAGGGACTATTGGAAGCAGAGGAAAAAGTTCCCACTCTCCCCAAAAGGAAGCAGCCCAGTGTGACCCAAACAAAGCGGTGTTATTTCAGGCAGAGAAAGAGAATATGAATAAAATGTGTGTTTTAGGAAATAAAAGGGGAGTCAAGTATTTATTTGTCAAATTTATATAGCCACCCATCTCACAAAGCGACTCTGGATAGCATACAGTATTGAGGAATGACTGACTAGATTTATTTATTTAGTACATGGGCTACAATGTCAGTGAAATCTACATATGTTAGACACAATGCAGTCCTGATAGTCTAGAATGCTTGTTCATTCTGTTCAGCATTTATGCACCTGCCCTTAGTACACCTTAAGAAGCGAACTAGCTTTTCACTAGCTAATTAGTGATGCTTGGGTTGCTGGCTGTTCTGGGCTCTTCCACTGTTCTCACCTTGCCTTATGATGTGATGCCTCCTGTCTGATCAGGTCCAACGCCAGCTTCTGCTCTCTGCATAAAAACAGTTTTTCCCCCCATCGAATTGGTACCTAATTATCTACTTGCAATATTGTGAGTAGATAAATTTGGAACTGCTGGTGGACAGGAGTTAGGATTGAGCAGGGGAGCTTATTCCTATTGTGGGCTGCCAGCAGCCAGCGGAGCTGGTGGCAAACTCAGACAGTGAGCAGGTTGGGGAAGAACATGGGCCAGTCCTGGAGTCTGGGGAAGGCTTTGATGAGTGCTCTGTGTTGGAGGCAGAGAAGGGGCCAGGGCTGTTCGACAGTTATCAGCTGCCTTTGGAGTCAGATCAGTGGGGCAGAGGAACAGCTGGAGCCTGGTCCCAATGTGCGCATGTGCAGAGCTGCCAGGAGAAGGGAACAGTTAAGGAACAAGAGCTGACTCGGGAGTAAATGCCCAGGTGAATGGCCCCTCCCTTAGGAAATAAAGAGCAAAAGGGTAGTGGACTTTGCAGGAGGCAATTTGTTCATTTAATTAGTGTGAAGATTTGTTTGTGACTCAGAGACTCCTTGCCAAGTATTTTCTCGTACAGCATTACTTTGGAAGATATTGGCCTGGCAGCTCTCCAAGCCTGATAAGGTCTGTGGTTGTAAATTCACCCTTGAAAGACTTTTGCAGGGACTATGCTGAATGTGAATGAGAGGAATTCATCTTAGCTGAATAAAAAGGGGTTTTGTCAGGACAAGGAGTCTACTTTGTGATTTTGTGAAGCCTAGGTCAGAACAATTTCATCTCATAGAGCCGGGTTCAAACTGTCAGAGTGCAGACCATTTCTGGCCGGCAATTCAAGCATCATTAAGCCTCTGTACCAGTGTTTCCTGGCTGATTAGAATCCAATATCTACTAGGTCCTAGCAAGTAGGTATTGTCTTAAGCCAGTGGTCGCAAACCGCGGCTCGCGAGCCGCATGCGGCTCTTTGGCCCCTTGGGTGTGGCTCTTCCTCCACCCTCGCTGAGGGTGGGACTCCTGGGACCCGCCGGAGCAACCCTCCCTGCCGGCCGCCGATTCTTCCCGCGCGGAGCCTCCCCAGGCGGCATGCCAGCCACTCATCTACTTCCATGGGGTGCGGAGGCTCCGCGGGCAGGGGGAGGGAACCTGTGTCCAGAGGGACGCCATTCATTCCCACCCCACACCGAACCCTGGAAGTAGCCTGGCTCGCCAGTCCGCGCTGTTCCAGGGCTCGGGGTGAGGAGGAACGGCGACCCTCTGGACACCCGTTCCCCTCAATCTCCCTGGAAGTAGCCCGGCTCGCCAGTCCGCGCTGCTCCAGGGCTCGGGGTGGGGAGGAACGGCGACCCTCTGAATGCCCGTTCCCCTCAATCTCCCTGGAAGTAGCCCAGCTCGCCAGTCCGCGCTGCTCCAGGGCTCGGGGTGGGGAGGAACGGCGACCCTCTGGATGCCCGTTCCCCTCAATCTCCCTGGAAGTAGCCCAGCTCGCCAGTCCGCGCTGCTCCAGGGCTCGGGGTGGGGAGGAACGGCGACCCTCTGGATGCCCGTTCCCCTCAATCTCCCTGGAAGTAGCCCGGCTCGCCAGCCCGCGCTGTTCCAGGGCTCGGGGTGAGGAGGAACGGCGACCCTCTGGACACCCGTTCCCCTCAATCTCCCTGGAAGTAGCCCGGCTCGCCAGTCCGCGCTGCTCCAGGGCTAGGGGTGGGGAGGAACGGCGACCCTCTGGACGCCCGTTCCCCTCAATCTCCCTGGAAGTAGCCTGGCTCACCAGTCCGCGCTGCTCCAGGGCTCGGGGTGAGGAGGAACGGCGACCCTCTGGATGCCCGTTCCCCTCAATCTCCCTGGAAGTAGCCCAGCTCGCCAGTCCGCGCTGCTCCAGGGCTCGGGGTGGGGAGGAACGGCGACCCTCTGGATGCCCGTTCCCCTCAATCTCCCTGGAAGTAGCCCTGCTCGCCAGCCCGCGCTGTTCCAGGGCTCGGGGTGGGGAGGAACGGTGACCCTCTGGATGCCCGTTCCCCTCAATCTCCCTGGAAGTAGCCCAGCTCGCCAGTCCGCGCTGCTCCAGGGCTCGGGGTGGGGAGGAACGGCGACCCTCTGGATGCCCGTTCCCCTCAATCTCCCTGGAAGTAGCCCGGCTCGCCAGCCCGCGCTGTTCCAGGGCTCGGGGTGGGGAGGAACGGCGACCCTCTGGACGCCCGTTCCCCTCAATCTCCCTGGAAGTAGCCCAGCTCGCCAGTCCGCGCTGTTCCAGGGCTCGGGGTGGGGAGGAAGGGGAACGTGCGTCCAGAGGGTTGCCGTTCCTCCCCAGCCCGAGCCCCCGGGGGGCGGATGGGGGGGGCAGACAGACAGAGGCACAGACAAGGAGGGAGGGGGCAATCAGAGTGACAGACACACAGAGAGACAGGGAGAGGGAGGGAGGGAGGGAGGGAAAGATAGAGACACAGAATGAGTGATTAAGTGCTTGAATGAGAGACAGGCACACACACACACACACAGAGTGACAGAGATGGGCAGACGAAGCAGATAGATAGAGAAAGAAAGAAAGAGAGAGAGAGAGAAAGAGAGAAGGAGAGAAAGAGAGACAGAAAGAGACAGAGAGACAGAAAGAAAGAGAGAAAGATGGAAAGAAAGAGGGAAAGAGAGAAAGGGAAAGAAAGAAAGAGAAAGAGGGGGAGAGAGAGAGAGAAAGAGAGACAGAAAGAGAGAAAGATGGAAAGAAAGAGAGAGAGAGAAAGAGGGAAAGAAAGAAAGAGACAGAAAGAGAAAGAGAGAAAGAGAAAGAGGAAAATAGAGAGAGAGAGAGAGAAAGAGAGACAGAAAGAAAAAGACAGAAAGAGAGAAATGGAGAAAGAGAGAGAGGGGGGGAGAGAGAGATTGAGAGAGAGAAATGGAGAAAGAGAGAGAGAGAAAGAAAGAAAGAACTTTTCACCACAATTGAGCCTAAAAGTTTGGTTGCTAACCAAGACCATTGTTAAGTGAGTTTCACATTTTCCAAGTTGGCCACGCCCACCCAGTCACATGACCGCTGAGCCACTCCCACAAAACAGGCCACACCTTCCGGCTCTCAAAAGAAATTTCAATCGTGGTATTGTTGATATTTGGCTCTCTTGACTAATGAGTTTGCCCACCACTGTCTTAAGCCATAAGACAATGTTGTATCTAGTGTCTTATCATAAATGAATTCTTAAAGCTGAAATAATGGCTTTGATCCAATAGAGGTCAATCACAGGGACTAGAGGTTTTGTCTTCCGAGCCTAGCTAGAAAGAAGTTCCCTGAAGATGGGCTCCAGCCATAATCTGAAAGTTTGGAAGACAAAACCTCTGGTCCTGATGACCAACCCAGGTTGGATTTTGCAACATTATCCTGGAGCACCTATATTTGCCTTCATAATGGCTTTTAATTAGGGTTTTGGATAGATATAATTCAGTCTGATGTAAACTACCATGTTCCCCCAAAAATAAGACCCGATCTTATATTTTTTTTAACCCGAAATAAGTATTTGGCCTTATTTGGGGTGGGGGGGAGGTTTCTTATTATTTTGGGGGTGCAAGAGGCGGTGAGCATGGTCACCTCATGGCTGCTGTCTGGAACATAATTCCCCAACCCTCCCATAAGCATACTTGTCCTTCTGGCTCTTTTACAAGGAACTCGGGGCCCTGAAAGTGTGAATTAATGGTTTCATGATTAGTTTGTCATGAGTATTCTTGGCTGTTGCTTTACGCTATTTCTGTTGTTTTTAATTGTGGTTCTCGCATTGAATGAACAAATCTAGCCACTTAACCATCCTTCTGAACTGCCTGCAGCAGGGGTCTGCAAAGTCGGATCTTTTAAGGCTGGTGGACTTCAACTCCCAGAGTTCCCCAGCCAGCATAGCTGGCTGGGGAATTCTGGGAGTTGAAGTCCACCAGTCTTAAAAGAGACGACTTTGCAGACCCCTGGCCTACAGGGATTGGGGGTTGGGGCACTATATTGCAGTTGTGCTCCTTCCTTGGGTCCTTTTTGGAGAAGGTGCGGGGTATAAATCTGAATAAATCTAAATCTAATCCTTCATGGGGGGAAGGGGGGAAATCACTCTGAATGTCACTCATTGTGTACTATTTTCTCTCTTTTTAAATATTTAAATATTAACTTGGTGGAAGAGGTCATCTAAAGGCTTGGGGTTCAATATTGTCAGTATATTTTCCAATAGCCGTTCTGGTTCTGTGGAGCAACCTTGTGTAAATATCTGATTGCTTAAATTCCTTAAATTGCTCAAAGCAAAACTTTTTCTGAGGACATTTGAATCCTTTGTTTTTGTTATACTTTGGTTTATTTAATTTAATTTAACTTTATTCTATTTCTCATTAGTTTATTGTCCTTTATTTGTATACATTTTTGTTTAGTGTAAGGTGACTCTGAAGGTGACGATGAAAGCCAATGGGTCCTAAAGTTTGAGAGGCAGTTTGCTTTTTCTCCTTATGGAAGTACTCGTCTTCATCATCCTGCCAGTTATATACATTTAGTTCTACACAATATCTGTGAGATAGATGGACATAGGCATTTGATTAATAAATAAAACATCAGTGATGAGGCTTGAGTTAAGATGCCTCCTTTTATTAGAAGCTTCCTTTATGGTGAGTGGAAGAGGCCTGTATGGTACTATATGGTGCTGCCTTTGGGATTTGCTTTGCCGACCACTCTGTAAAGATGGATTTATTTCATAGGCTCTAGGGTGATTTTAATACTTAATTGATGAATAAGTTTAATTTGTATTGTTAGTGTTGTATATTCTTCAGGAAATTTGTACCTAATTTAAGTAAATAAAAAGAATAGTTATTTTATTTCTGTCCAAGATGAAGGATGAAATAGGCAAACATGTAGGTGAAAAAATAAGTTTGTAACCAGGGACCAATGTGCATCTGACATTCTTTATTGAATTCAGAATTGGTTGATTATGCTCAAACATTAATACAAAAATTGGTATTAATAAATAACAAAGTATTTTAAAAGTAAATAGCTAATAAAAATAATTCATATTGACCCTCATAATGTTTACCATAAAATTTACATAAAAGCAGAATAACCCTGGTATTGTAACATACCAATTTTACCGGTATGTACATTTATTGTTCTAAATGCAAAGAATCTCAATTGTTTTCAATAGGCTTGTTCTTGCAGTATGCTATCACATTTCATAATAAATATTTTGTCATGGAATGAGATCTGTAACACATTACATACAGTTGTAAGTGTTACGTGAAACACATTTTCACAACTATCCAAGTTTTAATGGTAAAGAACAATTTATCTTTTATGTTAAAAACAGCTAATGGCTTTGCTACATACATAAAGTAAAATATGTAGTTCTGAAATCTGCTGGTAAGGCTTATTTATAAAACACTGCTGCAAATGCAGACTTATTGCCTGATGTTCAGCTTTTAAATGAGCCACTTTCATTTAAAATAAAGCAAGGATGAGCAACCAGTAGTTGTGGGCACCCATGTCTGTCTCGCCAACACCCACTAGGTGTTTAAAAAATGAATGGAAAACAGGCATACTTGTTTACTTGTTTATAAGACTTACACCGATACCCATCTCTGGAATGACTTACCCCCTGAATTACGCACCATCACCGACCTCCGCCTCTTCCGCCAATGTCTAAAGACATACTTGTTCCAACAAGCTGGCCTAGCCTAACCTCCCATGGGGACGTTTTAGGAAGTTTTAAATTGGGTATTTTAAAATTTGGTTTTAGCATAGGATAGGATTGTTTAATAGTTATTTTAAATTATATATTTATCTTTTGTATTTTGTATGTTTTTAAATTTCCTGTGCGCCGCCCTGGGTCCTCTGTGGAGAAGGGCGGGATATATAAATTTAAATAAATAAATAAATAATCTTAGAACAAAAAGCCTGGGTGACTGCACAATTATTAAAACTGTTAAGGCTATCTCTGTTAGGAGACCGAAAAATATCCAACGGAATGTAGCAAGAGATGTATTGCTAGGTATCCACACTAACAGTCACAGACACTGAAGGTAAAACAATTAGACTTTTACTTATGGTGGAAAAATAAAGTAAGATACACTTCTTCAAAAACAAGTGATAATTAGTCCTGAATCAAATACAGTCTATAACTCAAACAGTTGGCTTACAGTTGCTCAATTCACGATTCTCTTTGCTTTGCTGATCTAACCGACATACAGAGCCTTCATCCAAGAGATCAGTGTCTAACAGTGATTCTGGCTCCCTATTACGGCTTGATTGAGGAAACAGCAGCCAATCACATTTCACCGTTGCAGTTAAAGTTACAGATACAAATTCCAATCATGGCTTATATATATTGCCAACCCAACACTAGGATTACATTCCTAACAAAAACCAAAATATTGCAAAACTGAGTAACACTATCATCATTTGTCCTCATTAAATGCCACGGGGCATAGAGACATCCTTTTTTTAAAAGTGGATGTATGTACCCCAATACTTTTGAAGTATTTCCATTTGCTTAAGGCAAAAGAAAGACTGAGATGGAACATTCTAAGAAGTTCCAGAAAATGATAACGGTTTGAGCAAGGGGGTCAAAACAATAGGTTTTAGGACTGGATGTGCCAGCATGTTGATCATTTTTTTGGAGTGTTCTCAAAACTCCAGACCATCACAACCTCCACCCAAAATGTTGCCAATGCCTACTTTTTTTTCTAGTTTTGATAACTGGAAAATATCTAGCATTTAAATATTTGTCTGAATGTTTTAAGACATGGAGTCATCCATAGAAATGTAGCTAGAAAAGAAAGTGCAAGTGAGGGAGAAAATATAGAAGACAACAAAATTGTATCACTCATACTGATCCTAAATATTTCTAAAACTGAAGCAATTATAATTGATTCAATTAGAACATTTCTAAAATGGTGCCCTCTACATATTTAAACAACCCAAGGAAAGACAGACGTATAAATTTAACCTATTATGACCCATTTAATTTATCAAGTGTTGTTTACATCAAGTTCAGCTATGTAAAACATACAATTATCAAAGCACTAGAAATTTCTGTATCTGATACATTGATGAAAAAATGTATTCATTAAAATAATAACCTGTCACTTCCAAAATCAATAGAATGCATGCTAAGATATAATTTACCTAGAAAATAGATGGATTTCTCACATTAACCTATTTTTGTGGAGCAGTATTTGATTTGGAACAGAAAGACTGAAATTGAAATCTAGTCTCATCTATGGGAGTGGACTAGATGATTTTCAGATCAAATCTCAACTCTGGATGAATTAATATCTCTTAGCTCATCTAACCTCACAGAATTTTATTAGAAGATATTTGGAAGAAGAAATTTAAGGATACCGTTTTGGTTTCCTAGAGGAAAGATTGAATTTAAATCATAATAAAAATATTTTGGTCTACACATTGAGATTAGTACAATGACTGGGCTCACACGTAAATGAACCTTTATGAATACAGACCTTGGTTAACAAAGACATGAAATGAAATTCATCTTAAAATGAATTCATTCTAAATAATTAGGACCATGGCAATGAGTTTTTAAGTTTTTAAAAATGTAATAAAGCATAGCTATTTTACATCTACTAGTTTAGAAGGCTGGTCCCTATTCCTGCCATAATTTCTACCCAATAACAATTTTCTCCAAGGTTTTCTAAAGCTCTGTGTGTAATTGCTGCCATGTAAAATAGCAAAGAACCCTGTAGATCGTATTCATAGTAATTATATAATTCCTTGTTAATGCTAACCAACAGCTCAGCATGTGAATTAACGAGTGTTTCATAGCTTTTTGTCTCCATTAACAGTCTTGAAAATGTGCATTAAACACCAGATAAATGCCCTTGCTACATTGGAAGACAATGGAATTACCTTAGCTGTTGTCTGTAGCTCACTTATAGCTTAATCTTTGCCATTTGTTCGAAGTGCCACATACCTTTGTCAAATTACATTTCTTTGTTGCTTTAACTTCTGAATTATTTGTTTCTTGTGTAAAATCCTGTGTTATCTTTTCATCAATGAAACAGCCTTCACTCTGTCATTTATAGAATCCTTGACTCTTAGGCTGAGGAGTATGAAATGTTAAGATTTAGTATTTTAAAAAAGGATCATGGAAATAAACGCCTCTACTTCTTCCTGTTCTGATTATTGCATATGGTGTACATTTATTATCAACTAGCTGTACTCGCCCACACATTGCTTTGGCCCAGTCTGGTTAAATGGCCAACCAATCTGTGTGTAGATGTACACCTGCACACACAAACATGTACACACAACCACCGTATAATCCCCAACCTACCTGCCTACAGTATTTCCCACTCTCTCCCTCTACCTACCTACTATATTTTTCCCTCTCTCTCTATCCCCCTACCTACCTACTGTTTCTCCCCCCCTCTATCCCTCTACCTACCTACCTACTGTATTTCTCCCTTTCTCTATCCCTCTACCTACCTACCTACCTACCTACCTACCTATTGTATTTCTCCCCCTCCTACCTACCTACCTACCGTATTTCTCCCTCTCTATCCCTCTACCTACCTACTGTATTTTCCCTATCTCTCTCTATCGCTCTACCTACCTACCTACCTACTGTATTTTCCCTCTCTCTTTATCCCTTTACCTACCTACCTACTGTATTTTCCCTTTCTCTTTATCTCTCTACCTACCTACTTACTGTATTTTTCCCTCTCTCTCTATTTATCCCTCTAGCTATCTAGCTACCTACTGTATTCCCCCCCTCTCTATCCCGCTACTTACCTACTTACCATGCAGCCTCCTGGGACCACAAATGGGCCACCTGGGAGTGTGCCACTCCCCATGCCTAGATTTGAGCCTAGTAGGTGTCCATACAGCCTCCTAGGACAACAAATGGGCCATCTGGGAGTGTGTCACCCCCCATGCCTAGTTTTGGGCCAAGTAGCTCTCCATGCAGTGTGGCAACATTGGAGGCTTATTTGGTTGCTGAGGAAACGACTGTTGGAAATGTGAGGGGTGTGTGCGTGACACATCATAAGAAGAAGCCAGATGGGAAGAGCTACAGGGAGGTGAAAACCTGAGAAGTGAGTACCTCTTACGTTTGTGCTGCTTGCACATGACACACGTGTGCCAGCCACACAAAATGTACGTATGATTGCATCGGAAGTCCTTGGGAACATTGTGTGAAAATTTGGTGCCGATTGGTACAGTACTTTCTGAGTGGCTTTGCACAAACTATTTTACATTTTAATTATATAGATAATCAAGCAGGTCAGAGAGAAGTAAGGCTTTAAAGGTTTGGAAATGAATTTAGATGGCTTCCAAACACTCCTTATAAGACAGAAGGATTTTCATGCTCAGTGATAAAGCCCTCGATTTCCAATTGCATTTTCTCTTCCTACTGTAGCCCAATTCAGATAGTCCTCAACTTACAACCATTAGTTTAGTGACCATTTGAAGTTATAATTGCACTGAAAACAGTGACATGACCAGTTCTCACACCTATGATTGTTGCAGCATCCCAAACTAGTAACATGATCAAAATTTGGGCGCTTGTCAAATAGCAAGTATATACAATGTATATACATTTTAGGGTTCTGGAATTGTCATTTAAAGCCTTCCTAGAGAACTTCTGACAAGCAAAGTCAATGGGAAAAGCAGGTTCACTTAACAAATGCATGATTAATTTCACAATTGCATGATTAACTTAAGAACCATAGCAAAAAAAAAAGTTATAAAATGGGGTATGACTCTTACTTACTTAATAATAGAAATTTTGAGATCAGTTGTGGTTGTAAGTGGAGAACTACCTGAATATTTGAATCATGGTGAGGGGCAAAACATTCATCCTATTTTACTGAGCTATCAGTTACTCAGATATAGCAACACACAAGTATGAACTGTGACCACTGGATATTTTATAACAGCCTCTTCCCTACCAGTTTGGTCCCTTCTGTAAGAACTTCATCTTTGTAGGCTCACCACACAGCAAATTGAATTATTTATTTACCATATGACAATGGTACAATTAACCATGAAACTACAATGTTAATGCATAGTAGTTATTTGGCTGTTGAAGAGTGGTAGTCCATTTAGTTTGTGCTCAACAGACTTATACAGGGGTGAACCACAGGGAAAGTATTTGCTCTGCACCAGAAAAATGAATGGCATGCTATGGCATCATCCAGAGGCTTCTTTCACCACTGATGTCTTCTTGCAGTCAGGCACTGCACCTGAGCAGGTCCAACACTGGCAGGGCTCTGACCATCTGCATGAAACACCATGTTCCCACTAAAGTGGTTTTTATTTATCTACTTGCATGTATCATCCTTTCAAACTGCTAGGTCAACAGAAGCTGAGGGAAGTGACGGAAGCTCAATCTGCCACGCAATGCTAGGACTCGAACTGCTGAAGCAGAGGTCATCTTCACCGTCTTTAAGCCATTGAGCCACCTTGCCTCTTAGCAGATTGGATGCCTGATAGATATAAAAGTTATTTCCCCTCCCTCCCTCTCTCTCACACACTCACACATCCTTCTTCCCTATAATGTTTCCCACAGTGATGAACGATCAGCTTTTTAAAGTAAACATCCAATCTGTGTTGAATCTTAAGAGTACAGAGAAATAAAATAAGTGGTAATTCTAATAAGTGTTTTCATACTCAGACATCCACTTAAAAGCAGATGACTCATTTTTAACAGTTATGTTCAAATGATGTGCACTAGTGCCTAAACACATATTGGTATAATCTGCAGACTGACGAAGAGTCATTGCTTAAACTTCTATAAAATCAATAATTCAAATTCAATCAATTTAGAATTATGCTGTATGTCTTAAACATCATTGTTCATTTTTGCCTCTTTCCACAAAATAGAAGATTCTGAATAATCATTCTGTTTGATTCTGGTGTTTAATGTTGATCTATGGTGGAGATTAAAAGTCAGCAATCTGGTAAGAAAAGCAAAATGCATGTAACCAAGCACGTAGTTGGGTGTCTAACAGGAAATATCAGAGCTAATTGTTGAAAGTGGTTCCATGTAATTTCAGCACATCCTTACAATGTAATGCCAGCAATTTTGCCAGAGCTATAATTTCCCAAACATAATGAGTTGGCCATTACATGTGTAATGGATGCATATATTCAGGCTAATAGAAGCTGTACAGCTATAGTCACAGTTTTATTTGACTTTATCTTTGCTACTCTAGTCACTTTAAAAATGAAATGTGTATGAGAGAATACTGAACAAAAAGGCTTAGATCTTGCACTCCCACAACTTAAAACATCCTATGTGGCAGGCAGAGGGAGATTAGATTATTTCAGCAGAACTTCATTTGACTTCCAAATACCATAGGTTTTTTTTTTCCTGGTCTGGATGTTCTGAAGAAAAACCTAAAGACAGTAATGACAAAATAGCTTCTTTCTCCAATAACTATGTAATGATTCTGCAAAGGCACTTAGTGATCTTTATGGTTTTGGTTACATAAGGAAAAAGGTAAAAGGTTCCTTTCACACATATGTGCTAGTCATTCCCGACTCTAGGTGGCGGTGCTTATTTCCATTTCAAAGCCAAAGAATCAGTACTGTCCGAAGATGTTTCTGTGGTCATGTGGCCAGCATAACTAAACACCAAAAGTGCACGGAACACTGTTTACCTTTCCACCAAAGTGATCCCTATTTTTCTACTTGCGTTTTTACATGCTTTCAAACTGCTAAATTGGCAGAAGCTGGGACAAGTAATGGGAGCTCACTCTGCTAGGGATTTGAACCATCGAACTGCCGACCTTTTTGATCGACAAGCTCAGCATCTTAGCCACTGAGCCACCACCTCCCATTTTGGTTACTCAATACATACAGATTCAATCTTTCTTCAATTCTCTGCTTCATCAAAATTTCATTCAATCACACACCCTACAGCCCATATCTAAGTATGTATGGAGTTGAGATACATACTGTGGATTTCTAAAACTAAATATGTAAGAAAGGGTAGAGATCCAAGTTTGTCTTTGATGGATTCAATTAGAATTAGAATCATATTACACTAAAGAAAAAAAATATTAACCAATAATATATTAACCAAACTATTTAATATAGATTAGGTCATAATCTGAATTCCCAAATATTGTTTTATGTCTTTCTGTTTGCCTGGTAATGATCTCTACTTATCCCTAACATCCTGGAAATCTGGCATTCAGACCAAGTCATACAAAAAAGTGACAATAAAAAAAACAGCAGAAAGAAAAAGACTATAAGACATCTTTTCCAACAGCTAACACTGAGATAAGCAGGGATCAAATACTAGACAAAAGATCAGGCAGAAAACCAAATCCAATCAAAGAATCAATAAGGAGAAAACCACATCCCTACCAATAGTAGCATAGCAAGGCTCTGTTTATTAAGAGGGAGAAGACCAGAGGTGGTATTCAACCAGTTCTGACCAGTTCTAGAACTGGTAGCGGAAATTATGAGTATTTCGGAGACCTGGAAAATGCCACCTCTGGCTGGCTCTGCCCCCATCTATTCGCTGCCTCCCGAGTCCCAGCTAATCAACTGGGTCTTCTTCTGTTGCCTTGCACAGGTGAACAGAGCTGGAAAGCAGGTTAGTGGGGTGTGGAGGGAATGGGGATTGTACAGTATTCTTGCCCTGGAGTGGGGTAGAAATGGGGATTTTGCAGTATTCTTCCCCTGCCACCAACACACACACACACACCAACACACACACACACCAACACACGCCCACCAAGACACCACGCCCACAGAACCGGCAGTAAAAAAATTTGAATCCCACCACTGGAACAAACTCAATTGGACTGAAGTTACGTAACAAAACATCTGCAAGTAAATAAGTTCTGAGAGTTCATAGTTCCAACACTGAGCTGCTCTCTTCTATTGAAACAATTATTATTTTAGTGAGTGGTGTATGCTTCTAGAAATAATTTGCAGGTGAGAGATGTCCTGATGAAGAATCCTGTCAGAATCTCTTTAAAATTCATTAAACAGTTTTATATAAAAGGAAATGGATGAATAGCTAACAGTTTTCCCAACCTGTTATCCCTGAATGAGCTGGAACCACAAATTTGTATCTGAATTTTCTCCAAACCATTTTTAAATGACAGATTCTAGGACTTTCGGTCTTCAAAAGATCCACCTAATAATCACAGCATTTTCTGACAAAGTAAAAATTAGAGATGCTTCTTAGAATCAAGAAGCTAGAGAAGATGTTAAGCAATAAAAACAAAAGTTAATCATGCCTTGCTACATTAGAGACAGCTGTTGGGCTCTGTTGCTTGGTTTGATGGCAGGAAATCATAGCATTTTCTTGTCACAGCTGCTTCAACCCATTTGGAGTTCTTCTCTCATTATTTAACTTACTCTGTCTGCATTAACTCATCCTTTCCTCTTTCCCTACTTAACATCATTATGTATTTAGGGTAAGCTACAGCATAGAAGAAAGCTTCGGCAATGAGTAGGCCATGTGGTGGCTTCTGGCAAAAGTGCCTAACTCACTTAATGGAAATTATACCCCCAGGATCAACCTGACTAGCTTTCTAATAAGCCTGTGCAAAACTTCAAAGATGAAGTTGGTTCAAGCAAAAATAGATGGTTCAAGCAAAATACTTCCTCAAAGCTGCTTCATGTAGCAATGTGGTCATCTTGCTTTTAAGAGTGGAATGTCTGTATTATTTTTATGTTGCTGAGCTTTGCAAACCCTCTAAGACAGGGGTACCAAACTCGCAGTGTCATATTGTCCTCACATGATGTATCACAACTTTTTCCCCCCTTGCTAACATGGGGGTAGGCATGGCCAGCACATGATCTAGCCCATGGGCCCCGAGTTTGACACGCCTGCTTTAAGACGCTGTCTGCAGAACTTGTTTTATGCAGAAGGACTGAAAGACTCATTCCATAGTAAATGCTGAAGGATAAAGGCACCCACTGCCACAGCGTTAATTGCAGTTCTCCCCAAGCTGTTCAGCCTGAAAGCACTTCAGCCAGATTTGGGAGAGACAGGTGAGAAGCCATCTGCAGCATTGGTCTAAAGTGGTGCCATGGTGGCACTGTGGTTAGAATGCAGTATTGCAGGCTAACTCTGCTCACTGCCAGGAGTTCCATCCTGACCAGCTCAAGGTTGACTCCGCCTTCCATCCTTCTGAGTTCCTTAAAACGAGGACTCAGATTTGGAGGGGGGGGTGTAATATGCTGACTCTGTAAACTACTTAGAGAGTGTGTAAAGCACTATGAATGGGGTATATGAGCCTTAGTGCTAGTGCTAAAGTAGTTAAAAACAACATCCATGTTTCATCAAGGTGAGTCATATCCCATCTTTGTTTCATTGAAAGGAATCATATTGCCTCTGTGACATGAATCTTTGTCAGTGTACTTCTAAATTACTTTCTGGATGAGTCAAGTTTGGCTCTGTACTGATTTGCTGCTCTCAATTTTGCTAATTGTAGAATAAAAAAGCATACATGGATATTCCTGTAAAAAAGGCAGCACAGAAAAAAGCAATACTGCAATTGCTTGAATTTTTAAATGTGCCAGCATCATAATATGTCTGTATCTAGTTATTTCAATCTGTTTTGCATAACTAGAAGGTTGAATAGCAAAGTAGATTCCTATTGGCATTCAAGATGGAGTCTTCTAGTTTTCTATACATTTTATTCTCTGTCTAACCAGGCTTTGGCACAAATTGGGTCCTATGGATAGTACAGCATGTTGTGTATAATCACAGTGATTCAATATGTAGAATAGATATCATACATTTATCAGATGAAATTGAAGAAACTAATCTGATAAGGTGAAAAACTATCTTAGTTTCAGTTTTATTTACATCATCTTTTACCAGGTTAATTTTTTAAAATAGAAGTACCTGAAAGATATTTATTGGGAATTTACATATACTATGTAATGTATATTATACCACCAATGATATATTTTTGCAGCATCTTACCTGTATTCCACAGAGAGGTTGCACTCATTATTTAGCAAAAAGTAGTTTAATTGCTAAAGTATTATCATTGTGATACATGCTGTTCCTCAAGATTTATAAAGGGCTTGAATAACTAAGCTTGATCTCTTTCCATTTTACATAATGTACTATAAATGGATTCCTGTAACATAGAAGACTATTCTCAATTACTAAAATAATTGGACATGGTATGGTTTATGCCCATTTAGTTTCCATCTATGGACTTTGGGGCATTTTGCAAATACTATAATCTTGATCTTATTACAATTATTATAAAATTTATTCTGTGCACTAATGTACAATTGAATCCAGAGGCTTTTCTTTGGGGACTAATGGATAGACAGCTAGAAAAATGCCATGAAATGTGTGTGTGTGTGTGTGTGTGTGTGTAAAACAACTGCAGCAAGATTATTATTTCTCTTTTCTCTAATCTCTTTATGCTTACAAAAAGATTAAAGACAATCTCTACATATATAGCTGACTCAAAGTGAAACAGACAAAAATGTATTTTTGACTTGGTGTTATGTTTTTTATGGGGGTGGGGAAATCAAACAATAGAAAAAGTGAGGGTGTTTTTGTAACCATAGATTAAGAAGTAATTTTATAATCATTTTTGTATTTTATTTGTATACAAGTAAAATCAGAAGCAGCTTCTTTATTTCTTTTTATTCTTTCTTTTGCCCCTTTGTCTTTACTTTTTTTGTCTTTGCTCCTTTTCTTTCTTTGCATCTTTTATTCTGTATGAGTTACGGTTTGTATTTTCTTTTTAAGTAATAAAAAAAGACCAAGGAAACCCCAAGAACCCATCATAAATCACTCTGATTCAGCATTGTCACAAATTTGAACAATCACTTAATGAGTGGTCATTACCTGAGGTCCACCCGTAAAATAATCTTTTCATAGTTTCCATAAAACTATGTCTTTGCATGATGACTCAGTCTTGTCACAGAAATATACTTTATGTTCTAAATCTTGAGATTCTGGTAAGTTCTTCCACTAACTAAACTGTGCACTTAAATGTGTAGAAAGGAGCATTTATAATGGTGGAATTATTTCTTTTGAATGTTTTTCTAAGATAATTAATATGACATGCATTCAGATATCTTTTTGGCAGCGCTTAAAGATATTTTTGTTTTTCTCAAAGAAAATGTCAGATTCAAAGAAAATGTCAGATTCAAACTGTATTTGAACTTTTGTTTACTGCATTCAGATTCAACATGCATAAAGTTATGTATTTAACTTATTTTATTGCATTTTGGCAATTTTATTGTAAGTCACCTAATATATTTGAAGAATGAGAATATGTATCTCAATAATAAATACAACAATTTAGTAGTTTAGTAGAGAAGAAAATTGGTCGTGGTTGGGGAATATAATGAATGTTCCCAAAGACTCTGTGTAATATGTGCTCCACACCACACCTGTCTGCAATGCTCAAGCAAAGTGGAGAATTTTACAAAAACTGAATTCTAAAGTAGCCAAAAATGGTGTATAAAAGCCAATCTGTTTTCCAGGATAAGTACATTTTGGGATAAGAAGATTGATATAGTATCCACGATTGGCATAGAAAAATTGGTATAGTATCCATGATGATACAGTATGAAAGACAAACCTTTTTGGGGGGTTCATGCTGCTATTAGTACTTCCCTACTTGAAGAACAACTAGTGTATTTTTCAGAGTATAAAATACACCTTTTTTCCTCTAAAAAGAGGCTGAAAATCTGGGTGCATCTTATACATCGAATACAGCATTTTTGTCCTCCTGAAACCCCACCCTCTTCACTAAAATGGCCATGTCTAGTCTTATGGAGGCTTTCAGAGACCTCCTGGGGACTGGGGAGGGCAGAAACAAGCAAAAATGAACCATTTTTGCCACCCCAGCCCCCAGCAGCATTCTATAAGCCTCCATAAGGCTATGCATGCATTTTTTTTTGACAAAAAAACGGGCCTTTTTTTTTGCACTTTTTGCCACCACCACCCCGCGCGGAGCATTCTGTAAGCCCCCCCAAGGCCATTCATGCCTTTTATTTGAAAAAAAAGGGCCATTTTCATGAAAAACGGGCCGTTTGGGGGAGGTTTGCAGAGTGCAAAAAGGTTATTTTTTTCTTTTAGAAAGCTCTTTAACTGATTGATGAGAATTACATGGATCAAATGCTGTGCCAGCAGGAGCAAGGTTAGGGGCTGCAGATTGTCAGATTGTCTCCAGAACATGGATAAGTACACCGGGAAACATCTACCTATCTACCTACTCTCTCTCTCTCTCCCTACCTACCTACTGTATTTCTCTCTCTCTCTCTCTCTCTCTCTCCCTCTACCTCTACCTACCTACCTACCTACCTACCGTATTTCTCTCTATATATATATCCCTCTACCTACCTACCTACTATATTTGTCCCTCTCTCTCTCTCTCCCTCTACCTACCTACCTACTGTATTTCTTCCCCCCTCTCTATCCCTCTACCTACCTACCTACTGTATTTCTCCATCTTTCTCTCTCTCTCTCTCTCTCTTTCTATCCCTCTACCTACCTACTGTATTTCTCTCTCTTTCCCTTCCTCTACCTACCTACCTACTCCCTCTCTCCATACCTATCTACTATATTTCTCTCTCTATCCCTCTATCTACCTACCTACCTACTCTCCCTCCCTCCCTGCCTACTGTATTTCTCTCTGTCTATCCCTCTATCTACCTACCCACTTACCTACTCTCTCGTTCTCCTTCTCTATCCCCCTATCTACCTACCTACTTTTTTAAAAATTTGCCTCTTCAAAACCTTGGTGTGTCTTATACTTCGGTGCGTCTTATACTCCGAAAAATACAGTAGTTATTTTAAATCTGTAAGATAACTTAAAGGCAAAAATAAACACAACGATGATGTAATGCAGTTTTAAGATGCATAGTTCATTCAGTTCAACTCTATTTAGTTAACATTTTCAGAAACAAAAGAAGCCATATCCATCTACAGAAATGTGTACAAATGCATTTAGTAACATCCATGCCTGCCTTTTGAGAAAGATCAAGCACTGAAGCCTAGCTGGTGAGATGTTATTAGTTCTTTTATTATATTCTATGGTCAAACAGTTTGCGAAATTATTTTCTGTTGAAGCTTTATAAACTGACACTTGAAATCCCTAAATCGATTGCTACTGTTTGCTTCTAATTTCTGAATATTACAACAGAATCCACTTACTTCAGTGGTCTGTACTTTCTCCTTCAGCTTCTTTATAAAGTGGAAAGACCTGGAAAATAAGCTATTAGATTGGATCTCATCTTTTTAAAGTTTATCTTGGCAGCTACCCTGATTTAATAGTTGTTCCCAATAATTAAATAATTCAAGGGCATGAAATACCAAACAACAAAATCCTTGAATCTTAGTTTGCTATACAACTTCTTCTCTGTGGTATTTTTTTTTTAAATTAAGATTCAGTTTCTTCCTCTATAACTCTTTTCATTTTAAAATTTCTGCTTATTTTAGAGGGTTGGGTGTAAGATGTTCACAACTATGTTAAGGTTAGTTATATTCAGGAACACTGAGGAGGTAGGGTTTGTTAGTATTATCTGTTCATAACAACATGAAGTCACAGTTGAAAATTCTTTAGCTGGTGTTGACCTTTGTACATATTGAATTCTTCCCAAGAACTTAAGATGTCACGAAGTAGTGATGTAATACCATATATGTGCAGATACAGGGAGTGAGGCTTTTACCAACTGACAAAATATTTTCTAAGTGCCATCCAAATTTTTTGCGTATGGCACCCAGAGTGCTAATAACCCCTGGAGCCACCACAGCTAGTTTATACTACAATATTTCAGTTTCTGTCTTCAGATCTTGATACTTTGTGATCTTCTCAAATTCTTTGTCTTCTATTCTACCCTACTCTCCCCTGATATTGCCACATCAATTATCCATTTTCTTCTTTTGAAAAACAGCTATATTACCTGTGAGATATGACCAAGATTTTATCTCTCTATATTTAAAAACCCATAATAATTTAAACTGCTTGTTTTTTCAATTATGTGATTCTACCAATTTTTCTTTTCTGGTGCATGGTAGTTTTTACAGATGTTCAAGTTAATCATTTTGGCAACTTTGTTATATCATTGCTCATCATCGGTTCGTGCAATCTACTTGGACAAGCTGAGTATAAGATTGATTCTTCTTTGCACAGTCTGAATTATTTGATGGTTTTCATTTCTGACCTTTTATTGCATGGGTGTCAAACTCGTTATCTCACATTGCCATCACATGATGTATCGCGATGTTTTTTTTTTCCTTCATGGAGTTGGGGTGGGCATGGCCTATGCATGGTGCATTTGGTCCACAGACCACCAGTTTGACACCCCTGTTTCATTTGCATTGGGGTTTTTTTTACGTTCCAGTTGTAAGTCATTGCCAGGATTCATCTTTATCCACATTCACTTTGATCATTTGTAGAAGTTGACTGTGTAATGTTTTCCTTGCCAGCCATCTGTTCATGGCTTTATTACATTATTTTGGTATTCACTTTTTCTTTCCTGTACGTTTAGTAAGTTGCAATTTTTTAACTTGTATCAATGCTTGTTCTTAGCTGTCTTTTATATAATCGGACAATGTACACATTTCTTCTGTGACAGTTTGTTTAACTTGAAGTAAACCTCTGTGTCCATTTTTGTAGGGCCAATATAATCTATCAATATCACTAAGATATAGTGAATGCTCATCTGTTTCCTTGTTTTTCAGGGCAAGTTGTCCAGTTCAAATAACTGTCCAGTTAATAATTCCAGAAGTGTATCATATCACAGATATAATCCAAGTATTGGTGACTTAGATGATGCTTCCGCTATTCAATTTTTCCCCCTTGGATATATTCTTTATTAATCTCCTTTTTAACCTGTCCATGCTTAATGTTACCCAACTATAAAAATATTATTATTTTGGGAAATAGAAGGAAAGTGAAACCTAGCAATAGATATGTCATAAATAGACTAAATAAGGTGTGATGAAATTGCTACTATTTCATTATTACACTTTTTGTCCCCACTATTCCTACAAGATACTTATGAAATGGTCCATTATCTCACAACTCATAACTTTCAGATAAATAGGTAAGAGATGGTGTGAGACACAGAGAGGGGGGGGGGGAGAGGAGGAGGGAAGATGGGAGGAGGGAGGGAGGGAGGGAAAGAGAGCGGGAGAATTATAATATTGCCCAATGAACAAGCAGAAGCAAAGATATTTTGGCCATGAAATATATTGTGAAAAAAGTACTGAACCATATGCGTTTTGTTAGTTACTTCACTACAGTTTTGTACATTTGCTAATTATTTGCCTTTAATTAATAAGGTAAAACATGGTTCACATTCACTGCACTGTTAATTTTCAGCAGATGTTTCACTGCAATTCCGCATCTTGAGCAGAGCTCTGGTTTGAGGACAAATTATGTTACATAATCAGTTTATGTTGTCCAACAGCACACTAACTGGGATTTTTAAAAGATCAAATGGCACAGTTAGAACGTCCTCATTTACAATTCAATCAAGTCAATGAGCTGAAAGAATTTCAGATCAATCATCTACCTACTAATTAGTACAATTCTAAGATCTAAAGAAAAGCCCCTGAAGGCATTAATGCCTTTGCTAAATTCTAAGTGTATATTTTCTCCCTTATAGTAGGACAGACTGGGTAGAAATGTTGAATCAAAGCTTCAGTCTTTGAAGCTTAACTGTGCATTAAATATAGTGAAGAATAATATTATAGTGTTTGATTACACACTGATTAAAAACAATCAAATCAAATCTTTATTATTGTCAAAGATGAGCATAAGGATGGTGGGCTACAAAAATTATAAATCATAAAAATAGAACAGAATAAAATTAAATGTATAAAGCTAAAAAATATAAAAACAAAAAATCTTACTTCCTTTCTCTTACCATAATACTTCAGCAGGTCATCTCTACTTTCCTATTCATCAGCTAACATTTTCTCCTTGTTCCCCCACCAGCCCCAATACCTGACTTCTTTAGTGTGGTATCATCAGGAATCTCCTATCATCTCCAAACAGCAGGTTCAAAGACATCTGGCAGATAACAGATTGCTCTGAGCTTTGGTGGTTTGAGCTGGTTGACTATTAACATATGGATATGAAAATGATTTTTATATATTGCAAATCCATAACAATTTGAGCATTTGATAAATATTGGTTGACCATCTAATGCTGCAGTCCCCTTTCTGGCTTTGCGTCTCCTTTCTTTCCATTTTGGTCATACGGCGTGGGAGAAGAGGAGCAATAGTTCTATGTGAGTGGCAGGTGTGCATGCATACACAGCTCCATTTGTACGAGCTCAAGCTCCCACTTCTCATGTGAGAGGAACTCCACAAGCACATGCCATTCACACAAGTAGAGCTGCGTGCACAAGCACAAGTGCCCACTAGTCACACAAATGGAGTTGCGTGCACATGTGCACTCACCTGCTGCTTGCATGGTCCGGTTTCAAATGGGTCTTGAGTAGATAGTAGGCCACTGCCCAGGGAAAGGGGACCCCTGGTCTAATGGGAATTTGGTTATGGTTATCAGGTATCCTAAAACATGAAGTATTGTTGAAGAACCTAGACTGAAATATATACTGTATGTTTGGACATGAGCAGAGTACTACGTGGATTTGCCTGTGTAGATTTTATAGTCTAAGACAATACCAATTACAAAGGTGAAAATCTCTCAATATCTGATTCAAATCAAGATGTGGAGACTCTAGAAAGAGTGCAGAGAAGAGCAACAAAGATGATTAGGGGACTGGAGACTAAAACATATGAAGAACGGTTACAGGAACTGGGTATGTCTAGTTTAATGAAAAGAAGGACTAGGGGAGACATGATAGCAGTGTTCCAATATCTCAGGGGTTGCCACAAAGAAGAGGGAGTCAAACTATTCTCCAAGGTACCTGAGGGTAGAACAAGAAGCAATGGGTGGAAACTAATCAGGGAGAGAAGCAACTTAGAACTGAGGAGAAATTTCCTGACAGTTAGAACAATTAAACAGTGGAACAGCTTGCTTCCAGAAGTTCTGAATGCCCCAACACTGCAAGTCTTTAAGAAGATGTTGGATAGCCATTTGTCTGAAACGGTATAGGGCTTCCTGCCTAGGCAGGGAGTTGGACTAGATGACCTCCAAGGTCCCTTCCAACTCTGCTATTGTATTGTATTGATTAAGAAAAAAGTTCATGTTCCCATGAATATAAAGGCCCAATAGATTGACTTTAAACTGAATCTTTCAACAAATCTATCAGAATATTAAAGTGCCTCAAAAGTGTGACACTGCCTAGCTTTTCAGAATATTTCTAGCTTCAACTGATTTATTTTGAGATGAACAGGTGCAATCTGCTCTGCTAGGACTTGCTGTATTGGATTTTGTTTTCCGTTGGTATTGCTTTTGTAAAGTAGAATAATGAAGAATTTGGAAGCAGGGTGGTATATTGTTGCCACTTATTATATACCCAACCATATTTCTATGTTTAGATTAAAGTAATTTACAGAGTACTAATTGAAGTAGTACTCATACTAACTTGAAAGAGATCAGACAGTCTCACTGTATAAATAATCTTCTGCCCTATTTTAGGGCTATAAATGTAGGGCTAATAAAGTGAAGGCATCTAATAGAAAAGCTGGCCAGTACAAAAGAGAAAGCCTATTAGATCTTGTGTTTCCCTTTCTTTTTTCCTCCCAAATTGCCTAAGCAAGTCATTGCACTAACTTGGACTATCTCCAATAGAGAAGATTGTCTTATCTTGCTTCACAAAGCTTGCATGTTGTTAGAAATGTCTTTGAATGAGATTTGAAAAGTATGGCCTCTTCTACTCCTTACTAAAGAATCTGATAACATGCAGTCAAAGAGCAGTCACCCATTTACTTTGAGAGACCTTTTGACCCTACCTAAAATTGGTAGCAGTTAACTGAATAATGAAGTTGTGATTTATTTTTTTAGCTTGTTGGTTGAAAATAGGAACGTAAAAAAGCTTCAAAGGGTCAAATTGCAGAAAAACAGGATGTGTAAAAATTTTGACTCTCCCACATCTAAATAAAAATTGTATTACTGTCAAAATATATTAAAATGATCCTTTCTAACTCCAAAGCAGATATTCACTGCATACAAAAACAAACTGAAAGGGAAAGATTGATAAAGGTAGGGATTTTTTTATTTTTGAAAAGATAGAAAAAATAAAGGTTGTATATTTATGGGAAACTGTCAGCCAGGAGTGTCCTCAGAGTGTGGTCAAAAAAGTGAAAGTGAAGGTCATGATGTTGCAGTTCAAATTCTGTTAGTTTTTTTTTTTTTTTAAATCTGATAAGCATAGAAATTGCTACTGATTTACAAACACAATCTAAGGGATTGCCAGTGCATGCAAAGAAGGATGGAGATGGATCTGTTGGAGCTACTTTCTTTTGGTCTTATATACTCAAAGTTAAAGACTTAACATAACATTAAATATACTTTCTTGTGCTCTTTTTGTTATTGCTATAGAAAGTAAGCCAACATCAATATTATCAACACTGGCATTACAGTGACAGTAAAGACAAAGACATTACAGTGATTCCTGAGTAGATAAAGGATTTTTTTTTTGTCTCAGAACTGTTGAGTATAGTTGCCATGCAATATATTTTTTTCTAAAAAAAACCACCCCTAAATATCCCTGATCAATTCAAGAGAACTGATATTGTGCTTGGCTGTTAGATTAAACAATCATTTTCGCTAATGAAGTTTGTATCAGTTTTGGAAGCCATTTTTCCCCTTTTGCAGCTTCCACATATGTTTGCCTGGGAATTTGGCAAGGGGTTTGCTTGGCCCGGTAGAATTCTTAGCCATAAAAACATTTTTTCTTCTGGGAATCAAGGACACTTGCCTGCACCTGGATGGGGGCGGTTGAAGATGGTCTCCAGTTGTGTTGGAATATTGAATTGGACCATGTGATGAACTTGTGGGTGTGAGCCAAGGGTTGTAAATTTTCAGCTTGGTGGGGAAAACCTGGAAGCTTTCAGATTCGGATTTTCCCAGATTGCCAACATGGCATCTCTAATAAATTGGAACTTCAGGCCTTGGAGTTTTATTTTGATGGGTTTTTTTTCCTTGGAAACCTGACAGTTTGCTGAGAAGGAGGGATAGACTTTCTTTCTCAAAGAAATATAAGATTTGTTTGTTTAAGCAATATTTTTAATCTACCCAAATCCATGGAGTCTGAGTAGCAACAATATAAGTCAATACAAAATACAGACTATCTATGGATTCTCAGGTTAACTAAGGGGTCAGACATGGTTAAATACTGTGACTTTAATTTGCTGGCAATAGCAAGGAGGATTTGAGCCATGTATACTTCTGGAAAGGGTGTTCAATAAAGTGGGAGCACACTGATCCACATCAGGAATATTTAATATTGTCTGACATATTCTGGCACTGTACTATAAAAACTTTAAAAGTGTTAGTAATAATATAACTCGGAAAAATAAGAAATCTGATATTTCTTGATGCTTCAGGACTTCTGTAATGTATCTAACATAACCTAGCATGGTGAAATTCAGCTGAGTATTATCAGCATATTGATAATGCCTCATTCCAAGCCAATGAATAACTTTTCCCACTTTTTTCATGGGTCTGTTAAATAATATAGCAGAGAGAACCAAGCCTAGGAAGCCCCATATTTAAGCTCCAAATGACTCAGCATTGCCCTCTTCCATTACCACCAAAGGGAACATTGGAAAATTGTTTTCACAGCTCTCAACATTTACAGATGGTCCAGGACCGTGATGGCGAACCTATGGCACGGGTGCCAAAGGTGGCATGCGGAACCATTTCCTAGGGCACGCGAGGCGTTGCCCTGTCAGCTCCAGCGCGCATGTTTTTCGCCCTCTGGAGGCTTCAGGGAAGCTCCTGAAGCCTGGAGGTGGGAGGAAGCTGTGTTCACCCTCCCCAGGCTCCTAGAAAGCCTCTGGAGCCTGGGGAGGGCAAAAAAAGCATGCCAAAAGCAGGGGGTCACACACATAGCATTATGGGTGTGGCACGCCCATGCACAGCCCCCCCCTGTGCTCCCCCCATTTTTGGCACGCGAGCCAAAAAAGGTTAGCCATCACTGGTCTAGGATAATGTGGTTAATGGTACTGAACAATAATAAAAGTTCTAATAGGAAAATGGGTGGCGAACAGCCCTCCAACTAGTTTTTAACAAAAGTAATCTACAACAGCAACCAATTCAGTGGCACCTACAGTTAAAGAGACAAGATGGCAGGATGGACAAATTCCCCTTAGGAGAAAGTTTTTAAATATAGCTGGACCAAAAGAAGACTTATTTAGGATCATTTGCATTGTCACCTCCTCTTTAATGGCAGATGGCACCATGCCAGTGGTGGGTTTCAATTTATTTTACTACTGGTTCGCTCATGTTTTATTTATTTATTTATTTATTTTATTTTATTCAATTTATATCCCGCCCTTCTCCAAAAGGACCCAGGGCGGGTCCTTTTAAAAGCCTATTAAATTTTAAAAGCCTATTAAATGTGAAGCTACTGTGCATGCACAGAAGTGTCCAGGTGAGTGGGCGGAGCCTCCCACCACCGCCACTTCTGACTTGGCCAATCCAAGGCAAACCAGCAGAAGCCCACCTCTGAATCATGCTCACCCTCAAAGTCAGACTGACTTTCTCCATGCTCCTGCTGCTCAGACTCTATCTAGACACCTGAAGGAGCCAAGAGGGAGCTGGATATAGATAAATGGCAAAATTTAGTCTATAGAAAATTGCATCCACTTTCAAAAAGATCCTGGATTCTTTGCCTCCTTCATATTATAGACTCTATTTGAATCTGTTATTCAATCCAGAGCAGACATAACTGATGGAATCCATTAAGGAACCTATAAATTCATCTGCTATATGTAGGAACTTTCTTCACTAAAACTTGTCTTGCAGAGAAAAAGCATGCACTATAGTCCTACCAACTAATTAAGGATCTAACATATAACTTGGACACCATCTCTAATCCAGAGCAATTTAGCAAATCTGTAGACATCTATGAAAAAGCATTCTGAATTGGAGAGGTGTCGTTGGCCCAAAGACACGGGTAATTTAGGGATTCTTCATGAAGTCTGGATGTTTGCTTAATAGCGTTTTTTTAGGTTTGAAAGTCACAGCTGCCCCATTCTTAACACAACTGTCTTAACTCACAAATTGGTGGCCTGAAGGGCAGTTTTGGGGTCCCAGTGTTATATAAAATATGTTACTAATGACTCCATGGCACTTTCTTTGTTTTTCTTCAGTTCTGACAGCTTGATGCCAGGCAATTAATAACACATCCATATCCTTAAAGTAGCCAATAAATATAAATATGTTGATTCAGTTATGCTTGCCAGTCTGTCCAAAGTAGTTTAAAATTTCATCATTTAGCAAAACTAGAAAATGCCTATTCACATTGGAGTTGAGAAACAAAATAATTTGCCAGAAATAATTGAATTGTTTTATTTCCTTTACTAGATTTAAGTTGCTAGTATATTAAAATAGCATTGCATGTCTTTTATTAGCACTTTCAGCTCAGAAAACAAAATGTTACACAGAGTTTGTTTGTTTTTTGTTTTTGCATACTAAAGACAAAAATGCCTCATTGTATAGAATGCAAAATAAGGATGTAATGTAATACCAAGAAAATAAGAAATATAGTTTCTCTTTGTGCAGTAGAACTACAAAGTCATTCAGATATGACCTTCCAGCATAGAAGGCAAAAAAATTGGTATTTCTAGTTATGCTCTACAAATGCCAATCTCTTTTCAGTCCATATTCAGAACTGATGAAACTGAGCTATACACAGTAGATGTACAGTACTTTCCTTCTGATCAACTGGACATGGCTTTCCCATTAATTGTTTATACACAGTCACTGAACATCAGCACATAGCCTAGTACAGGGGTCTGCAAAGTCGGCTCTTTTAAGACTGGTGGACTTCAACTCCTATGCTGGCTGGGGAATTCTGGGAGTTGAAGTCCACCAGTCTTAAAAGAGCCGACTTTGCAGACCCCTGGCCTAGTAGATGTAATCCAGTTCCATTAGCTTGGGTTTATGAATATGTAGAAGATGATTCTATTAAAATGTATAGCAAATTATTTTAGTATGCACGCCTGTGGTAGTAATTAGTTTAAATGTATGAAAATGTATTATGCTGTGCTGTGCTGTGCTGTGCTGTGCTGTGCTGTGCTGTGCTGTGCTGTGCTATTTGTTGTGCAGATATGTAGACTGATTTGATTTGAACTGAGTCTGATATGTTTCTTTTGACTTATAACAAATGCACACACATTTGTGGTTTAATTTTAGTGATCATGCAATACCTTTATGTAAAGCATGAGTATCAACCTCGATTTCATTAAGGACCGCATCAGGGTTGTGTTTGACATGGGGGGGGGCATGTCATGGCGGGGGGGGCATGGCCAGCTCAAAGTCATTTGTGGGCACTTGTGGTGGCCAAGTGCTAAAGCAGAACTTCCTTCAGACTCTCCCTCCCATTATAATATCCTTCCTTCCTTCCTTCTTTCCTGCCTGCATGCCTGCCTGCCTGCCTTGCACTGGTTCGACTTGTTTTCACTAGTAGAGCCACTGCAGGCCAGCCCTTTGTTGTTTCCAGGGTGGCCCCACGGACTAGATCTAAGCACTCCGTGGGCTGCATTTGGCCTGAGGGCCTTGTGATTGAAACTCCTGGTGTAAAGGAAATTACACCTTAAATATGCCTAAAAGTAGAAATATAGTATATAAAGGAGACAGACATGGAGCCATGTTGTTAGTCACATATTATCCTTAATGTCATAATCCTTTCTTCCACAGTCTTCTGAGTGGGATGGTCTGAAGAGAGTATCTGAAGTAGATGGAAGAGTGAAGGAGGAATAAATATATATATGGTTTCTTTAAAAAAAAGAATAAATCAACATAGGCAAGCCATGCCTTCTAATCAATATAATTTCAAAGAATAATCACTATGTTCATGTGACCAGCAATCCTATCTACTTCATTAGATTCCCTTACTTAGTTGCATTTAGTTACCTCCCAATCAATGGCATAGCTCAGAGGTCTGCAAAGTCGGCTCTTTTAAGACTGGTGGACTTCAACTCCCAGAATTCCCCAGCCAGCTATGCTGGCTGGGGAACTCTGGGAGTTGAAGTCCACCAGTCTTAAAAGAGCCAACTTTGCAGACCCCTGGCATAGCTTAATCATAGCTATATTTTCACTTTAATTTCTATGATTTTTAAATTCAAATAACTTATTTGAATTAGCATTCTACACTCTATATCAGACTTTAACTCAATTACTGAGATCACTAAGCAAACTTAATCAAAATGATAGATGTTCCCTGTATTGACTTTCGGAGAATGAAGGAGAGAAGGTGGGGGGACGACTCTCTATTGGCAGATTTGTTTATTTGTTACATTTTTATTACTACTATAAACAATTTGTGTCACTTTACTTTCTTAAAAAAAATGAAAAATACAACTATATATCCTTGGCATCTTTTTGCCACCGGAATTCAAAGAAATTGGTATGAGATGTGCTGTTTTAGTCTGTGTCTCTCCTTGTAATTATAGCTCAGTGCTTTGAAATTGACCTTCAAGAACTAAACAAAAGTCATTGTAATTTAAAAGCAAAAGCAATGAGGTAGCAGAATGTGTAATCTCCTTAGACAGAGAATCAGAGAATTCGAAGGAAAAATTGCAACAGCTTGTTAATGTTCAGTGGTTGCATCGACTTGCTGTTGATTGGTTAACATGTGCAGTGGGTCTCTTTTCTGTTGTGTAAAAATAACTATGCAAGTCATAGTGCACATCTAACCCAAAGTCAGAAGTCTTTGTAGAAAAGGAACTTGATTTGTAGAAGGTTATATTTCTATACAACTCCCACGGGATGGGCAGGCTTTTGCATTCACGCCTTCAAGAAAGGGATGCAAAGAAATAAACTCCTTTTTGTACAATTGGCTGCCTTGGGAATAGGCTATGCTAATTTGGAGGCAGAAATTCAAGAGCATTGGTAGATTCATCTGACTAATTAAAATATTAGAATAATACCATCAATATTCCTAAAATACAAATCTCATCCTGAATTTTTTTTAAAAAGGGGAAAAAAACAAGTTTCTACCAGTGAGGCTATTACTTATCTCATATAACATCTAAAAAGAATTGGGATGATTTCTAGCACTAATTTGCCATAATATTTATAATCCAACAGTCTGCTAGGTTTGTTATTTCTAATTTTGATTTATTATTCTGTGGTTGTGGAACTGTAGCCAACATTGCACTATCCAAGCCCAAAAAGGAAGCACCAGCATTCTGAAATTTGCAGATGTTGAACAGTAAACTCCAAGGGGAAACCTCAGTGATACAGACTGAATCAGTCTCAGGAGAGAGACTATAAAATGGAATAGAATGGCTAAAGAGGAAGAAGACAGAGACATATTGATATGATAATAAAAAAAAAATAGTCATATAACTGCCTGCAAATATCTCCCTGGCCCTGCTGAGAAGATACTTTAAACTGATAATACATTTTAATGTAGCTGGGATCAGCATAAATGGGTATATTGCCATCCAGCCCAAATGCAACCTTACATAAAAGAGGAAACAATGTCCCAAAGGATTGCAAATCTTACTACAGACCGAAAATCAATACAAACGTGGTCAGCTGCCCTGGAATTCTTTTTTTTTTTTACCTCTTTCAGTTAAAAAGAGGAAGAAGAAGAAGAAGAAGAAGAAGAAGAAGAAGAAGAAGAAGAAGAAGAAGAAGAAGAAGAAGAAGAAGAAGAAGAAGAAGAAGAAGAAGAAGAAGAAGAAGAAGAAGAAGAAGAACTACTGATCAGAGGAGTTGTTGAGTTCTCAGAGGAGTGCCTGAAACCCTGAAAAGAAGTCCTCCATTCAAATTTATTCTCAAAAGTAGGAAATGTGGTCTTTGCTGTTTCAAAACTAGTCTGTTGAAGCTGGTCTAACTTCTGCATTTCTATATATAGATGTAGCATTTAATACTGTGATCTATTGGTCACAAATAACACAACTTTATATATATAAAGTTATATATATATATAGTTAGACACAAACTGGACAGGGAAAACCTTTATCAGAGAAAAGGTGGATTGACAGCAGAGAATGTGCAACAGCTACTTAGATCAGTAAATAGCAGTGGAAATTCATTATATTTGAGCAGCTGGGTAGTTAGAGTATTTTGACATAGTGAATCCACTTCAAATTTCTGATACCGTAGGGTCTTTGGAAAAAGCACCCTACCATTTAACCTGCCTACTTTGGCTATGAGAAGAGCACAAATTAAGGAAGTTGGTCACAAATTTGCTGTCGCAGTGGTTTATAACAAATGGTCTAAATCAAGAGAGCTAAACTACAGCACTGTTAGTTATATCTTGTTTTACTTTGCACCAATATTTTCATTAACTTTTTGTATTACAAATTATTCTTGCATTTGCCTTGACCTCACAGTATATCTCCGAATTGGTAGAAATTTCCAGGCTGAGTTGATTTCTCACTCAGTACTATCTATGGTGTTTCAGTATTTAATATTCCACACAGTGTAGATACATCATCCTGCTCTACCCATTCAAAAATATTTCAGTGGACTGTCACAATATGTCTTTATGGCTTGTCAACTGTTTATTGCTTTTGGAGTGAATGCTCACGCTGTGACAATTTGCTGGTGAATGCAGACATGGGTATGCAGAGAATTCAAAAAAGAACTGCATTTTTTCCCTGAATATCTTCAAAAATGTCATTAGTGAACTAAAAATATGTATAATCTTTCTCTATATTTATTTAAAGGCAGCACCAGACTGTCTTGAAAGTATTTCAACAGTTTTAGGTCAACTTAACATTTGATTTTTGCAAAAGTAATCAAGGAGATTTCACAGTGGAGATTTTTTTATTTTTTTTATTTTATTGAAAAAGTTTTATTCAAACAAATTTTCCCCCTTTTTACCCCCCCGACATATAATAAAAATCACATACAAATACTATACCCCCTCCCCTCACCCCGTCTTAGAATAAATTTCTCATTCAGATATTATACCCCCTCGCCTCCCAGCAAACACAATATAAATTTCTCTTAATATATCAATATCCCATTAACACCATCTTCTAGCTTAATTAAACCTATATAAAACATAATATAAATTTCTCTTTAAAAAAAAAACCATCTCCCATTATTCCCATCTCTAGATTAATCATACATATATATTTCCCCACCCTCCACCCTAACCCTCCCCACCTCCCATTCAAACCCACCCCCCTGACTTCCGCTATACACACACTAATAATTCCAAACATCCCAGAGATTTTTTTCTTAATAAGAATTTTTAATTAGGAAGAGAAGCTTTTTTATATTATCTTAAAGTATTGTGCTCCCACTTTTTTCTTAATTAAATGAAAATATAAAATGAAACATCGGGCTGGATTAATTCATGTCACTCTCAGTAAATATCGTAATTAATTGCGATTTTTATCACTGGTACCTCCTCGGATTATACATCCAAAGAAAATTGTGGTCTCAATTTGAATTTATTTTCAGAATTTTTTGTGTTTTTTTGTATTTCTTTCCAATATTTAATTCCTTTTATATAGCCATCATGTATGGTAATATGTCCCTTCTTTGATATAACATTCCCAAGTTTTATTGCTTATGATTGGTCCATCGGATTGTGCCTTGATGTAAATATTATTGCTTCTTGCACAGTTTTTCCTATTATTCCATTGTTATTACTTTTTAAAATGTTCCATCAATTTTTTATCATTAAGTGTTTTATTTGTTCTGTGTCCCTATGATATTTCAGTAACAATTAATAAATATATCATAATAAATGGTCTTGGTTCTACATGAGGGTTCTGCCACGTAGAGTGCTTTTTATTTCTCCAGTTACATTAACCATGATACTTAACCTTCATTAAGCAATTCTTACTGTGCCTTTATTCTATTTCTAAAGTCCAAATGCATCATACTGACATCTAAAATCAAGTCTTTATTTCTATCATTAAGGTTGAAATTTAAAAACAAAATGGTGATTTGATGGTGATACTGAAGTGAATCATTTGAGATAGTCTTATGTTCAAGGGATTCCTAAGTTTTAACAATTTTTTTCTTGTATCTCTTTAAGTTCTTGTCGTATGTTGTTTCTTTATAACATAGATATTTATGAAGTCCATTGGTTAACCTGCTTCTTTAATAGTTGATATTATGCTGTTAGGAAATGTTCTGTTCTGTTCTGACCAGGTTAGACAGCTTTTTATATCAAGTAGTTCAGTGGTGAAATTCAAATAATTTAATAGCCGGTTGTCTGCCCTAATGACCAGCTGGGTAGGCATGGCTTGGTAGTCATGTGACCATTTAGGTGTGGCCAACTCAACTTCACCCACATGGATGCATGCTTTGCCTTAGCTGTTGCAATGTTGCAATGCAAGGACTACGGGAGACATGATAGCAGTGTTCCAATATCTCAGGGGTTGCCACAAAGAAGAGGGAGTCAACCTATTCTCCAAGGTACCTGAGGGTAGAACAAGAAGCAATGGGTGAAAACTAATCAAGGAGAGAAGCATCTTAGAACTGAGGAGAAATTTCCTGACAGTTAGAACAATTAATCAGTGGAACAGCTTGCCTCCAGAAGTTCTGAATGACCCACACTGCAAGTCTTTAAGAAGATGTTGGATAGCCATTTGTCTGAAACTGTATAGGGCTTCCTGCCTAGGCAGGGGGTTGGACTAGAAGACCTCCAAGGTCCCTTCCAACTCTGCTATTGTATTGTATTGTATAATGTAATAAGGGTTAACCAGAGAGGCAGTTTTTGTAAGCAGGACAATAAAGAATAGGCTAGAAACAACACCAGGATGTTTTCTTCCTGCCTTCCTTAAAGCGTTAGCCCTGTAAAGTGGAAAAAAAACAAAATAAGATTTATTCCAACAACCGGTTCTCTGAACTGCTTAGAAAATTAACAACCGGTTCTCCTGAATAGGTGCAAACTGGCTGAATTCCACCACTGATGTAATCTGAGAAACACTAGTCCAACTTTCTCTTTCTCTTTTGAATCTTGCAAATTTGCGAATCTTACTTTAGTTTTTTTCTACTCCATATAAATCTGTTGATTGTTCTTTACCAATCTTGTAGATTTTTGTGTGGAATATGGATTTGCATTACTTGAAATGTACAAGTTTATCCTGTGTAATATGTTCATTTTCATTGCCATAAGGCCCAGCCAGGAAAGTTACATCCATCATTGTTTTGATTATAACACTTTTTTTTTAGTAAGATCAAGAAAGTATAAACTACCATATTTTTCAGAGTATAAGACGCACCCTTTTTCCTCTAAAAAGAGGCTGAAATTCTGGGTGCTTCTTATACATCAAATACAGCATTTTTTGCCTCCTGAAACCCCACCCCCTTCACCAAAATGGCTGTACCTAGCCTTATGGAGGCTTCCAGAGAGCTCCTGGGGACTGGGGAGGGCAGAAATTAGCCTAAATCGGGCCGTTTTTTGCCCACCCCCCAGCCCCCAGCAGCACTATATAAGCCTTGAATGCATAAGGCTATGCATTCAATTTATTTGACACAAAAATGGCCCGTTTTTGTGATAAATGGAGCATTTTTTTGCTCATTTTTCATGCCACCCCCACCCCCTCCAGGAGCACCCTGCAAGCCCCCCCAAGGCTAGTCATACTTTTTATTTGAAGAAAAAACCCCGTTTCTGCAGAGAAACTAGCAGTTTTGGGGAGGTTTGAAGAGTGCAAAAACACTTTCAGAAAGCTCTTTTGGAAGGCTCTTTAACTGTTTCTGTGCCAGGAGAAACACAGTCTTAAGGTTTGTCAGCGATTTCCTTCTCCAGGGCATTGATAAATACACCTGGAAACATCAACCTACCTACCTACTCTCTCTCTCTCTCTCTCTCCCTACCTACTGTATTTCTCTATTTCTCTCTCTCTATCCTTCTACCTACCTACCTACCTACACACACTCTCTCTCTCCCTACCTACCTATTTCTCTTATCTCTCTCTATTTCTCTCTCTCTCTCTCTATTCCTTTATCTACCTACCTACCCTCTCTTTCCCTACGTATCTACTGTATTTCTCTCACTCTATTCTCTCTCTCTCTATTCCCTTTACCTACCTACCTACCTACACACACACACACACTCCCTACCTACCTACTGTATTTCTCTCTTTCTATTTCTCTCTATCCCTCTACCTACCTATCTACACACTCTCTCTCTCCCTACATACCTACTGTATCTCTCTCTCTCCCCCTTTACCTTCCTACCTACACACACTCTCTCCCTACCTACCTACTGTATTTCTCTCTCTCTCTCTTTCTATTTCTCTCTCTATCCTTCTACCTACCTATCTACCTACACAAGCACACACTCTCTCTCCCTACTTACCTACTGTATTTCTCTCTCTATTTCTCTCTCTTTCTATCCCTTTATCTACCTACCTACTCTCTCTACCTACCTACTGTATTTCTCTTTCTGTCTCTCCCTCGCTCTCCCTCTATCTACCTACCTACTTTTTTTTGGTAATTTGTCTCTTCAAAACCTTGGTGCGTCTTATACTCCCAAAAATACGGTAGGTTACAGCATTAGTCATACTCACACACCTTCACCACAATTCCTTGCTAATGGTGTTTAGCCTTTTCAAACATATTTGGTAAGATGCCCTAAGCACAAGAAAATTTCATTTCTACTCAGTTAAAACTATTTATTACCTGCAAGAACTTAGTATCTCTTAACTAAAACTATTTTGCAAGTTAACATGCCTGTTTCCTATTTTGGGTGGTAATGACTGTAATTTCTAATTTTATTAATTTTTGATTATTCTAAATTTTATGTCACTGAGGATTCTTAGTTATATTTTAAGATTAATTATAGTCCCTGTTTTTTCAGCCACCACTGTTGGAACACACACTGATTGTAAAAAATAACTGAACAGAAGCTGGTTACTCATCTAATTGGAATTCGAGCTCAATTATTGCATAAAGTCATACTGGAACCAACATTGTTGCCAAAGCAAATGCTCATTAAAACAGAGGCCTTTCCAGTTTTTATCAACATTATTTATAATGTTGCTTGTTCGCATCTTATAAGTTCTACAGTATCTATTGTAAATATGTTTAATTACTTTCAATTAAAATAAATCACTTAAAAATCAAAGAAAGATTTTTCTTTCAAAAATATTATAGACAGTGACATTCAGTGACATTCATAGATTAGCTTCTCTGGATTCATTTGCGAGCTCCAGTCAGCTACATATTAAAAGTGCTCTCCATATGTCACTGATTTGGATGAGGACAAATATTCTTTCTTGAAATAATGCAGTTGCAGGCTGTGAGTGGTCCTTCAATTAAGGATGCAATTCCTGCTCCTTTTTTTTTTGTCTGATTGCAGTTCAGTTAAGTAAATATCTGTAGTCCAATGTGAGTCATTTTTAAAGTGTCTCATTTAGCACAGCAGTCTCTGCACAAGTTTATCATTTCTTTCTCTATGTGTTTGATGTTTAGCATGAATAGGTCATTGGGATTTGACAACTCCATCTGTTTTGTGAAAATGGACAATTCTCATCTCATACTAGCTTTTCCGGAAGTGCCTGAAGTTTTCTGTTGATTTTCTTGTAGGTTGCCTTTTATGAGTCTGTTTTATCTATAGGATTCAAAATATTTCATTTTGTTTCCTTGGTTTGGATGCTCATATACTTGAGGCATTGAAAAGACAGATAGCATTGTTTTTGCAATGCTATTTGTTTGAATCTGTGGATTCAAACTAAGATATTTCCTTACATATGTGACTCTTAAGTCCATATGCAGCCCTCAGTTTAATTTTCTAAGTCGCTTTACCTGATTGCAAAGTCTTCTATATGTGATCATTTTAAATACCTGACAAAATTATCAGTCTGGCAATGCATTATATGGGAATAGAACCAGAAGGCACAGGGGAAAAATATAAGGAGAATAAGTAATTTTAACTCATTGACCAGTTGGATCCAAATAGAATAGATTACTTCCAAAGGGACCTGCATCTCATGGCAATTTCATTCTACTATAAAGTTGGACCTAAGCATGGTTATCTTATCATGACCATGAACCATCATTCTTGAACAGAAACAGAGATTATTATTTTCTGCTTTGCAAATAACTGGTACATTTTGAATTAATCTTGATTTTCTGGTGGGACATCATACTGGATAAATTTAATTCAAATTTAGCTGCCAATCTCAACAAGATGACTTTGGTTAGACAGCCACATATAGTGTGGATTTGAACAAATAGACAAAACTACGTATAAAACAATATAACAGATATAAAAATCATTTTAAAACAGGTACAGCTCCTTGGCATATTGATGATAACAAAGATTTTTCTTTCAAAAATATAACTTAGCAATGGACAATTTTACTATTAGCGTCCTTCATTCTTTATCTAATGTTGGGAGAGACACTGTATTTGTCTCTCCAAGGTCAACAGCTGTTTATGATTATCTCCCACCAAAGGAACATAGGATACATAAAAGCAAGTACCTTTCTAGAAGGTAGAATTGATAGATTGAAATAGGCACATGATTTACTTTAGGAGGAAAGTGACAGCTCTTTGTGAGTGACTTGTTGGCTAAAAAAACAAAATAGAATATCCCCAAAAATCCAGCACACAAGTATCCAGAAGACTTCCAGAAGATAAAGCAAAAGAAAGCAGTAGTATGAGGGACTATGCACGGTAGAGTCTTTGTTGGAACTAAAATAGTTATGTGCCTGTGTGGGGCATGAGATGATACAGAGAAGCTCCAGGGCAAATGAGAACCTGGAGAAAGGAAGAATATGGAGAAGAAAAAGGTTCAGCAACAGCTGTTTCTTTTGTCTTCTGAATGAAGTAGATCAGCTACTTGGATTCTGAAGCTAGCTGCATTGCAGGAGAAAAACGACAGTAAGAGTCTGCATGAATTTCAAGAAATACATGGCGTGCCTAGGCAACAGCAACCAAGATTAAAGAGGAAAGTATGAGTCCAGAAAAATCTTGGATGAGGCTGCATGCAAGCATGTGAGAAAGTAAAAAGCAGTGGGCAACACTTCAGCAAATTGCCAGTTTCCTCTAGATGTGATTCAAGACACTAGTTATAACTATAACTCTACATAACATAGGATTCAGTTATTTAAGGAATGTTAATCTCCTGTGGTGTCTGCCCAGCAATTACAGAGTCATTTTGGGACCTAGGAAGTGGACCTTCTCTGTCATGTTGCCTGTCTTCTGGAATGAAATTGCCTCTGAGTACTGGATGATGTTCTGGAGGTCCTTAAAGAGCTCTCCTCTGCTTGGTTTAGATGGCCCGTGCCCTTTGTGCGGTATGCATATATGCTTTCTGTGTTGCTGGCCAGATTTCTCATTTTTTTCTCTATTTCATTTAATTTATTGTCTACTTACTATTTCTTCCTTTTTTATATTGTATTCTGTTTGTTATGAAGTACAGGGCCCAAAGTTGTTCTGAAGTTTGATTGTGCCCAACTTAAATTAATTTAATTTAATGATATTTTTAAAGATTCAGAGAACCTGGGAAGGAAGGAAAATTGGAAGAGATGATGGGAGACAGTCTTGTTTCTCCAACCCTTTGTTATGCAAAGTCCGGCACATATAATGACAGTGGCAGACCCAGAGGCTTCAGTACATATCATGAGGATCCTGGTTAAATCTAAAGAAGGTTGAAGGTGACAAAGGAAATGGTTAGAGAACCTAATAAGCATCTAGAAGAAGTTATAATGTAAGCCTAAGTAAGAAATAAAAATATACTGAGTTGCAAAATTAATATGTAACCCTGTAAAGTATACTCCTAAATAAAGAGATAAGACCTACATATAGACCACATTAGAATTTACAACCTGCTTAATAAAAGAACCCAGTTTATTTACTGTATATCAACCCAGTTTGCAGAATAAAGCACTCTTTTGTACTAAAGCAGCCTATCCAGCTGCTTTACCATCATACCTTTAGAAAGGCTCTGTAATTTAACAGTGTTAGGAGAAGTGATATGAGATGCATTGACAACTTAGAACAACCTCATGAAGATCTCAGATGCTGGATTGGACAGTTATCCTAGGAACTAAGAGGTTAAGGGAGGTGCAAAGATGCAAGAAGCTCAGCAGTCATTGGCCGTGTCCTAAGGAAAAAGGAAATGAAGAGAAAAAATTCCTGCTTCCTTCCCGCTTCCATCCCCATTTTCCAAGCTGACATTAGATGTCCTGTCACATTCATAGTCAGTGCTGCAGAATGGAAAAGAGATGAGCAAAAAGAAAAAAAGAAAACTTAGTATGGAAACTAGTGCCATTATGTAGTTTCAAGGGCAACCAGTCTTGGAAAAAAGAGGTCCATTTCAAGGCAGAGTGGTAGAATGTTTCTGGAACCTTGAGATAAATAATAGAAGAATAATTATTATGTAAAATCTAAGATAAGTGCTGAATAGGATAGGCGGCTGGTGGCAAAGGGAAAGGCATAATGCATTTAAAAACCTACTTCATTGTTCACTTATTAAGCAAGATTTATTTTTCTGATATACATAAAACTGTTCCAAATAAAAAATATTATCCCTGACCTCCGTGGCAGCCTTAAATATTCAATATTCTTAAATATTGAGAATTGAAGGATTGGTTGTGACTACATAAAAGCCTAGTATTTGAACATTAAGCCAAATGCCTGAATGATTGCCTTGACATTTTTCAAATATTCAGACTTAAAGGACATTAGGTAAACAAATGTTCCTCATTCAGCTCTATTGACTAAAATACTAATATAAGGTATTATCTACAGTTCATATTTGAACAATAATTTAAAGAAGTCGGGTTGTCCCTTATTCATCCCATCCCTCTTAACGATTGCATACTGTTGGTTCTAAGCCCTATAGCAACTGTATGGGAAAAGAAGGTGTTACAGATATCATTGAGAACCAATGTGGTATACAATACTAAGATGCTGGGCTAGGATAGGAGGAAGAAGAGGATGTCAACCTATTTTCTGAAGCACCTGGAGGCAGGACAAGAAACAATGGATTGAAACTAATCAGGAGAGAAGTAACTTAGCATTAAGGAGAAACTTCCTAACAGTGAGAACTGTTAACTGGTGAAACAGCTTGCCTTCAGAATGATGCTTCATCACTGGAGGTTTTTAAGACGAGATCGGGCAACCATTTGTCTGAAATAGTATAGGATCTCCTGCTTGAGCATGGATTTTGACTAGCACAAGGGTGTCAAACTGGTGGCCATGGGCCAGATGCTTCATACACAGGCCACGCCCACCCCAGCTTTACAAAGAAAAAACATCATAATACTTCACCTGACATCAACATGACGTGATGAATTTGACACCCGTGGACTACAAGACCTCTAAAGTCCCTTCCAGCTCTATTCTGTAACTACCCTAGGCCTTGTAGCCAGTTCGCTGATTGCCTTTGGACTCTTCACTGTCATTCATTCCTTCACAGGATTGATATTAGCGCTAAAACTGAAGGAAAGCATACACCATCTAAACTCCTGAAGAAAAAGTAGTAAGTAAGCAAATAAATAATGAGGGAAACCCAGCGAGTAAAATCAAGCAAGTGAGAACCATGTGACTTCTTTGCCCTTGTCTTTGGCAACTGCTGCAGTTTAGAATCTGGCAGCTGCTGTGATATGTGAAATGCATCTTAGTTCATTAAGATCAAAGAAACCAGGCATTTGTTCTCAGTGTGGATGTCTCCAGCCAAAAGTACTTATGCTGATTAACGGCTTTTGCTTGAATTGTTAACCTTCAAACAAGCTACCCCTTGGGGAATTGCTGATGCCATTGCCACTTGTCTCAAAACTCAGCTGTCTGCTTTTTATTCAACTTGATGTACAAATATTTAAATGATAATTGAAACACTAATTAAAGACTATTCAGGCATTCATAAATGAGATAAATAATCTAATGACAATTTCAAGAGCTAAAAGGCAAGGTTATAGATTGAGGCATGGGAAGTTCCTCATTCTTTATCTAATCACTGTCTATCAGAGTAGATTTTCTAAAAGACCTCAACAACAATAATAATAAAGGGTTTCCTGGGATGACTTGAATATTAGCATAGCTGTCAAATTATCCCTTGGTTACAAAAGGGCAATTCAAGTGACCATCTCAGATGATTTTGAAGAAGCAAAGTGACAGAAATTTGCTATTATCAATGATAACATCTGAATAATAATTCAACAGTAAGTTTGATTATGTTTTGTGAACTAGTGGTCTTCATTGAGTAAACTGCTTCTAAAGGTTTTGAAATCCCTGAACAAATCAAGTTGGTTAAAGATCTGTCTCTGGGAATTGATAGTCAGTTGGTTCTGACCCTGTCTGTTTTTGAGAAAGCATTAAGACTGGAACTGGTATGAACCATATGATGATTTTCATTCATGCATTTCATTAACAGATTAAGTTGATTGAAATTACATTTTTATCCATTCTTTTATTAAGTGTTTTTATTGACTTGTCACTGTTTGTTGATAACGAATGTTACCAACAAATGTTGTATAGGGCAACTACATAAATAGATTAAATCAATCTCAATAAACTTATCTGAGCATGAGTAAACATTTTTGTGCTTATGATATAGTATTCTATATATCTTTTGTATTAATATCCCTTATTTTTTTCTTTAGGGAACTCAAGGTTGTTTTATTCTTCAAACTTTTAATGCATTGTGATTATTTTACTCCATCTTTTCCCATACCATCTTAAGAAGCTATATTTGAATGTCAAAAACTATGAAGGACAAACAAAAATCTACTCAGCCTTGAACCAATCAGGTCATCTTACAATAAAGCCATGGGAAAATAAATTGCATAGCAGAACAGGCCCTGCACTAATGCAAAATGGGCTTCAATGTTATGACTTGTGTGTATCCATTTCCATTGGAAGTGAAAACTCCTTTTCCTAGAGTCAAATCTGTCCCTGCTCAGATACGGATTACAAAAATATCCTTACTGCTAAACAGACAAAATTTGAGTGGGGGTGATCTTAATGTAGATGCAGTATATTCATTGAAAATAAAACCATTATGTTATTTATTAATACCCATCGTACTTATCAATAGGCAATTTTAAAAGTTCCTAAATATGAACTTTGCTTTTATTTCTCAGGCCAAAGTTTCAGAACATGCTATAATGAACAGCCATCTCATCCAATCTTTCTAGGGTGTCATTTAATTTCATTTGCTGTTCTTTTAAGATGTGCTACAGGTAAGGCTATGCATCATCAGTTGCAGAAACTGATTTGAAATAATGACTGCACATATTACCTTTGGTTTGCTTTGAGGGGAAAAAAGCAAGAATGAATTCACAGGAGATAATGACAAATGGAGAGGCTGGTACTGGAACACAATGTTTGCTTTGTCACGTAACACCTCTGTCCCCATGAAGAGAGACTGGAAAAATGTTTCAGACTTGTTTAAATGGAAAGACAGCTCTATAATTTTTTTAAAAATAAATTGATGTTAGCAATTTACAGTTAAAAATTATAAGGAACACATGCAGATTCTGATTTGTTTTAAGCTGGTTTCTGAGTAAAATTAATCTTAAAATTAAAATCTAGTCATTTAAAAAATGGTTTGATGCATTTCTTTCCTTTTTGGCTTTCTTTGGCTATTACCATGTGCATTATACTAGATACATTTTTATCTTACATCTTGTAATTTAAAAAAAAACCTAATAAAAACAGTGTAAATAACTGACAAATCCTCTATTTTTTTATCTTCAATTCTGGCAAAGAAAACACTACTTGGTTCAACATGCAGTGAAAAACCCCCTAAATCTTGTGTGATTAGCAGGCAATGGAATCTTGTCAAAATGTCCAATATATCACCTTAAGACTCAGTTATCAGGAGTTTTTTAAACATTTGATCTTATCTCATGAATTGAGTTCTCAAGAGAAGAATAGCAGCTCAATTGACTCAAAGTTAATAGGAGTGTAGTGTAATTTATATACCCATTTCAAATGCTGTTTTTTTTATGAGAACTTTCACATTCAAACGTGAGTGCCTGAATACAAAATACAAAAATGGAGTAAGTCCATTTTTATAAAGACTTTAAAAAAATTAAAAATCTATTTTTATAAGTGGAATTTGCTCATACAGAGATATTTGAAACAGTTCTTTGCATTAAGAGAGATTTGGGTGGTATTTTGGAGAAGGGGAAAAAGCAATGCGATGAAAGTTTTTTAACAAGAGTTTGAATAAAGACAAATTGGATTTTCAATTACATATTTGAATTTGGGGTTTAGTTGCCTGCCTCTCAATTCATTTTTCCATGTTTTTGAACTCATATGAGCAATTTGAATCCAGTAAGTATGTTTGGTTCAAGTACTCTAATTCAATATTCTCTTTTTTTGATATTTTTTTCTAAATGTTTAATGTTGAAGATACTAAACTTTTCTAATCCAATTAACCTTTTCCTTTTGTGCATGGGCTATCCTTTTTTAGTCATAAGGTTAATCTGCTGTAGAAGAGTACTTGCTATTGATTAACTTTCTCAAGTTATTATGACAACATATAACCTTTGATTTAATTCGACAAAATTGATGTACCTTGTGAGGATGTAGGTTTAATGATTATTGTTGTGCCCTTCGGGCTCCTTTAGAAAGGTGACTCCTTGGCAAGTCCTTGGGTCAGTTTACAGTGGAGAGAGATGGATTTTGCCAACTTTGAGTTGGGTATCAATAGGGAAATGGTTACATTTTTGCCCAGATTCACAAAAGAAAATGACCTCGTTGATTTTTCTAACTGGAAGATGAGGAAATGTTTTAATGGATTCCAGACATGATCAAGGAATTCACAGCTTGAATGGATTGTGGTTGGAAATGGAAAGAATGGAATATGGAAAGGGGATGTAGATGATCCGGAACTCTATCCCAGATGGCAAGGTACAAAAGAAGAAGAAAACAAAAGAATTGATGGATTTAAGGAGAGAAATTTTATCAGTAACACCATTGATAACTAAAGATAAGATGATAAAGGAAACTGATGGAGGGTATCGAGATTATATAAGAGATTCAATAAGCAAGAAGTTGCAAAGAGGCATCCACACAAATTTGATCAAGGAGTTAACAAGAAGATTAATTCCACAAATGGCAAAAGATATGAGATTGTATTTCTACTGGAAAGATACAGGTTAATAGATGAAAGCGTATAATTTAAAATTAGTTAAACTTAGTTAAACTTAGTGAAATTTAGTGACAATCGATATGGTTAAATAAATAATTGATAATAATAATGTATACACATGTATTGGTTTGACAAGAGAAATTGGATATGAATATTAAATTATATCTATGAAAGGAAGATTATAAATTTTTCTTATATATAAAAGTTAATAAAGAAGAATTAAGTTAAATTTAGTTAAGCTTTGAGTATTAGGGGGGAAAGAAAATGTTATGATAATGGATATAGCCAAATTAATGAGGGATAATGATAACAATGCATATTTATGCATTGGTTCAACATAAGGATATTGGATGTAAATTGTAAACAGTGATTTGGAAAGGAGGATTAGAAACTTTGTTACTAAATATTATTGATTTTTATCTAGAATAGGCCATAAGGATCTAATGTTATTGGATGATATTAGAAATAGCTAATGAAATGCCTGTATGTGGTTATGTTTCAAATTTTGGAATATTTTATGAAGGACATTTAAACAATTATAGTCAAATGAAAATTGATAATGGTAATATGTATAAATATATTTTATTTAAATATTTGATTTGATATGAACTATAGGGGATGACTGTGGAAGAGATGCACAAAGGTTTTTTGTCACCAACTGATACACTTTCTACAGTATGTAAAGGAGGATTTTTTGTGTTGTGTTTGTTTGAAAATTAAAAAAAAATTAAAATATTTTTTTAAAAAGCAATTCAGATTGAATCAATTGACTAGTAATAGCTATTTAGGAAATTTTGGGAGATTGCATTTTCAATATAATTTATATGAATCATCTCTTATCAGTTTTCCCAGATGGACCATATAGGAAACATGACCAGATTTGCTACATTATTATAAAACTACTTTAATTCCACAAATATAATACTAAGAAGATTTTGTTAATGTAGCCTTAACGTAAATGATTGTCCACTGTCTCTTTTACAGCCTGAAAAGTTAGCTTACTTTCTAAGTTTCCTTTTCTGTCCATTAGGCAGCTAAGGGCTATGCCCTCTCTTATCTGAATGTTTCCTAGGCAGCAACTCCCTCTCTTTCCATCTCACAAGGTCATTCTCATATACCTTTATATCTCCTTTGTAATACACCAAACTACAATTTGTGTTGTTTAAGTATTGTTAAAAACAATGTGGCTTGGATGATTTATCACATTTGTCCATTCAACTGGGAGAAAACATAGTAGTTATAAATATGATGCTCACTTCTACTCCAAAAAATGGTTTCTCACATTTTAGGAAGAAATCTGGTTGTTTTGAGGCTAGGGTTTGGCTAAGAGAATTATTCTTCATAAATGGAAAAATGACACACGAATGGGTAGAGTTAATTCATGAAATATATTCTGTGCTGATTTTTGATATGTTATACTGTAAAGAGGGACAGATGTTTTTTATAGCCTAGATTTATTAAAAGACTGAGGTTCTATATTCTATATAGATCATTTTTTGAAAGCAGTTCATTTTTTGTCACTATTATGTATATTTTATTTTTTCTTCACACTTTTCAACACTCTACAATAAAAACTACATGAGTTGCTTGTTTCATAGTCACTCAATCTATGTGCTGTTCTGCCACTGCAAATTTTTTGCTAATTATGTATGTAATCACTTTTTAAAATGTTGCTCTCCCTCTTCCACAGCTCTTATGGATAGGAGTGGGTGATAAATATTGAAATTAACTAAAAAAAATACAGAATAAACTTTCTTTATCCATTTGCCTTGTTGAAAGGAAAAAAATCTGTATACCGGCTGCTTAAATAAACTGACATTGCATCTCAAATTCTGTTCATTGTCAACTCTCAGAGCTTTTCAGTCAGAAAATAACAACTTTTCTAGATAACAAATTCATCTTGTATTTTTTACATTCCTATGTTTTCCTTTTGTAAGGAGGGATTATCACTGAACTCTTCCAATTATCTGGTGTAGTCTTCAATAATAATAATAATAATAATAATAATAATAATAATAATAATAATAATAATAATAATAATAATAATAATAATAATAATAATAATAATAATAATAATAATAATAATAATAATAATAATAATAATAATAATAATAATAATAATAATAATAATAATAATAATAATATTTAATTTATAAACCGCTCTCTCTCCCTGAAGGGACCCGAAGCGGTGCACAGGGAATTTAAAAATACACATTCACACACATTCCATGTCACATTCTGGTACAGAGATGTTCCCCGAGGATGGGTTCCAGAACAAATATGAAAGCTCAGAAGAGTAAACCTCTTGATCCCATTGACCATCCCGAATTGGATTTTGCAACATTATCCTGGGACATGGAGATTGGCCTTCATTTGTTTAATAACACAGTCCATGTCATATTTTAGTTATCCTCTTGTTTTATAAATTCCAGGGATTGTCTGCCTTATGAGAAGAAACCTATTTTCTATTTCCAACTTCTTACCAGCAACTCAATTAAAAAAAGAGGATTTTTTTCTCCCACTTATTTTTCTCCTCCCAATCCCTGCCCCAAAGGTTTACACAAATGTGACCACATAGCAGCAAAGCATGGTTGACTGCCTGTCGTACATCCCATTAAAATCATACAACAAAAGTGAAACAACTTTGTAAGACCCATTGTCTTACAAATGACAATGGGTTATCCTTAACAATGAAATTGAACCCAGAACCCATTTGTTTCTGAACTGTGTTTAAGCTTGAATTTTTTGTGTTCAATCTTACTTATTCTCTAAAGAATTCTTCAAATAAGGATGCATCCCTAGAGACAGAGACCTGCTTGGATCCAACTAGAATCCTATTTTCTGACAGTGTTCCAAAAAACCCTGACATTTTCTTCTGTAGGAATAATATGGTAATAGTTATGTAGTCATTTACCAGGATATAAATTTTACTGAACTCAATTATATTTAATTTTGGAAAAAGTATATACAGTAAGTAGGATATGTATTAAACATATATGTTCTTACATATGTTTGGGTCTTAGTCTGATATTTGTCTATTTAGCAGGAAATTGGTATATTACCACCATACCAATTTTAAAAAATGAGTAGATTTCTACAGTCAACTGTGGTTTAAAAAAATGTGACAGCAGACTACTTAAAAGGATTAATGTGCGAATGTTTCTTTTTAACATGTTTTACCTTCCTTTCCATACATCAATCACAGCTTCTGTTTTCTCTTATTTGCTTGTCATGTTTCTCAGCTGTAGTTACGGTCTGTTATTCTGTAGATTAGTGCTCTGTAATTAAAGTGCAATTATTTACCATGCTCATCCAGTATAGCAGATTGAACAATTAAACCAATTTTTTTTTGGTGGGACTGATTTATCACCATAGCGTGAGAACTTGGCTACAATTGATTTTGGTTTCAGATTTCTTTGCACAGTAGTGATTGATGGATTTGACTTCATAGCTTAAGATTGATTATTGCAACATGCTGCAACATTATTGCAACATTATTAATTCTGCTGCCCAATTTACATTGTTGTGATTATTTTGGAGTAGTTTTTATTAGCAACATGTATTATAAAACAGTCCAGTCATTTAATAATCTGTTGAGAGATGGAAATTTGGTCATGTGATATTGTTCTTAAAAGTTAGTTGTAGATGATTCAGAACAGTAGCTACTTGAATCAAAACCTAACAAGGCTATAGATAGACTCCCCAGAAATTTTTTTTCAATGGCATTCATATGTTTGAACAAATCTTGTGCGTGCTTGCATGCCATCTGGTATTATTATATCTCCCTCACCTGCATTTCCTCAAGAATAAATATATCAGTTTCCACTGTCTCTCTTCATAAGACAGTGTTGGTGAACCTTTTCAGTGATGAAACGGGAGCGTGCACAATCCACCTGTGCCGAAAACTGGAAGACCAGCTGCCTGGTGCACCTGTATGTGCCATGAAGATGATCTTCTGGTTTCCGGCACACACATGTGCACTGGCCACCTGCTCTTCTGGTTTCTGGCACACGTGCAAATGTGTGCATTCCTGTTTCATCACTCAGTGCCGAAAAGGTTCACCAACACTGCCTTAGGAAGAGAGACTGTGGAAACTGGTGTATTTATTCTTGAGGAAATGCAGTTGAGGGGGATATAATAGACCAAATGGTATCAAGATTTGTTCTCCACCATTTCAAGAGTGTAGACTGCGTGATCAATAGTCTTAAGTTACAGTACGAAAGAATCTACTTAGACTACAGAAACAACTATCTAGAAAAATGGTAGCTCTCTCTTGTTGGAACGTCTTCAAGCAAAGGTTGGATAAACATTTGTGAGGAATACTTTAACTTAGTACCCTATATGGAACAGGAAGTTGGATTCAGAGGGCTGGTTATTTTTTTTCCAACTCTACAAAAATTATCTCAGCAATCTTTTGTCAGATACCTAACTTACTTTGCAAATATTTCCTGAATTTTTAAATAAACTAATTGTTTGTCCTTTCTAACCTGCTGCCACCACTGATGGCTCATGGAAATTGTAGATTCATGCATGGCATCTGTGAATACTTACATGTTATTATTGGTGAAAGGTTTGTCACAGAGAAATTTCAGTTGAGTGAAACCATCTGCCAGCTGTTCCTTGGTTTTAAAAAAAGTTGATTTCAACTGATGAGTTCTATTCCTAAAAGAATAGAAGATCTAGTGGGAAGAACTTGTAAGTATCTTCATAAACAGCTGATGATATTTTTAACATCCCCATTATGCTGGGATGAAGGAACATATGCAGTACATTCTCTGGATGTAACATGACCTTTCATAAATCCACAATGAAACTCCATAGACATTCCATTCTCATCTCATTGTTTGGAACATGAGACAAAAATCTACTTTTGAACATGCTAATGAATGAAGGCAGATTTCTTAAAACAAGTCTTTGGGGATTTTTTTACATTTCGAAACTTGCAATTTTAATTTGAATATGTTCAATTTCTTAGCAATTTCTTTTAATTACTTTTGAAGTTAGCAGGTTTCACACATGAAATTTGATAACTCATGTATCATAAGATACAACTTACATTACACATCACCTAACAGAACTGTGCCCCCCCCCCTTTTTTTTTTTTTTTGCAAAAATGGGGCATGCAGAGGGTTTGGGAGGCCTGCAAAGTGCTCCTGAAAGGTGGGGAGGGCAAAAACTAATTTTTTTCTTGTTTTCCTCTTTGAAATCTTGGTGCATCTTATGTGTTATGTTGGTGCGTCTTATGTCTTATGTTTCAGTGCGTCTTATAGTCCAAAAAATACAGTACTACATGATAATAATGAAATATAATTATAAGTGTTTAATTAGTACTTTAATGCAATGCCTCAAATTGATGCAATAAATGTTTGAAATATAATTTCAACCAGATAGCTGACCTTTTTTTGGTCAAATTCTATTACCTGAATATGAAAGTTAATTAAAGGGCAAAATGTCTAAAATGCCATAGCCAGATAAAAATAATGAGGCATCCTAAGAAATATCAGCTTATAACCTTCATTTTCTGAAAGTGGCCAGAAATTCTACTTGGCTTCAGTCTGGCACAGTGACTCTCATCCACCTGTCCTTGTAGAGAGGACAGCTACTACTAAATGGGTAATTAAATCTGGACTAGAAAATTTCATATGTGTTTTATGTATTACTTTATTGTTATGTAACCATCCAGATTTTTGCAAGCCATATCTTGAAGCTGTATTGCTAGTAGCAATGTAGTAATCTCTTTCAAGGCCAGCTTGCTCATCAGTTTCCTTCAGACAAATAATTAGACATGGATGGTGCTTGCAATTCAGTTATTGTTGGTATAATAATAATATTTGCCATTCTTATATCATAGATCTTTAAGGTTACCTTAGCAACATGTCTTGGTTCAGAACCCCTTAAATATTGTGATACCATAACCCTCTAAAATACATATTGATGGTAATGATAACAAAGAATAAAAATAAGACAATAGTAATAATAATGTAACAGTGATATGAATTCTAGTCTGTGCTGAAAGAATTGAATCCATTTGTGTAACTTTTTTGGCATTGTACTCTAGAAGCTCAAAATACCAATTTCCCAAGTCTCCAGATCAGGGGTGTTAAACTCGTGGGCCAGATGCATCACGTGCTGGCCCCATCCCCATCCAGTTTAGCAAAGGGGGGGAAAGTCCTGATACATCACATGATGCCGCTGTGACGATGCGAGTTTGACAGCCCTGCTCTAAATAGCTTGCTTGAGGTTATGACATTTGAACTGCATCTGAAAGCAAGGTAAGTGGAAGGCAATTGGTGAGGCTGCCCTTCAAAAGCAGTGAACTTCATATCTTGATGGTAACAAGTCATCCCAAAGAGTGGGTAGTCAAAGGGTGAAGACTCAAATTGTTGGAAGCAATATGCTGGCTCTCTAAACTGCTTAGAGAAGACTGTGAAGCGGTATATAAGTCTAAAAGTTATTGCTATTGCTAGTCCAGTTTTCCTTCCTCTTAAGGATTGAAGTTCCTCACCTGTGTCTTTGGGCTCTCCTTAACATGCATCTTCAAAGTAGGGAGGTGAAGGGAAAGGAGGAATTGCATTGCAGGAGGAGAAATAAAGAATAAGAAAGTGGCTCAAAGTTTAATAGGCTACCTGATATATCACAATATAAAACCATTGAAAAGAAATGGAAAGCAAACAATCCAAATAATAAAAAGCAAACTGAAGAGTCAAGTTTTAAGGGCTCATTTAAACTGTTTAATTCATGTTACTTTGAGCAGAAAATTCAAAATCAAGACAAAGTTCATATTGTCCGAAGTTATTTTCCCCTACAATATGAACCAGATGTTTATGGCAAGTTCATAAGAAGAATCTGAACCTGGAAGCTTTGCCGTTAATATTTTGTAGAAACTAATTGTTAGATTTGTTTTCTGCCAGGGTCTAAAGTTAATACGTATGCTATTGCCTTTTTTCCCATGGGTTTTCTAACCTTTTTCAAAAAGCTGCTTATCAGAATAGCCTTTGGATTTCAGTTCCCCTGTTGAGCTAAATGTTATATTGCCTGAAGAAATGCTTTCTTTTGTCTGTCTTGAATCTTTCACTCTCAATTTTACTGGGTAACCCTGGTTTCTAGCATTATGAGAGAGGCGGGAGGGACAGGGGAAGAGAGAGACACACACACACACAATCATTGCTCACTTTCTCCCCACAGTGCATAAATTTTGTATGGCTCTTCTATGATTCCTTCTATCCTCTGTGTCCTATGCTCTGGAGAAGCTCCATACTCAAGGGTTCAGCTAATGCAGTGACAGTGCTCCACAGCTGGGACAGGAAAGAAACATTCAACAGCAGGCAAGCAACTAATCTTGGTCACACAGCATTCTCTAGTGATGTTTCTTGAGGGAAGTTAGTAGGGGTTATGTTCTTCACTGCCTCAATCTAAATCAGAGCTGACATGAGCTGACATATGTTAGTTATTATACTTTGTGGAGTTAAAAATCTTTGTAATTTCTGTCTTCATTCTGACGGTGGCGTGAATGAATACTGAAATATGCTATTCATTGTACTGACTTGAATTCAAACAATTAGATGGTCTTTGCTTACAAAAATGCTGTCTATGCATTTTTGTAGCAGCTATTAATTAGATATTTGAAAACCAATTTCCTTTTTGCAGTACAGTTATGTGGATTGTGAATAATTGGTTTTCTCTATGAATGTCTATCAAGGCAGTGATCATTAGTTAATGACCTGTAACTATTCACTCTGACTGTGAAAGTATGTATGTCAAGAAACTACTGGAGATGTTTCTCTTTATGTGTACTTTTTGGGGTCCATGTTTATGGTTAGTATAAACATTATTATAGGCTAAAGCTTTCTAGCATCTTTTCATTTAACAGCAGGGGGCTTTTGTTTTTTCCTGTCTATAAGAAACTTTATTCATCCATTAGTTACTGCCCCAGACACAGATTTAAATTCCAGTTTAGGCATGAAAAACCGAATGGGTAACTTTGGACCTATCACTCTCTGTCAGCCCAGTTCAGTTCACAAGGTTGTCATAGGTTCATAGGTCAAAGTTGTTCCATGGTTGTCCCAAAGCTGCTTTTCAAAAGGCAACTGGACTTTCGTAGTTTTTCCTTGAAAACATTTCCCTTCTCATCCAAGAAGCTTCTTCAAAACTCTATGGATAGTAGGGCCAGGGGGTTATCTTTTTATATTGTACTATTTTCCATCAGACTTCAGTGAAGCATATTAAGCTCAAACCTAAACCATTTTCCAGAAAATGCAATTAGCCATGGGTGAAATCCACTTACCTTTGCTAACAGTTCAGTAGCAATATGAGCGTGTGCACCATCTCCACACATGCTCAGGACCTCCCGCGCATGTGCAAAGTGTCAGAAAGGTATGTAAGCGAACAGCAAGGGGGAGCAATCCATTGTGCCACGAGATTTATATTAGCTAGAAAGCAGGAAATCCTACTTTCTAGCTAATATAAATTGTGTGTCACAGCTCATTGTCAGAAAAACAGGTTCGCCCAAACTGGTTTCATTTATTTTACTACTGGTCTGAGTGAACCAGTAACATTTTTACTCCCAGTTTGGGCAAACTTGATCCAAACCGATAGCATTTCACCCCTGCAATCATCCTATTACAATGAAGTCATGACTTTTAATGAAAATCTATAATTAGTCCAGGCAACTGAATAATTGGGATTATTTATTAAATAAATATTTCTGATGTAATGGAGAAAAAAGATTTCCTGAAATGTGTATGTCATTATGGATTTCTGGTCCTTATCTGTGCTTTCAGACATAACAGGTAGAAAGTGAAATAAGACTGTGAGATATTTCCTACTCTCAAAATTGTGCTCGGTCACTTAGCCTTTATCAGCATAATAAATAAATACATATTTATTTACAGTGTGGTTTAGTGATCTTGGCTCAATTAATATATGTCTAATATATATATATATATTGTAAGAACTTATTGAATATCTAGATTAAGGAATTTGTAACTAAAACGCAATGACAAAAATATCAGTTGTAAATATTCAAAATCACTATCATTCATGAAAGCAAATGTTCCCATTACGTAAAGGCTTCCTGATGAATGGTTCTCAGCACAACCAATAAAAAGACGTTACATAGCTATTCCACCTTTTGTTCTTAACAAATTTTATATAAAAAGCAAAAAGATGAGGAAATTAATATGGAAGGAATAGAGAACTACAATTCTAAGAAGACAATGTTTGAATCATTGCCTACATAAAATTCCATGAATGAGGAGAAACACAATTTTCATGTGGAAGCATAAATAAAGTCCACGCACCAAGTTTTAAGATATCTGTTTAAACATTCTTGTAGACTAAAGCCTTTTGACGATGAAATTTTGAAGATGCTGACAAGAGTTTATAGATCACATTATCAGGAACAGATGAGCATTACTGGAGCCTTGCAGAGAAGAAATAAAAGAACGATAGGGTTTCCTGGCAGTAGCTAATGATGATGCTTGCAAAAGAAATGAACTGAATAGAAACACGAGTTCTTCTACCCAGTGTGTCTGATTAATAGGTTAGTTATAATGGTGAGCAATATATGATTATCTTTATTCTGTTTTCTAATCCCATTTGCATTTATTTCAAACAGAAGAAAACATTATGACCGGTAAGAGCTGGTAAGGAAAAGCCAAATCTAACCACTGCAGTTCCATTTTTAATTTTGTTTTTCAAGGGCCTGCTTTATCTATGTATTGTGTCCATAGACCATTGGTTAGTTTCATCATACTGTGAATCAAGTGTGCTTTCTTCAAATAGCATATCCTCATTGGCAAAGTGTGAAGATTTAAGGACACAGCAGATAAAAACATTAAATAAATAGGTAGGACCCTAAGTGCTCTTGTAGGTTTCATTTGTTGTTATGTTAGATGTATTTCCCATTTTTTTCTTTCATGAATTCAGGGTTGCCTACATGTTGCTTCCTATTTCTATTTTTCCTCAGAACACGTTGGGTAAGTTGAGTGGAAAATGAGTGATTAAACCAAAATGAACATCTGTGACTCAAAATGGACTAACAGTTGCGCATCTGTGGCATCACTTCAACCATAATTATTGTATCACACTGACTATTTGAAAACCCATTAGTATTCAGTGGGCTATCGATACCCTCCCCATTTCCCTTCCTCTTACAATATGTAGAAGTTGTAGTATAGCTATATGTAACATACACATTATACTATTATGTCAGCTATTTGATACAAAAATGCATACTATCTCATCATCTCATATCTTCAGTGAAGCTGTGAGGGAAACACGGAAGAAAATTTTTGAAAAGCTGTCTGGAGTCATCGTGTGTGAGTTTGGGCTTATACATGTGTTTAATTAATAAATACAAATATTGGCAAGGTGCAAGTCTTCTCTCTTGTTGCCTGACACAGATAGGTTGTTCTTCTGACCCATAATTAAAGTCATCCAATTTGTAGACGACAAAGAGAACTGTTTTATTATTTTCTGGGTTTCTTTCTTCATACACAGATACAAACATAGAATTTTACAAATATTTTTAAATAAAATAAGTATTTTAAAACTGCAAATATTGATCTTATTATATTTGCCTTATAAGATATAACTAAAAGAGAGCAATGCACAGAGCTTTTCTCAATGTTCTAATATAACCTGGCCAGTTGAGAAGAAAGAAAATCTTAAGACATATATTTTCATTAATATCTTCAAAATATTTCCTGACTGTTTTCCTGAGCTGCTGAAGAAATACCTGAACAATGGCTTAATTATTACTAAGTTAGTTAGATCTTTTCTAAAACTGGGCAAGAGAATAATATATTCTCACAGCCAAGACCGAGTGGCTGTGGTTTCCGGCTGCCCGGTTCAACCAGTTGTCTCTATCGCTGGCCATAGGGGGCGAACATCTTGCCCCTGTGGATGGGGCGCGCAATTTGGGTGTCCTCCTGGATTCCCGGCTGTCCATGGAAGATCAAGTGACAGCCGTGGCCAGGAGGGCGTTTTACCAGGTTCGTCTGGTTCTCCAGTTGCGCCCCCTATTGGACCGGGATGCCCCCTATTGGACCGGGATGCCCTTCGCACAGTCACTCATGCTCTCGTGACATCCCGACTGGACTATTGTAACTCTCTCTACATGGGGCTCCCCTTGAGGTGCACCCGGAGGCTGCAGTTGGTCCAGAATGCAGCCGCGCGAGCAATAATGGGTACCACAAGGTACACCCATGTAACACCGCTCTCGCGCGAGCTGCACTGGCTACCTGTAGTCTTTCGGGTGCGCTTCAAGGTGCTAGTTATCATCTTTAAAGCGCTCCATGGCTCGGGACCTAGCTATCTGCGGGATCGGATTCTGCCTCATACTTCCTCACGGCCGATTCGCTCCCACAGAGAGGGACTTCTCCGGGTGCCGTCCACTAGACTTTGTCAGCGGGCGACGCCCAGGGGAAGGGCTCTCTCTGTGGCGGGCCCTGCCCTCTGGAATGACCTCCCCCCCGATATTAGAACTACCACGGACCTCCGTTCCTTCCGTCTGAAATTGAAAACGCACTTTTTCTGCCTGGCCGGCCTAGGGTAGCCTCTTACCATAGTATTATAGGATTTAGGGTTTTAGTGATTGGTTTTGGAGAATTTTAGCGCAGGGTCTTATTGTTTAATGTGTTTTTTAACTGTTTTGTATATCTATGTATATTTATTGTTTTAATTTCCCTGTGCACCGCTCCGAGTCCCCTTGGGGAGATGGAGCGGTCTAGAAATTAAATATATTATTATTATTATTATTATTATTATTATTATTATTATTATTATTATTATTATTATTATTATTATTATTATTATTATTATTATTACTGCGTTGTGGCACAGCCGACTCTGGATGAGCTGGTGATGGACTCTTCTAGTGAAGAGTCCTATGAGTCTGCCCTGGAGGAGGAGGGAGACCTTGAGGAAGCAGAGAGCCTGATTGGCCACCAGGAGGCGCCTGGGTCATGGAGCAGTGGGAGGTTAAGGGGCAGTTTGTCCCTGATGTTAGATTATGCAGGGCTGAGAAAAGGAGGCAACAGTTACGTAAGAGGCAAGCTTGTAAGCCCTGATGAGCACCAGCTGGTTAATGAGTGGCCCCTTCCAAGAGAGCTTATAGGGAAGGCTTTGGGGAGGGGTCATTTGCAGGAAACAAGTTACAACTCATCATTGGACCTTCTGGTTGTTCGAATCTGCACTTCTCTGTCTGTATTTGTTTCGTGAGTTAGGGTTCACAGCCAAGGAGATAGTGGCAAGCAGCCAAGCTTGTGTGTGTCCGTCTGTGGGACAGAACTTTACTGTATCTTCAATATATAGTTTTCTCAGTGCTGTATAGGCATATCAATCCATTGTCAAAATAAATATTTATAGCTACACTAAGAGTTATGATTACATACATTAAAAGTCAAGGTTTGAGATTAAATATGATGGTTGCAGTCAATCATATACCTCTTTCATTAGGAAAAATGATATATAAGTATATTTATTACTATAGAATTGGTGCTTGCCAACGGTGTTATTTAAAACTTTTAGGTATTAAATATATAAGTTTTGGATAGGCTTCTTTGTTTAACTGTGGCGTTTTAGTTTTTTAACATCCATCTTTTTTTAATTCCTGTTTCAAGTGTGTAGATGAAAAAGGTATTATATCAGGGAAGGGATGCTATCTATCTTTGAGTTCCAAATCCATCTCTAAGTGAAAGGAAACAAAATTGAATTCTTGTTCTCCTCAGGGACCTCTTATAAATAGATAAAGAACTCATCTGAAAGAGGGACAAGCAGGATTACAGTATCTTCTATCTTTCTCTCTTCGTTCTTATTTCTCTTTGCCTCATTTTTACATCAATGTCTCATAGATTTTGACAGTATTTTTTTTATTGTTGCCCTAGTTTTACACCTGAGGAAGAAAGGTTTTCTTATTAATTTTACATGTCATGTGGTTTAGAGACAAAAATTAAAACTTTGGTGCTTAACATAGTCAATTTCTTTTTGACTTTAATGCACATTAGAGAAAGTTTTGGGGATAGAGGAAAAAAGTACCTAGTTTATTCTCTAGAGAGCATATACTGTGTGCTATAAGGTTTAATCTGGTACAGAAGATTCTGTTTGATGAATACTAATGAAATCGTACTAATATGAATAACAAATTAGGCTGTATTTAAGTTTGTAATTCTTCTCCAAACCCCTACTGTGCTTCCTTTATATTCCCCAGCACTTAACTGATTGCCTGAAGTAAATCATTTCAGAAATGCCTAGAAGGGCAAGAGTATTGATCTAAGAATTTCTCAACATAGGAAATTGAAAAGAGCCATTTGCAAATAAATTTATAAAGAATATGTAGATAAACTCTATAAAGGATCTGATTACTTAGCTGACATTATGTATTTATTTTGAAAAGTTCAATAGTTTTCATTTTCTTTATTGGATGAATCGCTATGTATAGTTATTTAAAAATAACCAGTAATAAGATTGGTTGAGATTATATGACGTTTTTAAGATAATCTATTTTGTCCATTAAGACTTCAGAATTATTTCTTTAAGTTCAGTATGTTAAAATAAGGTTTTGAATTAGCATTCACTCCTACCTAAGTATTAAATATTTTAAAGATACCTTAATTTGTTTTGCAATGTGATACCCAAGTTCAATGTGTATTTCTGGCTCTAGGTTCAATGAAAGTAGCCTTTGACCATAAGATAAATATCATCCTGCAATATGATGCAATAGATAAAGAAACAAATTAAACTCTAGGGTTTATAAATTGACAATACTGTCCAGATCATAGAAATAACAGTGCTGCCCAATTCCATGTTAGACAAACATCATTGGGAACATTGTATCTAGTTTTAGGCATTATAGTTTAAATGAAATATTGGTAATGTTGATAAAAACATGAATATTACCTATTTTGAAGAATGTTTGAAGAAGAAGGAAAAGTGCACATTTGTGAAATAATTGTATTGTGAAAGTAGGCTTCAATATTAATGATAAAGCATTTTATTTTTTCCAAATCCTGGAAATAAAATACTATTCTAAATACTTGGCATCTAAGGCAGCACTTAAGAAGCATTCAGAATAATATTGTAACATCATAGAGTCAAAAATGAAATGTGATTTTGAGAAGACCATATAAAGATCCTAAATGTATAAACATCAAACTATTTTAAGTTTTTCACAGCAGTAAGTAATGCTCTTTTGTTAAACACTTTACTCCTTATGAATTATGCAGCATTTGTAAAAAATATCAAACCGTTCCTTAAATGGTACAAGAAAATCTTTAACAGAATGAGGATTACATTTTATTAAAAGCCAAACTGTATATGTCGCATAAACATTTATTTTCTTATAGGAGTACAAAGTTTGACTGACTCTTAAACCAACCGTTAGGTTTATCACATTCTTGATTTAAGTATATTTTCATGACATGTTTAAGAAGCCAATTTTTTTTATTTCTGAGCAGCTAAGACCCCTTTTTCTGTATTTCTCTATGAATATATAAGCCTAGTTGCTTCTACTGAAATCCTAGCATTAATTCACTTTTGCAGATTTCCAAATACAATGGAACCTAAGTACTTGATGTAGGGGATTACGTGAATTTTCAAAAATATTCTTTAAATGATATAACATGATATTAATATTATAAAATTGTTTATTTATTTGCGTTGTATGACTTCTTTCTTTTAAAAAAGAAATTATATAAATCTTCAACACTGAAATATCTCAGGGATTGAACAATTATAAAATAATAAGCAAAAGGGAACCTCTATCCTAAACTTAATCTTTCTCTGACTACCTTTTTATGGCAAACTGTCAATTTTGCCTTTCAGATCTTTCAATTTCTCAAATGTTTTCTTCCCTTGTGACAGAGGGTTCCTTCACATTGCTTCTAGTGATGGTTTTGAGCTTATTCCATCCTCTAGAGAGGTCTAACAACAAAGCTTTCAGTCCATATTTTTCTTCAGCCTTTTATATTGCCTTCACATTTTCCAGCCTAAAAGATGTAGATGTAGAGCAGGGGTCTCCAACCTTTGCAACTTTAAGTCTGAAGGACTTCAGCTCCCAGAATTCTCCAGCCAGCAAAGCTTGGAGACCCCTGATGTAGAGGATGAATGAGAAGTTAGGGAGGCTACCAATGTTACATTCCTTACTATTCGGTAACTAATAATGACATGGGATGTGCGAAATATCTGTGCAATAAATCTATATTTTCCATAAAAAGAATTCTGGATGCAATTATATCCACCATCAAATTTAATGAGAACCGGTAGATAAAATGTTGGCAATTATATCTGCACTGCACTAATTTTTAAGTACAAAAAAACATGCAAAAGAGTCCAATTACAAAAACTGTAGAATAAGTTATATGATATAGCTGCCCAGAGTGAGATATCTGTGAAATAGGCAGCTACACATATTGAACAAACAAATAAATAAATGATCTGATTGATAAGCATCAACAGCAACAAACGACAGCAATGATATCATATAAAGAGATTTAGGAGAAGTAAAATGACGAAAGAAAATTTCATCAACAGCAATAGGCAGGCTTAGTGCTGCTGAAAGGTCATTCTTGAAAGTGATACTGAATTTGGGATATCTATTGGACCAGTTGTTCAGGTTGTTCTTATTTGTGGGGTCTTGTTATAACCAAACAACCTTAAGAAGGTATATATAATATATGGACACAAACCAGTGGTGGGATTCAATTTTTTTTACTATTGGTTCTGTGGGTACGGCATAGTGGGGGGGGTGGCTTTGTGAATGTGGCTTTTTAAGCATAGCAGGGGAAGGATACTGTAAAATCCCCATTCCTCCCCACTCCTGGGGAAAGGTTACTGCAAAATCCCCATTCCCTCCCCACCCAACTAACCTGATTTCCAGCTTCATTCTCCTGTTCAGGGCAACACAAGAAGATCAGCTGGGAGGCAGCCGGGGCAGAGCCAGCCTATTTGCCAGTTCTTGGAACTACTCAAAAATTCCACTACTGGTTCTCTGGAACCTGTAAGAACTGGTTAAATACCACCTCTGACACAAACCCATCTTCCATTTTGTTCATGGCTAAAATACACAAATACTCTCCTAAAAGTCATCTTCCAAACGAAATCACGTACATAGTATAGTCTGGGTTTTTCCCCCCAACTCAGGATATGCAAAGCCATGGAAAACAAGACTGCATATAAAAAGTCATGTATAGAAACATGTTTTCCTAACTTATCATGTAACATCAAATTCCACTGACAAAATCCTAAAATGTTTTCTCAGTATGCCTCTTTGATTCAAGGAAACTCGTTTCCTTTAAAATATCAAAATTTGGCAGTTCCGTTTTGATTTGGTTCCCAAATACTCACCTTTTAATTCATTGCATATTATTTTATTTGCACAAACATTTTAAGATGACTTCTAGATATGTTTTTTTTGTCCTTCTTGGTTAAAATCACATTTTTCATTAGTCACTTTCTCTTTGCAGCTTGATCAATTTTAACTTTGTTTATTTCTTTATTATTCTAATTTTTATAGTTCAGTTGATAGGCTTAAATCCTAAATTAAGAAGCTTGACTCAAGTTTATGGCACTTATGAAAAGGAAATCTATCTTCAATTATTAATTTTTTTGGCATTTGTCTGATTATTAAATTAAACAGATTAGGCTGGGTGTATAGCTGGTTCCTAAGCTTTCCGGTTCTTTACAAATGTCTTTAACTTCAGTCATGGCTTTTGTAAACCTACTTCCCATGCTAATCTGTTACAAAGTTCCAAACATGATTGGCCATTAATTGATTGTGTCCAATTTTCAGTCCTAGCAATTCCATTGTTTACTCATGCTTTCATTATTTAAAATTTTAATCGCATGTAATAAAAAGCTTGGAACTGTAATCTCATTAAAATTAGCACAATTAATTGAGATAAGCCCTTTTAAAAGACAGAAGAACAATATTAAAAAGTAGAACATAATAACTCAGCAGTGATGTCTAGATTCTTCCCAAAATGGAGTCAATAAATTAATGAATAATGCTTTTTAAAGAGAAAATGGATAATTGGAAGGAATTGAAAGGAATTATTCATTTTAATGTAAATGTTTATAATTTATGCCTTGGGAACTGAAATTTTGAAGAACTACATATATTAGCTATACATGCATACTTTCATGTGACTTTAAAATTAGCTGGACAAATAAAATCTCAAACTGAGAAAATAAGACCCACATTGGTAATACTCTTCTACACTTAAATGTGTCAGAAAGTGCATGTATGAATAGATATATTTAATTGAATCTGGTTTTGGTCATGATCTTATTTCACAAGGTCACTATTTCTATTAAGAAAACATAAAAAAGAAAATGTTGCTGCCAGGTAAGATTCAGTTTTCTACAGTAGCCCAAAGAGAAATGGTCACACAGTCTATAACTGGATAGGTAGGAGAGCTGCTGTTATGGGCTAGTTGCAACTCCCTAGATCAGGGGTGTAAAACTGGCAGTCCATGGGCCAGATGTCTCAGGCACAGGCCATGCCTAACCCAGCTCCACTGTGAATTTGACACTTGTGCCATAGATCATCTACCATTGTCAGGATCATCCTTGCGTTGGAGGCAGGGAAGAAATGAGCAAACTGTTAAAGAGGGTTTTTCAGAAAAGATAATTCAGTCTGGACAAAGAATTCAAAAATAACTCAGTTTAGATTTTGTTTATTCTAAAACGAAGCAGAGAAACTCCAACAGTTTTTTAACAGACCTACAATAAAGAGAACTTCTGGAATCCCTGCCATGTCTGTTTCTGGCCTAACTTGAAGAGATGACAATAACTGAGTTTCTGTCTCACACGTTTTCCTTTCTTAAGATTGTTTAATCTTTTCTGAACGCCCTCCTTAATGATTTTGCTCAACCCTTCTCCTTCCCACTATCAGTCTACCTTCCTTAATATCTAGTTAAGAAATATTGCTTAGAAATTTCAGAGTAAGATTAAGACTGCCAAACTAAATCCAGACAAATAGATTCTCTTTAAGAACAGGGATTAAATAGAATAGGGAGCAAAGAGCTCATAAAACCATGATAAGGTATTGGAGAAGAGCTGTGTAGCAGGAAACAATATATCTTATGTGTTAGAATAAGCACCAGGCACAATTAGACGTAAACTTTCATGGAAGAGACAAAGAGGGCATATCGTGAAACATGCATCATGATATCTCAGTGCTAACTCAGCTGGTTTGGACTTGAATCATGATCTCAGAAGAAGAGCTTGTGTTGTAATAAACTACAAATGCAGTATAAAATCTACTGGTTGCTGCAGTTTGACCACTTTAGTCTAATAGTTAAGGCACCATACTAGAAACTAGGAGACAAGTTCAAATCCATCTTAGCCATGAAAGGCAACTGGGTGACTTTGAGTCAGTCACTCTCTCACACACAATCCACCTCACAGGGATATTGTTGTGGGACAATAGGAAGAGGAAAATGTTTTGGATATGTTCACTACCTTGAGTTATTTGTAAAAAATATATAAATAACTCATGATCAGCTACTACACAAGGGTTGCTCAGCAATTAAGTGATCCACTTCTATTTGCAACTCCTATTGGTATTTCTTGTTGCCTTTTCAGTAGAAATACATGTTGACTATAGACACAGCAACACAGTCGTGACATTCTCATGCCTATCACATGTCTAGCATCAAAATGACAATCCTTATCTACTTTTCCAGTTCTAATGTGATGTGTGACTCTCTATAAAATATAAGATTATCAAGCTGTGAGTTTGTGTAAACAACTGCTTAGTATTTAAGGTGTCTGCTTCACCTGTTTTGCATTCAATGCACTGTGCAAATAAATTATACTTGTCATAGTATTAAAGCTGATTCTTGGCTGGCTGACAACAACAAAAAATTTTCAATGACTCACAGTGTAGTTTAAAATATGCCAACCCTCTGGGTATATAGTAACATCTTAAATAATCAGTGATAGTTTTAAGTGCTGAATCTAACCAAATATACATAACAGGCCATTATTGAAACTAACTAAATGTTATCAGCCATATTTATCAGCTATTAACTTTTCACTTGAAAAAAGGTCTATGTTAAAAAAGATTTGATGTTTATCAAAATTCCTCACTTTTTAAATTTGTTATTTTTCTACTGTTGTCATCTATTTTACATATTGTATTTTAACTATTGATTACGAGTAACTTCAGTATTTGCAATAATGGGAAGTTATTTCTAAATTTATGAAATAAATACAAAAAAGAAAATATGGTGTCACCTCCAATCTATAAGTAAAGACTTCTTCAAGTCCTGGCACAATGCAGAAGTGGCTTGCCCTTTTCTCTGTCTCCCTTCCCAACTTCTAATTGTAGTTACTAGTCCTGGGACCTCATTGTGATTCAGCACTAACCAAATCTGACCCCAATTCAGTTTCTTGGATCTAACAAAATTTAGCTAGGTGCAGACACCTGCTGGCACCTCATATTTAACAGCTGATAGAATTACTAGGTGGGCTTAGCAGTCTCCACTGTAGCTGATGAGAGGAGGCTAAAGGCAGTTCCACATTTCAGTTACTTCTTGAGGCCTTTAAAGTAATTTGAAACTGATCATTGACCATCTTCACTTGTGACAATCTTGAAATAATATCATCTAATCCACATTCCTTCCACTCAGTATATAATGTAGTATTAAATCAGAATTGCAAAAATAGACCCCCAATCTATTCAGCTGTCAAAGCCAGCACGTCTTCTGAAAATGCACATATGCACAATTTATTTTATAGTAGCACAAAACTCTTGTGCAAAGGTTTTTTAGGCTATGGTGCATATAGCTGGGTATGTCCTCCACCTAGCAACTGTCACTAGATACAGTTGTTTCACTATACTATTAGCAGGACTGACTCTTTGTTTTCGCTACCTGAGTCATAAGCTTCACATTGTGTGGCTAGTGTCACGGTGGGGACAGTAAAGATGTTGATATAATGTTCCATTGACTCCATTATTTAATTGAACACCGGAAATTGCCCATTAGCCTTTTTGACACAATTACATGTAGTGAATTGTATTATTACTGTCAAGTCCAGAAATGATAAGCTCATATGGAAATAGCATAGCTGGTAAACATTTGAGTATTTTTAAGCAGCATCAGGAATTATTGCTCATAAAATTTTCTTGCAGAAGTTCAAAGGGAACCAAAAGAGAAGTTCAAAGTAGAAAAGGTATAAAAAGGTTAACAGAATAGGATGTAGAAAGGAAGAAATGTAAAATAACCAAACCAAAAAAAACTTGACAAAATATGAAAATAACGAGGCACATACGTAGCAATTAAGTTCTTCTGTTTTTATGGGAGAGTTGAGAAACTGAGACCAGTGACAATTAATGAAGTCCCAAGCTATCTTTATTAATAACATAAAAGGTAGGTTTTCTTTAAAAACTAATGCATTTTGCAAATTTGTCTAAAATTTCTCTTTTTCTGATTGCTGAAGCAATTCACTTTAAGGCAATATATCAACTCAAAAAGCACCAGACAATCTAAGGGAGATGGTTGATTATTAATCAACAGAAATTGTCATATTAAAGTTTATAATGAAATTTGCATGCAATTTGCATCTTTGGAATTATGCTTATTTAAAAATTGGAGATTGAAGAAAAATTGTGCACATCTCTCCTTTAAAAGACACTGTTTCAAAACTAAAAACCTAGGATCACTTTTCTGATTACTGACCTATGAACATTGAACAATGTTTATGTATTTCTCTAACTAGATTAGTCAGCTTGATTTCAACTATCACCAAGAATTCTGTGATATCTCTGTGTCTGCTTTCTGACTCATGCCAGAAAATCAATTAGTTTGGAACAAATATTTAACATTATCACTTATTACTTTAGCTTTATTTTGATTTATTGCCTAGATGAGAGCTTTACAAAAAGCAAGTAGAACTTTCTCATTATCCAAACAATAGTCTTCAGATTTTATTCTAAATATTTGTTTCTCAATGGTTTTGGCAGAGATGTTTTTCTTCTTTGTCACAATAATAATAATAATAATAATAATAATAATAATAATAATAATAATAATAATAATAATAATAATAATAATAATTTTTATTTCTAACCCGCTCTCTCTCCCCGAAGGGACTCGAGGCGGGGCACAGGGAATTAAAAACAACTAAAATCAACAAAGTACAAAACTAAAAATACAAATATAAATAAATGACTAAACTAAATAAAAATAGATTAAACAAATAACCCTGCGCTAAAGTCCCTTATAATATCCCCTAACCTTAAAAGAGACTACCCTAGGCCGGCCAAGCGAAAAAGATGTGTTTTTAGTTTTAGGCGGAAGGAGCGGAGGTCCGTGGTTGTTCTAATGTCGGGGGGAAGGTCGTTCCAGAGGGCAGGGCCCGCCACAGAGAGAGCCCTTCCCCTGGGCGTCGCCCGCTGACAAAGTCTAGTGGACGGCACCCGACTTTGTCAGCGGGCGACAATCTAGTTTGTTTTTTTATTTGTGTAATAAAACATAATAAAGGGGGAAAAACCTGTTAGTGAAAAAGGAAAGGTAAGGCGGGAAAAAATTCAACAATTTAACTATTTTATTTATTTATTTATTTATTTATTTATTTATTTAATTTAGTTTGTCAAACATGTATGAGATAACAGGTATAAGCATAAACATTGACATGAGCATATAAAATGAAACTAGTACCTTGTTTGGGAGTATCCCAAAACTCTCAAGTTGCTGTTACTGATACCTACAGTCACCTATACCTTAGTCTTTTTGTGACGTGACTATTGCAATGTGCTGTACATGGGGCTGCCCTTGAAGACTACTTGAAAACTGCAACTCGCTCTGCCCATGTTAGCACCTCTGTATCATGAGCTGCAATGATTACCAATATGCTTCCAAATGTTAGACTGGTGCCAATACTTTTTAATTACAATTCAAGGTGCTGGCATTGATATACGCATAAAGCCCTACATGGCTTGGGTCTAGTTTACTTTTGAGATCATGTCCTCCAAATAGAATCGTTAAGTTTGTGCAATTCAGAAGATTTCCTGCAAATCACTTTTCCCTGGAAAATAGGTGAGTGGAGCTTGATAGCAGTCCTATCTGTCTAGTAACATGCCTGTTGAAATTAGCATGGCCATCGCTTTATTAACATTTCAAAAAGTATTGAGGACTTGGGTACCCTGGTGAGCTTTTAGTAGTTGTAGTGTTTGATGGAATAGGGCTGTTGTCTAATTACCATTTTAAATGTTTTTTTTTACTTAGGTTTACTTACTGTTTATATATATATATATATATAATTGTTTTCAATCTTGGTCTCTCAAATTTAAATTTATTGATCAGTTCATAAAACTAACACACACGCACACACACACACATATGTGTGTGTGTGTGTGTTAGTTTTATGAGCTGATCAATAAATTTAAATTTATATATATTAGATTACAGATTACAGATTAACAGAGTTGGGAGGGACCTTGCAGGTCATCTAGTCCAACCCCCTGCCCAAGCAGGAGACCCTACATCTGCCTCTACCTAGGATTGAACTCAAAACCTCCTGATTGGGAGGCAAGAACTCCACGTCTAGGCCACAGCAGCAGGTACCTAATCAGATCTGATTTCTCTGCTTAGCAAATTATTTGAATGGTCTTAGATAACGTGCTCATTCAAGGAATAATAATTTCAATGTTTTTCAGTTCTAGATATGCTTTTACGTATCTTTTGTACTGGGGCTTCTCTATTGTTTGCTGATTGTAAGTAATTATTAATATAATGATGTCTCTTGATATGTAAATACATTACGGTCATAGAATTCAAAAGAACAGTTTTGACCATTATGCCCAATGCCCTGCTTAGTGCTGGAAATCATATTTAAAAAATCAGTGATATGTGGCCATCCAGTCTGTGCTTCAACACACCCAGCCAAACAAAGCCAACTGCCTCCTTCTTTATTATTCCACAATTATACCCATTTCGTTGTATTTAAGTACAATGACAATAAAGATTATACTTATTAGAATAAAAGCATGTAAAAGCAGTCATCCAGGTCACGATTGTACCAGAGGTGCTTTATCAGGAGGGATGAACACCCTTTGAATGATGTGGGAGTAGGAATGGATTTCCAGTTCACTCAGGGACGCACTTCACATGCACACGTGTGGCACACGCAATGTGTGCATGCACAGTACTAAAAAATGCTTCTTTTTTGTAATTTTTTTTTAATTTTTGGACCGAGACAGACAACACATAACACATAAAACCTTCTTCAATCACATATAGCATGTTGTTTGGTTGCAAAGTTTTTGTGCATTATTTCCATAGTCCTCACTTTCAATTGCATATAAAATCACAGATTATCAATCCAGTATATATGTATACATTCTTATCATTGTGCATTATTTATTTGAGTATAACTATTATTCCTACTATTATTTTAGTACTAAAACATTTTTCTGCACATGCGCAGAAGCAAAAAACAAGATGGTAGCACCATAGTGAACCGGTTTGGACACCTGGCAGGCTGAGTTACTACCTATTCGGCCGAACCGGTCTAACCCAGTAGGAACCCACCTCTGATTTCTGGAAGAAAATTGCAGACTACAGGAACCAGCACCACTACCCTGAGGACACAGATAAACCTCCAAGTGCTTCAGTGACCTTCTAAAGGGATGAGATTACCAGCTGTCTGCAAGGAATGTAAATCCTTCCATTCCCCACTATCTTGTCAGAGTTGAAGAAGCTTCGTGGATGAGAAGTGAAATGTCTTCAAAAGAAAAAACAAGAAAGTCCACTGGCCTCCTGAAAAAGCATCTTTGGGACACAATTAGGATACAGAATAATGATCTTATAATTTAAAAATATTCATTCTGCATATTATGAAAATATATTTTAATTGAGCAGCTCAATAGTAATCCACTTACAGAAGGAGGCATGTGACAAAATTTTGCATATTTTGCATTTGTACGGAATAGGATTGGGAATGCGCATTAGCAATGATTAGTCAATTTTCTATTTTCTATTTACTGGGGAGTAATATTACTAATCTAGGAGCTTTCTCTTTCAATTGCTATTTGAAGTACAACAATCATTTATTCACAATTATAATTGATATTTTAAAGGTGCCTGGTGGAATTAAATTGGAAAAACTGGATGACTTTCAATTATGCAGACCAATGATATTAAAGAAGCCATAAGGTAAATTAAGAGTAAGAGTAAAACTGTGGACTTCAGCTGCTTCACTGATTTTTATAGCAATTGTAAATGATAATATGAAAACTTATAGAGCAAGGCAAATTAAGAAGTTACTAGGGAAAACGGCAATTGACAAAGGTCTTTCCCCTTGAAGGTGCATTTAGAAGCCTAATGTTTTCTCAGAGGAAGATTAAGAGGAAGAGGGATATAACTGCCCACAAAAGAGATTTCAAAATGTTATTTCTTTCAAAGTACACAAAAATGTTATGATTTTGGAAGCATAAATAACAGGGCTTCCCTGATAATAATGTACAGGGCTACTCTTTATAAACTTTACATGATAATGAAAAGAAAACCAGCATGCTGTGCCGGCCGAGTAGGCATGATGCAGGTCCTGTCAGTCAGTTCATTAGTGCGGGCAGGACCAAGGAAGAGGGCCTTCTCTGCTTTTGCTCGTGCCTCTGGAACATCTTGTCTCCCGATATGAGGTTGACCCCAACCCTCCTATCTTTTTGTAAGGGTCTAAAGACCTGGATGTGCTTATCGCTTCCAGGCCCCAGTAGGGGATCAATGCCATGGAAGTTGTTGATTGAGTAATTATAGATAATTACAGGCTTTGTCTAGAATAAATTTACAATAAAAGCAGAAATACAAGAAGAAATAAAAGATATGGCCTCAGTCTACAAAGTTCCAAGTATAAGAAAAGGTATTTAACAATTTAAAAACATGAACTGAACAACTTGGCCAGAAAGTTTTCAGAAAGGGAATTATGATGGTTGCTGTTGTTTTGGTAATTCTCAAAAATTGATTTGATGAATTTATACTCTACAACAGGGGTCTCCAACCTTTGCAACTAAGCTAAGCTGTCTGGAGAAGTCTGGCAGCTGAAGTCCTTCAGACTTAAAGTTGCAAAGGTTGGAGACCCCTGCTTTACAAGATTAGTTTACTGATGATGTTTTTTGGTATATTCTAGAGTCTCCAGGCACACCAATACATCTCAAAATAAATTACCTGAAAAGCATAATATTTGAACTGAAATGTCTGCCTTGGGCACAAAGCCAGATGTATGACCTCTTCCGTCATACCTAGTGAACATAGACCAGTCATTCATTCTCATCCCTAGAAAATAGATAATTGCAAATTACTTCAGAAAACTTGCCAAGAAAACTACAAGAACTAGTCCCATTGCCAACACTGACTTGACAGCATACACATATAGAAAGTAAGAATATGTGAATAATGATTACTTAGTAGCTCTCATCTATGTAGACCCGTTGTCTGCTTTATATATATAAACTAGTATATATGAACTAAGAAGACTGAAGGCAATTTTCAACTTTGATTGTGGGTGGGGAACTTTGTAATTTGACTTCTCTCAGATAATTTCATGGTGAGACACATTAGTCTATAAAAATGAAAAAATAAAAGTGTATTCAGTAACTGTCAGGTTCTTTTTTTTAAAAAAACCTTCATTTTAATGGACATTTTTAGTTTAATACTGTTGTTGTCAGCTCTGGCATGCCCATAGGCCCGAAGCTGCCATTCAGGGGCAAAGTTGTGAGAGCTGCCATGAATCGTACTTACCAGCTGGGGATCTCCCTCCACCACATGGAATCCAGCTGAAAATTTTCCATAACTGATAACTGGCTGAGAACAAGCCATGACTGATTGCTGGGTGGTTTTCACTCTGAGTCATGAGGTGATGGGTGTGTGTGTGCATGGGGTTGGGGTTTAGCCTAAATACCAATTAAAGTATAAAAGGTGGTGGGGAGCACCGGATGTCAGCTCTGCCAATTTATTCACTGCCTTAGTGCTTTGTTGGTCAGTTCCTGCCGGAGGAAAATAAACTGCATTTTCAAACCGTCTCTCTGTTTGGCTGTTTTCCTTAACCTTTCGGAACCTGACAGTTTTGTCAGAGTTCACACCAGAGCTCATACCATGGCTGAAAATATAATGCTTGGGTTGGAGGTTGTGGACTTGGAGGAGTCTGCCGTGGCAACTGATACAATTGTGCTGGAGGCTATGTCAGGGTCAGCAGGAGAGGCACCATTGGATATAAGGCCTAAGGACAACTTGGTGGCATGGAAGCCTACAGCAGAACCTTTAGAGGCCGACGTGGGGCAGGTCTATGCAGGAATGACAGGGGATTGGTGTCTGGGCTTGCCAGTGGTTCAGGGCCACACTTCATGCTCCTCTGGTCACCCCTTCTGGAACTCATTTCGCCCAATGGCATGAAAGGTGCATATCAGATGACAATTGGAGTTACTCCACTGTGGTGGGCAGCCAAACCATATAGGTGCATAGGAAATGTTTGGGGCAGTGGGCTTCCAAAATAATGCATGTAGCAGTGGTTGGAGAGATATTGCGGCCGAGTCCCTGAAACATGGACCCCGACAGGCAGGGGGAGTTATTGGACACTCCAGGGTAACCAGTCCAGACTGGTACACTGCCCAAGGAGTTCCAAGAGTAGAAGATCAGTCGTCCAGACTAGGGCTACTCAAAGCTGCCTGGGATACCTGTAGGAACTGAGAGGTGGGAGAGAGCTTTCCTAACCCAGAGGGCATCTCCAGCTGGTTATGGGCCTGGAGTGATGGGATTATGAGACTCATTGACAATACGGGCTACATTTGACGTAGCCTAGGAAGAGCGGCCCTATTCTCAGGCCAGGTGTTTTATTTTTATTTTATTTTATTAAATTTATACCCCGCCCTTCTCCTTGTTAGGACCCAGGGCGGCACACAGGCATTATTTAAAAACACAAAATACAATAAATATCAATTAAAATGTATTAAATTAATAAACCCATGCTAAAACCCAATGTTAAATCACATAGACTGCTATGGCCATATGTACATGTCGCAGTGGGACATGGTGATGGCCATGGCAGCAGTGATGGATGGAGAGGCTGCCAATTGGGTGGCTGATTTGTATGGGGATCATGCTGTGGAGCTTGGGGACATTGGTCTGTTCCTAGAACTTGGGGACATTGGTGTGTTCCTGGTGGCGCTGCAGGAAAGGTTTGAAGATACCAGCAGGTGGAAGTGGTTGCTGGCTATAAGACAATGAGGGAGGCCAGTAGCCAAATACATTGGAGAGTTCTGGTATCTAGCCGGCAAAATGAGGGGGGTGGCCAGAGAGGTTGGTGGTGCATCACTTCAAGGCCGGTCTTGATCAAACACTATGCCAGGCCTGCGTCTGCAGAGGGTTGCCACCTAGACTGACTGCATGGTTTCAGGCCACCATGGAATTAGCTATAGAGTTCTTCAAGGATAAGCCAGGAAGGGAGTGGGGCACAAACACTGCCACAAATGCATCCTATTGGCTTTGCCCCCAAAACCCCATAGCCCACAGGGGTTGCCCTACCCTCTGGAACGACCTACCCCCCGAACTTAGATCCATCACGGACCTCCGCTTCTTCCGCCAGCAATTAAAAACTTACCTTTTCCAACAGGCCGGCCTGGCCTAACCTACTGTACTTAGCCTTGGTTAGTAGAGAAATTTTATATTGGGTTTTATGGTAATTTTAACGGGGAGAGCTTAGCACAGGGTGTTAGTTTAATATAGTTTTAAATATTTATGTATTTATTGTGATATATTGTGTTTTTATATTTCCTGTGCAGCGCCTCGAGTCCCTTTGGGGAGAGGGGGCGGTTAATAAGTCGAATTAAAGTAAAGTAAAGTAAAGTAAAAAATAAGAATATAATAAAATGTGCAGTGAAAGTGCAGGATATCTATTGCTCAAAGAGAAGAAAGTAATTGCTACAATCAAATCACTTTGAATTTAATTTCTACAGCCCAAGGACAGAAAACTGAGACAAATGTCTGAAAACAATTTAATTCACAACAATAGAATGTAAAGAGATTGTGTTCCTCAGAAAAAAGTGCTGCAGAGAAAGATCTAGGACAGATTCCCTTCATTCACATTTAGTGGAAATATCCTCTCCACTCCCACATTTAACACTGTTATTGGGAATTTATATATTTAACTTCTAAGATGTAATGCTTTGGTTCATACCGCTTGGGGGACTCACCTGTATTAGCAGAAGCTTAAAAACAAGACAAAAGTTTGCTTCTTGAGGACACTGTCAGGACTGAAGGTTAAGTATGTGCTTTAGCAAACTTTTTATTATCTTTCAGTTTAAATCTAGAAACATGGTTAGTTGCTAGGAACACTTTCTGTAAGATACTGTGGTAACATAATACCAGCTAGTATAGGAGTCTCAACCTTGGTATAACTTTAAGCCTGGCGGACTTCAACTCCCAGAATCAGCAAAGTTGGCTGGGGAATTCTGAGAGTTAAAGTCTTCCAGGCTTAAAGTTGCCAAGGTTGGAGACCCTGAGCTAATATATTATATACAGTATAATAAGCAAATCAAGACAATTATTAGACAATAATTTTCACCAGTATAATACATTCTACTGTTCTGGAGCTCTGAATTCCACAATTCTCTGTTTTACTGAAGCTCATGTCATCATTTTGGAAAGTAGTATATTACAATAATTATGTATAATTCTGAAAATGGATTAAATCCAGTTGTATTTAAAGGATAGGCACACTGAAATGAGTTGAATGTGAGTCATAACATAATTCTACAATAATATTTAATAATAGTGATTTTTCAAAAAACAATTTAACATACAACCACTTCAAAGATAATTAAAACTCCAAAATGGACATCCAGCAAATACAAGTCTTCATACAATATATTTTAGAAATAAAGGAATAAAAATAATATACTAATATACAATTTACAATTACCCAAAACCAATTAAATACACTAGTACATAACTTACTAATATTACTAACAAAATAATTGAATTAAATAGCCTGCAAACAGTTACATATCCAGCTCACTATATTACCAAGAAGCTAAAGAGAATATTTTGCATTATTTCTCCGGCCCTGGTAATTTCTTTAATACAGTATGTCCAATGCAAATGCGCTTTTAAATGCTTGGTAAATATGCCAAAATTGGCCTTTATCCAAAGAGTACTAGGAGTCTGATTTCACAGCTTAGGGATCAGATGTTAAAAACTTCTTATAAGAAGTCTCAGGAAACCTCAATCAAAAATGTTTGTGAAGTGAAGGAAACAGCCAAAGAAAAATTTATCAAGAAATTATACAGTTTTGGTCGCCACGATGTAGAAAAGACGTGGAGACTCTGGAAAGAGTGCAGAGAAGAGCAACAAAGATGATTAGGGAACTGGAGACTAAAACATATGAAGAACGGTTGCAGGAGCTGGGTATGTCTAGTTTGATGAAGAGAAGGACCAGGGGAGACATGATAGCAGTGTTCCGATATCTCAGAGGGTGCCACAAAGAAGAGGGAGTCAAACTATTCTCCAAGGCACCTGGGGGCAGGACAAGAAGCAATGGGTGGAAACTAATCAAGGAGAGAAGCAACTTAGAACTAAGGAGAAATTTCCTGACAGTTAGAACAATTAACCTCTGGAACAGCTTGTCTCCAGAAGTTGTGAATGCCCCAACCCTGGAAGTCTTTAAAAAGATGTTAGATAGCCATTTGTCTGAAATGGTATAAGGTTCCTGCCCATGCAGGGGGTTGGACTAGAAGACCTACAAGGTCCCTTCAACTCTGCTATTGTATTGTATTGTAAATTAGAGAAGGAAAATGAAATGGAGAGCTGTACATAAGGCTGTGAAGTCCAAAGCTAAAATGTTATATTGGGACATGGTTCTTACATAGAACCAGTGTAAAGTTCTATAGTATATGAAAGTATTAAAAAAAAAACTGGGAAAGAATCCGGAATAGTACAAACACCAGTATTCCAGACGTGGACTAAAAGGGAAAGTTAAAAAAGGAATGACCTACCAAAAGACTGTGATGGTGGTCCAGATATAAAACAAGTTAAGTTCTATGTATTTCACAGATGTATTCTAATTTTAAGTTTTGTCTGGCATTATCTACAAGACATCATTCAGCAACTTTTCAGCATTGAGTGACATCACACCATTTCATAGGAGCCAAAAACAATAAACATATAAATGAATGAATGAATAAATAATTAAATAGGCATTAAACCCAAACTACGTAATCATATCTGAAAAATCTCATGAAATCCCATTCAAGAACAAAGAACTTGCATGACTTGGAAATCTGAGATTCCGGTCACTTTTAATTTAAAAAAAAAAATCAATTTTAAGCTTTCAATGTTTGCTGTTTACTACTAACCTAGATATGGATATTGAGAGAGGCAGCATATAAATTATTACATCTATATAATTATATAATCTATATTTTATTATTTATTAAATTAAAACTGATTAGAGAGGGCTGTAAAAGCACTATGAAGTGGTATATAAGTCTAAGTGCTATTACTATTGCTAAAATAAAATATAGATTATCTAATTATATAGATCTAATATCTTATATTTATAACATATCATGTTACAATATAAACATACTAATAATTTTCATTTCAAGAAATCCATAAGATGTTAAACAAAAATGCTATTTGTTCTGGTAAGTCAGCTCAGATATCAAATTGTTTCCTGTCGCAAAAAATGAAATGAAAGCTGTCTTTTGAGGCATTTTTAAGCTTGCTGAAATTTGATTAAGATGCGTTAAACAGTTGCAAAATACTGCAAAGTACATCTGAGGAAAAGTCTGTCAGAAGACTACGTAATATTTTGAATCACATTTTTTTAACTTGTTTCATTTTAACTGTTACCATGGCATTGTACTCTGAGGGAAAAGTGGTGTGGAAATTTCTTCAGGTGCTGTGAATTTGGTGGGAACTGTCAGACTGAAAAAACGTCTTGAGCCAACTGTCAAAAGTCAAAGGAAAACTGACACAACAGCACCTTAGGCTAAGAAATCCTTCAAAGGTCTTAAAAGGAGTGTTAGAGATTTGAATTCAGCAGGACCCTTATTAAAGAATATGCTCTTGAACAGAAGCAAAGTTCTGAAAGAATCTCAAATAATTAAGAATATTAACAGTCATTGTACTTGAAAAACTATGCTCATTATTAAGAAATTTATGAGAAAAGCCTCACTTCCTTCTACGCTGCTTCTTGAAGAAACTCATCAATCTCAAGTCACTTCCTTCTTTCCAAGCACACATGCAGAGAGCACATGGTTTCCATCATTTAAATATGCTACATTTTGTTTGTCTCCCAAGAACTGCTCAGTAAAAAGGGGAATGAATTACTAATGAATGCAATCCTACATAAATGGGTCAAGGAAAAAATCAAGGGACTATTTCTAAGTAGGATTGCGTAAGATGTACTGTAAAGTTTACTGGAGAAGAAAACTATGTATAAATAGAAAAATGGTGAGATGACGTCACATGCTGATTCTAAGTATGCTTTTTCGAAATTGCAAATTACTATTTAGAGACTGTTCTGTTGAAATTGAAATTTTCTGCAACTGCTAGTTCATTTATTTCAAGACATAACACTTTATCACAATTTAGCATATCAGAAATGTGTTACTTTGTCTGAATTGAAATAAATATGATTTCTTATTATGTTTTTTTCCAGATACACTATAATTAAACCAACGACTGCTTGTGGTTATGTTTGAAGAAAATATGAAAACTGTAGTTAATTGAAAAATAAACTAGGCATTTTCAATATCTTGCAATTCTAGAAGAGAAAACATATCATGCACATAATAATACAAAATTACATCAGTTTGTTTGTGTATTATTGTTTTAATGTAAAGGGAAAAAAGCAGCCATGAAGTTACAATATTGTTTTTTCCACTGTTTCAGGTCCTTCATTTCTTGAGATGGGGGCTAGGCCTCAGCAAAATCAGTGATCCAGGTGCTATGAACCTAGGAAAAACTTGTACCAGGAGTTATCACAAACTGCTAATTGTGATGAACAACAAAAATTCAAACAGCAAATTTCTCAGTGAACAACTTTATGCTTTCTGTATAAAAGATTTTCTGTTAAAGGCAGATCTTGGTTCAGCAATGAGATCTTCTCAAGCTCTGATGTGGCTCTTGTTTTTTTTTTCTTTTGTATTAACATTAGAAAATAGTTAGTAGTAGTTTTTAGGTATCTGCAGGTGGCAGAAAGACATTGCAACACTGAAAAGACCTTTTTGCTTTCCAGTATTTTAGAGGATTGTATCCAGAGATGGTATTCAGCAGGTTCTGACCAGTTCTGGAGAACTGGTAGTGGAAATTTTAAGTAGTTTGGAGAACTGGTAAATACCACCTCATACTGGACCTTCCCCCATCTATGTTCTGCTCCTGAGTCCCAGCTGATCAGGAGGGAATAGGGATTTTGCAGTAACCTTCCCCTGGAGTGGGGTAGGAATGGGGATTTTACAGTATCCTTCTCCTGCCATGCCCACCAAGCCACACCCACAGAACTGGTAGTAAAAGTTTTTTGAATCTCACCACTGATTGTATCCCATTCCGGTCTCCAACCTTCACTTTTTGGCGAAGGTTGTAGAGAGTGTGGTGGCACAACAGTTTCCCCGTCACTTGGAGGAAGTTGATTATCTGGACCCGCACCAGTCCGGCTTCCGGCCCGGGCACAGCACCGAGACGGCATTGGAGGGCCAGAGATGGGGGTTGTTCCTCCATCCTGGTCCTATTAGACCTCTCAGCGGCTTTTGATACCATCGACCATGGTATCCTATTGCATCGGCTGGAGGGGTTGAGGGTGAGGGGCACCGTACTACGGTGGTTCTCCTCCTACCTCTCCGGTCGATCGCAATTTGTGTTGGCAGGAGAGCAGAGGTCGACCCCGAGACTCCTCACATGTGGGGTGCCTCAGGGGTCGGTCCTCTCTCCTCTCCTGTTCAACACATATATGAAGCCGCTGGGCGAGATCATCCGTGGTTTTGGGGTAGAGTACCACCTCTACGCTGACGACACGCAGCTGTATATATCTACCCCAAACCACCCCAACGATGCCGTAGCGGTGATGTGCCGGTGCCTTGAAGCCGTGCGGGCCTGGATGGGAAGTAACAGACTCAGACTCAATCCGTCCAAGACCAAGTGGCTGTGGTTTCCAGCATCCCGGTACAACCAGTTGACTCCATCACTGGCCATAGGGGACGAACACCTTACCCCTGTGGATGGGGCACGCAACTTGGGCGTCCTCCTGGATACCCGGCTGTCCATGGAAGATCAAGTGACAGCCGTGGCCAGGAGGGCGTTTTACCAGGTTCGCCTGGTACGCCAGTTGCGTCCCCTATTGGATCAGGATGCCCTTTGCACAGTCACTCATGTCCTTGTGACATCCTGACTGGACTACTGCAATTCTCTCTACATGGGGCTCCCCTTGAGGTGCACCCGAAGACTTCAGCTTGTCCAGAATGCAGCCGCGCGAGCAATAATGGGAACCTCAAGGTTTACCCACATAACACCGCTCTTGCGCGAGCTGCATTGGCTGCCTGTCGTCTTTCGGGTGCGCTTCAAGGTGTTAGTTACCATCTTTAAAGCGCTCCATGGCACGGGACCTAGTTATCTGCGGGATCGGATCCTGCCTCATACATCCCTGCGGCCGATTCGCTCCCACAGAGAGGGACTTCTCCGGGTGCCGTCCACTAGGCTATGCCAGCGGGCGACGCCCAGGGGAAGGGCCTTCTCTGTGGCGGGCCCAGCCCTCTGGAACGACCTTCCCCCCGAGATCAGAACAACTACGGACCTCCGCTCCTTCCGTCAAAAATTAAAAACACACTTTTTCTGCTTGGCCAGCCTAGGTTAGTCTTCCGTCTTTTAATAGGGTTTTTAGGGGATTTTAGTGTATTTTAAGATAGGGTGATTTTAGCGCAGGGATAATTTGGTTTAATTTGTATTTTATCTATCTATTTATGTATTTTATATCGGTATTTTTAATTTCTCCCTGTGCACCGCTCCGAGTCCCTTTGGGGAGAGGACGCGGTTTATAAATAAAAATATTATTATTATTATTATTTATTATTATAAGATAAAGAAAGATTCAGAATGAGTGTCTTCTGCAGCAGGAATGCAGAGAATCCGCCTTTGGAGTTGAATCTCCTATTTTGCCATCAGATTTTAAGCTCTTGTTTAGCCCTAATTTCTGTCATTCTGTCATTCTTTCACATTGTCTCTGAATAAGCCTTTGACTTATTCAGAGGTCCTGAACATAGGCTTCTGTCATAAGCTTTTTAACAGTAATTGTAGCTTACATGTCACCCTCAGCTGTCTCATTTAATTAATGAAGGTCTGTCTTTTTCTTTTTTCTGATTGTCTGTGATTTTTATTTTGCTCACTGTATATTTCTTACATTCAAGAGATTTTGTTCATTTATTTTCTAACGACACCAGTCAGGCACTAAGTCCATCTGTTAACTTATATCAAGGAGCCAACTTATAATAGCTTCTTCCAAGAAATCTACTGTCGGCATACAGTATTATATGCGTAACATGATGAATTATTTATTCATGTGTGACCCTTACAAATATTGTCATTTCATTGGAATCTAGGCAGAGACTTTATTTGACAGGGTATCAGTTTTAATGCCAGTTTTTCTTACTCCTTTGACAAAGCTTTCCTTACTTTCATTTACCAAAAGAGAAATTTCTTCATAAATCACTGGGAAATGCAAAGAGGAAGATAAAAAGCATTCTGCTTATAAAATTGACCTCATTGTTTTAGGTGTGTAGTGAAAACATGTATTTTTCCAATAGGGATTAACACAGAATTGATCCCTCTGTTAGATAAACTGCATGTGTAAAAGATTCACACAATCCTGGATTTCTAAATTGAAGTGAGAGGTCTATTTTGTTAAACATTCTTTTTTTTTAGAATTTGTAAATTACATATTCAAAAAAAAAAAAGATAAATATGGACATACTGCTCCTTTACGATCTTTAAAGCATAGGTTTTAAATAATAAATGCTATCAAAGGAACATAGTTTAGGATAGACTTTTTGAAATGGGTGTATTTTTTCAATATATCTTTCACAATATTTATGTCGGCATGCAGACTTTTCTGTTTAATCCAAATTTCAAATCCAGATCTTCTATTTCCTCACAATTAATTTTCAGGATGCTGCATAAATTCCAGAGCATTTTGTAAGATTTTCATTGTAAAGATTACTGTACTTGTTGAAAGATATGGATTAAGCTTTTCCCATTTTCAGATGCTCATAGGCATCTGAAAATGGCATTTGTCCTATCTTAGATTACTTACTATAATACTGAGCTTCAGATTTCATCCCCTCTCAAAGGATTATTATTGAATACCATTAAAATTCTGGCAAGTGTTGGGAATATACCAAGTATTAGGAATTATGAATTCTTAAAATAGAGTTTGACTAAAAGCTTGATCATACAATGCATACTGACAGCAATTTTGATCAATATGTAAGTAGGATAACTACCTTGGTAACAGTAGTAAAGATTATTCACATTGTAGACAGTCATAAATATTGTATACATATTGACCATCTGTGCTAATAATTGACTTAATACGAATCTTACAAGCACTAGCTAATTCTGAAAATGTTATTTGAGAAGTATTTATTTATATGTTGCCTTGACTGTACTAATCTTCAATACCAGCACCATCAAGGAAGAAGCGACTGATTTTAGTTTCTGGAAATGAAACATTAATCCCTGGAGCCTGATCTTGGCTGCTTCTCAAGGGACGTCACACTCAGGGCATTGGCTGTGCTAAAGATGAAGTGCCTGCTTGAGCTTCCTAGGAAAAGTCATTTTAAAACTATTTTTAATTCTAGCTCAAATGGTTTTGTAGGTGTTTAAACATTTGGATTTAAAGTAGTTTGCAGCATTCTTAAATGTTTTCTGAAGTCTGTATTTGCAAGACCCAGCATATTTATATCATATAAGATATGATAGATAAAATCTAAAATATTATGAAAGTATGTTTAGATTACAAATATAATTTTTGCTTCTTTTGTCCCAGGTAGGAAATAAAAAAGTACCCATTTTAGGTTCTATTTTGGCACTTTATCACTACTGTATATGTTGGATAGTTTGTTTTTTGGCCCAACAATCACAATTTTGCCCCACTTTTACAGGGCGTCAACACATCTACCATCGCCAGTACAAACCTGGTTCAGTGTTATCCATATCACACTAGGCCAGGGGTCTGCAAAGTCGGCTCTTTTAAGACTGGTGGACTTCAACTCCCAGAGTTCCCCAGCCAGCATAGCTGGCTGGGGAATTCTGGGAGTTGAAGTCCACCAGTCTTAAAAGAGCCGACTTTGCAGACCCCTGCACTAGGCTGTTCAAATCCAGGTGTTTTTTTTCAGGTTGCAAGGCAAACTTCAATATTGGGGTAGGAGGAGTAATTTTCTATCTACATATTATGTATCTCAAACTCATCTTCTATAAGTAGTTTAGCAACATAAATAGCTAGATGTCTGGATTTCAATCTGTTTTGTTCCAGGTAGGCAATATCGCTCAGTATTGGCAGCTGGGAATTATCAATACTCTCCAGGTATTCTTGGACAAGGGCAGTTTTTAGTCTTAATTCTGGGGGTGGTATATAGCGCAAAACAACCTATGTTAGAGTAGATCAGATCATGTCAACTAACAGTGCACATTGACTCCTGCAATTGTGCATCAATCCTATTTGTGTACAGGCTATTAAAACATACTGGAGGATAAAACTCTGCTGCTGAATAAACCAGTCTGAGTACAGATATCCATAGTGTGTCCATTGCCAAACCCCAATTAGTACCGCATAATTTGTAGAACATGAAATAAAGCTATGTTTAGAGGACTTTTTTTGAATGAAACAGCCTAGTGATCTATTTCATGCGAGCAAGTTTGGTGGTTCTGTGCTGGGTCCCTTGCAGGAAAAAAGGAGATGAAGGTATAATAAGATATAGAAATCATGTGGATGGACCAGAATAAATGGGAAACAATCTTAACAATTTCACTATGATTTACTATGATCTTTGTGGCAGCCAAATAACATATAAAAATTGCAGCAGGCTTTGCTGGCTAAGAGATTGTATATTCCTTCTCTAATATTCTAATTTGCAGTTTAAATGCCAACTATAACTGTGGTTTCTCTTATAGGCTACAAAAAAAATCCAGTATCTGTAAAAAGTAAGAATTGCTTTTTTAAAAACTGAATTCTGGGAAATTTAATGCTGAAGAGAGACAATAAATACCATGAATAGAATCTGATTTACACTATGTAAACAGGCAGCATGGCAGCCCTACTCAGGGATGAAATACCATGCAAGTGCCATTTTCTTTTAAATAGTTTCATTCGAAACCTTAAAAAACTCATTGTTGCTAAATAAATACATAGCAGAAACAGCAGTATACAGTTTAATTGTTTTCATTTGTTTGCATCCCTATTGAATCCATTCTTTCTTAAGAAAGAAAGAAAGAATGTGCTATTTTTATACAATTCCAATCTATTATTCATGAGTTATGTATCCAATGTGTTCACAAAATCATTTATGTATGTCAGGGACCAAAGCACAGTATTGTTAATCATTCACCCCACAGGAAGTAATATATGAAAGCAGAACAGAAACAGTCCAAGATATTCAAGTATCAGGATATATTTTACTCAGACTGAATAAGAACCCATTTAAAAATAATTTCTAGTCTTGTCATAAGCCATGGTAGGAGAGAAAAACATTATACTTATAATTCTACTATTTGTGCACTGACTGACTGATCAACTAAACAGGTTTCTCCATCACCTTTAAAAAAAATGGTTGGTGTGAGTACCCAGATCAGGTTGTGTTCTGATACCAGTAAATTTGGAATTGAATGCCGACTGGCGACACCCAGGGTGAGAGCCTTCTCTGTGGCGGGCCCAGCCCTTTGGAACGACTTACCCCCTGAACTTCGCACCATCTCCGACCTCCGCCTCTTCCGCAAGTGCTTAAAGACACATTTGTTCCATCTAGCCGGCCTAGCGTAACCCCAAAATGACTTTTAGATAGTTTTAAATTTTGGGAATTTTAATCTGGTTTTAGGGCAGGGTTTTTATTGAATAAGGTTTTTAATTTTTTTATGTACTGTATTTTTGTATGTATTTTAATATTCCTGTGCGCCGCCCTGGGTCCGTTTGGAGAAGGGCGGGGTATAAATTTAATAAAATAAAATAAAAATAAAAAATGAATCTGATTAGGTAACCTTTTAATAAAATCTATTGATATTACCATTCATATAACAAGCTGCTTGTAATGGGTTTTATTTGTTATAAAAAGTATACCTTGATCTGAAGTTTCATGAAATAGTAACTGTTTTCGATGAATGCTATTTTCCTTTTAAAAAAGTATTCATTCAAACGGGTCAGTTTAGAGAAGATCAACCCGGACTGCTCTTTGAAGGCCAGATCCTGAAGATGAAAGTCAAATGCTTTGGTCACCTCAGGAGAAGGAAGGACTCACTGGAGAAGAATCTAATGCTGGGGAAGATTGTGGGCAGAAGAAGAATGGGACGACAGAGAATGAAGTGGCTGCATAGAGTCACTGAAGCAGGAGGCGTGAGTTTGGCAGAGGACAGGAAGGCCTGGAGGAACATTGTCCATGGGGTCACGATGGTTTGGACATGACTTTGCAACTAACAACAACAACAACATGCATTTCCTCCTTTAAATGCATTATATTGTAAAGGAATTCTAAATTCTCAACAATCTTGAATTAGACCAAATAATAATAGGTATCTAAAGTTCGGCCTGCTACTTCTTTGTTTCCTATAGTTCTCAATGGGAAGCTATGCTAGAATAATATCTGGAACACATTATGTCGCTTATGTGTAGCTGATTACATAAAGGTAATAATACTTCTAGGTAGATAGTGAAAAAATGCCAGGTTTACATATTTAAACCAAAATTCATTATATCAGCCACAAATGATTAGCTAAACCCAGTCCCAAACAAAATAATCTATAGTACTTTATGGGGGGGGAGGGACATACCACCCTCCCTCTTTTTTGATATTACAGTACAATATGACCTCAAACTCTTCAGTCCAAATGAGAAAATATTAAAAGTGTATTTTAGAAATCAGATAAGGGACAGCAGCAGAGGTGGGTTCCTACCAGTTTGGACCAGTTTGGGCAAACTGGTAGTAACTTGGCAGGCTGGGTCTCTGGAACTGACAGCGACCCACACCTGCCATGCCCGCAAACTGGTTCTCCTATGGCAGTGCCATCTTATTTTTTGGTTCTGCACATGCTCAGAACAATTTTAATTGCACAAATTAAAGTGAGCGTATGCAGGCAAGAATATTTTGCGCACTGAACCAGCAGTAATGCTGGCAGCAACCCACACCTGGACAACAGAATCGAATTTCAAAAAAATAATAATAATAGCCAACATATAACTGAATCCAGCACTTGGTAATAATGTATTTATTACTAGGGTTCATCTGTAAGTGAAAGAACGCATTTTATGTTTATTAGTTTGACAAAATAAGATGCCATGTAAAAAAAAAAAAAGCTCAGATTTTTATGTTCTGTTTCTCATCATTCTGACAAAAGACAATTTACTTTGAAGAACTCTGCCAATGAAGAAGCAAATTTTGTGATAATCTTTTGAATAGAATGTAATAATCTTTATTTAGAGAGGCAAGATGAATGGAGTGTGGGTGAATGTTTTGGTTTTCTTCGTACAATTATCCTTCCAGGAATCATCTGCTCTTTTGGCCTCCCTTGCTTTAATTAACACTCTAGGGAAGAAATCATGGGGGAATAACTCCTGGTGAGCTTTGTTCAGATTAGGAAGTATAAGCATCCAGGGAAGTGTCAGAGTGATGGAAAAACTGAATCACTAAACGATATTGTCTTCCAGCACTTCCCACAGTAAAGTTAAAAACATCAACAAGAACCATTCAAGAAAAATTATCAAGCATCTTGTGAATAAAATCAACAAGCTGAAAATGGCCGGAGAACTACTCACGCTGCATTTTGGAAGGAAGAATCTGAACATTTTTTTAAAAAAAATTATTTAGTATGTCAAACATGTACAAGATAACAGGTATAAGTATAAACATAGACATGAACAAAGAAAATGAGTACAAATAAATTGGGACAGTTGGACAGGGATGGAAGGCATGCTGGTACGGTTATGTACGCCCCATTTACAGACCTCTAAAGAATCAGGTCAGGTCCATGGTAGACAGTTTAAGGTTGCAGCTGTGGTGATTTGAGGATGTAATAACGGAGTCAGGTAGAGCATTCCAGATGTGGACCATGCTGCTACCAAAATCATATTTTCTGCAATGGAGTTTGGAACTATTTACTTTGAGTTTGTATTGATTGTTTGCCCTTGAAATATTGAGGTTGAAGTTGAAGAGGTTGTTGACAGGTAAGATGTTGTAATAGACAAATTTGTGTACTGTGCTTAGATCATACCACAGGCGGTGCTGTTCCAGATTCTCCAAGCCCAAAATTTCGAGCCTGGTGGCATAGGGAATTCTATTGTGAGTAGAGGAGTGGAGTACTCTTCTCATGAAGTATCTCTGGACCTGCTTAATTGTATTAATATCTGATATACAGTGTGAATTCCAGGCAGACGAGCTGTATTCGAGAATTGGTCTGGCAAAGGTTTTGTATGCCCTAGTTAGCAGTACTATGTTACCGGAGAAGAAGCTTCGCAAAACTCTTAATACCTTTTTGGCAATGCTGTTACAATGAGCTCTGGGACTTAGATTGTTTGTACCCCTAGGTCCTTGGGAGAATGAGGGTCGTCTACGAGGTCATATCTGCCCAGATTGTATTTGGTGTTTTGATTTTTGTTGCCATTGTGTAGGACAGAGCATTTGTTAGATGAGATTTGGAGTTGCCAATTACGCAACCTCTCTGACACAAAGTCAAGGTTGCTTTGTAAGGTAGCAGTATTATCAGTGATGTTAAATAGTTTTGTCTCATAGAACAATAGTATATAAAACAATAGTAGCTGCTATTAATTTGCCTTCTTCCTTAATAATAATAATAATAATAATAGTTTTAATTTCTTGACCGCTCTTCTCCCCGTAGGGACTCGGAGCGGTGCACAGGGAAACTAAAAACCATAAATATACAATCAAGAACATCTTAAAAACAAATTAAATAGTACCTGTGCTAAAATACCCAATCTAAACTAAAATTCCCACTATACACTAAAACCCCATAGAGAGAGACTACCCCAGACCGGCCAAGCAGAAAAAATATGTTTTTAATTTCAGACGGAAGGAGCGGAGGTCCGTGGTCGTTCTAATGTCGGGGGGAAGGTCATTCCAGAGGGCAGGGCCCGCCACAGAGAGAGCCCTTCCCCTGGGCGTCGCCCGCTGACAAAGTCTAGTGGACGGCACCCGGAGAAGTCCCTCTCTGTGGGAGCGAATCGGCCGTGAGGAAGTATGGGGCAGGATCCGATCCCGCAAGTAGCTAGGTCCCGAGCCATAGAGCGCTTTAAAGATGATAATTAGTACCTTGAAGCGCACCCGGAAGACGACAGGCAGCCAGTGCAGCTCGCGCAGGAGAGGTGTTACATGGGTAAACCTAGAGGTACCCAGGATTGCCCGCGCGGCTGCGTTCTGGACCATCTGCAGTCTCCGGGTGCACCTCAAGGGAAGCCCCATGTAGAGAGAGTTACAATAGTCCAGTCGAGATGTCACGAGAGCATGAGTGACTATGCGAAGGGCGTCCCGATCCAATAGGGGGCGCAACTGGCGAACCAGGCGAACCTGGTAAAACGCCCTCCTAGCCACGGCTGTCACTTGATCTTCCATGGACAGCCAGGCATCTAGGAGGACACCCAAGTTGCGTGCCCCATCCACAGGGGCAAGATGTTCGCCCCCTATGGCCAGCGATGGAGTTAGCTGGTTGAATCGGGCAGCCGGAAACCACAGCCACTCGGTCTTGGTCGGGTTGAGTCTGAGTCCGTTACTTCCCATCCAGATCCGTACGGCTTCCAGGCACTGGCACATCACCGCTACGGCATCGTTGGGGTGGTTTGGGGTAGATATATACAGCTGCGTATCATCAGCGTAGAGATGATACTCTACCCCAAAACCACGGATGATCTCGCCCAGCGGCTTCATGTATGTGTTGAACAGGAGAGGCGAGAGGACCGACCCCTGAGGAACCCCACATGTGAGGGGTCTCGAGGTCGACCTCTGCTCTCCTGCCAACACAAATTGCGATCGGCCAGAGAGGTAGGAGGAGAACCACCGTAAAACGGTGCCTCCCACCCCCAACCCCCCCAACCGATGCAATAGGATACCATGGTCGATGGTATCGAAAGCCGCTGAGAGGTCTAATAGGACCAGGATGGAGGAACAACCCCCATCCTTGGCCCTCCAGAGATCATCAACCAACGCGACCAATGCCGTCTCGGTGCTATGCCCGGGCCGAAAGCCGGACTGGCGCGGATCTAGATACTCAACTTCCTCCAGGTGACGGGGAAACTGTTGTGCCACCACACTCTCAACAACCTTCGCCAAAAAGGGAAGGTTGGAGACTGGACGATAGTTGTTCAAAAGAGCTGGATCCAAAGAGCGCTTCTTGAGGAGGGGCCTCACCATAGCCTCTTTTAGGGAGGCAGGCAAGGAACCCTCACTCAAGGATGCGTTGATAACCTCTTGGAGCCAGCCTCGTGTCACCTCCCAGGATGCCAGTACAAGCCAGGAGGGACACGGGTCCAATAAACATGTGGTGGCTCGCAGTCGCCCACGTAACCTGTCCATATCCTCGGAAGTAACGGAGTCAAACTCCTCCCAAACAAGATCTGTCTCGTGGCATCTCACTGGGCCATCAATGGAGGGTAGCCCGTTCTGTATCTGAGCGATTTTCTCCTGCAGAAAAATCACAAATTCCTCTGCTCTACCCTGTAGCGGGGCTTCCCGCACCCTCTGTTGAAGGAGGGAGCGGGTCACCCTAAACAGGGCGGCAGGGCGGTTTTCTGCGGATGCTATGAGGGTGGCACAATGATGACGTTTGGCCACTCTCAGCGCCACAATGTAAGTCCGTAAATGGGCTCTTACCTGTGTTCGGTCAGATTCAGAACGGGTATTCCTCCATCTTCTCTCTAGGCATCTCTTGCGGCGTTTCATCACCCTCAGCTCCTCGGTAAACCAGGGAGCCGTGGTGACTCGCGGCCGCAAGAGAGGCCGCAAGGGCGCGACCCGATCCAAGGCTCCCGTGGTCGCAGTATTCCATGCGACCACAAGGTCCTCGATCGGGGCGCGGGTCGGGGGTACAGGAAATGGCCCAAGCGCCGTCTGGAACCCATCCGGGTCCATCAGGCGCCTGGGGCAGAACCAAATTGGAGACCCGGGTTCCGCCTCCCCGCGGAGGGGGGTGGCGGTTGGAAAGTCGAGCCGGAGAAGTGAGTGGTCTGACCATGACAAGGGCGTGATGACTATGTCCCCTAAACCCAGATCACTCTTCCACTGGCCAGAGACAAAGATAAGATCCGGTGTATGTCCACCCTCGTGGGTGGGGCCTAAAATTAGTTGGGTCAGGTCCATGGCCGTCATGGAAGCCATGAACTCCCGAGCTACCTCGGATGATTCGCCCACCGATGGCAGATTAAAGTCCCCCATGACTAAAAGTCTGGGGGTCTCCACTGCCACCGTAGCGATCACCTCAAGGAGCTCGGGCAGGGCTGCTGCTACATAGCGGGGAGCCAGGTATATAACCAGCACGCCCAACTGCCTCCCTAGGCCCCACTTCACGCAGAGGGACTCACAACCGGTAGTCTGTGGCACAGTGGTCTCTCTCGGCTCTCCTGTTCAACACATACATGAAGCATATTTATTGATGCTTTGGATCAATAAATATGACCAATAAAATTGTTAATTTCATATTTAAAGGTAGAAAACAATTCATGGGGAACCATAGTATGCACTAGGACTGAAATTACAATTTGGGCACAACATCTATGTAAAGTTGGTTTAGAAATCTAATAAAATCAGTCTAGGTCAATATGGTATTCTGAATTATTTTTGCTACCAGCTTTATTTATTTATTCAAATATCTGAGTGAATACTAACTATTGTTTCCTGTGTCACTAATCCAATAAAATTCAGCTTGTTCTGAGATAGACTCCCTTGTCTATTTCAGTGTTTTTGCATTTGCAATTAAAGTGGAAAATATGTAAAATATTCTTAACATAGTTTTACAAATTTAATATTGCATTTCTCTGGTCCTATATCTGTTTGAAAAGAAAGATCCTGCATGTTTCTCTGCTCAAAATCCAATTTTAAGATTACAATACAGAAGCATATTGATATTGAGATTAATTTACCATATCATTGATTTTTCAAAGGCCTGGTGCTGGCTTCCACAATTCCTGACAATTAAATAATTATATATTTCCATGTTGTCTAAACAATATATTAAATGAAGAGCAAATTAAAATCTCAAAATTAATTACTAATCTCTTAGCTGACATTGAACAAGTCTTCACTGGAATGGGAAATAGTAAATATTGATATGAATTCTAAATTGCTGCCATTGGGTCGGGAAAATCAGTACAATAGAAATATGACGAATGTTTTCCTCCATAGGAAAAATGTGCATTCTCACAGTCTCCCTGATTTGGCAGATTCGGAAATATTATAATAAATGTTTAAAAGTTTATTGGAAAACATCCTGTGCAACAGTAGAGAGTGATGAGTATCTATATCAGTGATGATTAACCTTTTCGGCACCGAGTGCCAAAACTGGAGCACGCGTGCATGCTGGAGTGCCAGAACCCAGCAGAGAGCAGCTGGCCAGTGCGCATGCATGCGGTGGCCAGCTGCTCTTCCAGGTTCCAGTGTGCGTATGCACACAGAGAGACATAAACCAGAAGAGCAGCTGGCGACAGCCCTTGTGTCCAGAGAGGGCTCACGTGTGCCATAGGTTCGCCATCATGTATCTATATCATTGTCCTTTGTGAGTTACTCTTCAAATTCTAAAAAATATGTACAAAATGGTGGCTTTAGAAAATTAGCACTAATGAAGGGATCAGACACCAAATCCTAGTTTTAGTGACAGGAATGAGAGGGCATCAGAATTTACTCTGATCAGGCTTCAGTGTCTAAGACTCATAATAAATCTTAGACCACCTACTTCACATGATTAAATTTAGTCCCTAGACCAGTTTTCATCAGAAATGTCACAGTTTTGCAATATAAAGATCTATATTGAAATTAGAAAGAAGCCAAACAAAAGTGTTTATTGTCAACAATACCATCTGTGTGAGAATGCAAATGCCTCTTATTATGAGAGTTGGAGTTGACAAAGGAGGAAATAACCCTGGAATCAAACAGGATTATTCTTTAAACACAAGCCACATGTCAAATTTGAGCAGTGTGAAAAAAACAGCAACCAAGAGTTGCAATTAGTTAATTATAAAGCTTGGGAGAACATGGCAGACAGAATTTTAGAATTTAAATCTTGGAATAAAACATGTAGTATATAGAACAGACTTGCTGTCTTGTTGAGATGGTTGCTCATCTTTTTTTTTAGGCTGATATTATCTCCAGTAAAGAAAGAGAACAGTGTCTTGATACTCATACATACAAGGATTTTTTCCATGTCTTTTTCTTCCAATCATTTCCAAAAAATAATTAATTCTTCACCCAGAGATTGAACTGACTGAATGTTTACATCACTACCGACTCCAGTTTGACAACTATTGACTTTTGGCTTAATTCTCACAGCTCCTTCTCCTGACCCCTGTGATTCAGACTTTCAAGTCAGTGAAAGCAGATATATTTGTGATTATGAAAACATGTTTAGGGTTCTAAGAAATGGTGCCATAGGAATTGGCTTATTGACAATGTATTGAATTACAGTTCACTTCTATTAACTTTAACATTATTTGAAAGGCTTAAAATCTGTTTCTTACTGCTGAAGGTGGTGTAGTGGCTTAGTAGTGCGAGAACTGGTGGCCAGAAATGGTCTGTAACTCTGGCAATTCAAGCCTGGCTCTGCAAGATGGAATGAGCTGCTGTTGCTCACTCCCTGTCTTCTGCCCACCCAGCAGTTTGAAAGCCTGCAATATGGTAAGTTGATAAATGGGTATCACTTTGGTGGTGAAAACCTAAGTGCATTTGTGTATGCAAGAGAGAGGAAACCAACACTGGATCTGGCTGGACACAAGGCAACATGAGGCGTGGTGAGGCAAGGCAAGACCAGTGGTGAACCTTGGAAATGCCACTAATTAGTTGATGTAAGCTAGTTCACTCCCTGCAGGGCACTAAGGATAGGTGCACAAGTGACGAACAGAACAAACTAGTAATCTACGCTGTCAGGACTGCATTGTGTAGATTTCCCTGATAGTGTATGACATAAATAAATAACTGCTGAATACAACATCTTCAATGACCACAATATTATTTCCAGATAGTAGAGTAGCTTTTTCCATACAGGTTGGACATCAGTTTCAAAAAATCCCAGTCATGGAAATTAGGCATGTTTGAATTAAATAATAGGTTGGAGGGAGATCCTGAATGTAATCTGTATTTAGGGCACTGAAAAGAATAGATTTTTTCCTCCTACTAAATACTGAGAGAACATGTATAGAAATAAACTAATAAAAAACAGAAAATAGATATTATTCCCTGCTTTCTACGGAATCAAGGAGTTGTCTAGATTTGACAACTTCTGAGGATTAATGATGCTCAGAGAACAGTCCCCAAAAGTACAGAGGGCTGGAATGCAAGATGTCAATAGAGAAGCAGAATTAACTTGCTTTTAGTCCAAGGAACACAAGGCTGACAACTACTTGTCAGTTTGTTCAAAGCTGATTTAAAAGGACAATGGCAATCAGTGAATTAACTTGATCACATAGAGATCAAATGAAGGATTAATTTAAGAAATAAAATGCAGAAATCCTGTGTAGAAGGAAACTGCATTGACAATTTGGGCAGAAAATCCTTTTTTCCCTATCTAATCAACTATCAAGCGAGTTACCATTCAGAATCTTCTAGCCCAGTGATGGGCGAACCTATGGCACGGGTGCCACAGGCGGCAAGTGGAATCATTTCTTAGGGCACACAAGGTGTTGCTCTGTCAGCTCCAGCGTGCATGTGTGCGCTGGCCAGCTGATTTAGGCCTTCTTTCGAGGCCGTTTTTTGCCCTCTGGAGGCTTCAGGGAAGCTCCAGAAGCCTCTGGAGGTGGGGGGAAAGCCTCTGGAGCCTGGGGAGGGCGAAAAAAGCATGCCAAAAGTAGGGGTCGCGCACATAGCATTATGGGTGTGGCACACCCATGCACGACCCCCCCTGCGCTCCCCCCGCTTTTGGCACGCGAGCCAAAAAAGGTTAGCCATCACTGTTCTAACCTTTTCTTTCATAGACTGATAGAGATTGTTAAACCACCATTCTAATCAGCATTCCTCACTATCGGGACTGTCTGAGAAATAGAGTTAAGCCACCATTTCCCAAACTTTCTCAGTTCATGGTACCTTTAGTGTCTTTGTAACTTTTTTCAGGGCACCCCACAAAACCTAAACTGCACTAGAGTGCCAGGGGCCTGAAAGCAAACTCACAGGATATTTTAATTTTAAATGGAAACACATTGACCCTTGATATCTGTAAGAAATTTTGCTGATCCTTTAATGCTGTTTTTTATCATTGGTTTGTCTAGCACCATAAAATAAAAACAAGACAGGTTAAGAGTCTATGTTAAGACACACAGTTATAGTCGAGGTGACTGGTTTCCAAATAGATAAGTGTTATTTTATAACTGTGATCTATATATGTTCTTTTTTATCATTAGTTGTAGATTACAATTAGATGACTGTACGTATAAATTATATTAGGCCTGAAGGTATCATAATATATAGTGATTAGAATCTAAAGATGGATGTTAAAGGAAATTAACTCAGTCATAATTTGCTTTTCAAAGGATAGAGAAAATTGTCAAATGTGCAGGAAATCCTCCAAAGTATAATATAAAGTGGACTATGCGACCTCTCCAGCTGGGATGCCTGTAAAATCAGCTACAATCCAGGTTATTTTTGAGAATCTTTTAGCTGACCAAATTAGTGGGGGGATTCAAAATTTTTTACTACCGGTTCTGTGGGTGTGGCTTGGTGGATGTGGCTTGGTGGGCATGGTAGGGGAAGGATACTGCAAAATCTCCATTCCCTCCCCACTCCAGGGGAAGGTTACTGCAAAATTTCTCCTGATCAGCTGGGACTCAGGAGGCAGAGAATAGACCTGGGTTGGGCCAGTCAGTCAGTGGTATTTACAGGTTCTCCGAACTACTCAAAATTTCCGCTACCGGTTCTCCAGAACTGATCAGAACCTGCTGAATACCACCTCTGGACCACATGAAGAATAATGGATTCAAAAAAAGCTGCGGTGCATAGAGGACTTTGTGCACGTGCACATGTGCCGTTCCATAGAAGTTATTCTGTGCATGCGCAGAACTCCAAAACAAGATGGTGGCAGCAACTACAGTCACCGGGGAACCAGTTCGGAGGAGGGGCAACCTGGGTTGCTGCTGGCTCTGTGACTCAGGCCGGCGTACCACCACCTCTGCTACCAGTTGTTTCATTCCATTTTTGTTGCCTTGTTTCACATATTCAGCTTCTAATTAACTGCAGATATGCGGTTATGTATTTTGGATGTATGATAGTGATTAAATAAACAGATGTAGGGAAAAAGAAGATTGCTCTATGAGTAGATGTTTAATAAAATAGAAGCTGTGAAATTCAACTTAGGGTACCCTTTAAAAAAACCTATCATTTATAAAAATAATAATAATAATAAAACTGAATTTATTAACCGCTCCCTCTCCCCACAGGGACTCGGGGCGGTGCACAGGGAGAATAAAAACCATAAATATACAAAAATACATACAATTTAAAACAGATTAAACAAACACCTGTGCTAAAATCCCATTAACTAAAAATCCCCACTCAATATAAATAAACAGTTAAAAAACCCATAGAGAGAGAGACTACCCTAGGCCGGCCAGGCGGAAAAGATGTGTCTTTAGTTTCAGGCGGAAGGAGCGGAGGTCCGTGGTCGTTCTAATATCGGGGGGAAGGTCGTTCCAGAGGGCCGGGCCCGCCACAGAGAGAGCCCTTCCCCTGGGCGTCGCCCGCTGACAAAGTCTAGTGGACGGCACCCGGAGAAGTCCCTCTCTGTGGGAGCGAATCGGCCGTGAGGATGTGTGAGGCAGGATCCGATCCCGCAGGTAGCTAGGTCCCGAGCCATGGAGCGCTTTAAAGATGATAACCAGCACCTTGAAGCGCACCCGGAAGACGACAGGCAGCCAGTGCAGCTCGCGCAAGAGCGGTGTTACATGGGTAAACCTAGTGGTTCCCATAATTGCTCGCGCGGCTGCATTCTGAACTAACTGAAGCCTCCGGGTGCACCTCAAGGGGAGCCCCATGTAGAGGGAGTTGCAGTAGTCCAGTCGGGATGTCACGAGGGCATGAGTGACTGTGCGAAGGGCGTCCCGATCCAATAGGGGGCGCAATTGGCGAACCAGGCGAACCTGGTAAAACGCCCTCCTGGCCACGGCTGTCACTTGCTCTTCCATAGACAGCCGGGTATCCAGGAGGACTCCCAAATTGCGCGCCCCATCCACAGGGGCAAGATGTTCGCCCCCTATGGCCAGCGTTGGAGAAAGCTGGTTGAATCGGGCAGCCGGAAACCACAGCCACTCGGTCTTGGTCGGGTTGAGCCTGAGTCCGTTACTTCCCATCCAGATCCGCACGGCTTCCAGGCACTGGCACATCACCGCTACGGCATCGTCCGGCTGCCCGATTTAATAGTATTTCCATTTCAAAGTATACTCCTTTCTCCCCAATTTCAGTGAGAAGCTGAGTTTCTGTCAAGCATGTTTAAAGCACATCTGTCAGCCAGGGAATAATTTCTTGCCTCAAGCAGGAACAGGTCTTGCCAAATTCTCAGAAAAAGCTTTCTTTGAAAACAGTTGAAACTGTCCCTGGAGTTCAAGATCTCTTTTATTGTGCTGTTACCTGACCTCCTGGGATCTTCTTAGATTCAGCTTAACCAAACTGTTCAAATAGAATAATGTGACCATCAATGTAAGTATCCTTGTCCACCCAGCTCTAACCCACCCTCCCACTGCCCCTCATCTGGTTCCTAAATGAAAGATAAAATAGAAGAATTGGTAAGTATTTTTTCCCCCAAAAACATTCATGGTTATTACTCTGGACTTAAAAGTATGTACAGAATATAAGTCAAGAAGTCCTGTTGCTATTCTCTAAACGTGAGCAAAGTTAATATACAGGTGAAACTCGAAAAATTAGAATATCGTGCAAAAGTTCATTTATTGCAGTAATGCAACTTAAAAGGTGAAACTAATATATGAGATAAGACTCATTACATAATATAATAATAATAATATATTTATTTTATATACCGCGTCCTCTCCCCAAGGGGACTCAGAGCGGTGCACAGGGAAAACTAAAACACATAAAATATATACATGAATAAATACAATACCTAAAAATAAATTAAACCAATCGTCCCTGCACTAAAATCCCCATTAAAACTAATCGTTCCCTAAAAACCCTAAAGGAAGAGACTACCCTAGGCCGGCCAAGCAGAAAAAGTGTGTTTTTAATTTTTGGCGGAAGGAGCGGAGGTCCGTGGTCGTCCTAATGTCGGGGGGAAGGTCGTTCCAGAGGGCTGGGCCCGCCACAGAGAAGGCCCTTCCCCTGGGCGTCGCCCACTGACAAAGTCTAGTGGACGGCACCCGGAGAAGTCCCTCTCTGTGGGAGCGAATCGGCCGTGAGGAAGTATGGGGCAGGATCCGATCCCGCAGGTATGCAAAGCAAGATAGTTAAAGCTGTGATTTGTCATAATTACGATGATTATGGCATACAGCTCATGAAAACCCCAAATCCACAATCTCAGAAAATTAGAATATTACATGCAATCAATAAAACAAGGACTTGGTTTGTACTTGGTTTGGGCCCCTTTTGCAGCAATTAGTGCCTCAATGAGGCGTGGCATGGAAGCTATCAGCCTGTGGCACTGCTGAGGTGTTATGGAAGACCAGGATGCTTCAATAGCGGCCTTCAGCTCTTCTGCATTGTTCGGTCTCATGTCTCTCATCTTTCTCTTGGCAATGCCCCATAGATTCTCTATGCGGTTCAGGTCAGGTGAGTTTGCTGGCCAATCAAGCACAGTAATCCCAGGGTCGTTGAACCAGGTTTTGGTGCTTTTGGCAGTGTGGGCAGGTTCCAAGTCCTGCTGGAAAATGAAGTACTGAGTACATATGCATGCTTATCCTTTTCAGAGGTCCGATATTGTTCTATGTACAATCCTTGTTTTATTGATTGCATGTAATATTCCAATTTTCTGAGATTGTGGATTTGGGGTTTTCATGAGCTGTATGCTATAATCATCACAATTATGACAAATCACGGCTTGAACTATCTTGCTTTGCATGTAATGAGTCTTATCTCATATATTAGTATCACCTTTTAAGTTGCATTACTGAAATAAATGAACTTTTGCACGATATTCTAATTTTTTGAGTTTCACCTGTATACCAGCCTGGCTTTGTTTTTTAGGATTCCCCCCTCCCCTGCTCCAAGATGTAAAGTGGATGATATTATATCGCCATCTATTGGCAATTCTTCAGTATTGTTTTCTGTGAAGCAGTAGTACCTGCTGCGAATTTCAAAGGGTAATAAATACATTGTCTTGATATTCAATATTTGCAGGCTATTTTTGTTGTGGCATTTTAAAATGGCTTTAAATGCAGTGAATGGAAGAAAGCTTTAAAAAGTCCAATTACACACTGTTAACAATATAGAGAGAAAAATAATGTTTTATGGTTAGAAACTACAGAATTGAGTCTCAAATCCTCAAGCTGTGGTTATAGTAGGACCACATAGCCGTATGAAATAAGATTATAGTCATAATCTACAGTAGTCCTCAATTTACAACAGTTTGTTTAGTAACCATTCGAAATTACAACGACACAGAAAAAAGTGACTTATCACCATTTTTCACATGCATGACTGTTGCAGATTCCCATAGTCATGTGATTTACATTCGGATGCTTGACAGACAACTGGTTCATATTATGACAGTTGCTGTGTCTTGGGGTCATGTTGCAACCTTCTGACTAACAAAATCAATGGGGAAGGCAGATTCACTTAACAACTGTGTTACTAATTTAGCAATTGCAGTGATTCACTTAACAAATATGACAAGAAGTCATAAGATGGGTCAAAACTCACTTAACAAGCTTCTCACTTAGCAACATAAATTTTGGGCTCATAAATTTTGTGATCATAAGTCAAGGACTACCTGAACAGCTCAGTAATATTTTTAAACAAAAGGAAAGAAAATGTTATTTGTTTGTTTATTGTCACTTCTGATACTTGTACAGTAGGTATTAGAAAACGTTGTAATTAGAACATGTAGACTTGAATGTTAGCAATAAACTCTGTGTATCAAAACACTAAATGCTGAATTGATGACTGGATAGAACCCACTGTAGGATCATCTAAATATAAACTGAATAATTACTGGAGCCTTCTTTCACAGAACACTTCCATATCAATTCCATTTTCACTCCCTACATTTGTAGAACTAATGTGTAGGTGAACTCTGATTGTGAAGTCTTTCTAATTAGACAGATTAGGAAAGCTAATTCATGCCAGAAAATGTTAACATTGTTAAAGTTAGTTGTAGAATGCAGGAAATAAGAGATAGCTTGTCTTTGCTCTTAGCCATCCTTAAATCCTTTCTATGGTACATGCATAAAATGTCAGGTAGTGGAGGAGGGATAAAATAGATGGAAATTAAAATAAAACTATTTTGAGGAGGAGACATAAACTAACCAAAATCACCAAAACCTCCATCTTTAACAAGGCAAAGAGAGAGAGAGAGAAAGAGGTGTATGTTCCTCTGAGTTCTGTACATCAGAAATCCCCAGGTGTTTTGGGAACTAGATCTATTACTTATTACATCCTGTATTCCAGTGGTCCCCAACCTTTTGGGCACCAGGGACTGGTTCTGTAGAAAGTGGACTGGAGGGGGTGTGCTTTCAAGTGCTGCCTGCATCCCACAGATGGGGTTTCGGTTGTTTGCACAGACCAATTTCTGGCATACCATGGCCCAGTGCCAGTCCATAGACAAGGGGTTGGGGGGCCCCTACTTTATTCCATTACATGGAAACAATTAAACAAACTCTTGTTTCACTGATAATCAATTCAGCATTTATAAGAAAGTGACAATAAAAAGATCTTTTGGAACTTTAGATTTGCATAGATTTTGCAAGGAAATGCAATACCAAGAAAGAGAGGGAATACCACAAAATCTGCATTCTCTCTTACATGACAGATACCACTACACTTTCATGATTATTGCAAAGAAGCGTTGGACAAAAAGATAATCACTAGCACTGAGATTGTCACCTAGTTTGAGTGATGAAACATTTGCAAAAAGCAACAACCCACAACCAAGCTCAGAAAGCACCAAGAACCACTCAAAAAGATACTGGCAATCCAAAATGTATTTTGCAAAATCCCCCTTTGCTGATTTCTTTTATCTCACATCTAAGTAATTACTTATCCTCTGTGTGGTAGCTTAAGCAAGATAAATTATTCTTCTCTTATCTTCACTGACTTGTAAATTCCCAGTGGTATGACAAGTGTCAGCATATATGGTCCACTCAAAGCCAATGCAGAAGAATAATAGTTTTCAGCATGCCTCTCTGAGGATAGGAACTTATGACCTCCGAACTACTGAGACTGATAGATCAAACCACTTGTGCTCATGGCATATATCATGTTGTGTGTGTGCTGTCATGTCCAATTGTGATGAATAGTTATAGGATCAATAGAACTGTGATGAAGCTATTTTTCTAGTGAGTCATGTAGATAGGGTATATATGCTGACTTCTTGCTCTCTTCCAGATAAGAGAGAAGGGATAAGGGGAGGAGATCTGAAGAAAGCAATACAGAAAACAGACAATCGTGTCACAGAATTAATACCCTATAATATACGAGCTAATGGTTTAAAATAGGCCAGCAGGTCAAAGATTCCCTATTCCTTTGTAATAAGGCTTCAGATTGTTTAAAGCACTTCACACACGCTATCTCAACTTTCTTTCAACAACTCATAAGAACAAAAGTTCTTCCAGATTTGACCCCAAACCTATGCAATCCAGGTTCACTAGTGACCAGATATTTTGTTGTTTTTGTTTTTGTTCAGGTATTATATTACCTCTGCTCCACAAAAGTTGATCAGTGTAAAGAGTAAAGAATCCTAATAATCATGTTTGTACACTATTGATAAGACATCCTAAAACTTCTAAGAAAATGGACTTCATTATAGTTTCCTGGTAAAGTTTTGATTTAAGCACTGCAATGAATAGTCAGATTCCTCTACCCAAAGTTGTCTAGTCTAGATCTCACTGTAGAGTCAGGTATCTAATGCTGAATTTCTAGCCCAGAAATGAAGAGTGAGGGAAAGACACCAATAATGATCAAACACCCACTGTTATCACGCATATTATATCACTAATCAGTCTACATATTTTTCAATGAGTTTTAAATTCTACTGTCAATTGTCCGTGGTTGTTATGGAATGTTTTACGGGGAACTGAATTCTTAAAGTCGGTATGTCCATAATATTTGGGCGGTAGAACAAGTTAATATAGCATGTTTTATTTATTCTTTTTTTTAAAAGGCAAAATACATTTACATTTTTAAAACACCCTCAGTGGGTGGTTTCATTTCCTGTACGCATGTTTCTTATAAACCCTGCGAAAAAGAAAGTATAAAAAGCATGCTCACTGTTGAAGGAATGAAACTATCCGTTGTTGAATACTGTGACAGGCTGTTATTAACTATTTATTTTTTATACACTCGGAAGGTGGGATTTCAGATGTTTTATTTACTCATCCTAGCATGTATCCTCAGTGGTAAGTTGTTTTCATAAAATGATGATATCTAGGTTTATGAATTTTGGTGGGTTTTTTTTCAGTTCCTTGTTAGGAACTGAACAAGGCAGTGTAGATGGTTACTGCTTTTGTTTAAATACAAAATTATATGTTCTGGCTCAAAGTTACTGGATCTTTGTTCTTATAAAGTGTTTGTTCTTCTAAGAACCAAAGTAGTTTACCGGTAGTTCCATTATGAGTTTTCTAAAAAGTGAAAAATTAAAAGTTTGTTGGTACTATGGGATTAAACTATAAATGTTCTTAAAGAATGGAATCATTATCAGCTCATTATTAACCAAATAAGCGAAGCAAACCTAGACTCAGGGAGTACCTTGAAGAGACAATCCTGTCTGTAGGCTTGTCTAGGAAATCCAAAGGAATTTGGGACAAAAGGAAGAGAGAGAGAGAGAGAGAGAGAGAGAGAGAGAGAGAGAGAGAGAGAGAGAGAGAGAGAGAGGCAAAATTACTTCTGAATTAAAAAGAAGCTACATGGCGAAGTTCAGGAAGTCATCAGAATCAGGCTTTACCTTTATTTATTCAGTAAATACTTGAATTATTTGTTACTTTCGGTGTCCCTATCAATGCAGCTTCTGCCCTGAATGTTAGAGAACATGTTTTTCAAAAGAATATGAACTGTCTATCTGTGTTAACTGCATTATTGTAGTGAAGCTTACATGATATCTCCTTCCCGCAATGCAGTTTAATTGAGCATGAACAGGATCTGACCTAAATCAACGGAAGAAAAATGTTTGTGATGCTAACAGTCTGACTTTATCTCCTGCTCATGTATGAGAAGACAAGTAGGTAGTGTAATCAGATGGTTTTCTATATAGGATATTAGCAGGGGTAGGCTTCAAAAATTTCTGCAACGGGTTCTCTGCATGGTTGCTGGGTGGGCATGGCCATGGGGGCCGTGGCCTAGTAGGCCTCCTGCACCATGATGGGGGGAGAACGTTTTCGCCTTCCCCAGGTTCCAGAGGCTTTCCTCGAGCCTCTGGGAGGGTGAAAACTGTTATATCCTCGACCTGCGACCGGTCTCGACTTACGACCGGCCGCAGGTCTTCCAGGCTGCCTTTGGAGCCTTGGCAACAGGCTGTAGCAAGGCAGCCAACTGACAGACGCGCCTGATTGGCTGAGGCGCGCCTGACCCTTGCTGCAGCCTGATTGGCTCCCCCTTTGGCAGCTCCAAATATAAAGAGCTGTCAAAGCGCGGGAGCCCCTGTCTACCGCCTATTTCTTTCGTACTTGTTCCTACTGATATTTTAACCTGCCTAAAATAAAGGGCTGTTGTTTTGAGCAAACCTGGCTTGGACTCCCTCTATTCTCCACCGTGCAGAGAATCTAACAAAAACTGCCTTCTCCAGGCTCTGGAGGCCCTCTGAAGGCTGCCTGTTTCCAGCTTTCTGGAACTCCCAGGAGGCCCGTTTTCCTCCCTCTCTGAGCCTCTGTGAGAGCCCTGCACTTACCTCATGTCCAAAACGGGCCACGTGGAGACTCCTGGGAAGGGGAGGGTTGGGTGGAGCCAGCCAGGGGTAGGATTTGGAGGTTTTCCAAACCAGCCATAAGATTAACTACGGGTTCTCCAAACCCTGGCAAACCTGTAGCAGCCCAACTCTGGATATTAGCCTAAATACAAACCAAACAGTCAGACGTCTGCCAGCCAGCATTAACAACTTTGGCCTGATAATAGAACACTCTATCTTGAAAGAGAAAGTGCAAAGAGTGGCAACACATTTTAAAATTTAAAAAGCTATTAATAAAAGTTGCCTATTAAAATATTTATTCTTAATGCCTTGTGTGTTGCACTTTGAACCTCCCTATGAACCAAAGAGACTTACAAGGAAGAATTGCCTGTGCCAAGTTTTGTCAAAAGTAGAGCAGCTTCCTAAAACTAAGATGCTGAACAAAATATATCACTCTTGGAATTTCCAGGCCTCTTTATTCTGCTCTTTTTATTTTTGGTTTTGAAATATACGCCTGCTTGTTTAAATTTTCAGTCAAGGTCTGGTCCCATCAAGTTAGAGCTCAAAATAAAGCAGAATTTTATATTAAGTCTCCAAAGCCAGTTTGGTTTAATTAAAAGAAACTAGACTAAGAGGCAGGAGATTGTGAGTTCTAGTCCTGATTTAGACTGTAGGCATGTTGAGAGACTTTCAGCCACTGATTCTTTCTCAGTCTAAACTCACCTCCCAGGATTGTTGTTGTTGTTTGGAAAATAAGAGGAAGAAGAAGTACAACTGCATTGAGCTATATATACAAATAACAAAGGTGGCATTAAAAAAAAATCTGGAGGAAAAATCCTATTATTCCAGGGCTGCATGCAATTTCTTTCAAAAATCTTGGTTGTACCTCCAGAGCGACTGCCATCAAAGTTAAAGTCTAATGTGATTGAACAGGGTGGAAGGGGGTAATGAATTGTACAGAATTTTTAATTTTCATCTAGTTTTTATCAGGTTTCCACCCATTATTGGCAGTGCAATCTTTCATAACATGGTGTGTTTTAGGCCCTGGATTAGTAGTAGGGTAATCCATGTTTAAAAGTAAACATGTTTAAGGTACCCATGTTTAAAGATATGGGACACTGTGGCCCAGTGGCTAAGACGCTGAGCTTCTCGATCAGAAAAGTCGGCAGTTTGGCGGTTTGAATCCCTAGTGCTGCATAATGGAGTGAGCTCCCGTTACTTGTCCCAGTTTCTGCCAACCTAGCAGTTCGAAAGCATGTAAAAATGCAAGTAGAAAAATAGGAACTACTTTGGTGAGAAGGTAATAGTGTTTTGTGCACCTTCGGCATTTAGTCATGCCGGCCACATGACCATGAAGGCATCTTTGGACAGCACTGGCTCTTTGGCTTTGAAACGGAGATGAGCACTGCCCACTAGAGTCAGGAACGACTAGCACATATGTGCAAAGGGAACCTTTACTTTTAATCCATGTTTTGGTCACTCTTTTACATGGTAACTGGGTCATTGTAATTTTGGGCCATTGTCATTTATAGTTATTTCTTCTGTACAGAGTCAAAATCTTTAATATACTTACTTATAATATACTTATAACTTACATATAATATAAATATTATATGATATTTATTTATAACCGTTTTAAATTATAAATCATAAACATAAGGATATGGAGCACTTTTTTCCCAATGAGAGCATCAAACAAGGGAAGGCTAAGTTAATGCAATGACTATTATACATGTCTGCAATAATATTCTCACTATATTGATTTGTAGGATGTTCTTCGGATATAATTACAAATGAAGAAACTGTCTCTGCTTTGGCTGGTAGCAATGTGACTCTAAAATGCAGCATCTTGCAAGGAAAAGAAACCCATATAACACAGATCCAGTGGTCTAAGACTGCTGATGGTCTATCAAGAATAATAGCTGTATATAATCCTCTCTATGGTACAAAATATTCCCAAGCAGCTTATAACAATTCAGCAAGTTTTGAGAAAGGGTCCCATGATTGCTCGACCGAGTTTGGCAGGACTTCCGAACAGGTTAATTCTATAGGAAACATCTTGGAATGCAAACACTGGATTCTACAACTGAAGAATATCACGCCTGAACTCTCTGGCTCCTATGAATGTATCTTTACCATGTTTCCAATTGGAACAAGTAGCTCAAAAATACGCCTTTTTGTTAAGAAAAAAGGTAAGTACAGTTTTTTATTTTTTTATATTTCACTGCTGCTGATTTTCATTTTCCTTAAAACTCACTTGACGTCATGTGACTAGTCTCAGTAAATGCAACCCTTGGATACTAAAAAATTTCAAGTTCTACTCTTCCTATCTTTATGGTCCTATTGATTGCGTGTGTGTTTGTGTTACAACTGTTTTGTTGTAAATGATATAAGCTGATAAGGATTGGAAATGATTCTTATGCAGAAACTATAGAGAAAATGCTACAAATGGTGGGGGGGATATTAAGATACAACTGGGGCCAGGGGTCTAGTATTAAATGGCACAGCAGTTAGAATGCAGTACTGCAGCATAATACTGCTGACTGCTGGCTGCCAGCAATTTGGCAGTTCGATTCTCACTGGCTCAAGGTTGACTCAGCCTTCCATACTTCTGAGGTCATAGAATGAAGACCCAGATTGTTGGGGCAAAATGCTGACTCTGTAAACTGCTTAGAGAGAGCTGTAAAGCATTGTAAAGTAGTATATAAGTGTAAGTGCTATTGCTATTAAACAAAAGAGTTCTTACAGTCAGACAATATCAGGTGGTAGTGGGAATGTTGTAAAACTCAAGATCAAAATTTATAGTCATTATAACCAGGTATTCAATTAGATAATTGGGTATTACAAATATTCCCAGGAACATCAACTCTAGTTCCCACCTTCATGTCATCAGCAAAAAGATGAACCTTACCTAACAATCCTTCTGTTATATATCACTTATAAACACACTGATCAGAACAGGACCTAGGACTGAGTCCTGTGGTACACTACTTGTGACTGGTCTCTGTTCATACAGTGCCCCATTAACAATCACACACTGGGATTTACCCCTGGCCTAACTGCTAGTGCTTATTCATTGGATCACTCAGTAGTTAAGCTCTAGCCTGTACAGCTTTTTTATGAACTTGTTATGTGGAACTGTATCAAAAGTCAAGACAGTTTAAGGCCACAGCGCCACCTTCATCCAATACATTTGGGACATAGTTTAAAAAAGTCAATCAGATTAGTCTGACAATTTTAATTGAGGGACCATATATCATAACCAAGACAGATCTACAAACAAAATAGAAACAACACCAATCTATCTCAGAGGTGAGACATTTTTAAAAATCTAAATATAACAGAGCTGAGGTAATCTGAATACTGTGGCAGGTGTTTTTCCAGAAGTTAGGTGCTACAACAGAGAAGACATGCTTCCTTGTTAAAGTTGCTTATGAAATGAGACACAAATCTACCAAGTTTATGTATTGAGGCTAACCATAGAAGAATGCATGGACTAGTCCACAGTTCATACAACATTATTCTTTTGTGATAGGTCTTTTATTTGATATTGTTGAGGGTTTTCTACAGTTGGTTGTTCAGTTTTTCCACTGCGTTTGTGTTTGAAAGGTAATAGGTTTCTCTGCCATTTTTCTTTCGCTTTTTGGATGAAATATATTCTGTCAATGTTAATTGTGTGCAGAATTTATTGAGAAAGTTTTTAATGTTTTTAGGATCTCTCTTTCTTCTACCCTGATGGTTCTATGCCCATTTGACCAGGGGTTTAATACATTTTATTTCTTCTCATCAATTGGTCAGTTGCTTTGAGTGATGCTGAAAGTATTCCAAGAATTCTAGTGGTTGTTATTCTCTGTATTGTAATTTAGTCCTTGCTGGAGAATATTCTGTTCTGAAGTCATTAAGGGATGGCTAGAGATATTTACCTCCCAATCTAGTTCAGTTTCATCTTTTCTTACTCAGGCTGACTTCAACAAATTGGTTTACAGTTTTGTTTTTCTTTATTTCAATTTGTTTTTGTATATCAGTTTTGATGGTAGTTGTTAATGTCTTAATGAGTTTTATAGTTGTTCATTTTAATTTCTACTTTAAGTTATTGATAGTGTGTTGTTATTTATGCAGTCAAAGATGACCATCTGCTCTCAACTGATGTTCCGGTATTTAGTTTGTTTATTCTATTTCCTTTCATGCTGTCTGGTTTACGAGAAGTCTGTTTCTTATGCTAGTAGGAAGGACTATGCTATCATAGGCATTGATTTAGGAAAAAAAGATAAATGCAATTTTGTTTGTAATATGTATACTTTATGCTGTGATTGCCAGAAACAGCTTGATCGATTGATGTCTATGAAGATTTTCAGTCATCCAGGTGATGGTTGTTCCAAAGATGCTTTTTCAAGAGGCAACTGGACTTTCAGTCTGAATTGAAGAAACTTCTTGGATGAGAAGCAAAACATCTTCAAAGAAAAACAAAAAAAGTCCTCTTGAAAAAGCAGCTTTGGGACAAGCTTGATAGATTATAAAAAAGAACATCAGGCTGATGCCAATAACTGGGCAAAGATTCTAGTGTAATTGGTAAGTGGTCCAAATATACTGTTGTGGCCTACCAGCGGCCAGCAGAGGTGGCAGCAGACTCAGACAGTGAAGAGGTTGGGGAGGAATGTGGGCCAGTCTTGGAGACTGGGGAAGGCTCAGATGAGGACTCTGTGTCAGAGGCAGAGATGGGACCGAGGCCGTTTGGCAGTGATCAGGTGCCTACAGCACTAGACAGCAATGTGGCAGAGGAACATGCACAGAGCTGCCAGAATAAAAGAACAACCCAGAAATCAGGGTAGACTTGGGAGTAAAGTCACAGGTAGAAGTGATTGGCCCCTCCCATAGGAAATGAAAGAGGTGTGAAAGAAGAGTGGGATTTTGCAGGAAACAATTCATTCGTTCAGTCGTTAGCTTCATTTCAGGAGTGTGACAATCTGTCTGTGAATCTCAGAGACTCTGTGCCCAGTCTTTCCTTGCACAGCATCTCATTTGGAAAATATTTACATGGCATCTTTCCAAGATAGATAAGGTCTGTAGTCATAAATATTCTTTGAAAGAATCTGGCTTCCCCCTTGAGTTTGCTTGTCAGAAGGTCACAAAAGATGATCCCTTGGCCCCAGAACACTGCAATCGTCATAAATATATGCCAGTTGCCAAGCATCCAAATTTTGATCAAATGACCACAGAGTTGCTGCAGTGGCCATATGTTTGAAAAATGGTCATAACTCACTCTTTTCAATGCCATTATAACTTCAAATAATCCCAAAAGGAAGGGTTGTAAATCAAGGATTTACCCATGCCCATCACCAGATCTTTAGGGACTGATAACAAGCCAAAAGTAAAGGGGAAAAGCATTACCATAAAGTCAACAACAAATAAAGACAACAATAAAGAAAGACAACAACAAGGAAAGACCACATCAAGATTTATATGCCATTATAAAAATGCAAGGCTTTCTTCAATATCGAGTCATTTAACCAAGCACTTCCTAACGTTAATGTAAGCCAGTGGTCTTCATTCTTTTCCATTTGACTGCCTGTAATGTTTACTAACTAGATGAGGTTTCTTTATAGGTTTCTAAACTTATTTTGCTTCCAAACCAGTTTAACACAAAAGCTGGAACAAGCTTAAGTAGCTTTTTGATAATAGTGTTAGGCATAGAAATTCTCTGATTATTATTTTTTTAATCATCTGTTTCTTATACAGTTTAATGAAAGATAATTAGCTTTGAAATTCCTTTGAAAGACATGGATTTCAGAGAATACCACATTTGCACTATTTTATTACAGTATGTAATAAGAATGTTTTCCCTTTTAGATGTATGCAGCCCCCTGGACTTTCTATTCAATCCCAGGGGAAGACATTATAAGCAACATTACTGTCACCACAAAAGGGGAAATCCTACTTTTGATATCTTATTGAAGAAACTTGCTTTCCACTTAATTTCTTTAATTGCCAATTTGGTGGGAGGGGGGAATGAAATATTGTGTGTAATAACAACACGAAGCATAAAATTGGAAGCAAATATTTCTGATAATTTTACAAATATATTAGAGGAAGGAAAGGGATTTTTGACATTGCCCAAGTTCATTCCTATAATATTAACTAGACTCAAGGCCAGGGGCCGGATGCGGCCTGCAGGAGACTTATATCTGGCTAATGGGGCCACCCTGGAAAAAGCGAAGGACCAGCCTGTGGTGCTTCTGGCAGCAAAAACGGTCTCCCGGCCTCCTGAAACCTTCTGCCAGTGAAAATAGAGCTCGGGAGTGTGGCCCTCCTGAGCTCCGTTTTCATTGGCAGAGAGTTGCAGGAGGCCATGGCAGCAGAAAATGGAGCTCGGGAATCCGTTTTCACTAGCAGAGCACTTGGTCCACCACAGGTGCCCTCAGCAGTAGTAATGTCAAACTGGCCGTGTCCCCCTGGCCCGCTCCCCCCCAAGATCATACACAATCCTGCTGCAGCTCTCAATGAAATCAAGTTTGACACCCATGAACTAGACCAGGGGTGGGCAAACAGAGTAACTCTAGTTTAGTCTAGTTCAGGGGTGGGCAAACTTTGCAACTTTAAGTCTGAAGGACTTCAGCTCCCAGAATTCTCCAGCCAAGCTAGCTGGAGAAGTCTGGGAGCTGAAGTCCTTCAGACTTAAAGTTGCAAAGTTTGCCCATCCCTGAACTAGACTAAACTAGAGTTACTCTGAGTATAATGTCTGAATAGTGTTTTGGGTTCTAATGCTGTTTAATAAACTCTGCCTTCTTAATGAAGAAGATTTTCTGTTTTCATGTATCTGTTTCATGGTATGCACAAATCTATTTTAGAGACTAAAATATGTTTACAATCCCAAAATAAATTTTGTTTGCCTCCTTGTGGCAGTAGCAGATGAAAGAGCTACAAAATTAAAGTTGTTTGTTCTAAGCAAAACGTTTTAAATCTTGAAATGTCAAGAAATCACTGACTTCTCTTTATAGTTATCTACGAACTGTTTTCCATCTCTCAAAAAAAGTCTATTCTTATTTTGGAGAACTATTCTTTCATATTCATAATGCGGATGAATGTACTAAATAATAGGACTTGCAGAATTTTACATACACTGTACATTGGAATTGTCTATATATTCTTCTTATTTAATTTTTTTTCCTGCTTGATAAAGATAACAAGAATTCTGTGTTACAAGCTTTACACAACCAGACCTTAGAAATTCCATGCGTGAACAGTATGCCTCATTATATAAACCTGAAAAATGCTTCTGTAACGTGGTTATTGGTAAGTAACGATTTCTCAATTAAATAATAAGGGTAGACCTAAGACCAAAGTGGCTTTACCAACCCTATCAGAATATATTTTATTTGTTATTTTGTTATTTCTTATTTGGCTGGGAAATTATTATTAAAACTTAGTTTGCTCTGAAGGCTGTGACTTTGGAAATATGTAATCTTGAGGATCTCATTCCTCATAGATTACCCATGTTTAGGAGAGATCTGATATGAACCAAAACATCTAAGTTTCTGGTAACAGTAATTTTAAACTGCAGTTATGTGTCATGGCAGCACTAAATATGTTTACTGAAAATGTTTTATATAAATTATCTAGCATGCATATTAGTGCTAAATGGACATGGCTGTTCCTAATGGATTTTTATTTTGAAATGCCTTATTTTTCGGAGTATAAGACGCACCCAGGTTTTAAAGAAGCAAATCTTTTAAAAAAGTTTTTGCCCTCCCCGGCTCCCAGGAGCACTCTGCAGGCATCCTAAACTATCTGCAGAGAGTTTGGGAGGCCTGCAAAATGTTCCTGGGGGCCAGGGAGGGCAAAAATGCAACATGTTGGAGCTTGATCTTCTTAAAGTGTAAGGCTTTTATTGAACTCAAATCCACTTTTCTCTTCAGCGAGGAAGAAAAGACATGTGGAGGCTTCTGAATGGCTGCTGCTGTGCTTGGCTGGGAACGGCCCATTGGATGAGGAGGGGTGGGGATCCCTTCCATTTGGATTAATGGTTCCTCACGGTGGCACCTGAGCGGGAAAAGGGAAACATAAAGGAAACGAGGCTGCTTTGTCACACACACACGCACACCAAATACGCCTGGATCTGTCATGCAGCAAAGAGATACGGTAGCTGGACTCAATAGCAGCATTAGCAATAAGCACTGCATGACAGATCTGGAGAGATTGGGGTGGGGAGAGCAAGGGAAGAGAACCAATCATCTCTGCATGAAGATTTTTCTCAGGACCCTAGATCTCCACTTTCTCTCCAGAAAAATCTATTGGCATTGTTGGGATTTTGGCTAGCGAAAGAAGCGCTGGATGGAAAGGAAACTTTGGAATGCGGCAGCTGCTAGGCTCCAGGAATACGGTGCTCCTGTATTCTGAAGTTTCTTTTCCATCCCGTGCTTGTTCCATTAGCCAAAATCCCAATGATGCAAATAGCATTTTTCCTGAGAGAATGTGGAGATCTAGGGTCCTGAGAAAAGCTTTTGTGGATATTGTTTCTCTTCCCTTCCTCCACCCACTCCCCCAAGCCGCCCGGATCTGTCATGCAGCAAAGATATACGATAGCTGGGTGCAATAGCAATAAGCAGATCCGGAAAGGTGGGGGGGGGGGAAGGGGGGGGGAGAAAGGGAAGGGAAGAGGAACAATCTCTCTACAAAGACTTTTATCAGAACACTAGATGGGGAAGTTAAAAATCTGGAATGGGATACAATCAAGCTTGATTCAAAGGCTTTGCTCCTGAAATCGCAGCGCTGCCACCCAGAAATGCTATTACCACAATCTCTGCCACCTGGAACCGCCCGAGAAGGGGCAGGTAAAGCGGGCACTGCAGAGATCATGATACCAGCGTTTTGGTTGGTAACGCAGCCATCTCAGGAGCCAAAGCCTTTCAATCAAGTTTGATTGTCCCCATTTCAGGTTTTTAACTTCCAAAACTAGCATTCTGAGAAATCTACCATCTCTGAGGCACCTTTCATTTGCAGCAGGAGGAGGACGGCAACTTAAACAGCCCCTCCTTAAACCAAAGCCTCTGAGTAACTGGGAAAGAAAGGTGTGCTTTTCGGGTGGCAGTTTCCAGCAGATTCCAAGCACGGCTTTCTTTCCCAGTTACTCAAAGTCTTTGGTGTATTCGCCCCTTTCCCTCCTCCTCCTGCAAGGAAAAGGTGCCTCAGAGATTTGGCAGGCAGCTCAGGGGAGACAATGGCCACAATGATTTCATTCCCCAGCAATGTGAGGAGCTCCTGCCACTGCTGCCACCTCCTAAGCCCTCCTGGGAGTCGAGCCGAGCAGGAGTCCGGAAAGCGAAACCGCTCTCCTTTCCAGCCAAATCACAAATCACAATCTCTGCAGCGCCAGATTCACCTGCCCCTTTTTCAGACAACCCAGGCAGTTACATTCGGAGTATAAGACGCACCCAGATTTTCACCCTCTTTTCTGGAGTAAAAAGGTGCATCTTATACTCCGAAAAATATGGTATCCAAATTTATATAAACTTCTTTATTGAATCTGCTTGGAATTCAAGGTTTTTTAAAATCCTCCCAATTATTTAAAGGGTCCAAAAAGTCCAGCTCCATTCTTTATTAGCATATAATCATACCACTGCCATGATCTAGTCTTCCAAAGGGGGAAGGGGATGCCAACAGCTTCTAAAAAAAACCAAAAACCGCCAGGGCAATAAAGTCCCATCCTTGGTTTTAATGTGCATCAAACATGCATCATACTTACATAAAAATGGATGGAGCTTTGGTTACTCTGGTCCTACCTGCTAATATGACACATAATATTTGCCCCCTGCCCCAGATGCCCCTGTGCATGAGCTGGCCATTGTATAATTTCTGCCTTTCCTGGGTAAGTATTTTTGGGTGTAGACACTAGAATATTTTATTCTTGCATTGCAGTTCTGCAAATTTCCACTTTATCCCAATACAATTTTAATATTTACATGAAATTGCTGAATCAAATCATTCTGTCATTAGGTTTGATTTGTCCTTTGAACCTTTAGAACTTTAGTAGTGCAAAATATGTCTGGGAACTTTCAAACTGGGGCCAAGTATTAATATTAGTCATCACTTCGGCCTTACAGCTTCTGAAGCTTGAGATTTTGGAAACTGTTAGCTCATCACTGACTATTGTGTGTTTGTGTGGTCTCTGGGTTTGTGGGCACGCACCCAGAGATGCTCACACTGAGACTCAGGTTCTCAAGGAAAAAAATCTTTCTGCATTGCTTTAGTCAGAGATTCAGTACTATTGTTAAAGAAGCTTGCTATTTTATTTCTATTTCTAAGTAAACATTCTTTACAATTGCTGCTGAGGACATATTAAAAAGAAAAAAAAGTTGTTTTTTTTCATTCTGCAGTCCCAGATCTATTTTCTATTAGAATTGGGTAACAAAAGGGATATGTCCTAAAATGAAATTTATAACAGAAAGGGATTGTTTTGATACAGATTGTGAAATATACAGTAGATGATGGGAAAGAGAGATGGGCTACCTAATAGCTAGTAGCTCTTATAGGAAGGAAGGAAGGAAGGAAGGAAGGAAGGAAGGAAGGAAGGAAGGAAGGAGGGAGGGAGGGAGGGAGGGAGGGAGGGAGGGAGGGAGGGAGGGAGGGAGGATCAGTGATTCACCTATCCCAGTTGTACAATTGCTATTACATCAGCATCTTCTATTACATTAAAAAGAAAGAAAGGATGATAATTCATGCTTTCTCTTGGCAATGCATCATTGACATTTCTCCCATTTCTAGCAGAAAGAAAATGGAAATGAAGAGATCCTAATCATGAAACAGTCCTATTCCCTTCAAGGCTATGCTGCCCCTCTAACTGTGTACAAGGACAGAATCCAAATGAATTCAAAAAATGCGTTATTGATTTCTCCGGTGACAGTTATTGATGATGGCAAGAAGTTTGTCTGTTCTATTGCCACTCTCTCTGGAAGAATTCAGGAAAGTGCCACTCAAGTGAAAATATTTGGTGAGGAGGAGCTACTGTAATGGACTAAAAACTTAATCGACACTTTTTTTTTCAAATGTTACTTGATAAAATCCACTTGATTCCTTTAAATGCTTATTTGCTTAAATAACTATTTAACATTTTTCCATTTTGTGCAAAGGACCTTCTGTGTCACAAATTGGTAGTAGACCACAACTGTTCCCAATAAGAAACTGTGCTTTCTTGTTCATGATGTCATTTAATCATCTAAGCCCACCGCCCTATATATCCATCCGTTAGGCTTCTTCTGAGACCTAAAGACATCTTTTCTGAAAGCCTTCACAATTGGGATTGTAGCCTAAACATGCATGTTTTCTCATAGAATAAGATACAGATGCACAGTTTGTGACAAATGCACTATGCACTATCTTTGATCTTTCCCCAGCATTTCTAAGACTCCTAGAATTTCCACCAAGCATCCAATATTTTCTATCCATTGGAGGTTGGGATTTATTAGCATTTTAAAGGTAAAACAAATGCCTCAAGAAGGCCTTCATTTGACTCCATAATGCCTTCTCTAGGTGGGCTAATCTTGTCCTTTTACTCTCAAATTCTATTTTTAGGTGGCATCTGATTAATAATAATAATAATAATAATCTTTATTGTCATTGTAAAAATTACAATGAAATTATATGAAATGTGTAGATCTGTGTTTATAAGGGATTTATAATCCACACAATAATTTTGTAAACAGACAAAGGAACAACTGTTTAGTGAAGGGCCAGAAAGAATAAATACACTTCAGCATCTATGCATATATAAAAGAAGGGGTTTGAGCTATGTTGTTTGCTTCTAGAAATTTACAGTTCTCATGAATGACTTCATTCCCAGTGACAAAATAAACAATTAATTCCTATTCATAAAAACAAAACAAAAATATATTGGGTATAAAATTAAAGGTTTAATTTATGAATTTAATTTAATTTGTTTTTCAGCGCTTTATCCTAAGACCAATTGTGTTCAATGTCTTTAAAAATCAGCTGGGAGACGGAATGAAAAAAATGTTTATAAAATCTGCAGATGACACCAAGCTAGGGATACTGGCTAATAACTTAAGAACAAAATCACAATTCAAATGATTCTCAAAAGTTTGAATATTGGATCAAATGCAACAGGATTATGTTAGATTTGGGCCAATAATAATAATAATAATAATAATAATAATAATAATAATAATAATAATAATAATAATAATAATAATAATAATAATAATAATAAAAAATTTTATTTCTAACCCGCTCTCTCTCCCCAAAGGGACTCGAGGCGGGGCAATAATAGATTTAGGTTTTTGAATCACAAGTATAAACAATGTACATAGTTCAAGAACATGAAAAGCCATTGGTGCATATATGAATATCTCATATGTACCACTAGCTTAATATGAGCTAGCTAAATAAGCAAAGGTAATCTTTGGATGTATTAATGAAAGCAGTGCATCCATATTTTGTACAGTTCAGTTCTACTTTGCATACCCCCAAGTTAAGCAAGATGCCAGCTTTTAAGTGGAAAAAAAAAGTCAATCCTGGCATTGAGGTTTGGCACATTGCCCTGTTTTCCTAGGATACTAATTGCTGATAACTAATCTAGGACTTCAATAGGTTAGATTACAATTGGATTACTGTGTCCAACTCTGGGCAAAAGCTGAAACGAGTTCAGAGGAAAGCTACCAATATATTAAGAGATTTGGAAACCAAGCCTTATGAGGAACAGCTGAAAAAGGATTAGGGCATTATTCACTTGTAATAAAACAAAATGAATAAGGAAAATTACCGTGCTTTAGATAACTTTATCTAAAAAGCTTCCATGAGCAATAGGAGGCATATTATTTGTGTGCTATAAATGTCTTTTAATATTACTATCCATTTCTGATTTTATTCTCACAGTGATTAAGAATTTTATATTGATTTTTATTGGTGCTATTACTTGTTTTTTGTTTTCTGTTAGCCATCATTTGAATACTACAATGTTGCCCCATCTGATATACATCTTGAAGAATTTGATCTTGACAACCGCGTATCTTGATTAATTTACCCAGTAAATACAGATGCAATAGTTGGGGGTTTTTTGAAGAGGGAAGTAATTTATTCATAGACAGAGAAGGATAAGCAGTACAGTGTTTTGATTATATCTTAACAATTCTTTCAATCAACTTTCAGAATGAATTCAATTAGCTCATACAAATTGAAAACAGAGGTTAATCATATAGATCACTACTAACAAATGGAGCTAAGCCTGTAGCCAAACTGAGCTTAGCTGTGTTTTTATGAATAATGATTGCACAGGTTTAGCTAACAAAAAAAAAATATGTTAGGCAAATGGAGTGTTATGGTGTACCTGGGAATTTAGATAAAGAGAGAAGAAATAGAAACAAACTGAAATTGGAGGGGGGGAAACAAAAATGCTGTCAACACTTGCCCCTTGTTGGTATTCTTCATTTTGAATTGAAAAATCACTATATAAAAGAGGAAGGACAACTATGCAAATATCTGAACCTTCCATAAAGGCTTTAGAAATATTAGGAATTTTATTTTTGGATAGTTCTTTCTTGGGACTGTTGATAGTGCAATCATTCAGATATAAAATTTGGAACATGTTTACTAACCTAAAGCATGTACCAAATATATTGAATGATTCTCCTTCCAAGGGGAGCAATAATCTGGTTTACAAAAAATTGGGAAGCAACACACCAAGAAATGTCCATTAGTGGGCAGCCACTAATTCAGCAATAATTTTTTAGTCCAATGCAGATGTCATCATATAGTCAACTCTAATAGATACTACCAATTCATTATAACTTCCCTAACAACTTTTAGTGGGGGCTGAGATACAAGCTCTGGGAAATCTTGCAAATGTGTAAAAACCAATGGTCTTGATGGGCCATCAGGGTGGCTTAATGTGGTTGGAAGTTAATAATATATAAACCATCTGCAGCTAAGAAAAATATGAGGCAATCAGATTTTTGTGTGTGAAGTCATTTAGTTTCAGTTTGAACAGAGGCAGTGTGGTTTATAAATCATGGTTTATGGCTTAGAAATAGTATCTAAAATTCTACAAAAGACATTTCCCCCCATAACTCCACAAAAATATGTAATGCAAACTTTAAACAGCTAGATCTCTTTTCCTCTTCTTGCAGGGTGGAGAGATTGGAGAGGAAGGGATTATAAGAAAGCAAGCATGCACATAATGGGAAACACACTAGCTGGTTGCCTAGTGTGTTCACAGCTGACCGTGCCAGCGAATTCCTTTCAATATGAATTCTCCATTGTATGCTGCTTACTCTCTTCTTTCCTGCCCAATGAATGTAAACTTAAACATTACTTCCATTCTTGCTAATTATCTCAGTACTTTGAGCATTCCAAAGGTCAAAAAGAAAAACTGAAATAAAATCATAAGCACAATCACTGTCATGTGATTTCCACTTAGTAACAGCATCAATTATCAAATGCATTGAAGATTATCCGTATTGCTGTGCCTATATCACTCTTTTCACTTTTATGTTTTGTTCTTTTCTTTCTGCTCCAATCTGTACAACCCAAAGTGGCCTATAGGATACTGCTACCAATAGTAGAAACACAGAACATGTCATTCAAGAGAGAGTCTTGAAAAAGCCAACAATCAATTAAACAACCAAAGCATCCTACAAGAGGTCTACCACCCATTCTAAACCAGGCCTTAGAATGGAGCCAGATTTTAAAGGCTCAGTTAAAAAGGATCAGAGTGATGATAATTTTTACATCATCATAGATAGCTGCAAATTCCTATATTGAGTTAATATTCTCAGTACCAATTAATGTAAGCATTGTAGTTTTGTGATCGATCAATTTCTTTATTTCTTTCTTTCTTTCTTTTTTTTCTTTCCTTCTTCAAACTGGAAAAATGCTTAAATTTAAAAAAAACTAATATTAGTTTCTGAATGCCAGTTTTAATGCCCCTGAATTCCCTTTAAGTTTGTGATATAAATAGGGGATAAATTGCAGACTAAAAGCAGAACCAATGGCCCCAATGGAATGAGGAGCTGAGAAGTAGACCAACAATTCAATAATTTCACTTTGGATAAAGAGAGTAATTGAGATCACCCAGAAGAGCCTCAGACAGCTGCTCCTTGTGAGTTGATTACAAGATAGCCGTCCCCAGTCAGTTTAGAGATGAGGGAATAAACAGCTTGCTCAAACTTTGGTTAGTGTCTTTGAAAGGATGGTAAGTGTGCATATTTTTTTCTAATCGCTTTTAGAAATTGCTTGTTAACTGCTTTTCAACTATTAGGAACTTTAGAATCAACAAGTTTGACAGCACCAGATGACTTTCCTTTAATTGTTAATGAATGACGGTTGTATTGTAATGTTTAGTTTTTAATATTGTAATTATAATGGTTAACAAAATCATTATAAAATTCTGATATAAATAGGCGAATGCACCCACATACATGAGACACACACAGACAATGTATGTATGTATGTATGTATGTATGTATGTATGTATGTATGTATGTATGTATGTATGTATATGCTGGTATTACCATCCTCGGGTGTTTTCCTGTGTATATAGCATGGAATTTTCATTGCAACGTTTCGGCAAGATCTCACTTGCCATCCTCAGCCTTCGGTCTGTGACTGTGACTGCAGTCCTTAAATCTTGCGGGGGGGGGGAGGTGGAGTGCTGACTATTGTTGTGAGTGGGTTGATTGGCTGTGCAGCTGTATCATGATTGGTAGATTGATGCTGATTGGTCTTATTTGTATGTTTCTCCTTATTTTGAATTTCAACAGCTTGGGTGGAGGGTGGGGCTCGTCTGCTGGTCAGTGCTGGTTTCCAGATGTCTGGTAGGCGGGAGGTGTCGTCACGTTTGTTCATATTGTTAGGTTGCTTCTCTATTTCAATGGCTTCTCTGATTATTCTCCTGTTCATCTGTTCAGCCTTGGAGATCATTTTAGTTCTTTAAAGTCAATGTCATGTCCTGTAGTTTTGAAATGTTGATAAAGAGATGAGGTATTAAGTTGATTTTTAAATGCATTTTTATGTTCTGCGATACGTGCACTTAAATGTATATACGTGCACTTAAATGTATATATATACATTTCAAAGTACAAATAGATGCTAGGCATCCAAAGCAATAATACAATAAGACGTGGAAACCACATGATAGACTGATTAGAGATATTTTACTAAAATAATGTATATTAATCAAACAGGATATGAAAGAAATCCTGATATTGCATACTCTTTAGTTATAGATTTCATCTACGTTCTATTATTTGAAACACAAATTGATATTTTCAACTATAAAATAAACTGATGTTTTTTGTACAGAAAGTCATTGTGTTGAATTAAGTCCTGTATAATTTTTCTTTTTTTCCCCTTTGGTGCTGCAGCAATACCAGAAATCTCTCTTGTGTTCCATACAGATTCCAAAGGAAAGGTGGGTTAATTTATGTAAATGTTTGTGTGATTTTATATTATGCCTTGAAAGAAGCAAAATTAGTTTTAAAAGTTTTAAACGAATTTACAAGTAAATTGAGAATTTGTATATTTTGCATAATAATTTTTATGTTTTTCTGAAACTTGCCCTCTAATTTCTTAATAGTTTCTTCCACTGGGGAATTTTTTTTTTTACTATTTTTCTTTCTCAATCTTAGGATGTTTTTGAAATTTGATGTTCTAGAAAAGTCAAGAATTTGTACTTGGCTGAGAAAAGAAAATAGGAAGAAATAGTGGCCTAAAAAGAAAAGAGAAAGCGAGGAATCTTATAAGATGGTTGCAAAGGTTCCTTGAATGTGTTTCTCTTCCTATCAGAAAATAGCTTCTTTAAATCGCCACCTATAGATTTAAGAAATATTTTCTCAGTTTGAATAATAGCCAGAAAATATAAAGTTTCCATAGTTACCCACCAGAGTGGAAAATTATTTATTTGTTTGCATGTTTGCTTCCTAAAACAGAGTTATAATGCTATCGTTAATCGGAATAATGGTATAATATTCTTGAGAGATGTGTCCTATTTCTGATAAAACAGGGTTGATAAGAATTCTTTCTAATTTACCCCTAAATTTTTCTTTGTAGAATTCTATAAAATAAATCCTCCAGAGGTAGCTGTGCTTCAACACAGAGACTAATATTTTAAATGCTACTTTAGTATCCAACGAAAATTTATTATTCTTTTCTCACTCTCTTCTTAACTATTGTCCATGAAGAACTTCAGTACCTATGAAGATAAATGTAATTGTTTATACAGTCAACAGGGATTGAAATGTGGTTTTAAATTACGTAAAACTAATGGAAGTATTTTTGTGCTCCAATAACTATACTTTGTACCTCAGATATCTCAATAAAATAATGCACATATTTAGTAAGCATGTCTGTTACAGTTTTCTTGGTATTTCATCTTTACCTAAGCAGTAACATCTTACTTGATAAAGAACAAGACTCTTGTGATATTAAGCTCTGTCAGCAGGAGCCAAACCACATGGTAGACAGAACCACAGTAGTGTTTTTAATTTCCTTCCTGTTATGAGCTATTTAAATACGGTATTTATGTGGCTTGGTTATACATCCAATGCTGCATGCTATAGTCAAGAGGATTGTGGAACAGGTGTTCAGATTTAATATCTGCAAATTTTTGTGTCGTTCTAACTAGTTGTACTCTTCATTATTATATATTTATGTATGTCTGAAAACATACATTGTCATCAATCATTACAGCAAAATTGATTGCGGTGAATAAACTTCAGAAGTGAAATAGAGGTGGAGGAAACCAGATGGAGATAGATGAAGAGGGATAATAATATTCTAGCCTTCCAAACTTGTTGGGATTACAAACTATTTTTCATTGATTTTTTTTTAAAAGCAAGTCCACGTCTTGGATACAAACAATTTAAGCATTACAATAAAAGCTATTATGCAATGGTTTAAAACAGGGGTCTCCAACCTTTGCAACTGAAGGACTTTAGCTCCCAGAATTCTCCAGCCAGAAAAGGTGCCTGGAGAAGTCTGGGAGCTGAAGTCCTTCAGACTTAAAGTTGCAAAGGTTGGAGACCCCTGGTTTAAAAAATACCCTTTAAAAATCCTTAAAATAATAAAACAGCTCAAAATCCAATATCAAACAATCCCAAAAAAATCAAACAATAGTTATAAGTACCCCAAATTAACCAAAGTGGTGTGACCATGAAGTCATCTCAAAGGAGATTTTCCTTATCAGGGGGATTAACTCAGATAATCAAATTTAAGACAAAGGTGAAAGCAGTTATACTCTTTGTTTGAACTGCTGATTCGATTTCTGTTTATTTTCATTCAGGCACGCTTCACATGTGTGATAAAGAAGGCATATCCAAAGCCGAAACTTATGTGGTACATGGGTGGAAAGATTGTGAATGAAAAATCTGAAGGTAATGCAAAATAAATGTTCTACATGGCACAACTAGTATAAAACAAATGCCCAACATTAAATGTGGATGTCAAATTCTTCAGGAATAGTATAGGGCAGTGATGGCGAACCTATGGCACGGGTGCCACAGGTGGCACGCAGAACCATTTCTTAGGGCACGCGAGGCGTTGTCCTGTCAGCTCCAACACGCATGTGTGCACTGGCCAGCTGATTTAAACCTTCTTTTGAGGCCGTTTTTCGCCCTTTGGAGGCTTCAGGGAAGCTCCTGGAGCCTCTGAAGGTGGGGGGAGAGGCTGTTTTCACCCTCCCCAGGCTCCTAGAAAGCCTCTGGAGCCTGGGGAGGGTGAAAAAAGCACGCCAAAAGCAGGGAGTCGCACCCATAGCATTATGAGTGTGGCACGCCCACGCACGACCCCCCTGCGCTCCCCCCGCTTTTGGCACACAAGCCAAAAAAGGTTAGCCATCACTGGTATAGGAAATTATAATCCTTCTAAGGGGCAAGGAATATTGTAATATAAAACCTTTTGAAAAGCTGCAGTTTCCATATTTCTTTTTTAGAACGTATCAATTTTTTTTATTTGGGGGGATTATAAATGTCTAACTATTTTTAATCTTTGGGAGCAATTGCTATATACTTCCTGCTTGTTAAGGCATTTTACAAATACAAATGATATATTATCTTGCTTATGTAATTAAGCATTTTACAGCTTGTTTTCAGGAACTTATTTACTTAATTATTGCTAGAAAAAGGAACATAAGTGAAAACCTGTCCTTTTTATCATTTTTTTTCTTTCAAAGGTTTATTAATTGAAAATAAAAATATAAACCAGGCAGGAAGGTTTTATGAGAAGACATCATTTTTGTCAATATGGAATATAACTCATCCATCCATTAATCAGCCCTTCAAATGCATGTCTGCATACCACTTTACTAGAAATGACAGATGGAAATTTTCATCTAAAGAAATACTTATTCCTCATGGTAAGTCACTTTGGGAAATTAGGGGCCATTTATAATTCAAGTGGTGTCTCATGCATACATGTTCAGTCAAACACACTTTTGGCAGTGTGAACTCTGAAGAAACAAATAAAAATGCATGCTTCATAGAAAGTATAGTACATGTGTTTCATCCCATTAAGGGAATTGTTACATATTCATCAGCTCTACATTGTTCACTCTGTAATTGAACTGGCAACTATGTGAACCTGAATTTGAAGGAAGTTTTAACTCTAGGGATCAACAGTTTACTGGAATTTATTTTGCGGTCATTAGCAATCTCACTCATGCACTTTAAGCCATTGCTCATAGATATTATTTCATCCCAGCACATTGTGCAATATCTAAAAGTTGAATAGTCTCAATATGTGCTATGTTTGAAAATGCAAATGCAGTTGAGGAATTCGCTTGAACATAAGAAAACTTCAAGTTTGGATAATCACAAAACTTTTCCCCATGTTCCCTAACCTCCGTATTTATAGCTGGAAATCTAAAGTAATTGGCTTGACTCTACATTCACCTCTTTATTTGGAAGGTTTATAGAATAACAGAGTTGGAAGGGACCTTGAAGGTCTTCTAGTCCAACCCCCTGCTTAGGCAGGAAACCCTACAACACTTCAGACAAGTGTTGGAGCATTCACAACTTCTGAAGGCAAGTTGTTCCATGGATGTAATCCAGGGCTTATAAATCAGGTTCTCTTAATTGTACGAGTAGCTGTAGCTAATGTACATTATAGCTTCTCTCCAGGTCTCCATCTGAATTCAAGCAGATTGGGAAGACAGAGCAGATGTGATATTGGGCACTTTCTTTTTTTCAAGCCCTTTTGAACTTTCCATGAGTTCAAGATCTAAATAGGTAATTTTTACGAATCTAGTGGATTATAAACTTCCTTGCTCATCTGGTGAGTTTCAAAGAAGGCAAAGGAAATTAGCAGTTGTTCCATTAGACAATTTTTAAAGACTGCCCAGATGGCTTTTAGTTATAATTCAGCCTGAGTTCAAATTAGGTTCCAATGTACAATTTATTTAATTGCCCTTTTCTTGTTTGTATACAGCTAAAGATAAATTTAACCAAATGCAGTTGTTTTATCTGTAACTCAAGGGTTGGGCACTGGTCAAATGGTACTTGGTATCAATTTAAAAATATATGTAATGTTTTTAATATTTTGTCCTAGTAAGTTACACTACTCTGCGTAATATAGTGTTTCCCTAAAAGCCATCAAGCTTTTCTGATTTTTATTGCCATAATCTAAAAATTCATAATATTTCTGGGTTTCTTTGAACAGTAAAGTAATTCTCCATTCCTTCAATTCTATTTTCATTTCATTAGCTTATTTATAAGTAGGATCATTATATTTAGAATGAAAACCTATGATTTGTGATACTTTATTGGTTTCTATTGTTTAGTTTACTTAAAACATTTATATAGACACCCATTTTATTATCAACAATGTCATGATGCTGTTGTTAAGGATTATCCACTCTTTCAACTGGTTATTTTAAACAGGAGTTCAGAATACATCATTGGCATATTCAGAATTCATTAGTCACATTAATGCTATTTCAAATTCACCCACAGAAAGTAAGTAGCTGTTTATAGATTTCTGTGAAATATTATCTGTTCTTTGAACATTTGACAAAATAATGGTATAAATGTCAACACCAAAATAAAATACAGTTATGAAAAGCATTTAAACAGTTGCAAGTATTATGTTGCTTTAGTTTATTAAAAAAATAGAAAGAGAAAGTTGTGATATCTTTATTAGAAAAATGTGTAGAATATATCTATATATTTGCCTCATGTCTATATGGCAAATATACATATGTTTACAAATATACAAAACATAGGCACATACGTTACTACTTGCATAATTAAAATGTTTGTATAAAGTCATGTTTATGTCATTGTTTTGTCAGTTTAAAGAATTTCCAAAGTTGATGTATTGCAGTTTTTTAAAGCTTTTTTATTTCATCCACTGTATTTCAAGCCATGGTTATTTTAATCAGGGTTACAGCCTACGATTTCTGAAGCTTCAGGAGTAACGCAAGTACCAGATTCCTCTTCAGAAAGTAAGTTCAATATAAATATTATGTGGGTTTTTTTCTCCAACATACATCCACCATAAAAATTGAGTCATACATGAATCTTGTTGTCTCAACACTTCTGCTGTTCATTTATTAATTTTTGTTAGCTTTATTGCTTCAGGAGAAAGTATCTAACTCTTTACTATTTATGGTGAAAGCTCCCAAGTGCATAAAGAATGGGCCAATCTTTATATTGCTGGAATCTGTGAGACAAATCTTTATCTCACATAGGTTCTGTTCTCCAGGACTTGCATATAAGAGAAGGCAGGTGCAACAATCATTTGCCCTCACTATGCCTCTTCTTTCATTTTTATATTACCACATAGCATAGCATTTCTAGGCAAAAAATAGGAACTATATCTGTTGTTTTTATAATCCTTCCACTCTTCCAAAAATACTTATAGTCCTTCTAAAGTAATTTTGTGTCATTATACAGCTTTTTATAAATAGCAATAACAATACAATAACTAATGGTTACATCAAGTTTTATTATACCTTTCAAAGTTCCAAAAGAAAGTATAACTTGTTTTGTTTTTGTAGTCTTTTTTTTCTTTCCTTCCAGACAAATCAAAGATTTGGCAAACCCACTTCTTTCTCAAATTTTCTCATATTTCTAATTGCTGTGTGGAGTGGAGTGAAATGAGGTGGGGTGGAGTAAGGTGGGGAGAAGAGAGGAGAGGAGCGGAGGGGAGGACGGGAGAGGAAAGGAAAGGAAAAGAAAGGAGAATAGAATCTCTTGCAAGGCTGGAGGCAGGATTGCAACTGAGCCATTGTGTAAATGTAAAATTACGGTATATTAAGAACTGTCATGGTCCAGTTGGAGTATTCGGTATAGTTATATAGTATGTTTGCTGAACATTTGCTTACAGTGGCTCAAACTTTCTTGTAGGGCAATCACTACTTATTAATTTGATGGATATTGGAGACAAAGTTACTGAACAACTTCCTCTTCCTTCTGGCTGTGTTTTTAAAGATTCTTAATTAACCTTTATTAGAAACTGATAATGGGCATCAGTAAGATTCAAAACATACTTTTAACTGTGGATATTAAAATAAAATGTATAGAATATTATTATTTTTATTTTGTTTATATTCATTCTGCATATGTAAAATGTTGCTTATATGGATTGGATTGGATAAGTACCATATACTGTAGATTTCAAATCCAATGAAGCATAGTGGGTTAGCTGTATCAAGAAGTAGAAAAAAATAGTTTTATATAATTTCTTAGCATGTTCTCCTGTTAGAATCAAGCTAACAAAACATTGAATAAGGAATTTAAAGACAATTTGTCTTCTGCAGAACACTTGCATTCTACTAAAACCTTGCAAAGTGATACTACTACCAAGTTATTCGGTGACTCCACAGTACCCCAAAGTAAGTGATGAACAGTTCTTAAATTATTTGTATTTGGCATGGAAAGTAGAAACATAATAGATTTCAAAAATTGTGGCTGACTTATCAAAGATTTTATTTTTAAAAAATCAGCTTTATATACTTTCATATGTGCTTTCACCACACCAAGAGCTGCCATGGTGCAATGGTTAGAATGCAGTATTGCAAGCTAATTCTGCTAACTACCAGCAGTTTGGTTCTCACCGGCTCAAGGTTGACTCAGTCTTCCATTCTTCCAAGATCAGTAAAATGAGGATCCAGATTGTTGGGGGACATGTGCTGACTCTATAAACTGCATAGAGAAGACCATAAAACACTCTGAAGGGTTATATAAGTCAAAATGGTATTACTATTGCTATATATGAGAGTTATTAGGAGACCCTTTCTGAATAATGTGAAGTTGGCTCTTATGTTTCTTTATAGTACTGAATATGAAGTCTGCATTTTAGTTTTACTTCTCCTAGTGGCCTCCTAGTCAATAAAACATTGAATATTCGTATTGAACAGGAAATTTAAGGACAATTTGTCTTCTACAGAAATCTTGCATTCTACCCTGCAAAGTAGTACTACTACTATGTTGCTCCGTGACTCTACAGTACCCCAAAGTAAGTTATAACACTTTCTAAATTATTTGTATTTAGTGTGGGGAAGGTAGTGTCATATTTATTTCAAATAAAAGGAATAATTATAGCTTAGAACATAAAGAAGTAGAAATATCATTTTATATAATTTCATATTATTCAATAGTTATTATGAGCCACGGTGGCAAAGTGGTTAGAGTGCAATACTGCAGGCAACTTCTGCGGACTGCCAGCTGCCTGGAATTTGGCAGTCCAAATCATACCAGGTTCAAGGTTGACTCAGCCTCCCATCCTTCAGAGGTGGGTAAAATGAGAAACCAGATTGTTGGGGACAATATGCTTACTCTATGAACTGCTTAAAGAGGGCTGCAAAGCAATGCGGATCTGTATATAAGTCTAAGTGCTATTGCTATTATTATCAGGAAAAGCTTTTGAGAAAATAGGAAATGTTAGATTTGTTCCTTTTGTATTCCATTTATATTATGAAATTTGTATTATCCAAATTAAGTCTACACTTTAGTTTTACCTCTTCTGGTAGCATCTAGCTAACAAAGCACTGAATCCTCACAATGTACAAGGAATTTAAAGACAATATGTCTTCTACAGAATCCTTGCATTCCATGCAACCCCGGCAAAACACAACCATTATTACGTTGTTTGGTAAGATCACTATACCTCAAAGTGACTCCACAATACCACAAAGTAAGTTATAAACATTTTTAAAATTATTTGTATTCAATGTGGGAAAAGTAGAACCATATTTATTTCAAATCCTAGGCATAATCATAGTTTAGCTACATAAAAAAGTAGAAATATCCACTTTATATAGGAAAGTTATTCTCATTAGGAAAACCTTTCCAAATAATATGGAGTGTTAGATGTATTTCTTTAGAGGTTCCCTTTATAGTATTTCCTGCAAATGAAGGGTCCACTTTTTTTGAGATCAACCAAGTATTGATCTATTGATTGCAACAGGAACTGGTCAACTTACTGTTACCCAATCTTAACATTATGGGCTAAGAGAGCGTGACTGGCCCAAAATTATGCAGCTTGTTTTCATGATGAAGGCAGGACTAGAACTCATGGTCGCCTGGTTTCTAGTCAGATGCCTTAATCACTAGGCCAAATGGCTATGATACTGTACTTACAGTTCCCACTCAATGGATTCTTTAGAATCCAAAATAAAAGATATGTAGAAATTTGTTACATATCAGATTATTAGATTAACAAGAACAAGAATGGTCTTCAAGGGGATTTACTTGGGATGCAATTTACTTGAAACAGAAAAGCAATATTTGCAATAAATAAGGACTGCCTATACCTAATCTGACTTAAAGCAATTTGTTTGTTTCTTAAATTAAGAGAATTTTTGAATCTGGATTACATATTGAGCTGCCTGATAGCATGGAAGAATCTAATGCTAATGCTAAATTACATATTGGAGTATAGAGATTCCATAAATACATTTGACTCAGTGGTGGGTTTCAATTTTTTTTTTACTATCAGTTCACTCACAATGCTTCTGTGCATGTGCAGAAGCATCCGGATAGGTGGGCGGAGCCTCCCATCACCCCACTACTGGTTTGCCCAATCCAGGCCAAACCGGGAGCAACCCACCACTGATTTGACTGGATAGCAACAAAATTATCCAATTTATAATCAAGGAACAAAGTCAGATTAGAGAAAGTTGGTTCTTGATAGGCATCATCATCATTAACAACAAGAATAATAATAATGGTAGTTATTACTCCTTGGTTTGCCGTAGCATCAGGGAAGCCTAGAGACAAAACTGCCTTATCTTCCCAGTGCTAAATCTTCACCGACCATGGCGTGCAGCTATATTTCCTTAGATAATCTGATTTTTATTGCTGCTTTTATTGAGAAAAGTATAAGCAGTGACCTGAAGTTTCATGCCTGTTGCTCACAATTGCCATCCTCTTAATGTGATCATTTCCCATGTCTAACATTTTTAAAGGGTTGCTGCTTGTTTAGGCTGAAGAGGCTTACTTGATTTATAAGCTGTGAAATAGTATTCCCTGTGGCAAGTCTTTCTGTTTTCACATGCATAGCACACACACAAATAGAATCAAGCAAAGCAATATTGATTACTCATTTTCAAACTACTTTTGACATATATTTCTGAATCTTAAAGTTGTAGGAGGTAGCTCAAGGTTCTTGTGGGAATTTCTGGTAGGAATCCTACTCTTACCACAATGTTGTCCATCAATCTGAAGCTGTGTGGGAAATCACCACCTGAAATAAAATTGCTATTCCACACTCTCTGTATATAGATATAGATATATATAAGACTCAGAATATTGCAATTGTGCCACCCTATCAAAATAGAGAGGGGGAGGAAAATGAAAATTGAAGGAATCAACATTCTTATGGACTGAATGAAGAGTCTAAATGAAGCATCTTTCAAGGTGACAACATCAAGCACATTGAAGTCAAAAAGAAGTATCAGAAGTAAATATGTCATGAGAATTAAAAAGATCTTAAGCCCAAATTCAGTGGAGGAAATACATGAATAAGAAGACCAGAAAGTAATGACAATGAATTGAATAATGCTGGTCATCCATGCAGTGATGATGATAGACTCTACTTATCAAGGAAAATAGTTGGAAGTAGAATATTAAAATAAAACTAGCATGCTCTGGGACTTTATAATTCCAACAGACAAGCACCTGCTACATGATAAACCTCAGACTAAACAATTATCAATAAGAAAGACAAAATTGTTTGGATAGTAGAATTAGCAGGACCGGGAGGTAGCAAAATAGAAGAAAACAAATTGGCAAAAAAAATTCACAAAATACAAAGATCTGCACGTTGAAGTAGAACCGTTGTAGCATAAGAAAACAAAACACAATCAGCATTGACAAAATCATCATCCATCAATAGCAAAAGGCAATTGCAAATTACTTGGAACAGCTTACATCCTGCAACAGTATATGCAACAACAAACAACACAACTGCCCATCCTAGGTCTTTAGGAAGGACTCAATAGGTGAATAAAGATGTCAAATTCTATCTAAACATCTGACTGATTGTGCGACCAACTGTAATATTCCATCTTTTATTAATGGTTGATTGCACAGTCAGCCAGATGTATAGTAATAATACTGGTAAAGTGGCTAAAATCATAAAGAATATGTGCTTGTTTGTTTTTAAGGAAACATGTCCATCAGCAGAGTGACTGAACTAACTACAATGAAGAGCCCTGCTCATTCATATACTGTAAAAGATGACCTTAATACTGGTAAGTTATTGCTCCAATTGTAAAGGAGTCTCCACGAAAGGAGGAGCAGGGCAAAATGGTTGCTGCAGTTGGTTTTGGCAAGATTGTTCTATAGGGAGAAAGCTGAGGAAAGGGAGGTATTGCATATTAATCAATTTCCTCACAATTTCTATGTCATAATAAAGACTGAAAAGATTTATTTTGTAGGAACTCTGACATGTATCACCCTACCTGTACCTGCCACTAAAGAATGAAAAGCTGAAGATGTGGTTGTCCATATTCTGAACAGAATTATTGAGAGAATTTATGGTTGCTGCGGAAGCCGATGTATTAATCCTTGTTAGGATCATTGCAAGATGTCCGGCATTGCTTATATAGCAATATAGAGTTTAGACACTTTCATGCTTGGAAATCATTTTCACCTTCAAGCCAATGACTCAGTCTTTAAGAAGGGAGGGAGATAGATGGGCTGTACCTCCAGAAAGTATTTCAAAAGCTGCACGGTTATCATAAAAATAGTCCTCATTTAGTGACTACCTCATTTAATGACCATTGATGTGATGGTTATGAAAAGGTAACTTTGTGACTAATCCTCACATTAATGTGATTTACAGATCTGTAAAGCCAAGGAAAGCTGGAGCAATATCATAAGTACAGCTATGGTTTCACTTGTGATTGCTTCGCTTACTGACAAAGTTCTCTAATTGTGGTTGTTAAACAAGGACTACCTGTATAAATGAATGCTATGTTTAGGAGCCTAAATAAATGAGTGCAAATTCTAAGTGCTTTTTTGTTTCTAATTCATCTTGTGTCAGTATCTTAATTCTATTGTTGCTTAAATTGCAAATGCCAATGTGTTACAGTATAATTCTTGCCCCTATAAATGGCATCCAATGCCACACAGCATTGCAAAACTACAAATTAAAGGTTTTTTAAAATATCATGTCTCCTACCACTGAAGTAGCATAAGCCGTAATATATTATTGTAAGAGAGATGAAGTGCAATAGGATAATAAGTTGGAAACTAGATCATGTGTTATTCCAGTAAGCTGGATATTAACGGTACCAGCAGGCATTAAATCCTCCTATCTTCGCTACCAGTTCAGTAGCCGCAGTGTGCATGCCTGCACACTCGTTTGCTCGCATGCAGCATATCTGGTCATCTGCAGAACCTTTTCTGCATGCGCAGAAGGTCCATGATGACATCAGGGTGGGTGGGCGGAGCCTTGCACCGCCGCCACTACTGGTTCGCCTGAACCGGTGTGAACCAGCAGAATACCACCTCTGAGTACTAGGTACCATAACTGTAAGTATCATTTTTAAAGCTGCTGTAAACAAGACTGGTGAAATATCCTTTTACTGCTGACAATGTGTGTGGTCTCCTTGGTTGTTAAAGACTGCAACCAGCACAGAGAGCACAAGGCAGGTTGCATGGCATCCTGCCATCTCTCACAACATCCAGGGCCTGCCTCATAGTATCTGGCTCCTGTCTAATGTTGATTCCACTATAGTCCACTGCTTTGAATAATTTGTTTCCATATGATAGTCAAAAAAACCTCCCTATACTCATAATTTAGAAATGTAGACAGAATAACTGTTCAAAGCTTGCTTATGGTTTTCATCATAATGATGTTGGTATTGTACCCTTTCCAGGTTCTGCAATAGTTCCAAAACACAGTACATTTCCCTGGCCAGTAGTTGTGACATTTCTGCTTCTCTTCTGCACGTGCTTAATCATTTGTGGGATCAGAAAATGGTGTCAGCACCAAAGAGAAATGTAAGTACACTGTATGCCCCTCAAAATCGTGACTTCATTTTGTGTAACATTGTGAAATTACTCCCATACAAAACAGCGAGATTAATTGCAAAAAGATTTCTTTATATTTAGAATGAAAGAAATCAACAGGCTTTTTTGTATTTTTAGAATAGTTATTAATAAGATATAACAAAGAGTTACTATGACAACAAAATATGGCAGTGATTACCCACTACAAATCCTACATACTGTAACTTATACTCATTTAAATAAATTTAAAAATCCAGAATAAGGTCCATATAATATTAATCATCAGCATGAGAGCAAACATTATTGAAATCTGGTTCATATTAAGCTATATTTTCATGTTTAAAAGAATGACATATCTATAATATTTAAAAATTATGTATGTCAGTGCAACTGGACATACCATTACTGTAACACTTTATTCTTGGTTTACCTCACGATTTCATTATCACAAATCAGCCTGGTGACTTTGTTTTTGCATTGATTTGGTATTACTCAAAAGAACAAAAAGAAATGCAAGTATCTTAGGAATACTACTAATTTTAATAGTCCACCTTTCATCGAAAAGGTATGTTAGGTCCCTGCTTCAATGCAAATTAGTGGCAAGGTGGACCTATTTTTATGCCTAATTATGTTTTCATAGTGTTCATTTGCTTCTTAATTGTATCTAACTATTTTGATTGCTTATTGTGGATGTTCATTTGCTGCACATTTTAAACAGGATTATTTTCATTGTAGTATGAATAAACCACCGTCTTTCAAACCACCTCCTCCACCAGTTAAGTACTCCTCCATCCAAGTCTATAATGAAATTTATGCATCCAGTGATGAATTGGAAAATCTGAAATCGGCCTGAAAATCTATAATGATCCAGCATCAAACGACATGCTTATACTGTATGGCTTTTATAATAAATGGCAAGCATTCACTGCTAGTGACGCACATTTCCATTTGGACTGCTTAATGTTGTGTTTGTGCTAAAGTATGTGACATTTAGCACATTCACAAACCCAGATTGCCTTTTGTAATTGGCACATAATGAAATCAAACATATGGCAAATCAGAGCTAGTGAGCCTTTGCGGTGGAACATTGAGTCTGTATTCAATATATAAATGTAATTCATTGTTTGTTTGAAAGACAATGAATGCATGAGCTATATGTACGATATTGATAATCTCAACTATGTCTCTTTACATTTTATAGCTACATGTTTGCTAGAGTTGAGATGCTCATAAGAGTTATCTGTTTTTTCAGACAGTGGTCTAAAATGAGAAAGCCACATTACTGTATATAAATAGAAAGCATCAATAATAAATTAGGCACAAATGCAAATATTTCATTAGGGAATTCATTTCCACTGGCTGTATGGTCAAATAAATGGATTTACAAAAACTGAGAATGAAAGACACAAACTCCAATAGAAGAGAATATGTCTATCTCAGAGTTGAACTGTGGAGTCCTTGGTGCTCTTTCAGCCAGATTATTTGCTTGGAGATGTTTCATTATCCTATTCCAGTGATAGTGAACCTTTTCAGCATCGAGTGCCAAAAAGGGGAAACTTTGCGCCTGCTCGTCTGGGCCATAACAAGAAAGAGGAGCTGGAAACGGGGCATGTGCGCACCGGAAAATGAACTTCTGGACAAAAAGTCTTCTCGGTTCTGGCACACATGTGCATGTGACATTCAGCTGGCTGGTGCACATGCTCACACCAGAAAACAGCATACCAGCTCTTCCAGTTTCTGGCACTGCTGCACTCACAAAGGCTAGCTGATCATTGTATGTGCATACACGCCAGAATCCGGAAGAGGAACGGGTGAGGCTGCACATGCCAGGCAAAATGACTCCGTGTGCCATTTGGGCCATAGGTTTGTCATCATGGCCCTATTTGGTAACTTCAAGTAATCCTCAACTTGTAAAAATTCATTTAGTGACCATTCAAAGTTACAACAGCATTGAAAAAAGTAACTTATGACTATTTTTTCACTTGATTGTTGCGGCTTCCTCTTAGTCATGTGATCAAAATTTGGATGCTTAGCAACTGACTCATTTATGACAGTTGCAGTGTCCCAGAGTCATACAATTCTGCAACCTTCTGACAAGCAAACTCAATAAAGAAGCCAGTTTCACTTAACAACCATATTGCTAACTTAGCAGCTGCAGAGATTCATTTAAGAGCTGTGGTAAGAAACATCATAAAATGGGGCAAACTTACTTAAGAATTGTCTTGCTTAGCAAGATAAATTTTGGGCTCAATTGTAGTTGTAAGTCGAGGACTACTTATATTGTGAGCTTTGCGTCCTGTTTATATGCAGTAGCTTGCCCTACCAGTGTTGGTGGGAACCAGTGGTGCAATACAGACGGTTCTATCTGGTTCAGGCGAACTGGTAGCAGTGGTGGCAGGAGGCTCCACCCACCCAACTGGACGTGATCACGTCCTGTTTTTGATGCTCTGCGCATGCACTGAGGGTCCTGTGCATGTGTGGAGGTGATGCGCATGAGCGAAACAAATGCTCACATTTGTGAACTGGTAGTGAAGGTAAGTTGATTTCACTCCTGGTGGGGAATATTTTTCTTTGCTAGTTCCTTGATCAAGGTTTTGTTTTCTGTTTGCTTGTTTCCCTCGTGTTAATCCCTGTTTATTTGATATTGGCTGCTGGAGGGTGTATTCTGATCTTTTTGTTTACTGGCTGACTTGTCTGAATGTCAAGCTTCGAGGAGTTCTCTTGCATTTTTGGATTTAGCTTGATCTAGAATGCTTGAAGATTTGCAGTTGAAAACTTGGTTGAGTTTGTCCATATGTTGTGAGGGTAAGGAGTTTTCATCATGTCTGCTGACTGCTAGTTGGTGTTCATGGATGTGCCCTGCCAGTTTTCTGCCTGTTTGTCCTACATAGTGGCTGTGGCAAGCCTTACATAGTATGTTGTAGGTGATTCTTGGTTTTTTCCCCCCTTGAGCTACTGAATCTTTTGGTTTACTTATTTTGTTATGGTCTGTTGCACAATCAGCCAGACGTTTAGACTGAATTTGGCATTTTTATCCACTTATCGCAGGGATGTCAAACTCAAAAGTCTGGGGGCTTCTTCATGTTCTATTACTTTGTCTATTTTATGATCTTACCAGTTCTTGTTTGTAGCAAATTATACTTGATCTTCCATGTTGCTTCTTTGTCATACAGTTACTTGTAGTTAGTCTGGGCAATGTTTTTTGCAGCAGCTCACACACACACCCCGCATGCACCCTTCACCCCCACACATTTGCATATGACCACCCCATGCGCTGTACCACCCTGCACATGCACAAGGCTCCCGCATGCACCCCTGCCCCTGTGCTGCACGGCAGAGATCAAAAAAACAACCGGCCTGCAGGAGACACGAGGGCATGTGCGGTGGAACTGAGCTGGGGCAACAGCTCGCAGGCCCGCCGAGAGGGCTCTATCTGCCACCTGTGGCACACGTGCCATAGGTTTGCCATCATGGCACTAGGTAGTCCGCTATTTCTTCAGATTTTTTTTTTACAAAGATGACATTTGCTGTCTTTCTGTCTTCTCAATTCTCACTTTCTTCTCAAAGTTTGATCTTGTGCATTATCTGTTTCATAGCTTGGGGTGGCTGTGCTATAGAAGGTTCAGTGGTTAGCCTCTTAGGTTGGGCATCTACTTAGTTGAAAGATGTTATTATAGGCAGTTAAGTTTCCTTTTTCTGGTGTTCTAGGTCGCTGCAATATCTTTGTATTCATCCGAATAATGTTCTTACATAGCTCTCTTATGGGAGGTTGAGTTGTTACTTTGGTAACGGAGGACTTGGCTACTGTGGGTTTGTTTTTCAATAGGCTTGCATTTCTAATTTGCCATTGTATGTAAGCAGGAAGCAAACCGCATACTAAGGTTGTTACTTAGCTGAGTAGTGAAACATCTGCAAACAAACCACCAAACTCAAAGAGCACTAAGACCTCCACAATTAAAACTCTACATAATTGCTCAAGTCAAAGCATTTTTTAAAGAAAGTCCATACTTCCCATATCTTGACTAAACATTGTTCAGGAGAGCAGATTTCAGTTTTGGAGAAAAAAATTTGCAAACACTGATTACCCTGCAAACTAGGTATTTATTTTTTTAATGCTTACCTGATGAAACTCTGTTAAACATATTCATTTTTTCTAAACTGAAGCCTAATTTATATTCAAAATGTTGCTATTGTATTGCTTTGTTCATGGTTGCTATCATGCTTTATTATACCCTTCCCCAACCGATTACAATCTTACATTCACATAACGCTTTAGAAAAGATACTAATGTTGGAAAGGTAGAAGTAAAGAGAAGAAGACAACCAGCAAAGCCGATCAACTCATTCACTGTGGCAGTGTGGGAAGACCTCAGCGTGATAGATATATCTATCACAGTTCTAGGCTGCATAAACAGAGGGATAGAATCTAGATCACGTGAAGTGTTAATACCACTTTATAATCCCTTGGTAAGGCCACACTTGGAATACTGCATATAGTTTTGGTCGCCACGATGTAGAAAAGACGTGGAGACTCTGGAAAGAGTGCAGAGAAGAGCAACCAAGATGATTAGGGAACTGGAGACTAAAATATATGAAGAACGGTTGCAGGAGCTGGGTATGTCTAGTTTGATGAAGAGAAGGACCAGGGGAGACATGATAGCAGTGTTCCGATATCTCAGAGGGTGCCACAAAGAAGAGGGAGTCAAACTATTCTCCAAGGTGCCTGGGGGCAGGACAAGACGCAATGGGTGGAAACTAATCAAGGAGAGAAGCAACTTAGAACTAAGGAGAAATTTCCTGACAGTTAGAACAATTAACCTCTGGAACAGCTTGCCTCCAGAAGTTGTGAATGCCCCAACCCTGGAAGTCTTTAAAAAGATGCTAGATAGCCATTTGTCTGAAATGGTATAAGGTTCCTGCCCACGCAGGGGGTTGGACTAGAAGACCTACAAGGTCCCGTCCAACTCTGCTATTGTATTGTATTGTATTGTATATCATTATGGGGAAAATCTATCTAAATGATTGCTAGGAGTCCAAAAGCCCAGTTTTTAAATGCTATTTTCCATCTTATTCCATCACCATCCAAGGGCAGGCTCAAGATGTATAAAATCTATTTGGCCTTGTGGTCTATTATCTTGGGATGAAATCAAGGCACTAGAAATGACTAGGAACAGTTGCAGTGAAGGCAGGACAGAGAACAGCAGCAGTAGTAGTAACAAATGTTAGGCCAATATAATGTTCTGTCAACTAAAAGATGAGTGGATAAAAAAGCTATGCAACCATCCAGAGTTTGAAAGGGAAAGGGGAGTATGAGTGCACATGACATATATGTTGCATTTGTTTTAAATCTAAGACATCTTTTTGTGAGAAAATCTTCTGCTGCATTTTCCTTGCATAGCCTTAGCAGACAATACTGACCCCTCACTAGGGAAAGCCTCAAAATTAGATTTAAGTATTTGATCATGAATTAAGCTTTTAAAAAGATTCTTAGGCCAAGTATGTTAAGATCATAAATGTCTCTGATTTTAGGCATACTTAGCCTGGCCTAAGTATGACTCACAGTGAAACCAATTCTTATTCCCTTCTTAGATGACTAAAAGGGAAAACTAGCAGATTTCCCCACATGTCAAGGACCCCACATTTAGGAGAGAGTCTGTATAAGCTCAGAGATTGCCCAGTTGTGTCCTGAATGGGATGAAGGTTACCACTCAACAACGACACAACGTATTGTGGAATCACAATTATCATGCTACAAAAAAGAACATGGGAATCAAGGTTAAGAATGTCATTCCCTTCTATTTGACTTTATTCTAAATGCAGGTCTCTGGTGCACATGGATATTCTCTCCAAAATGGAGAAATACAGTGGCTAATAACTAAATGTTCTAATAGCAGGACATGAAGAATATTATTATTTCATTGTTACCAAATCTTATTAATAATCCTTGATTCATGTTCTGGTTATGATTTTTATGAGCATCCGGCGTTTTCTTTTCTTTCAGTGTTTACATATACTTCAAACTAGTATTGCATATCCTAAAAGGCATTTAGGAATTAATTTGACAGTTTATTATATTGCTGTAATGTGTAACTGTTATGTCATAGTCACTTAATTTATATATATGTACATACACATATACACATAAGCTGAAGTATATACTGTATATATGGAACATGGATGGAAAAAGTGTAATAAATTGTGTTGATGATGCGTGTGTAATAGTGCCTAATTGCCACAAGGTGGCTCTATAGTTCAACATTTTATCTTGTTTGATGCATAACAAAAATAATCTTTCAAAGATTTCTGGTGATTTTTATTTATAATCTATATAGTTTTCTTGGCAGCAATTTGGAAGTTATTTGCTATTGTGTTCTGCAATTTTTCCCCAACTTCATGCACAACATGAAATTCTAGTCTAGTCTATTGTAGTATATCTTGAAGATATCCAATCTAAATATTAATCAGGCCTACCTCAGAAATAATCAACCACATGTTTTATGATAAGAACTCAGACTAATAGTAGCCACTACGTTTGCTAATGCAGTAAAGGGAAAATGAATAGGTGAGGCTAAAAAGAGATAACCACATAGACAAAGTAAACTGAAAAATAGTATTTATCAGAGATTTTTTCAAGAGGTTTGCGATTGTTTGCAGATAGATGGTTTGAACAAAAAGTGGGGAATAGCTATTCCGTCTTTCTTAGCAGACTTCAGTAGAAGGCACAAAGATGGGAAAAGCTGTAGGAAACTCTTAAACTTTGTGAATTAACTAGACAGAGCAATGGTATGATAAAAACTTCCTTGGAAAGCGCTCTGTGTGATATAGAGCAGGGGTGTCAAACTCAAGGCCCAGGGGCTGGAGCCAGCACGTGAGGTGCGTAGATTTGGCCTGTGGGACCGTCCTGGAAACAGCGAAGGAGCAGCCCAAGTGCCTCTGCCCCAGAGGTGAGTTCCTACCGGTTTGGCTAAGTAGGTGTAACTCGGCAGGCCACACCCCTAAACCGGTTATATCAGCGGCACCATAGGTGGCACCATTTTGTTTTTTGCTTCTGCACATCACAGAAGCATTTTTACTTACTGTGCACATAATGCACATTAGGGGCACATAGCACACATCAGGCGCACATAATGCACATCAAGCGCCCCCACGCCCATCCCTGAGCAAACCGGCAGTAGAAGAAGCCAGAATCCACCCCTGCTCTGTCAGTGAAAATGGAGCTTGGGAGGACCATGTGGGCCCTCCGAGACTCCATTTTTGACTGCAACAGCTTCCTGCAAACTTCTACCAGGGAAAATGGAGCTCGGGGGCACCCCGTGAGGCCCCTTGGGCTCTGTTTTCACTGGCAGAGGGCTGCAGGAGGCTGTTGTGGCTGAAAATGGAACTTGGCAGCCTATTTTTGCTGGCAGAGCACTCAGGCCACCACAGGGATCCCCCCGCAACACAAGTGATGTCAAGCTGGCCACGCCCACCCCAGCCCAAGGTCAAATACATTCCTGGTGCAGCCCTCAATGAAATCAAGTTTGATACCTCTGATATAGAGCAACTTTTTCCAATGTGGTGTCTCCTAGTAATTTTGAGAGCTGGGATTTGGAGAGTTGGGCTAAGAGATCAGGATGACCCAAACTTGAGGAAAAGTAATTTGACTAAAGAATCTGCCTGTTACCATTCTGTATATTCTTCAAGAACCTTCAGACTCCTGAAAAAGTTCATATTTCATCTATTCAGCTCTCTCAGCCTAAGTTCAACCCACAAGATGCCGTAGGAGTCATGGGTATGCCATTTCAACTAGTACAATGATCTCCCAATCTTTACCAAACTAAATTGGAGAAAGTATTTGGATGCTTGTGCAGGAGGACATCAAAGAATTGTTGCTGTCATCCTAACTTTCATTTTCCCAGAAGCAAATAATTGGCTCCTATGAGAAACAGGATACTGATAAACTGTTGACTTGATCCAACTGGCAACATCCTGTTTATATATGAGCCATGAAGTTGTATCCGGTATGACTAACCAGGCATAATTTCATGGCACAAATATATAATCTGGACATTGCTAGTTGGTTCAGATCAACAGCATTTTTATCAGTATGCTGTTTCATTTGAATTTAAGGTAAAATAATTCAAAAGTAAAATATAAATGCCAAACAGTTGAAATAGACAAATCCATAAAATTATTGGTGAAATGAAGTCAAACAGCAACTATTGGAATGCTTCTACTTTTGGTTGAATGTCCCACATAAAGGCCCATTTTCCTGTTATGTTACATTCATTACCTAAATTTTTCTGTGTTTCAGTTTTTATTATGGATTTTCAAAGAAAAAAATGCCCCAACAAGTGAAATGGCAAAATACTCAACTGAACTGCCTTAGAAGCCTCCTTACAAAATAGATTTTCAGTAAGTTAGCTTCTTAGATTTCAGAACGTGTCTGAATTATGTGTGGCACAAGTCTGCATTTTTATATAAAGGTGAAATAATAGTTTAGCCACCACTGCCAGTTGATTTTTATGTGCATGTTATTTCTGTATATATCTTAATGCTACAAATCAGACTTGTATTTGAATATCTGGCTCATGATGACAGTTTACTATGGTAGTTAACTTTAATGTCGATATTTTATTTATTTACTTATTTTAATCGGACTGGAAATCATTTGATGCTGAGTATTTACAACCTATACATAATAGAAACTCCCAAGAGTGGATCACTGAATTAAAATGCTATCTTGGTTTTCAACCATTATTTCTCCAATGAATAAGAACTGATTACTATTCCCATGTAAAGGCCCCAAGTGGTTTATTGGCAATGAGATGAGAGACTTGCTAATAAGCAATACAGGCAAAAGTTTTCTACGTATATCATGTAAACTGGCAAGGAATAATACACGTTAATGGGTTGCACAGGTATCTGTTTCAGCAATGTGGTGAATCTAGTATGTTCTGAAGCAAAACTTGCTTCTGTACTCATTGTTTTGTTTATATTTAGAAGTGTGTAATTGCAGTCCAAATCAGTCATCTTAATTATGTGGCTAAGTTAAAATTAGGTGTTCAAGAACAATCCTGATCATAAAAGTCTTACCATCACTGAGGAGATAAATTTCCACGGAAAGAAGACGAAAGACAATTTGATGTCAACTGTTTATGAAGCTTGCTCATAGAGCAGGGGTCTCCAACCTTTGGAGCAAAGCTGGCTGGAGAATTCTGGGAGCTGAAGTCCTTCAGACTTAAAGTTGCAAAGGTTGGAGACCCCTGTCATAGAGTATAAAAGTATGATTTGAATTATGTTTGCAAACCGCTATGTGTCATGCCTTTACTCTTAAAGATTCACTCTTCCCCCCCCCCAGAACATTCACTCTTAAGCTTCAGCTAAATGAAGATCTGAATATTTAATCATGCTACTTAGAACCAAGGCGCTTGGCATAAAAATAGAAACCATATTACTATTAAAAATTAAAATTAATCAGTGATTTTGATAAGTTCTGGGAAGTTTAGACTTATCATAAAGAAAGGGACATCATTTTTTTTAAAATTAAACTTATACCCCGCCCTTCTCCAAAAGGACCCAGGGCGGCGATTCAATATGAAATTTCACATTCAGGTCGTGTCACCTCCAAAAAAGATTAGAAAGGAGAGAAACCCTGTATAAAATGGAGAGTTGCTGTTACAATAATTTAAGATATGTGTCTCACACCAACCAAAAGAAAATATTTTATATAATATATATATATATATATATATATATATATAAGTCTCCCTGACTTATTTATTGATCAACTAGTAAGAACATTTAGGTTGTTCTCAGATTTATTTCAAATACCACAGCGAGGCAATTTAACCTGCAAATTAACACTAAGTTGATTTCACAGATTCTTGTGATGGAAGTAATAGGTAAGTAGTTAAATGTAGGCAGGTAATGTTCTTAAAAGTATAAGAAACAAAAGTTTTCATAGAACTATTTTCAGACATGTAAATATAACCCTGAGAAAACTTGCAGTTATGTCACATTGAGGACCAATGTGTTATTCTATTTATTTAGAGACACTGATATATAGAAATAAATGCATGCTTACAACTTTTATTGTTTACTTCCTGATCCAAAAGTTCTACTCATACACCTCACACACCCACACCATGAATATCAATCCCTCTTAATGACCAGCCTATCCTAAGTTTGAGTTCCAGCAGAACAGGCCAAAGGTCAATACACAACACTTTTCTCTATGTCCCAAGGATTAAAGTTCCCATACATGTTTATAATTTCCAGAAGATTTGACCGTCCATCAAAGTTTGGCCAGCCCCACCCTGCGAATTACTATTTCACACTGGAACATCATATGCTGAATATCTGTTTGTGAAATAAATGGAGGTAGCACAATATTTTGATCTTATTTGTTCACTCAACTTCTTTATAAATTGTAGGACCAACATGAGGCTTATCAGATAACACTTAGTGACAAAGATAATGCAAACATTCAGAAAATCTGAAAGGGTGTGTGTGAACGTTTGTTTGCAGAACTATTCACCTGTTTGACAGCTGAGATAATTTGGAGTTGTAGAATTCAATATTGTTATATGCCGATATATTAATACACATTTGCACAACACATTCATGATTATTGAAATAAAGTTTATTCCACCAAATTTTCAAGGATTGCCATTGCACAATAGATGGGATCACACAGACTAGATACATGCAGTACCAGCTCAAATATGGAAGGCATGGTTTATTTTGTATGAGCACATCAGTGGTGGGTTTCTGCAGGCTCGCACCTACTTGCGAGAGCCGGTTGGTGAAATTTAGAGAACCGGTGAGAGGGGGTTCCACCGGCGTACCTGGAAGTAAATCTGGCCCGCCGCTGCCAGTGACCCAATGGAAAAGAAAGGAAAGGAAAGGAAGGAAGGAAGGAAGGAAGAAAGAAAGAAAGAAAGAAAGAAAGAAAGAAAGAAAGAAAGAAAGAAAGAAAGAAAGAAAGAAAGAAAGAGAGAGAGAGAGAATTTATCATCATAATTGAGTCCAAAATTTGGGTTGCTAAGCAAGAGCGTTGTTAAATGAGTTTCACCACATTTTAAAAGGTGGCCACTCCCACCCTGTCACGACTGCCAAGCCACGCCCACAAAATAGGCCACACCTACAGAGTAGGTTCTAAAAAATTTGAAACCCACCACTGGAGCACATAGCCCCAATTCTTTCAATAGAAAAAGGGAAAGTGATGGGATATGTAATGGCTGCCTGCCCAAAGTAATGCTATACATGGGAACGTATTCGACTGAATCACTTTTCAAATAAGGCAATGGCACACTTGTGGGCTCTTATGTTAGAGAAATGTTATTCAGCTAATTCTGAATTCTCTGCATGGCTTAGTCTCCATTCTGTCTTGTGAACTACATCAATCGGACTTTGTCCTCATGAACTTACATTATTTGCATGCTTGTAATTATTATCCGGTTGGCCTCCTTTCAGAGTATGTTTAGCTAAACAATATGAGACTCTAATATAGCTAGTCTTCCACTTACAACCACAATTGAGTCCCAAATTTATGTTGTTAAGTGAAACATTTGTTAAGTGAGTATTGTCCTATTTAACAACCTTTCTTGGTGCAATTGTTAAGTGAATCACTGCAGTTGTTAAATTAGGAACACTGGCGTTAAGTGAATCTGGTTTCCCCATTGCTTGTGAGAAGGTCGCAAAAGAGGATCACATGACCCTGGGATGCCACAACTGTCACAAATATGAATCAGTTGCCAAGCATCTGAATTTTGATCACGTGACCATGGGGACGCTGCAATGTTGTAAGTGTGAAAAACGGTCATAAGTCCCTTTTTTCAGCACCACTGTAACTTCAGTCACTGTTGTAACTCGAGGACTACCTGTAGTAAATATTGTTCAACTATTTAAATAGCAATATAACATAGTCCATTTTATGTCTGACATGTGCTAGCTACATGTATTACAACCTTATGATACATTTTAGTAGAGGCATAGTCCCTTGTATAAATATGAGTGCAGATACAAATCAGAATGCAATAATTTATTCCACTGACACTTGGAAAAGCGGGAGGAAGTTGCATGGAACTGGGTGAGATCAAATCAGAATGACTCAGGGGAACTTAAATAGCCTGGCTATTAGGAATAAGAGACTCCATTTGATGCCTGGGGGATGAGATTTCATCTGAACAACAGCTGATAATTTATGGCATACCTGACTTTGTGGATCCACATTCATCTTGCTCACTCACTTGTTCTCATTCTTCCACAAACAGAGAAACTATTCCTCAATGTGCCTTTTTTGAAAGGTTTAACTGAAAACACTGTTATTCAGAATCAATACCACCACACGATAATGTATTTTCAAAGCTGTTTGATTTTGGGACTTCATTAACACAAAGGATTGATTATTTAAAACCCTCTAGAGATCTCAGAATATCACTGGTGTCTGGTACATTACAAAGAAAACAATACAACAATCTATAACACAGAGAGCCAGCCCATAGATAAGATTGTTTGTTAGGTTCACCTAAAATGTTGGAAAAAAGTATGTGGGTTTTTAGATCTCAGGAATCTTTATCACGCTGGAATAGAAACTCTCCCAAGAAATGCCAATAATTAGGGAAAATCCAATAATCATGTTAAAGTTGTAGAAAGCCACAGGTGACAGACAGACAGTGGTACTTGATCTCTGACTACTATTGGTCAGCAGTGGCGTAGTGGTTAGAATGCAGTATTGCATGTTGATTTACCTCACTGCCAGAAGTTCGATCCTCAACAACTTAAGGTTTATTGAGCATAGGGAGTGTAGGGAGCAATATGCTGACTCTGTAAATAACTTAGAGAGGGATGTAAAGCACTATGAAGCACTATGAAGCAGTATATAAGTCTAAGTGCTATTACTATTATAATTGCCTCCCTTGAATTTTTCTGTGGAAAAGATAGGGATAATTAACATTGTAGAGAAAGTTGCAATTCTGTGAAAATCTTAAATCCTATAGGAATTTGTGACTAGGTTTAGAACAAGTTATATGCTATATAATATAATATATACTGTACAGAACTGCATAGAGAGAAAATGTTTCACAATTCATTATGCCAAACAAGATGGAACAGAACTAATGTCTTGAATAATAAAAATATTTGGGGAATCCTATTGAAAAATATATTATATATAATAAATTACAAGATTCTTGTAATTGATTGGCGAGAGAGAGAGAAGGAAAGAGGGAAAAAGTTAAAGAAAAATGGAAAAAGGAAAAAGAGAAGGGAGGGGAAGATAACCTATGTGCAAGGTTAACCATCTCTTAACCATTTTTTTATTATTTTATCTTGTACATACATCACCAAAATTGGGTGGCAAATGGCTGATTTTCTACACTTGGCCTGCTCAATCTAATAGCGTAGCTCTCATCAGCCACCGTCCACATAGTACAGTATTTCATAAAAATAGTGACTCTACAACTCGTAACACAAATATCCTTGCCCATTTTAAGTTGATTTCAATAGATGGAATAAAAATTGGTCATATGAATTAAACTTAATCAGAATCACTGCTAGTCGCTTCAAAACTATCCAGCTTCATACAGTAGACATAGTAGTCATTCAAGAATGAATGAAACCTAAATCTGTCAAATGTTTGATGAAGTACATCTACCCTTTAGTTCTACAGACAGTGGGCTCTTTTCCAAAGTGTTGTGTCTGTCTATTAGTAAACTCTATTATCAGGTTGCAAGTGCAAGAGAATTTTTTTGAAGTGGCTATGAAACTATGTGGTACATCCTATGATGAAAAAGGTTATGAGTATCAAATAAAGCCACCAAAGAATTCTCTGGATATTTCAGAATGTGGAATTTTCTGAATACTTCCATAAATATAATGTAGCTTCATCACAGTGACAAGACAACGAGTGGGATTATACATAATACTAAGTCGTGGTTCATGGTTTGCTGAATGAAATATAATTGGTAGGTTCACACATCGTGCTAAACCATTAAGAAATGGTTAAAGCCACAATGGTTAAGTTCATATATTTTACGGCTCACAGAATGCATTTATAGTATACGTAAGCATAACACAATAGTAGAGTTGGAAGGGACCTTGGAGGTCTTCTAGTCCAACCCCCTGCCTAGGCAGGAAACCCTATACCATTTCAGACAAATGGCTATCCAACATCTTCTAAAGACTTCTGCAGGCAAGCTGTTCCACTGGTTAATTGTTCTAACTGTCAGGAAATTTCTCCTCAGTTCTAAGTTGCTTCTCTCCTTGATTAGTTTCCACCCATTGCTTCTTGTTCTGCCCTCAGGTGCTTTGGAGAATAGTTGACTCCCTCTTCTTTGTGGCACCCTCTGAGATATCGGAAGACTGCTATCATGTCTCCCCTAGTCCTTCCTTTCATTAAACTAGACATACCCAGTTCCTGCAACCGTTCCTCATATGTTTTAGCCTCCAGTCCCCTAATCATCTTTGTTGTTCTTCTCTGCACTCTTTCTAGAGTCTCCACGTCTTTAAGCAAGAAGTTTAAGCAAGAAGCATTTAAGCAAGAAGTTTGGTTCCTGGTCACATCTTCATCTTCAGAACTTCAACCTTGACTGTTTTTAAATCTTCAAAAATAGCCACCCACAAATCTATGACTTACCCTGCCTCCCATTTTTTTACTTCCTTCTTTTCTTTGATCAAAAGAAAGCTAGAATATAGTCTCTGGTTTGGCTAACCTTAGCTGTGACTAAATTCCGATTAAACTTGCAGAATGTATTGATTGCAGTTAACTTTAATTGCTTTTAAGGAAATATTATAGTATCATAGAGTTGGAGCTCGCTCTGTGCAGAACCCACAGTGGCATCTCTATCAGACAACATTCCAGCCTCTGCGCAAAAACTCTTATGAAGGCTATTTTAACCTTTTCATGTGGTAGCCTGGTCCACTGATTGTCAACTTGCACTGTCAGGAAGTTTCTCCTCAGTATAGTTTGAACATCTTTCACTGATTCTTATCCTGTCCTGTAGGTCAATAGACAATTCTACTCCTTCTGAGTGACAACACTTCTTTGGCAGTCACAGAATTGTTTGTGTCCTCTGCTCTACTAATAACACTTGGCTTGAAAGCTATATCATATGGCTACTGTTGGCAATTTCCAGACATGGTGATTTCCTACCTACCAGAAATGTGTACAGTGAAAAGTGGAAAACTGCAAACTTTCATTGTACCATTTAAATCTTGTAATTAAAAAACAAACCTGAGCTCTGGTCTGCGCATAAGAAGAATTCAATTGTGAGGATATGTGTGCGGGCAAAAATTCTTAACTTATGTGGTACTCCTTGTAGAATCAGTGGCAGCCTGGAACTGGACCTTAAGGATGTAGTTCAGGTTCTTCAATTTATTCAACTCTTTTTTTTATCCCACTCATTTGGAAAGTGACAGCAACAGGGAAATGGAGATTGAACAATAGCAAACACCTAGGCAACAAGATATGTCACTGTATTATTAACTTTTTATTTTAAGTACTTTACAATCAAGTACTGGCAAACTTGTTCTTTCCACTTCAAGCATAAATGCATACATGCCATGCAAAAACACAAAGACACACCTTTATTGTTCCTAGCAACATGGAACACATGCTAAGTAGTGTTAACAGCAGAAAAAACACACACACTCATGGTTACCTCATTTAAAAAATACATAAATTGTTCAATAGCTAGCCAATTATAATTTTAGATGTATTATGGACATTCTTGGGTTGTTTTTTTTTATACAGAAGTTATTCTCTATCACCAGTCCAAGATATTGCCCGAATAGGAACACTTACGGCAACACTCTAGGATTCCAAGGACACTTTTTAATAATGAAGGAATGAAGTCCACTTCAGTCACCTCCAGAACACAGGTCTCTAATTTTGGTTTTGATTTTATTGGGTTTCACAAATTTTTTTAAAGAAATAGGAAAAGGGTATAAGGTATTACAAAGACATTTTGAGAACTTCTATGTCGAGGTGTTGGCCCCTTCCGAGGCTTCATAAAAAAAAAATAGATAATACAATAAATTTTTCATTTGTTCTACAAAGTGGAAAGAGAAACAGATACATCACTTTAAAATCTATGCAATCAATCATTTATAAACATCCAAGTAAAAGTTATACTAAACAGAAATAAAGTCACTTGTGAGATCTAAGTCTTTTGGCAATTGTGTCTTCCTCTCCCTGACCTCCCGTGGACCCCTCCGTTCCCCCATTTTCATCCTCCACGATTGAGGAATGTTTTTTAAGAAAGGCATCAGCCTCTGCAATTGTTTTAATTCTTATCCTTCCCCCCTCCCAGAACACCAACATTCCCTCAGGCATCACCCACTTGAACCAGACCCCCTTTTTAAATAATCTTAAATTACAGGTCTCTAATTTGAACCACACTGAAGAAAGGACCTGATTGCTGGGCTGCTCTCCATTCTAGATTATAGTTCTCCTGGGCGGTGGAGTGCTGCAGAAGATATATCACATGACAACAGCCAAGGTCAGCAATTTAGCAATCACTCAGATATTTGGTTGGTTGTCAAAAGTGTGCAGTATGAACGCCAACCACAGGGTGGAATGCAATAACTCATTTTATTTCTGTTTTGTGCCAGGTGTTGGCCAGACAATGTTTCCTAGCTCCAGGAGCTTCACTAAATGCTTTCCCCCCCTCCTAGCCAGACAATAGTGGAGGCTGGGAGGGAAGGAAACAAAGGGGCTGTGGACTCTTATCTATGCATTATCAGAAAAACTGAATTGAATGGGACTACGTTTAGTAGGGCGAGAGAAACTACCCATAGCAAAAGGAAGTTTGAGTGTGAAAAAAAGATCCCATCTGGTTGGGGCTGTGGAGGGGGTAATAATAATAATAATAATAATTTTTATTTCTAACCCGCTCTCTCTCCCCGAAGGGACTCGAGGCGGGGCACAGGGAATTAAAAACAACTAAAATCAACAAAGTACAGAATTAAAAATACAAATATAAATAAATGACTAAACTAAATAAAAATAGATTAAACAAATAACCCTGCGCTAAAATCCCTTATAAAATCCCCTAACCTTAAAAGAGACTACCCTAGGCCGGCCAAGCGAAAAAGATGTGTTTTTAGTTTTAGGCAGAAGGAGCGGAGGTCCGTGGTTGTTCTGATGTCGGGGGGAAGGTCGTTCCAGAGGGCAGGGCCCGCCACAGAGAGAGCCCTTCCCCTGGGCGTCGCCCGCTGACAAAGTCTAGTGGACGGCACCCGGAGAAGTCCCTCTCTGTGGGAGCGAATCGGCCGTGAGGATGTATGGGGCAGGATCCGATCCCGCAGATAACTAGGTCCCGAGCCATGGAGCGTTTTGAAGATGATGACTAACACCTAAAAAAACAGTCCAGAAAAACATCTCTCCAGAGCATCCTTTTTTCTAGTCCAACTTCCTTCTGTCTTCCTTCCCCAAGAATGACCTAGACTGGTGGAGAAGGTTGGGAAGAAGTTCTCAGAAGTCAATTCTGCAGCTTATTTGAACTCTCCCCAGGTCGGCTGGGGAGAGTACAGACTGCTTTCTCTCATTCACTGCAGCTCCAGGATTTTAAGGCTAAAACAGAGTACGATAGAGGGCCAACTTCAAACTGGGATGAGATCAAAGAATTTCAGAGTGGACTTGGCTCCATATACTGATTTGTCTTTTTTGATTTTTTTTTAGGGGTGATTGTTTTTATAAAATTATAGCCCGGTGATCCAATCAACAATCGTGTTTCGCTCAGGCACCTATCATTAATTGACAATGGCGGCTGTGTTATCCTCTTCGGACGATTCACCGCCTTCAAAACCGCACCAAACCAAAATGTAGAGTTTCCGGAAGAAACAAGCCGGCGTGTTAAGAGCTCAGCCGGCTCAACAGTCCCGTCAGGCCAAATCGCCGTCCGCCACGGCTGTCACGAAACAGTGACGCCACGGCTGCACGGCCGGCTGGTGGCGCTGTGGATCAATCCCGCCGCCCAGCTTGGGAGAGGCGCGCCAAGACTAGGGGCCGTTTCATGAAAGCCAGCGGGCGGCGGGAGCGGGGGAAGCGAACCCCCCCGATCTGGCAGCTCTTCCCGCCGCCCGCGGAGCGAGGTCGGTGTCCTCATCAGCCTCCTTTGCCTCCGCCACAGGGATGCAGGGGACTTTAAGAGCCGGGCAGGCGCGGCGTCCCAGGCAGGGCGAAGGCGCGGCAGTCGCTCTGCCGGTTTGGCAAGTTTCCCGGAGGATGACAGAAGAGGAGCCTCTGCCGGCGCTTACTCCAATGCGCTGCACCTAAAGGAACGCGAGCCGGCGAGGACGGGAGAAGCAACCCGTCGGCTCATCAGCGTTCCCGAAGCCGGAGCTGAAGGCGAGGAATGGCAACCCAACGCGGCCACGCAGACTGGATGGGCTCCTTGCCGCCCGTCCTCAGCGCCCTGCCGCTTTCCACGCTGGCCATTCCAGGTAACCGACGACCGAACCGACCTTGCCTGCCTTTGCGTCTCTCGTTTGAGGGAGGTTGCAATGCACACCTGGCGGCCACAGCCTGCATCCCAGAAATAGGAAGCGTGCTTGGCAAAAAATATACCCTCCAGATGTGCTGACCTGTGAGACCCGTTGATGGGCAAGGCCTGTAGGAATTGGGGTTTGGTACATCTGGAGGAGAAGAGATTGAGGAAGAAGGCCAGCTGAGTTTTAAAGGATCAGGAAACCAGGGAGTTCTGAAAGTTATAATTTAAAGATATCTGGAGGGGATAATGGTTATAATTATGTGAATGCAGGTGCCATTGGTCTAAGTGAGATCCAGAAGTCAGGACGAGGGGTTAGGGCCAGGGATGTCCAAACTTGGGAACTTTAAGACTTGTGGACTTCAACTCCCAGAATTCCCCAGCCAGCATAGCTGGCTGGGGAATTCTGGGAGTTGAAGTCCACAAGTCTTAAAGTTCCCAAGTTTGGACATCCCTGGTAGGCAGATGAAAGACCTAGTTATTATCTTGAATTCGGGCACTTAAGAAAACAAATAATTAAATAACTAGAAAATGAAATGTGATTGATTTGCATCTTACTAAATGGGTATCTTTGAAATGGCGTATAAAATATTTTGTAAATGTTTCCTTCCTTCACAAAATCAGAATATCCATTTTATATATCATTAGTAGTCTTAAGATCTACAGAATACACTGGTGGTGGAAATGGGGTTTTTGAGAAGCTTTATCCCAGAATAAAAATTCGATGTTTCATTGAGTGAATGAATGAAAAGTTTATTACGGTCAAGTGGCCCAAGAGAAACATAATAGCTAAGAAAAAAAAACGAGACACATGTTGACATGTCATAGAAAACAAATTAGAGCCAGTTTAGTCTAATTGTTAAGGCACCAGGCTAGAAAACTGGAGACCTTGACTTCCACCTTCGCCATGAAAGTCAGTTGGGTGACCTTAGGCCAGTCACACACTCACCTCACCTTCTCACCTCACCAGGTTGTTGTTGATTGAAATTTGATTAAATAAATAAAAATTGTTGGGAAAATAGGAAGAGGAAAGTGTGTTGGATATGTTTTGGTCGCCAAGATGTAAAAAAGATGTGGAGACTCTAGAAAGAGTGCAGAGAAGAGCAACCAAGATGATTAGGGGACTGGAGACTAAAACATATGAAGAACAGTTACAGGAACTGGGTATGTCTAGTTTAATGAAAAGAAGGACCAGGGGAGAAATGATAGCAGTGTTCCAATATCTCAGGGGTTGCCACAAAGAAGAGGGAGTCAAACTATTCACCAAGGCACCTGAGGGTAGAACAAGAAGCAATAGGTGGAAACTAATCAAGGAGAGAAGCAACTTAGAGAAATTTTCTGACAGTTAGAACAATTAATCAGTGGAACAGCTTGCCTCCAGAAGTTGTGAATGCCCCAACACTGGAAGTCTTTAAGAAGATGCTGGATAGCCATTTGTCTGAAATGGTATAGGGCTTCCTGCCTAGGAAGGGGGTTGGACTAGAAGACCTCCAAGGTTCTTTCCAACTCTGCAAAACAAAACACGAAAATGTTCTCTGTACTGAGTTATTGATAAAAATAATAAAAATCAATGAACAATAAATAAATCATTTAAATTTATTTTTCCCAAAGTTAGAAAGCAGTTAAAAGATCAGCTCTCCCCGTCCCCCTCCTCAAAAAAACCTAAACAATCAACAGAGATTGCAGGTCTGGAACAAATATCTACTTGTAACAATGAACATTCCTTCTCAATTGGTCTACAAATAATAGATGTATTTATTGGTTTGTTTCTTTTACTATGTCCCAAGAAACAACAAGAAAGAGTTGTCTGTTATTTCAGAGGCCTACTTGGACAAAACTTTTGTCCATTGTATCCAAAGTCTGCTAATTTGAGAATCTGTTAAATCAAGTATACTATATCTAAATATTCAGTTATATATATAATATTAAATATGGAGAATGCCTTTTCTATCTATTAAAATAAATAGATGTGGCTTAATAGTGCTATAAAGGAATATGTTTACTGATGGTAAAGTATTCAGTAGTACTTGTATCTTTTTCATAAAAGCTGATCATTAGCTGAGCTCAAACAACATTCCCATATTATATTAGATTGAAAGCACGTCATTGCAAATGTAAGCTCATTAAGAGAAATGACCTTTACTTAGCAATAACCATAGTTGACTTCAACTAATCTCAGAATACCAGATTAGATGAATCATTTGCTCTTCTTTAAGTCTAGTCACCTTAAACAACTGGAAAATCCATAGCTGGCACATGGTGATCTTTGATTTGTGTTTTATTTGCAATTAAAGAGAATGTTAGCACAACCTGCCCTTTGGTCTTGGTGCTAAACACATAAATGAGGAAATGGGCTAGTGAGTCATAACAGTAGCTAATACAAACACTTTGTCAAAAGTTTGCTCAAAAATCCCATTTTAAATATTATTTAAACGAATGGGGCTAGAGAGTGTATTATGTTAAAAGTAATTTGCACTGTTACTATAGAAAATCTACATTATAGAGAATGAAGAGAGAGAGAAAAGATTTCTTTTCAATCTTTATTTAAAATTCACATATAAATTGATATGATTAAAATTGTTACTTTTTTCTCCCAAAGCCTTCTCATTTGAAATGAAATGTAAAACTACTTTTTCTGCAGAATTTTCTTTTACTTTTTCTTGCAGAATTGCAAGAAAGAATATTTATCTTTATCACGGATTGCAAGGATTTTATTGGTCCACTTCATGTAGCTGTAAAATCATTCAGATTGTTGTTAGGGAAAGCTGCACATGGATGTAGCAGATGAAATGAGCGTTAAGACTGAATATAGAATAAGCCAATTAGAATGTATCCTTCTGTTTCATTCCTATAAGCATCTACTTAAATTTAATAATTACCATAAGAGCAAGAAGAGTATTTAAGTACTTGACACCAACTGTAATGCGTTTTAATAGGACAAGATATCATAGCATCTACATTCTCAATGTTCAAGCCATCAAAGGGATGAAATTGATAGGACACTAGAATCTGTTTTAAAAGTTATTAGCAAATCCCAGCACTTGGTTTTTAAAAACAATGATTTGTCTATCTATAATATCTCAAACATCAAACAACATTTTAAAATTTTTATAATTTAGACGATTAAAAATAACTCAATGTTATGAATATGCCCACTGCTGGTAAATATTTCTAATAAGCAGTACCTCTTTTAAAAAAATCTAATTTACTAATAAATCAAACAGTAAAAAGCATGCATAACAATACATTTCTTCCTACACCAAATTCTCTATGTACTCTTTTATTCCTTTATTTAGGAACAAAACTTCTCATTGGTTGTTCTTGTTCTAAAGCAGAGGTCTCATTCTCGTGGCCCGCAGACCAATTGCGGCCCACAGGACGGTATCTTGTGGCCCCCGCCGTGATATGAAAGTATAATATTATATATTATAATATTAATATAATATAATATATAATATTAATATGTGGCCCAGCCTCACTGAGACTCTGCCTCCAGCGGCCCCTAGGTAAATTGAATTTGAGACCCCTGTTCTAAAGGAAGGCTGATGGTATCCACTATTTTTAGCTCTTTTTACTTTTTTTATAGTAAAGGTACTATGTGTGTGTGTGTAATTCTAACGTACTCAAAACAAAAATAAATCTTCCTGATGTAATATTAAGAGTTCATAGTTCTATATGTGTTTAAGAAATACCTCACACTATGAACTCTTAATATTACATCAGGAAGATTTATTTCTGTTTTGAGTACATTATAATTTACTTCATGTGCTATAGTTTACGTCGCCTATGATGTAATATGAGAATATGTTAGCACATAATGTTCTTATATAATTGAATGTGACTAAGCTGCATATTAATTTCTATGAATGTTAAGAATGAATCACCGTACACGTGGAAAATATCTATCAACCATTAATGGCTTGCTATTTGACAGTTACGTATTATTTGCTTGCTCATAGATATATATTTTGAGCAATGTTTTTAGAATGAAAAAGTTGAAATATTGTGACATTTGGCTTCTCCAGTACCTCAAATTACAGCATATCAATAACAAACTGAAGGTAAGGAAAAGTGAAAGGTGATATATTTATTTTAGTATTACCATTTTGCTGTGGCATAGAGATGGAGCTCTTGCCTCACAAACAGGAGGTTGTGAGTTCGATCCTAGGTAGAGGCAGATGTAGTGTCTCCTGCTTGGGCAGGGGGTTGGACTAGATGACCTGCAAGGTCCCTTCCAACTCTGTTAATCTGTTAATTTTGTGAGTATTTTTGGTTTGATTGCTGGATTAATTGTGAAATATTGTACTTTGATATATTAGAGGTCCCGTGAATTTCAGTTTCCAAGGACGTGTAGTTTTCTTAAGCACGTTTTTTAAGTGTTATTTTTGTCATAGCTAGGATAGAGTTGAGAGTGATGCACCCATGGAAGGGCCACCTGGTGTGCAAATTGTGCACTGCATAAGATTCCACACGAAGCAGGACACCACTTGCAACAAAAACCCTCACAAACTGCATGGCACAGTCATATAGAATGAGGCTGTGTGAGAAAGAGAGACAATATTTTAAATACTAAAAAATGGTTGGCCAGTTAGTAGATTTCTGCAAAAGGGTATGCCACCAATGGCTCTACCTAGTTGCATGCAGAATATTTCATATTAGTATTATTTTGTGTGTGCAGTGCCATTTCATCTTCAAAACTTTTTTTTTTGAATTACGAAATATCCCGGTCACATTCCAAATAGGCAGTTTCAGTCGCCTTGTGCTCAAAATACCCTCCACACAAAATGTTTCAAACAGCCCATTTTTGAATATGGATCATGCTATAAAAAAACCCGTCTTCCACTGCACACTTTACTGAAATAAGTATTTTAAGGCTTCTTAAATCTTGTTAATTTTTGTTGTTCAAAAGATACCAGTAAGCTGATTCTATAGCTTAGAAATTTGTGTGTTTAATTTTATGTACATGTTTAGAGAACATGTACATCAAAACAATACATGTTTAGAGAACATGTACCGTATTTTTCGGAGTATAAGACGCACTGGAGTATAAGACGCACCGGAGTTTAAGATGCACCAAGGTTTTGAAGAGGCAAATTATAAAAAAAAGTAGGTAGGTAGATAGAGGGACAGAAAGAGAGAGAAATCGAGAGAAATACAGTAGGGAGGGAGGGAGGGAGAGTGTGTGTGTAGGTGGGTAAGTAAAGGGGGAGAGAGAGAGAGAAATACAGTAGGTATGTAGGGAGAGTGTGTATAGATAGGTAGGTAGAGGGATAGAGAGAAATAGAAAGAGAGAAATACAGTAAGTAGGTAGGGAGAGTGTGTATAGGTAGGTAGGTAGATAAAGGAATAGAGAGAGAGAGAATAGAGAGAGAGAGAAAAATACAGTAGATAGGTAGGGAAAGAGAGGGTAGGTAGATAAAGGAATAGAGAGAGAGAGAAATAGAGAGAGATAAGAGAAATACAGTAGGGAGGGAGGGAGAGAGTGTGTGTATATAGGTAGGGAGGGAGGGAGATAAAGGAATAGAGAGAGAGGAGAGTGAGAGAGAAATACAGTAGATAGATAGGGAAAGAGGGTAGGTAGGTAGATAAAGGAAAAGAGAGAGAGACAAATAGAGAGATAAGAGAAATACAGTAGGTAGGGAGAGAGAGAGTGTATGGGTAGGTAGATAGAAGGATAGAGAGAAAGAGAGAGAAATACAGTAGGTAGGTAGGGAGAGAGAGAGTGTGTGTAGGTAGGTAGGTAGAAGGATAGAGAGAGAAATACAGTAGGTAGGGAGAGAGGGAGAGAGAGAAGGTAGGTAGGTAGATTGATGTTTCCAGGTGTATTTATCCATGTCCTGGAGAAGGAAATCGCTGACAAACCTTAAGACTTTGTTTCTCCTGGCATAGAAACAGTTAAAGAGCCTTCCAAAAGAGCTTTCCGAAAGTGTTTTTGCCCTCTGCAAACCTCCCCAAAACTGTTCTTTTCTCCATGAAAACAGGGCTGTTTTTCTTCAATTAAAAAGCATGACTAGCGTTGGTGGGGCTTGCAGAGTGCTCCTCGGGGGGTGGGAGGTTGAAAAATGAGCAAAAAACTGCCCCATTTATCGTGAAAACGGGCCATTTTTGTGTCAAATAAATTGCATGCATAGCCCTATGGAGGCTTACAGAGTGCTGCTGGGGGGGTAAAAACGGCCCGATTTAGGCTAAGTTCTGCCCTCCCTAACCCCAGGAGCTCTCTGGAAGCCTCCATAAAGCTAGGCACAGCCATTTTGGTGAAGGAGGTGGGGTTTTGGGAGGCAAAAAATGCTGTAATTGATGTATAAGACGCACCCAGATTTTCAGCCTCTTTTTAGAGGAAAAAAGGTGCGTCTTATACTCTGAAAAATACAGTACATCAAAACAATTCCTTGACAGATTTCAGTTCTTCCTTCTTTTCCTTGAGAAAATTGCCCATTTATTCCTTTTCCTTACTTTCTCATTTTAGCTATTAGCAGCCCATCAAAGAACGGATTCTCTTATAACTGATCGTTTTATCTCAAGCACTTTTTGAGGAGGAAGGTTGTCAAATGCCTTTTGATAATCCTGGCAAATGGTATTGATATAACATTGCCCCCATTCAGATGCCTGTAGAGATATTAAAAATCTCTTTTTTAATAGGTTAGTAAGACAGAATCTATGTTGATTGTTCCCCTTTTCCACCCATATAGGTTCACATGACTCCTTCAGCTACTGGGTGGATGAGAAAGCTCCCGTGGGACCAGATCAAGCCCTGGCAATTCGGCGGATAGCTAAAATTCCTTTGGTAAAAAAGCTAATGAAGAAATGGTCAGTAACACAAAATCTGACATTCAAGGAGCAGCTGGACAGTGGAATACGCTATTTTGACCTCCGTGTATCTTCCAAACCTGGTGAAGCAGGACAGGAAATCTTCTTTATACATGGCTTGTTTGGAACCACAGTATGTGATGGACTTATAGAGATAAACAACTTCTTAACCCATCATCCTAAAGAAGTCATTTTCCTGGATTTCAATCATTTCTATGCCATGGATGCGAACCATCATATGTATCTAATCAGCAAGATTGAAGAAATATTTGGATCAAAACTCTGCACAAAAGAATGTGTAGAAAATGTAACACTGCAGAGTCTTTGGGAAAAGCAACAGCAGGTACAGGATTTTTTTTAATCCTATTTAATGGGATCTGAATCTACAGTTTTATACTTCAAATTACTATTAGATGGCCTTTGGGAAAGCATCTTTGGAAGTTGTAGGATATTTATTTATTTTATTTATATACCGCCCTCTTTCCCGAATTGGGACTCAGGGCGGTGAATTGGGACTCAGGGCGGTGTTTGAACAAGGAACTCTGAAAGTGAAGCAGATAGTAGTTTTCAAGCCTCTAGAACTCCCTGGGTTATCTTACTTGCGTTTTAGCACAGACTCTCTCTGTAACATTTCTCCCATTCTATAATACCTGTGAGTTCTTGTCTTTCTAACACAGCTGAACTCCTTTTCAGGTGGATGCTTAACTGAATAGAAATTACCTTGAATGCGTCCATCACTATGAATTAACATTTTTAAAAAATCTGGAGCCTTAAATGAAAAATGATATATCCGACGGTAAAGCTAAGAGAAGATTCTTCTCAGTCAATCTTACAGGGTAGACCAATTTTTTTTAAAAAAAAAACACTACAGGTGGCCCTCAGTTTATGATCACAATTGAGCCCAAACTTTGTTGCTAAACAAGACAGTTGTTAAGTGAATTTTGCCCCATTTTATGACCTTTCTTTTCATAGATGTGAACTGAATTATTGTAGTTGTTAACTTAGTAACATGGTTGCTAAGTGAAACTGGCTTCCCCATTGACTTTGCTTGTCAAAAGGTCTCAAAAGGTGACCCCAGGACATCAATACGAACTAGCTGAATTTTGATCATGTAACCCTGGGGATGCTGCAATGATTGTAAGTGTGAAAAATGGTCATAAGTCACATTTCTTGTGCCATGGCAACTTTGTATGATCACTAAATGAACTGTTGTTAAGTTGAGAACTACCTTTACTAAAAGAGGTTCACGTTACTGAAATAGACTATAATAACAAAATTGTACAAACTTAAGTATAATCTTTATTGCCAGTGTGTTGTGGCCCAGCCGGCTCCGGATGAGCAGCTGATGGACTCCTCTAGTGAGGAGTCCTATGAGTCTGCTCTGGAGGAGAAGGGCAACCTTGAGAGAGCAGAGAGCCCGGCTAGTCATCAGGAGGCACCTGGGTCTTGGAGTAGTGGGGAGGATCAAGGCCAGTTTGTCCCTGATGTCAGGTTAAGACGGATTGAAAGAAGGCAGCGTCAGTTGTAGGAGAGACGACCTCGGCGGAGGTAATTAGTCCCAGCTGCCTAATGACTGGCCCCTCCCAAGAAGGTTTAAAAGGAAGCCTCTGTTAAGGAAAAGCTTGCAGAGAACAACGAATAATTTGTAGAGTCGGATGTCTTTGTGGCAGTTCTAGTTTGTAGTCGATTTTCAGAGGCTTCAGGTCTGTTCAAGGTCAGTTCGGGCAAGCAGCCAGCCAGGTCATTAGTCTCAGTAAGGGGGTCAGAACACATTGTACTTAAATACAACAAAATTGGTTTTAACCTCACTGATGCAAAATTATAACAGAAATGAAAAAGAAAAAAAAAGGGGAAAAAACTAGCGTGTGGATGGAGTGATTGTGGTTGTATTTAAAAGTCTCACAGCCCAAGGATAGAAACTACAGTATCTTTAAACTTGTTTGTTCGGCTGGCTATACTTTGATGTCTTCTGCCTGATGGTAAAAGTGCAAAGAGACCAGGGTGTGAATCATCTCTGAGTATCTTCCTTATTCTGCTAAAGCAGCGAGACCTGGCGATGCCATCCAGTGGTGGCAACCAATGGTTTCTTGTGCCAAATTGATCACTCTCTGTAGTGCCTTCCTTGATTATGTTTTGCCCCACTCCCCACCCCTATATCCCAATGAGAACCAAGGAGGAGCTTGCTTGAGTCTCTTCTGCATACTGTCATGTTTCCCAGGCCTTAAAGAATGCCCTGTGTTTCTATAATAAGTCTTAACTATTTCCCTCAAGGCCACCCTCCTGATTCTGTACATTCTAGCTAAACACAGACCTCCTTTTAACAATTGCTTATCTACCTCTACAATCAGTTCTATCCCATTTAATTTGATCTATTTTCAATCCTGTTTTTTCCATGTTTCATAAAAGCTACATTACCACAATATTATTGTCTTTCCTGTGAACTATGTGCCTTTCCCAATTATGTCACACTTTCTGTTCCTCCTACATCCGTGATGGCAAACCCGTGGCACCACTGCCAGAGGTGGCACTCAGAGCCTTCTTGACTGGCACAAGCACTATTACCCCAGGTCAGATCTCTGTGGCATTACTTTTGTGAGCTTCTGTTTCCCTGCAAATGACGAAACAGAAGCTCACAAAAGAAAAAGATCTTACCTCTTACCATGCTGCCAGTGTGGGGCTGCCCCTCCGGCCAGCTGATCTTTGGGTCTCTGCTGCACATGCACATTTGTGCACATGCACCTTTCAGTTTGGGCATGCACATGTGTGCCCTATGGGCACTCAGTGTCTAAAAGATTTGCCATCACTGTCCTAGATTATCAAAGTTTATCAAAGTTTGAACTTCTCCAATTATTGCAGTTCTGCGAGGCAGCTATCCTTATTCTTCCTCCGATATTAATGTATTCTGAAGAAATAGGGATCTCCAGAGACTCGGTCATCTACGCCAGCGGTCACCAACCAGTGGTCCGTGAGAAAATGTTGGTGGTTCACAGAAAAATCATTTGCATTTTTATATTGTACTAAATACTATTTATCTGTTTTAAAAAATTCATATAAGTGGTCCGCAGGATTTAAAGTTATGAATTTAGTGGTTCCTGAGATCCGAAAGGTTGGCGACCTCTGATCTGTGCCATTTCTTTTTCCATTTTAGGGTAGCTTTGAATAGCTTTGTTCAGTTCTCTCAAAAAAGAAACCAAATAGCAGCAGATGCCAAAGCTGTCCACCAGGTGGCAGTATTTGAATATAGATGCTAGCAGTAGATGTTTATTTATTCAGTTTGATGCAGCTTAACTACAAATGACTTTGAGCAACTCACAACACAAATAAAACCAATATTATAAAAACATCCATCAGAACCAGATTTTGACAAAAATAAAAAGAGCGAGATGGTGAATCTGGCAAACCTCAAAAGTTAGAATGTTGAGAAACTTGCTTCCAAATGAATGTGATGCATTAATTCATGATCATAACCAAACATTTATAGGTGATATATCAACAGTAACCCAGCTATTTGTTACGAGACTGCCTTTATGTTCCAGCGAAAGAAGAAAAGGATACCCAAATGAGGGAAACCTATAAATAAATGAAGCTCTCGCAATGCAGTATGGCATAGGACAGGGGTCTGCAAAGTAGCTCTTTTAAGACTGGTGGACTTCAACTCCCAGAATTCCCCAGCCAGCTATGCTCTGGGAGTTGAAGTCCACCAGTCTTAAAAGAGCCAACTTTGCAGACCCCTGGCATAGGAGATGTTATTGTTTATTCCCTTGTGGGTTCAAAAGGAGGGTTGGTAAAACATAATGGCAACAAGTAGAAGAAATAATGAGATCCTTAATGTAACCCCATCTATTGTGTGAAAGCTCAAGAAATGGGTGATACTCTTTCTTTTCATTTCCCTTAATCTATGATGACATTAAGTACCGTATTTTTCAGACTATAAAATGCACCAAGATTTTGAAGAAGTAATTAAAAAAAAAATTGCCTTCCCCAGCCCCAGGAGCACTTTGAAGGCCTCCCAAATCCTCTGCACGTCCATTTTTGCAAATGGGGCAAGATTTCAGAAGGCCAACAATGGCTGTATTCAGTGTATAAGACGCATCCAGATTTTCACCCTCTTTTTGGAAGGAAAAAGGTGTGTCTTATACTCCAAAAATACGGTATTTGAAGGCAGATAGAACTGCATTTTAGTCCAGGACTGGAATGGAATGGCAACTCATGCAATCCAATTCAGTATCACCTTCGTTGTTGCAAAAATAGGATTATATAGCAAGTTTTATTAAATGTTGAAAGCCCTTCAAATTGTTTCCACCATTTTGGAACGTTCGTTAGATGATAGTGGTAGTAACCATTTATGAGTTTATCTAGTAACATTTGACCTGATAATGGCCAGATTTTACTTTTCATATCTCTGTGCTAACTCACAGACAGTAATGTTTTCCATACTGTTGTATTCTTTGCCCATTGTTAGAAAGTGATAGGAATATAAATGAATTTAATCCAGGAAGAGATTTCAGTTGCCTCATTTTTACCTCCATTTTTCCAGGTTCTTGTTTTCTACCATCATTCTATATATGAAACATACCCCCTTCTATGGGCAGGGAATAAAATGCCAGCTCCCTGGGCAAACACAACTAATGTGCATAAACTTCTGCAGTTCTTGGAAACCACCCTGAATGAGCGAGCAAAACATGGAAGTTTCCATGTTTCCCAAGCTATTCTCACACCAAGAGTCAAAACTTTTGCACGGCACCTCAGCCGTGGCCTGAAAAACACTCTTGTTCATAGGTAAGTATCTGCTTACGTTTTCTGTCCAACTATTGATAATTAACTAAATAATAATAATAATAATAATAATAATATTTTATTTATAAACTGCCTCCTCTCCCCAAAGGGACTCGGAGCGGTGCACAGGGAAAAATTAAAATACCAATATAAAATACATAAATAGATAGATAAAATACGAATTAACCCAAATTATCCCTGCGCTAAAATCACCCTATCTTAAAATACACTAAAATCCCCTAAAGCCCTATTAAAAGACGGAAGACTAACCTAGGCCGGCCAAGCAGAAAAAGTGTGTTTTTAATTTTTGACGGAAGGAGCGGAGGTCCGTGGTTGTTCTGATAAACTGGCCCATCTAATAAAGTCATTAAGAATCCTTTGATTCTTGGGAGAGTATTGTAAGAGTCATTGGGAATTGATAAATGAAAGTTAGTCACCACAGAAATGTGATGTTTGAGGAAAGCTGCTGAAGTAACCAGAAAAGATAAAATCAGCAATGAGATCATAAGGGAAAGAATTGGCATAGAATCAATTTTAAACTAAACTAAGCTAAACATTTTTTAAACATAAAAAAACCAGCAAATAAAGTGGTTTACTCACCATGGCTTGAGACTCCTTGCCATAAAAAGCATATACAAAAAGAGGAGAAGGCCAAAGAACATGAGGTAGACTCAGAAGAAGATGGAGAGACAACATCAAAGACGGACTACAACAGCATCAAATAACAATGGTTGAGGCCTCTAGAAGAGCAGGAACCAGAATTTTGTATCTCCCTCAACAACTGAAGTGGTTAAAAAAGTTAAAAAGAAGAAGATTGGGAACTGTCCTCTGGAGATACTTGCAAATTGGGGGTGGGCAGAGAGAATATGCCACCTGTTTCCCTTTTCCATTAGAACCAATTAAAAAAAACCAAGGAAAATGAAAGAGAAAAAGTGTCATTCTTAAGTTTCAGAAGAATACATTAAGCAGATTTTGTGTTAGGATCATTCAGAGATAAATTTGTGATGTGATGAAAATCCTGTTTAGATTTTACGGAAATGTGCATACATACATCATAAAGACTCATTAAATGAATGCCATATACAATAATAGCTTTTTAGATTAGGAAATACTTTTTTGCAACGGAAACATTTTTATGTCTGTAAAAGGCAATTATGAAGGCAATAGAGATGGCAAAACCAGTTCTTTCCCTGAAGAATGTCCTCTGATTACCTGGAACTCATACATGATCTTCTATTATAAAATATAAGCAGGCATTATCTTCTGGGATAAAATAAGGCTTTGTCTTTCCTGCTTCTTTTTGGCTGAAATTGAAGTGACTTGACATATTAGCGACATTTCAAAAAGGTAGTCTTAAACCTATCACCAGTCTTCTTTTGAAAGAGAAATGGCCACTTGGGTGAGAAAAGATTTCAGAAGTAGAAGCAGAGAGAAAATTATTTCCTTTAGTATTCACCAAAAGCTGGAAAGGAGCAAGGAGGAAGAAGTTACCACAGCTATGAAATTAATAATAATAATAATAATAATAATAATAATAATAATAATAATAATAATAATAATAATAATAATAATAATAATAATAATAATAATAGTAGTAGTAGTAGTAGTAGTAGTAGTAGTAATAATAAACCGCACCCTCTCCCCGAAGGGACTCGGGGCGGTGCACAGGAAATTAAAAAGCATATAAACATAACAATTATAAATATTTAAAACCCAATTAAATAAACTATCACCCTGCGCTAAAAACTTAAAATCCTTAAAACTATTTCCCCTTAAAATCCCGATTAAAACAATTTAAACTTCAGACTGAAGGCTGGTGAGGTAGATTAGGCCAAGCCGGCCTGATAGGTCTTTAACTTTTGGTGGAAGGAGCGGAGGTCCGTAGTTCTGAGTTCGGGGGGTAGGTCGTTCCCAGCTCTTTCTAAGTTTTGCCTCTTGTAGACATACATGTAGGACAAGACACATATAACTCTTAGGCATGAGAGTTTTTTGCTCAACAGTCTTGGCAGCCCGGGACCCATTGTGCTATTTAGTGATAAAATCCATTTCCTTGTTGGTCATTTCTCTGGAGATGGAGCAGCAGAGAAAATAGTGCAGAGAAAGATACACTTCCTATTCTTCCATTCCTCTTGTCTCCCTGCTTGAAGAGATATTGGGCCCCACTAGTAAACAAAAGAAGGTGAATATTGTTTACTCCTTCTAGATACTTGAGCAAGAACCAATGAGCAAAAGGAGACTCACTCTGGAAAAAAACCCTTTGTCTGCTTGTTTGTTTACCATTTTTGTCTACTCATTCAATCCATCTAGCTCAGTGGCATGGAAGATCAGACTAGGAAAAATAAGAAATTTAAATGTAATAATTGCTCCCATCAATGGCTTTTCTTCATTCAAAGTAAAAGTGCCAGTGTTAAACCTGAACATTTTCCAATGATGATTTAACCTTGCATATAATTTACCTCTGAGTGACACTTTTTAAGATAATTGAGGAATTAGTGGAGCAGGATTTCCACCCCACACTCCCAAAAGACAACTTTGAATGCAAGTATTCCTGGAAGCTGTACATTGCACTGCGGCTTTTGCACAAATATACAACCACAAAATACAGTGAGAGCAAAAAAGAAAACAAACAGAACCATCTCCTTCTGTATCCCTTGAGGAAAATAGTGGATGGGTGTCAAAATGAAAACGTAGTCCCCGTTGGCAGCTTTCTCCTTTCATGAGTATTATTCATAAATGGAAACTTGATGAAAAATATGTCATTTTTAAAACTACCATGTTAAAAATTTCCAAATACCTGTCATTGCCCACTTCGTATCTGTTTTTTGCACATCGTACCTTATCTCTATTTGAATAATTATGTCTCTAATTATTTCTATAAAATAAGTAATTTCAAATAGTTTCATGTCAACTTTGTTAGAATTCAAATATCGCTTCACTGTTCAAGCTAACAACAATTAAGTTATTAGTAACTACGTATAACATGGTTTGTTTGGTTTTGATATAGCAAGATATATAGATATAGTCAGTACTATCATAAGTAATTGGTGGCTTCCGGATATTCAATTCCTAGCAGGATCATCAATATAACTGATAAAGTCATGAGGGAGTTATATTGGTTAGTAGTACTGCAGGCTACTTGTACTGACTGCCTACAGTTTGAATCTCACCAGCCTGAAGGTTGACTCAGCCTTCCATCCTTTCAAGGTGGATAAAATGAGGACCCAGATTGTGTGGGGCAATATACTGACTCTGTAAACCACTTAGAAAGGGCTGTAAAGCACTGTGAAGTGGTATAGAAGTCTTAAATGCTATTGCTATTGCTAATATGTATGAATCAACAAAAGCCACTATTGAAGCGAGATTATTATATATATAAAACCAAAATAAATAATAATCCTTAGCTTTATTCTGAAGATATATTGACAAATTAACGGTGACAAGGTTCTGTTTTCTTCAATTACAGTGCTTAATCTAGTCTATTAACACTTTTAATTTCTCATTGCCTTTAAGTTATTGCAGTATTAGATGTGTCAGTTATAGTAAAACAGCAAGTAACCTGCTATAACTTCAGTTGACAGAAAAATAGTCTAAGCAGTGGCAATACACAGAATGCTGAAACAAAATCAATTTTTATTTTATTTATTTTATTTTATTAAATTTATACCCCGCCCTTCTCCTTGCAAGGACCCAGGGTGGCGCATAAAACCCTAAGAATTTAAAATTTATCCACATTTAAAAGTCAGTAAACAGGGGTTCAGAGTTAAAGATCCATTGTTATAACTCAAATTACTACTTTTAAAAAATAATTGCTCTACAGTTATAAGGCACTAGATGGTGCTAAATTATTTTCCCTTCCAATTACCAAATGTGTTGGTAATTATTTTAATAGTAAAAAGAATACAATTATGGATAATATTCCAAATCGTGTGATACAGAAATATTAAGTCAGCAAAAAGTAGGCAAACCAATAAAATATTACTTATTTTGCTTATATTATCGCATTCCTACTCTAGGTTGAATAGCTGAAATAAAATATGACTATAAATATAAGCTACATAGATACATAATGAACTAGGCAATGTTTAGTTTGCTTGAAAGAGGTTTCTGGATAAAAGCGAATTTAAAAAGGGTTGTCATTCTTCGCATATCAATTGTATCTCTAGTGGATTTGCTTCTCAAATCCAAACACTTGAAAGCAAAAATTCATTTATAGTGTTCATGATGTTTATAGCACCATCTCTCACTTTATTGTAGGGAAGCACTAAAATAATAACTTTAAAAAAACATCCAGGAAAACAGTTTACTTAAATTGCACCACCTGCTTAAATGTTTGCCTAGCACCTTTATCTGTCACTAAATCATAACGTAGTCTAACCTATTTGTAAATAATTTAACCAACTGTTAAATTATTACTTGGCATAGTATGTGAATAGATCACAGGTTCACAGTATTTATTTTGAATGCTTAAATGTTGTTGGGAAGATGTAGGTGTTAGTGGCATATCAACATTAAACAGTCAATTTTAGAATTTTAGATACAATATAAAAATAATACACAAAAATGTTGATAAACCATTAGTCTGGCTTTAATGTTCAGCTATTTTCTGAAAGTAGACATAACTTTAGAAATATGTATTGTTTACCTATTATGTGCCACTAAAATCCTACTTATGGAAAATTTAGATGGTGTTGCAATGCATTTGTTAATTTCTCTCCCCCTTCTTGACCTATAATATGGGACGGCTTCAAATGTGGCATGTTTTTGCTGATTTTTAAAAAAATGATAAAGTATATGTAATACAAATAATTTTCTTATTTCCAAGAAGTATTTTAGATTATCATATAGACATAGTTTACAGTGGAGTCCTTGGTCCTCTCTGATCTTGATTATTTTCTTGCAGATATTTCACTACCCAACTAGGTCATATTTTCAGTGCTAGCACAACCTAGCTTGGAGAGCACTAAGAACTCCCCAGTTCAACCCTGAGATACAAATATTCTTTTCTATTATGACATAATACACAATATATGTAGACAATATATCATTATCTATAGCATAAAACAGGGGTAGTCAACCTTTTTATACCTACCACCCACTTTTGTATCTCTGTTAGTAGTAAAATTTTCTAACTGCCCACCGGTTCCACTGTAATTTCCTGACAGAACAATTAACCTCTGGAACAGCTTGCCTCCAGAAGTTGTGAATGCCCCAACCCTGGAAGTCTTTAAAAAGATGTTAGATAGCCATTTGTCTGAAATGGTATAAGGTTCCTGCCCACGCAGGGGGTTGGACTAGAAGACCTACAAGGTCCCTTCCAACTCTGCTATTGTATTGTATTGTAATTGTTATTGTAATGGTTATTTATATAGTAGGGAAGTCAATTAAATTTAAAAAAGGAAAGTGCTTCAGTATCGGACAAAACCTCTACCTCCCACCATGAAAGCTGGAATGCCCACTAGTGGGTGGTAGGGACCAGGTTGACTACTACTAGTGTAAAACATGTCTCATATATTTTCCTTTATTTCTCATAGAAATCTTCCTTTTATTCTGAACTGGGTGAAGTTACAGAAACCAGGAATCATGGGAGTTAACATTATTACTTCCGATTTTGTGGAACAGGCTGACTTTGCAGCTACCATCATTGGGTTAAATAATCTCCTTTTAGAAGGTAAACAAATCCTGATTGTTTAAAGGGGAGATTCATTTGGGAGTATTCCATTTATATCAATTACTCTATTTCAACACTGCCAACTGGCTTTTGTTTTTGTTTTGTTGACACAGCATGAAGACAAATAACTTACATTGACTTCAATACATGGAGCTAAACTTGCAGGATAGCACATCCTTCTCTGCTGCACATAGGAACATTCTGCCTGCCTCTGTGGAAATACAGGATGTGATGCTGGCTGACCAACTGCAGCTCAGCGCTACAACACATGGAAATTATTAGCAGAGGCCTCTTCATGGACTTGCTGAGTATGTGCATCCTGCATATCATGAAACCCGGAACTCTGGCTTGAAGGATAATAAATTATAAGCTTGGATTCATCAGGTTAGCCAACAGTTTACCTCTGCGGATACCTCAGGCAGAAATACGTGCTGCGCCTGTTTCATTACTACTGTACAGCAGGGGTCTCCAACCTTTGCAACTTTAAGTCTGAAGGACTTCAGCTCCCAGAGTTCTCCAGCCAGCTTTGCTGGCTGGAGAACTCTGGGAGCTGAAGTCCTTCAGACTTAAAGTTGCAAAGGTTGGAGACCCCTGCTGTACATTATATATACAGTATATATTCTATAATATATACTGTAATAGTATATATTCTGCTACCTCGGTCATTCTTTAGGGAAATATCATTTCTATTGTTTGCTGTGGTAAATCGTTGGTAAATACAGTAATGTGTGTGTATATGAGTTAGTTATGTGTTTAGACCTCCATTTTTTTACTTGAACTTGCATTTTAATTCATTATTTTGGAGTATCCTAACTGGGTACAGAGAGGAATTATTTTAAATGCAACACTATTTATTTTGTGGATATTTTTTTTAAAAAGTCCTAGATTTAGAATCACTTCTGAGAAGTATGTGGCTAATGCCACCTAACCTTTATCTCATTCTGGCATAATTCACTCCTAGCATATTGGAATTTGCACAGAAGAATGTAAATAGGAAATGGCACTCCAGGGTACAACGTACCTGCCATCTTGTAGAATTTATTTAATGCAATACTTTTCAAATTGTAAAACAGCATTTATTTATTTATTGTAAAAAGAAAAAAAAAGGTTTGCTATCCTTTTGTAGCTTGTAGCTGGAAATTGCTATCCTTTTGTAGGTTGTTGCTGGAAAATGTATAGTTATTTTCCAAAATATCTGTTTGGAAATTTCTCATAATATTTTTATAGTAGTTTGTGTTGTTAACATGCACTGAATGTTTTAATGAGACTTCAGGGAAGAAAAGATTTGAAACAAGTTTGCTTCAAGTTTCGAGCAAACAAATGTTCTTCAGAAATCTCAGTTGCATTTTGGATGTTCTGAGTATCCAGTTCTATTTCAGGGATCATTTCAATTCCTGCAACAGTGAACAGAAAATGAAGGGAATATGGACTTACATACCTTAGTTTTCTGCAGGACTTCTTTTATTCATTCATTATTTATTTATTTATTTATTTATTAAATGCATAAGTGGCATAGACACTGGGCAATTTACAACTGTGAAAAACAATCAAAACCATGTAATATAGCCGTAATGGTGAACCTATGGCAAGCGTACCACAGGTAGCACACGGAGCCCTCTGCGTGGGCTTTTGGCACTCAGTGATGAAAAGGTTAGCCATCACTACAATATACATTTGAAGGGAAGTTGGAGAAGAATAGCAATCAATTAAACATGCAAGAGTCTACCAAGGGTTAGACTCCATTCTAATCCAGGTCCTGGGAATAATGCCATATTTTAAGGATTTGCCTGAGCAGAATCAGGATGTTTATCATTGTTACAACCTGAGGAGGAAATCATTGTGTATCCACAGGAAATATCCCCAGTCAGTTTTTCAACCTTAGCCATTTGAAGATGTATGGACTTCAAGTTCCAGAATTCCTCAGCCCGCTGTGCCATGCTATCGTTGAGTGGGGAATTCTGGGAGTTGAAGTGCACACATCATCAAGTGACCAAGGTTGAAAAACACTGTCCTAAATGGTTTAAGTCCTTCTGGTGGTTGATGGCTAAGTTTTTGCTGTATATTTATTTGAATAAAATAATGATTTCCTGTTACATCATGGTAACAGCATTTTACAGTTTTTGTTTTGTGTTTCTTTTATGTTTCTTTTCGTTTGCTTTCAAGTTGAAGTTTTAGCATAAAAGAATAATGAAAATATGTTGTGGTTTTTGTCATTGGTATTAAGAAAAGAATTCTAGTGGTCTCAGATAAGGAGACTGAAGCCTGCCCCTAAGGAACTTTTATTATCATGTGGGGACAGATTTTTCACTATAAAGCTCAGAGTTGTTTGCATCATCCTCAACCACTTTAAACTCTAAGTCAGGGGTGAATCATGCTGGTTCAGGAATTCTGGGAGTTGAAGTCTACAGTTCATAATGTAGCCATAATTGTCCATCCTTTTTTAACTTGTACTATTTATGGCCTAATTTAGAATTTGACAAGTTTCCCTTCTTTGAACTTGAGGTATATATTTATAATAATCCATTGGGCTGAAATCATTTTTGTAGACTATGAAAATCACTTGATGCTTAATTATTCATTATTAAATATTGATTAAAATTTAATCCAAAGTAAATCAGTATTAATATTTAATTAAGCTGCTATAGTAAGCAGGTTCTTTTGGCAATTGTTGATTCCGTACCTGGAAAAGGATACAGATGAACAAGGCCAGTATTGTCAGAATTTTGTATGCATTTTCCACTGTTAATTTATTTTTCTGTTAATTATTTATAGAGTATTCCAAATCATTACATTCGCATTCTAGTAGAGTTTAAACCTTTTTAGGAAAGGCACCAGAAAGTTGCTGGATTACACCTGTTTTTGTGAAGTATTTTGCATCTCAGTGCTTGCCTTTATGAACTTTATCCATGGTTTGCAGACATTTGGCCTGTTTTGGAATGATTAGTTCCATTATGATCTGAAAGTCTCACAAAATGCTATGGATATCATCACATAGTAAGACTGGTTTAACAAAACAATTACTGGGGGGGGGGGTGTCACATAACATCTATACCTAGACAATAATGGTTCAACGTGGTAGACTTGTTCACTTGCTGCAAGTGTACCAGTATTTCACAACAACAAAAAAGTAGTTTGAATCGTCTTTTTCAGATTTTTCTTGATTTTTTAAGATTATGCTTTTTTTTGTTAGGTATAAATGGAATTTCTTTATATGGGGATTCCTTTAATTTATTGTAAACTGTCTAGCGTGTCTGAAGCAGGCTATACGCAGATTTTTTGTATAAATAAACATTGGACTATAAATTATTCTACACAATTTTATCTAATGTAACACATGGTCCAAACTCAACCCTTAAGTATCCTCTGTATAATTTTCCAGAGGAAACCATTTTAGGGGAACTCAAGTGTTGGATTCTGTCCATTGTGGAAGTATGTAAATACTGTACTATGTTATAGAATTCCAACCTCACTCATTCACACATTCATGAAGCTCGGCATTATCAGCCTTCTTCAGGTGGCCTTCCTGCCTAGATGGCCAATTATTAATCCATTTTATTTCTCTCAAATCTGTAGAATATTGTATACTGTATCTTTCTTACATTTAGGTGCTTCATAATTCCCGTTTTTCAGTTATATAATTTCTGTTATTTTACCTGAAGTGACTGCTAATAGCAGCGTATTGTTCTTCCCTTATTTAAAGCTCAGGTTTCTCAGATAATTATGCCATGAAAAATAGCCAATTTTATACACCAATTTTTGGTAATGTTTTTTCTTATCTTTATTAGTATACGTATTTAACTACTGTATGATTCTCCAAATCATCAAGAAACCGTGAATTAATCTTCACAAATATTTGTTTTTATTCATGAAGATAAATAGGAAATAAAGAAAACTTTTCTTTTGTATTTTCAATTTTGTACTCTAAATCATAGTCAATACGGATATTTTGATTTATATTAATAAAAGTGAAGTATGAGTATATATGGTTGCAAATTAATAAAATTAATACAATATTAGATTATTATGTATATTTTCTTTAAATATTGTGTTTATCTCATTTTATGTGAAGTCTGAAGGAATTCTGGTTTCTTACTTTTTTGTAGACTTTGCTTTTTCTCCCTAACATTGTACACATTTCAATTTTTTGTTTAGAATGCCAGTTTTACTATATGTTTATTGCAATTGTTTTGAGTATTGTAAAATGAGAATATCTCACTTTATTTGTGCACATATACAGTCTTTTTTTTCTTTCACGTTTATTTGGTGCTTTGTTTTTAATCCTGAAAAGTCTAGATGTAATTGTTCTATCTGGACGAATATCATACAGTTATTGTATGCACAATAAAAGTTTTTTTGATATGTAGTACATTATATAGCTTGTTTTATACTCTTTGCCTTTATTTTGAACAAAAATATACAAACTTTCTTTGGTGATTACTAATATTGGTTTAAAAGAAGTTGTTTTTAAAGAAACAACTTATTTATTTTTACAATAAACTGTGATATTTTTTTTTCCAGTTCCACAAAATTGTCAGATTTAGAAGATGGCTCTCTCTTTCTTCTTTTAAATTACTCAAAATTTGAACATTTCTTTGTTCCAAGACCTTTATTCTTGAATTATTTGGAACATTTGTATAGTTCTTGAGTGATAGAGCTTGCAATAAGATTTGGTCCTCTGACCTCTACATAACTACTGTATTAAAACTCAAATCAGGTCTGGAACTTTTGCTGTTTTTATGGGAGACAAATAAACAATACATAACAGGGACAGATGTCTTATTGAGAAAACATTTCCAACATTTTACCTTTGAGAGAGGATAAGGTGTACAATCTAGAATAATCCAAACTAGTTGAAAGAAAATTCATACTACTTCTGATTTTCTTAGTGTCTTGTTCTGAAATCAAAATTTTGTCTTCAAGTCTTTTTGATAGTCACTCCTGTTTTGGTCTTCTCATGACTAGATTGTAGTAATACACTCTAGATAGACTGCCCTTGAGGATTGCTTAGAAACCATAGCTAATCTTAGAACGCCATGGGACTGGCAGTGACAGAGGTGTTATATTATGCTCATGTGAGCTACACTGGTTACCTGTTGGCTTCAGGTACAATAAAGGTGCTGGTTATCACCTATAAATCCTTCATGTGATAAGGCTCAGTTCCCTTCCCTCCTATTGCTTCCACCTGGCTCATGTATCAAGCAGACTTGGCTCAGTCAATTAAAATATTATTTTCTGGGATCTTGGAAGCATGTCTTATCTGTTGCGGTACCTATCCTCTGAATGGCATCGCCAATGGGATACATGCAGCTCCTCACCACATTCTGAAAAATCATTACAAATTTGGCAGGATTTTTCCAGCCCTGATCTAGGAGAATTGTGGAATCCCTATATAGCTTTTAAATGTTTGGATTTTTAAAAAATGGCTTTCTAGATTAGGGGTAGTCAACCTTTTTATACCTACTGCCCACTTTTGTATCTCTGTTAGTAGTAAAATTTTCTAACTTCCCACCAGTTCCACAGTAATGGTGATTTATAAAGTAGGGAAGTCAATTAAATTTAAAAAAGGAAAGTGCTTCAGTATTGGACAAAACCCCTACCGCTCACCCCTAAAAGCTGGAACGCCCACTGGTGGGCGGTAGGGACCAGGTTGACTACCACTGTTCTAGATGTTTTTGGTATTTTTTTTAACATATAAACTGCCAGAGCACTGAATTAGTAGCCTTAATTGAATTAAATGAATATCCTTTTAACCCAATGAACAACTTAGCTCCAAGCTAATCCTGAGCATATGAACAAAAAAGGATTATTCTGGATTTTGCCCCACACTACATTTGAATAAAGCATCTACGAGCTGTCTATTTTTGTATGCAAAGGCTGTCTTTTGTATACATTTTATATTTATTTATTTAATATAGGCATATTCTCTTGCAGTTTAGGATAGGCAATGTTATTGATTCATAATCGAGACATGCTTTCCTACCATTTAACATTATTTTGATTGCAAAGCAATATACTCTTTTGATTTTTTCTATTACTTTCCCTGGAGAATAGCATTTAAAGAGGGGGGAGGAATCTTCAGAACAGTTCAAGTCATACTGATTTGCACAACCATTCCTTTATCTTATGAAAGATCTTTTGAAAAAGTGATAAGTTTATTGCTTCAGCATAGCCACATTCCTGAATAACCATGACAGAATATTTGCTTTTTATGGAACACATGCATCACAAAACCCTTAGTTGATAACGGCACATCCAGTTAACTTCTTGAAATAAAGCCAACTGTGACCTTGGAATGCTTTCCAGTTGCTTAACCTATTTTACCCTAAGGGAAACATTTAAACCTGAGGAGTTAAATAAAAGTTTAACATTTATTTAGTTCAACATTCTATCTAATTTAAATTCAAACAAGGCTAATGATTCACATGAGAGAAGTCTATCTTTGGAAAGTAAAAGGGACAAGTGCATGACATGCATTTATATTGGTAGTCTTACTGACTCAAATTTGCATAGGAGCATTTCGTATGATAATTTACTCACTGATGTATAAATGAGGTTTATTTGTAAAACAAAATAGGTATGTACCAAATTAGACTAAGCTAACACATTATTATTTGTTCTCTAGAAGACAAAAGTATTAACAATAAAGAATAGTGCTATATTATTTAAGAATTATGCAAATGTTCAAGAAATCCTGAGAATCCGTCTGGGTTGTAAAATCTCTTCATGATCAAGAGGGGGAATAATTTAAAACATTAAATTATTTATTATTAATTACAAAGCTGTTCATTGCCCACTAGCTGCCTTTCCCGTATCATCTTGGCTCAAATTTATAAAGTAGATGGAAATCAGATCAAGGTGGAGTCTTGACTTTGGTGAACAGGCTAAACATTACTTTCAACACCGTTTCTCATCAATTTATAAAGAACTAGCTCTGGTTCAAATGATGTTCCCTACGCACAGTCACTCAAGCACTCGTCACCTCTCGACTCGACTACTGTAATGCTCTCTACATGGGGCTTCCCTTGAGGTGCACCCGAAAGCTGCAGCTAGTCCAGAACGCAGCCGCGCGGGTGATTACGGGAGCGCCTAGACACTCCCACATAACACCTATCCTGCGCGAGCTGCACTGGCTCCCTGTGGTCTTTCGGGTGCGCTTCAAGGTCTTGACGACCATCTTTAAAGCGCTCCATGGCTCGGGGCCTAGTTATATGCGAGACCGCCTCCTGCCCCATACATCCCTCAGACCGATACGCTCCCACAGAGAGGGCCTCCTCAGGGTGCCGTCAGCTGGACAATGCCGACTGGCGACACCCAGGGGAAGAGCCTTCTCTGTGGCTGGGCCAGCCCTCTGGAACGACCTACCCCCTGAAATCCGCACCATCTCTGACCTCCGCCTCTTCCGCAAGTGTCTGAAGACACATTTATTCCATCTAGCCGGCCTAGCGTAACCCCCTGTATCGACCATTAGACAGTTTTAAATTTGGGATTTTAATTCGGTTTTTAGCACAGGTTTTACTAGAATAAGTTTTTTAAATTTTATATGTTTTGTATGTATTTTAACATTCCTGTGCGCCGCCCTGGGTCTGTTTGGAGAAGGGCGGGATATAAATTTAATAAAATAAAAAAATAAAAAAAAAAATGTTCATTACTTCCTGGAAAAAAAAAATTGGAAATTGTAAAAATAATTTGTGCTTTACCTATCACATGAAAGATCTGTAAATGGAAAGATTAAAATATGACAGTCAATCTGTAATATGTCCATTCCTGTGAAAACCTCCTCCCTCCCCCCCAAAACATAATAATAAATAAATCTAACAGGAAGCAGATTCAAATGTATTTGACAAATAATTATTCAAAGGTGAGAAATTACCAAACAATTGAAATGTCCAATTTCCTAAGATCATCAATAAGTTTTAAAAACTGTTAATAAATATTGACACATGGTAACTGCCATTTTTCTGTAAATATTTCTGCATATATAAATCTAATTTTGCAAAAACTAACATATTCTGTGTTTCCTATTTCCATAGTGAAACTGAACTCTACTGAAATCCTCAGAATTTTGCTTATAAGAAAAAGTTACATATTTCCTTTTTATTTCACTTTAACATATTTCCCATAATTTAACAAACTCATTATTTGGTAAAATATTCTGCTTAATATTGCATTGTAATGGATTACATTGACTTTTTTTTAAAGCAAAACAAAACCTTACATTTTTAAAACATTGATTCTAAATAGGCTGGGCATAGTTCACAATAACTTTTTTTGTGTAAGCCACTTAAAACAAATAAGAGGTTAGAGGTATGTAGCTATCACCTCCTGGAATGTCATGCTATTCGATGAACCTTATTCAGGAGCAATTTCCACTGGATTAGGCATTGGATCCATAGTAAGTATTTCTGTTTATTTTTTGCTATTGCTTTGCCACAAGAAAATGTGTGTGTTTTTTTATAAAAATAAAGTGATTAAATAAAAATTAGTCACTTAAAAAGCAGGAAGTTGATGTAGAAGTCCTATTAATACAATCCTTAATCAGCAGTTAAAACTCAAGGAAAAGAAACTGGCTGACACAGAGTCAGATAAAGGAGACTAATCCTGACTGCACAATTATGCATCTCCAAAGGGTGTGCCTACACCTCACATAAGGTGTGTCTACACCTCACATAAGGTGTGCCTATGCTAAAATGAATCACAAAATCCACAGGAAAAGAATACAACCAAATTTCCCTGGTCCAGGTCACACATGAGTCATCCCAAGTACTACGGTATTAACATTGGACAAATTTATAGTTTTTCATAATCCAAGACCAGAGGCCCTTATACTCTCCCCTACCCCCACCCCCAAATACCTCAAAGTAGGTGACTTAGTGCAAATAGTTGGTAAGGATAAATACAGCATTCTAAATGTTTTTCAAAAACAGGCAGCTTGATTTGGTGCCCAGCTAATAATTATGAAGTTTGCAATAAATTTAGGAGATTGAACTTCTTCCTCTGCTTCAGTAAAAGAACATTTACATACAAGGAAGTGGTGCCAGACTAGAGATATATTCCGTCTCCACTTCTATGTAATCTCAGCCACTTCTGAATTTACAGTTCATGCCATTTGTACTTATAGGTTACATGCTAAATTTAAAAACACTTTTAACATGAACTGCAGTTTTGCCCTCACTGAATATTTACTGAAGTAAGATGCACTGAAACTTCGAGTTTGATTTGAAGTCAGATCCACTGAAACTTTTCAGAAATTCTCAACTGAATTTTTAATGATTTAAAACCTAGAAAGCTTTTGTCTAAATCAGAGGTTTTCAAACTTGGCAACTTTAAGACTTGTGGACTTCAACTCCCAGAATTGAATGGGATGCTGTCTGGAGAATTCTGGGAGTTGGAGTCCATAAGTCTTAAAGTTGCCAAGTTTGGGGACCCCTGGTTTAAACTATGACATTTGACCACAGGTTGTTGGTGATAATTAACATGTTAAGTCTAAACAGAATAAAATGTTAAGAGATTTCTAAACAATCTCACTTTGCTGTGTACAAGCATTGAAATGTACACTATGTTACTATCTTAAGAAGAATTTCTATGACATGATGTATAGGGAGTATTTATCATCAGAAATATTGTCAAAAATGTATATGATTTTAATCATATAGTTGAAATGAATACACAAAGAAGGGACTTCTTATCCCCTTTGGAGAACGTGTAAAAAAGCTAAAAATTATTGGATGGGAAAAAAGTATATAATTTTTTTTTAAAAAAATCAAGGTTAATATACAATTCAGACCAGATTTTTTTTTAAAGTTGATGGACAAAAAACTTTTAAAAAATACATGGCATTTTGTTCTTGTACATTTTAACAGTAGCAAGACTTCTATACCCAGAGTTGGAAGGATGTGACAATACCTACAGTGGAAAAGTGATTGTTAAAGTTGATTGGACTAGGATGGCAAAAATGACAGCTCTGATTTAGAGAAATTGGCTAAATTTAACATGCTAAAACTGAAAGCCCTTTTTGAACTTTTTGCACAAAACAAAAAAAATGAAATTATGACTTATTAATTTAAGTATTAGTAATATTTATAGATTTTTTTTAAAATGGAAATTGTACTGTAATTATAGAATGGCAGTTGAACTTATGTTTTATCTATATTTGCTATAAAAGAATTCAGAAGTCATTTTTATGTCTATTTTTGTTTCTATAGTTTTTTAATTTTATTGTGCTTCTATATTTTTTTCTCTATTCTGTCTCTCTCTCTCTCTCTCTCACACACACACACACACACACACACACATACACACACACCCCTTAGGGGTTGTTTTTGTTAGTTTTCTTAGCTTTTCTATTTATCTTTTAAAAAATTAATAAAGTTATGTGGAAAAAAGTATGTCATATGTCACATATGCTTGGAATCCAGGTCAGCCATGGTCTAAATCTCATTTACAACACTTACTTATTCATTGGTGCTATGCAAGTGAAAATATGCTATTGGAAATTGCTCTAAAATATAAAGCTATAAAAGAAAAACACAGAAATTAGACAAAAATAGTATGCTACGTTAGAGATATTTATATGCAGCAAAACTATTTGCTTGTATAGATAAAAACTACTGGCATGGCACACCATATTTTTCGAAGTTTAAGACGCTCTGGAGTATAAGACGCATATTAATTTTTGGAGAGGAAAACAAGAAAAAAAAATTCTGCCTCTGCCTGCCAGTATCCATGGTATTCATCTGGCTAGCGTCCTTGCAGCAAATAGCAAACAGCTTGGTCAGCTTCAGCACATTATCAACACAAGTAGCTGATTGGCAGGTGGATCAGCCTCCCAGAACATCCCCAATCAGCTGTTCCAGGCTGCAGAGATTGCCACAGAACATCGCCGCCTCTGTGCCTCGCATTTTTGGCCTCTGTGCCTCGCTTTTTCAGCCTTTTTACACCCTGTGACACACATTTGCGTGTCACGTTTTTGGGCAGTTCCAGGCGGCAGGAAAAATGCAACACATAAAGGCCAAAAATTTTAAATGGTTTTAGTAGGTTTTATTAATGGTTTTAGTACAGGCGTATTATTTAATACATTTTTAAATATATATTTCATGTATTTTTTATCACTGATTTTATTGCTGCCTGTACACCGCCCTGAGTCCCGGAAGGTAGAAGGGCGGTATAGAAATTTAAATAATAAATATAAATAAATAAATAAAAAGGTGAGGCACAGAGGTGGCAATGTGTTGTGGCAAACCCTGCAGCCTGGAACAGGTCTAAAACAGAGTGTGCAGAGGCCGAAAACAGCCAAAGGGTGGAGGCTGGTGGGTGGGCGGGGCTTTAGAAACATTTGATGTATAAGATGCACCCAATTTTCACCATCTTTTAGGAGGGGAACTGAGTCTTATATTCTGAAAAATATGGTAAGTTAGAGGAAGACAGAACAAAGACAGTCCAAAGTTTTTATATATTCTAAGAAGTTGTGAATGTAAGTCTGGGCTTCATAAGTTTAAATCAGTGTCTATCAAACTTGACAATTTTAATATATGTGAACATCAACTACCAAGATTAACTAGTCAACAATGGGTTGAGAATCCATACATCTTTACATTATCAAATTTGAAAAGATACTGGTTTAAATCATCCTAACATTTACAGAAAAGCAGACTGGATTTTTATCAATTTGCTCAGTCCTTACAGTTCTTAATTGATCACATCTGGCTACAAGCAGTCTATTGTAGCTTTCCTGACAACTCTCATTTGTTATACCAGCTGGGAAGTCTTTTGTAAATAGTTTCATATAGTTTCTTATATGCCTCTTTGCATGTCCATGATGCTTCAGGACAAAGACTGAACCTGAGTTGTTTTAGGACAGTTTTTCTATGCACAGCATATATTCAATCACTGAACATTTTTTCCCTATTATGTTTAAGAAACATAATAAATGTGTCCTGCAAAAGGATTTTAAAAAAGAGCCAGAAATGATGCGGGCATATCCAGGACTCTCTATTCTCCATGATATTAATATGTTGTAGCCATATTATCTTGTTTCCCTCAAAAAGCTCAGACTTCTGGGGTTATCAGTAGACCATTGTACCTGGTTAAAAAATATATTCTACCATTATTTTCCCATTACATTATTCACTTGCTACTTCCATGAAAATATTTTTGTTTAATCCTAAAAAGAAAATTACTAAAGTTGTTGTAGCAGTATGAGTTCATGATAAACTAGAAACATACGCATTTAAGCACAAAAATATGTTCATGAATGTAGCAAGTGAATCATGTAACAGAGGCAAATAATGGTAGAGGATCTTCTTCAATCGGGTACAATGCAGAGGTGGGTTGTTCCCGATTTGACCAAGATTGGCCGAACCAGTAGTAATGGCAATAGGAAGTTCCACCCACCCGCCTGGATGCTTCTGAGCATGCAGAAGCGCACATGGGAGCACACGCAAGCCGGTAGTAAAATAATTGGCAACCCACTTCTGGGTACAATGGTCTACTGGTAACATCAGAAGCCAGGATCTTTTGAGGGGAACAAGATAATATGGCTATAATATATTAATAGCATGGAGAATAGTCCTGGCTGTGCCAACACTTGGGTCTTTTTAAAAATTCTTTTAGAGGACATTGTATTATGTTTAACAGGAATACCTTTTGTCTGAGTTAGAAAGTGGGTCTATTTCAAAAGGGTCATTCTACAAAATAATCATATTCCTTTGACTACACTTCATTCCATCTTTGAGTTAAACTTTTTTTTGTTTATTAAATTTTTGTCCCGCCTTTTTACTTTATAAAGCTAGGAACATACCTAATACTCTTTCCTCCTCCTATTTTTCCCATAGCAACCCTGTATGATGTGTTGGGCTGACAGAGTGTCATTGGCCCAAAACCACCCAGCTGGCTCCAAAACCACATGCAAGCAAATATCTATAGGCAACTTGCAGATATACCTTCTTCCGATGGCCGAGCTAGGAGTAAACCATTTATTTTGTTTCCCCTCTGATCAGGATGAATACTGTAATGAAGGGCTGATCCTTTATTATTATCTGCTTTGTTCACACTCCTACCATCTCCCAGAAGGTACATCTGGGCATAATTAAAACACAAGATTTGAGCCACCATTTGGACATTTATCAGTTGAGGAGTAAAGATTGGGAGGAAGATACATCTGGGCACACTTTAAATAATATAAATTGAGCCCTCAAAGCTACAGGCTCTCATATGGGATACAGATAATGGCTCTAAGCTATCTTTATCTTTGCATCTAAATGAAGGTTTATATAGTTACTGAAGAGGTTCTCAGAATTCTGGATTTCATTAAAAAGGAAACGAGTTGTTTATTATGCTGCACAGCCTGAAGGGCATCATTTACCCACTACACACAGGCTCTTCTGGTTTAAATATAGCACCTAGAAAATTATCCCTGTAGAAGGAAGCTTTGAATAGATATCCTGTTTTCATGATTTTCAAAGGTGAAAAAATGCTCTGCATTGTAACTTGAATGATTCCTACCCAACATCAATTTCTGAACCATTTGAAATATCTCCAAGAACCCTTGTTGTAAGGTATAACTCCCAATTTCTTTGTCAACGTTATGTGCAATTTGATTTTTTAAAGTATCTGACCAGACACATGGCTATTTGACGTTTCTTTCTTTGAAATTGCACAGTCAATGCAATGACAGATAGAGTAGAATTTAAAAGCGTAAAAGGGGGATGGGAAGGCTGCCAAATTCTCTGCACATTCATAGCTTTGCCGAACACTCTTGAAATCCTGCAATCCCTGTTTACAGCCATTTTTCTCCTAGCTGAACTTCTTTGGACTCCCAGCACATTACATAAATATTATACTCTATATGGTTGACAGATTCAACCCAAGCATTTATTCACTGTATTCATAAAACAGACAGTTTTACACACGTTTGAATTTATCCGACCAATCTAAATACTTCATAAGAATATTAAGGTCAGCATCATTCATTCATTCATTCATTCATTCATTTTATATAACCAACAATCTCACATTCATGACTGCACTAATAGTGGACCAATGCCTCTTTAAAGGGTGTTGGAATCATTCACACACACACAAAAAATATCCTACTGCTGAAGCCAAACCATACTTCACTTTCCTGGAAATTTTCACTAATCAAGAAAGCTTCCAGGAAAGCTCTAATGGCCAAGCTCATAGTCATAAGGATCCTTTCTACTTTCTCAGGCCCAAAAGGTTCAAACTCCTCCCAGATAACATGGCAAGACTGCCCCAGACATCTCAATAGGACGTGTACTAAGGCTGGCATCCAGCTGAATACAAATTGGGGTGGTTTTTTTGTCTAATGGATTGTTCCGTAAACTCCTCTGCCAGGCTCTGGAATTCTATTCAACAATCTCCTCTACCCAGGGGATGGGTTGCTACCAGCATTACTGCTGGTTCGGCATGCACAATTTTTTGCCCCCAACAATCTAGGTTCTCATTTTACTGATCTCGAAAGATGGAAGGCTGAGTCAACCTTGAGCTGGTGAGAATCGTATGACCAAACTGCAGGCAGCTAGCAGAAATAGCCTGCAGTACTGCATTTTAACCACTGTGCCACCATAGCTCATAATATGGCCTGCACCAAAAATGACTGCAAAATGCTTGCAACTAGAGTGTTCTTTTCCTGCATAGGTAGGAAATGTGAAAAAAGGGTCACTAAACATCCACAGAGAGATCCACAACTATATAAAAGCTAAACATTCTAATGCCATTAGTTCCATACCAACTAAGAACTGAAAACTAGTTGGGAATCATCTTTCCCAATCTAAAATTACAGTCTGAATTGTAATGTAGGTATCTTTGAACAACAAAGGCTCAACATTTGTTTTGAAATTCCATGAGCTGCTGCTGCTGCTGCCAGCATTATCTTAGCTGCGTTTGGTTAAAAGTTATCGGTGGCTTTTCAATTTGTTTATTTGTATAAGTAACTGGTGAGTAGTACAAAAAGATATCATCAAGGGCAAGCAGCCTCTTCAGATATATAACAAAGATCTTTCAAAGCTAAAAATAACTCCTGGAAGAATTTGGGGGTATTTTAAAGTAAGTTTGCATTTCTTAAATTTTTGTTTTGCCTTATTTGGACATACAAAACAGAATCCAGAAGTCTGTGTCTATTGTTCTCTGTATGGTTTGATTCCTGGGATAAAGGAGAGATCTTTTATGCTGCAGATACATTGCTAAATATGGATTGCATTAATAGCAAATGAATCAGTTTGCTGGCACAGCCAACTCAAGTTTCTACATCCCAGCTAAACTTAAAACATGCAGAATGCTATATGTAACTATTATCCAGAGAGCAATCTTGCATAGAACAGAAAGATATACTCAGCAGGGATGCAAAATCTGTACTTTATGAAACTTCTTCTGATATGATTTTAACAGAGGAATCAAGATTTTCCTAGATTGTTTTAATTTTGTCTCATGGGTAAACCCTCTTCTCCTTAATCCTCTAAAAGATAAGCACAGCCTAACTGGCAGAAAACATCATAACATCTTCTGATACCAGGTTTCCAAATATATATTTACTGAGGGAGGAAGACTTCAAGGCTTATTTAGCTGCAGGTTCATAAGGTATGCAGAAAGACACAACTTACTTATATACTTACTTATCATAGAAGTGCACTTTTATTGAGCTGTTTATTTTGATAGATTTACACATAGTTTATAGGTTTACTTTTAAGTTCTAATGATTTATTCATGCTGGAGTAAAAAGTTATGAAGATCAAAGAAAAATAAATATAAGCCTTTGCTCAGAATAAATCAGCTTCTATCCAATGCTAATTATGGTCCACAATTTCCCATCAAAACTAGATAGCATCATCCCAAGCAGTAAAGTTCATCTCCTTTTAGATGAACTCATTTCTGATAACTTCCTGGATACTCATTTAGTTCATCATATAATACAGACATTTGTTTGCCGCTGGCTAAAAAAAAAAAAAAAGATAATTTTGCATTTACCCATTTTAAAAGAATAAGCCTATTCTCTTAAAATATTCTATAAGTTTTCATCCAAATATAACTTAAATCTCAACCTATTTAGTTTCAACAAAAACAAGAAGATCGTTCTGTTCCAAGTGGTGAAATGCCACTTCGAAACACTGGAATTATTTTTATATTATGCTGCCAATATTTCACTCATTCTTTATTATGTGCTGGCATCCCCTTCCAATATTCCTGTTTGCTTAACACATTTTTGTGCTGAAAGCTTTCTGATGAGTTCCTTTAACTTTTAAGTCAATAGGGTGTGCTCTCTTGGCAAGAATATGGAGCTGGTTTGCCACTGATTTCTACAGGAATGTTTCTTTCAAGTGCCCCAATTGCCAAGTCCTATTGCATAGAATCTGCATTGCTATCATAGTTACCTTTGTCCCATTAATATGAAATGAAACAACATAAATGCATGACAGGATTTTCTGGACAATAAGAACTTATGAAGGTTGGAAATGTTAACAAAGATGCCAAGTCTCCAAAGATAAAATGGCTGGGGATTTTGTGCAAAGACACTGGATTACTGGTGTACAAATTTCTTGGACATATCTATGGAGATTCCTAGTCACCAGGTCATGGCTGTCTCAAAAGTACTTTTTCAAAAGGCAACTGGACTTTGTTTTTCCTTGGGAATGTTTCACTTCTCATCCAAGAAGCTTCTTCACTTCAGTTTTCTTGGACAGTTCAAGCTATTGAACTGCCTGTGGCTGTGATGGCAAATCTATGGCACACGTGCCAGAGGTGGCACACAGCGCCCTCTGTGGGCATGCAAGCTGTCGTCCCAGTTCAGCTCCACTGCACATGCGCCTCTCATTGGCTAGCTGGTCTTCGGGTCTCTCCTGTGCATGCACAGGAGGGGGTGCATGTGTGTGGGGTGTGCAAGAGGGGGGCACATGTGGGGGCTGCACACGCATTGCATTTTGGGGGTTTGGACATGGGTGCGTGCATATCCACGCACATACTTTGGACACTCGGCCCGGAAATGATTAGCCATCACTGGCCTATGGGAACTAGACTGTAGAAAAGTTGGAGCTGCAGGAAAATATTTTTAAAATCCTTGAGGACATAAAAATCATAATAAATATTAATATTATAATCATTTTAACTATTTCATTTTAACTGGAAATAAAGACCACTGCTTAGAGAGAGGATTCCTTTACTTTCAAGACCACAGCATGGAGGTTGGCTCCAAAAAGGTAGACTACAAGTTCTTATCCTAGGGTCCCAGATAGGAAAGAGTGTAGGAAAGAGTATAGGAAAGAACGGTTGCAGGAGCTGGGTATGTCTAGTTTGATGAAGAGAAGGACCAGGGGAGATATGATAGCAGTGTTCCGATATCTCAGAGGGTGCCACAAAGAAGAGAGAGTCAAACTATTCTCCAAGGCACCTGGGGGCAGGACAAGAAGCAAGAAGCAACTAATCAAGGAGAGAAGCAACTTAGAACTAAGGAGAAATTTCCTGACAGTTACAACAATTAACCTTTGGAACAGCTTGCCTCCAGAAGTTGTGAATGCCCCAACCCTGGAAGTCTTTAAGAAGATGTTGGATAGCCATTTGTCTGAAATGGTATAAGGTTCCTGCCCACGCAGGGGGTTGGACTAGAAGACCTACAAGGTCCCTTCCAACTCTGCTATTGTATTGTATTGTATTGTATTGTATTGTATTGTATTGTATTGTATTGTATGCATATCTGCAGAGGAGGAGTGTGCTTCTGTAGAACAGTTGTGCGTATTTTGTGTTAATCTGATAGCCGTATGGTTTCACTGCAAATCCATTTTGACATTTTTGGGGGTATGTATGAAGCATTTGTTTAAGTATACTGATTCTTTCCCTATATGTACATGTCTGCGAATGCGCTGTCAGATATTAGATTTTGTATACTTATGGCATAAAGTTTGTTTGGGGATCTCTTTTGTTAATCTGTTTCTGATTTGACTGAATTGCTTCTAGCCCTGCCAGTTCTTTTAGCTATGGTGATAGTGTTTATTTTGGCTGGTTTTCACACAGTTTCCCACTATTACCAGCAGGTCAATTTAGGTTTTTAAATAGGCTTTCTATGAGAGCATGATAAAAAATAATAATCTTACAACTATGACTTTTTAAAATAAAGATACTTATAGTGAACCCTATATTTTTATTTTCATTGGAATATAGGGTTCACTATAAGTCTTATAGTGAACCCTATATTCCAATGAATTATCAGTGTATATCCCATTGTTTTATGCACATAATCTGCCATATATATTCAAACTCTCATGTTACTAATATTTATGAAATGTGATTGGACAATTGTTTGATCACATTGCATAAAATTCTACAATTATTTCACTGGAAGCCTCTTTATATAATGTGAAAAAAATAACATGAATTTTCATTACTTGACTTAACTTTTTCAGCCATTGTCCACATCTGCAAAGTACAATTTCCCTCCTGACATTTCTGGGTTTATAGAAGTTGAGGCCTGCAGCTTTGGCAGATCCACAATGAAGGTTGCTTGGAAATCTTGGCCATCGTGCTAGGTTTTGATAGAAAGGTTGAAATTATCTCTGAATTTTTGGGTGGGCACCGTTGGCATTCTTGGTGTCTGAAAATATTAGCCAGACTTCCTCTGTCAAACTCAATATGCCCACACATTGAGATGCTGTGAGACAATGCCTGACTTCATATCTGGAATGTTGAAACATACCATCCAATCCACTCCTACTCTATGTTTGTTTGGAGAACACTCATGTAGACTAAAGAGCCATTCCCTCCCTCCGATAAGCATGCAGGCTAATAGTTTCTATCTAAAATATTTATGGGATGGAATGCACCTTTCCTTTCAAATCTGATCTACAATGAGAGAAACAAAAGAGTGAATTGTGTTGGGAGGTGGAATACTATTGCATGCCAGTGCATATTCCAGAGGATATTACAGAGGACCAATTCAGTGTTCCTTTATAATAACACTGAAGGGACTTTAAAATATTTATTAACTGAATATTGGATCTGGTGTGCAAAAGACCTGACACGAATACCTTTATTTACCTCTCTTTGAGTGGAGATTCAACACTTTTAGACTGCAATTCTTTATTTAGAGGAGTTTGAAGGCAAAAGAATGACAATTTTAGATCTGTTTAGTGGAGGTTATAATTGATATGTTGGTGTTAATCAAGAGATCGTAGTAGGAAGCAAAGATTTGATCTTATTTGACAGGCTTTCCAGTGAAAGTCCAGGAAGTTTCCACACAAAGTCCATGTGTGGTAAAAACAATAGAGTAAATAAGTGGCATAATGGCCAATTTAATTTCTTATTTGAATATTGTGCATTGAATATTGTCCATGATCCAATTTAAAATGATAAAGGAACCATCACTCAGTGACAGACCACAAGCCCTGCATGTCAAATACCCCAGACTTGAATTATAGGTAGTCCTTGACTTATAATCACAATTGAGCCCAAAATTTATGTTGCTATGTGAGAAATTCGTTAAGTGAGTTTTGCCCCATTTTATGACTTTTCTTGCCAAGTTTGTTAACTGAACACTGCAGTTGTTAAATTAGTAACACAGTTGTTAAGTGAACCTGGCTTCCCTATTGATTTTGCTGCAAAAGGTGATCCCAGGACACTGCGACTGTCATAAATGTGAGTCAGTTGTCAAGCATCTGAATATGAATTATGTGACCACGGGATGCTGCAATGGTAATAAGTGTGAAAAATGGTCATAAGTCACTTTTTTCAATGCTGTTCTAACTTCGAATGGTTGTAAGTTGAGGACTACCTGTACTGGCATTTCAATCTGATGCTAATGAAAAACAAAAACAAACCCTTACGTACACACAAACGGACATAAATGTAATTAAACGTTTCTGTGTCTAAATTACAAAGCATGCTACCTATGCATCTATATCAGGAGTGTCAAACTCAGGGCCCATGGGCCAAATCCACCCTGTGGGGTGCTTAAATCCATCCCACGGGGCTGGTCTAGGAATATCAAAGGACCGGCCCGCGGTGCCTCTGCCAGCAAAAATGGGCCAAAAATGTGCTCCGCGTGGCCCATTTTCGGCCTCAGTGGCCTCCAGCAGCACTCTACTGGCTGAAAATGGGCCACATGGGGGCCTCAGGAGGCCCATTTTCACCCAACAGAGAGCTGCAGGAGGTCATGGATGGTGAAATTGACGTGCACGCAGCCCCCCCCCCCCCATGCCTGTTTTGTCCGCTAAAGTGCTGTAGGAGGCGTCTGTCCCATCTCCCCTTGCCTGCTCCCCAGCCTTCCCCCTGCCAGGCCACAAAGGAAAACTACAATGCTGATCCGGTCCTCGAAGAAATCCAGTTTGACACCCTTGATCTATAATATATATCATAGATCAAGGGTGTATATATATATACATATTTACAATGTACAATATATTTGTACAGCATATGTCATTGGTTAAATTACCAAAATAATCTTTCAACATAGTCTTGACTGTTTCTTCCAATTAGGAACTATGCTTAGATCTAATTATTCATGCAAAATTATAATGGGTAAACTCTTGTTTAATGGATCATTCTTACTTATATGTATACTCTGAATTCCTATTTTTTTAGCCCTGTGCACACTTGAAAAATGATTTCAAAGTATTTTTGACCTTTAAAAAAGTACAATTATTTTATTAACACAGTCTCTTCATCTGAGACTTCTTTATCATGATCATAAGCATGTGGTGCAGCTACTTTAAGAATTATTAACTTAAACAGCTGGATTCTTTTTTAAAAAATCTCTCCTGTTCCAAAACTTGAAAAAGTTTCAATGAATTCAATGAATAGTGAAAATAGTAATGAATTTTTCCCAAGCTACAACATTCAAGTACTTTTCAGTCTATTCTCATTCTGGTTTACTATTTTAAACCCATCTATTTTATTTATTGTAAATAAATAAAAATGGGGTGGTTTTTTTTTTTAAAAATGAAACCATTAAAATACCATACAAATTTCCCCAGCACAAGAGTCTTCTAAAGCCAAGCTAAACAATTAAGAAGAAACAATGCTAAAACCTCTCTCAATATAATGTTTAGACTTTTAACACAAAATAAGGCCTCAGTTCTGTGTTCCTTGAATAAATCATTACGTAATTTAAACATCACTATATCTTTCACTTAAAAACACGTAAAACAAAGAGGTTTTCAAGGTAATTGTAAAATCCAAACCAGCCAAGCCACTTATACTGTGAAAGAGTTCTGCATGAATGGAGTCAATCCCTATTGATAGAAATAAATTTATAATCTAATTTATCTACATATTTGGGTCTTGGACTGAGTGGTGAAGTGGCCTACAGGTGAAGCTCTTGCTTCACAATCAGGAGGCTGTGAGTTAGATCCTATGGAGTGGCAGATATTTCTCTCTCTGGGGACGATGAGTAAATATCTACTGTAACTCTGCACTGCCAACAGGAAGGGCATCTGGCCAGTAAACACTCAGCTCCACTCAGTTGCCCAACTCCACCCTGATGCAAGGGATTATGGGGTCATTAAAAGACAAAGCAAAAAAAGGGGGGTGGGGTGGGGGTCTTGGACTAGGGAATCCAAGCTTTAAATCTTTCAATCATAAAAAACCAACTACTGATTTTAGACCAATCTCCTTTTCTCATTGCAATGTATTTCAGAGATCTGTTGTGGGGAAAGGAGTAAATGTGAAACACATGAATGTTACTTTAAGATCCAAGAGAAGGTTTTGAGTGGGGGGAGGGGGGGATTTAATGAACATGTTGGATAACCATTTGTCTGAAGTGGTATGGGGTTTCCTGCCTGAGCAGGGGGCTGGACTAGAAGATCTCCAAGGTCCCTTCCAACTCTGTTATTCTACAACTTCTATAACACTTTATAAGCAGTCACTTTTAACACTATATATTTAAGACTACAAACCTAAATAAGACACAAGAAAAAAATTTCAATACCTTTAGTTAAAATATACAATATGGGGAAAAAACAGGAGAAGAAAAAAAATCCTAATATAAATTGAACATTAATCAGTAGAATCGAAGACTTTTAGTACTGCTAGCAATGCATCTGGGAATGGAACATTACCATTTTACACGAAATGATGGAAGCTTTAGAATTCTTCAGATGTTCTGATTTTTTGGAGCCATTTTCTGTTCAATCTCTTCATATTTTCTTTTCAGCCTTCCTAATGTTGCGGTTTCCAACAGCAAAACTAATCAAACTTGGGAGGTTGTGGGGAAAAAAAACAGAACAGAAAATTCTGCATTCCAGAGCTTTAGATGTGTAATGATCTATCAAATATCTCTCAATCTAATCAATATCCGATTCTTATTTTTTTTTAAACTGTCTACTTTCTTGCAAAGAGATCAATTACTTGCTATTGCCTGTTAACCAATACTTTTCCTTAATTTGTTTTTAAACTGTAATTTTGAATGTTTTTTCTATAATTAAACTTTGTGATAATTCATTTAGCTGTATTCTGGAAACCAGAAATGTAAATATAGTATATCATTTGAAATTTATGTTAAATGACAGTTGGCCTTTGCTTTCTTTTAAGTTCCAACCTCACATATGCATGAGTGGAAGTAAATTATCTGGCCTTTAACATGGGTAAAAAAACAACCACACTTAGCAATCTAATATTGAAGAACTTGTTGCCTTAAAAGCACCAGGGAAACAATTGAACAGTACAATGTCTAAAATCCCATCCATTCTTAAGTATGGAATACAAACAGCAAGTAATGGCATTGGGGATTTCTCCACTGAGCCAAAGGATTAAGTTGCTGTAGTTATTTCTTGGTTGATGCTGTAGTCTACAGAAACTGGGTCCTAACAAGGAGAAGGGCGGGGTATAAATTTAATAAAATAAAAAAAAAAAAATCACGGAACCATAATAACTGTTTTGGATCAAACTGCTAGACTGAATTAAACTTCTCAGAGAAAAGGCATATTGTTCAGGAGAGCCCTGTGTAATCTCAATTTGTGTATCAAATGTTTATTTCAGTGCCAGTCCTCAGATATCTGAATGCCTTGCATGGTTCACATGCAAAGAAACATTTTTTTTCCTCAAGGGAAAGATGCACTGTGAACTTTGATATGAATAGAAACATTTCTGAAGACATAACTTTTTATTCCTTTTGAAACGATATAACAGGGAGTTTTCTTTCTAGAAGCCAAATTTTTTTTGATAACTTCTCAGTTATATTCTTTGTTGGCAAGGCAAAAAAAAAAAAGATAACCTTGAGTATGTATACATGTAAAACGCATAAGAATGCACCATATTCAATTGTTAATATATTTCATTTCCTAAGCAAAAGATCTAGGGGTTTTAAGCCTCACATCTAGTTTCTATTCATATTTTCTTCCCACCCCCCTCCCTTTCTTCTTCCAGACCTGGGCTCTGATTCAAGAAAAGCATACCATTCATATCTTCTATTCCTTTGTTTTCTTTTCTTTTTTCTAAGCAAGAAATAATAAAAATAAAGCTCTACAGACATAATCTAGTGCTTTTGAAACTGTACTAAGTACTTTCAACAGCAGCAAGCAATGCAAAGTATTTTCCAAACTGGTAATCCTCAATCCTTCAAAAGTAGTTTGAAGATGATGGCCAATATTTTTTACTACTTACTACTTTAGAATACTAATGAAATGAAATGAAATGAAATAAAATGAAAAGAAGCAAAGAATACCATTCAGTTAATTGAGTGTCCCATGGATCTAGATTGATAAAAATCTCATATTTCCATGCTTTTCCTTAGTTTTCTTACATGGCACATATATTACCATGCAACTTTAACCCATTTTGGAACAGGATTCATGTTTTAATCACAGAATGTAGGCTTTCATAGCTGCTATTGGTAAAATGACTTCTGAGTAATGCCATGTGAGATAATGAATACAATCTCTCCCCCATTCCACTCCTCCAATCTATTCAATCTGTTTTAGGTATTGGCATAATTAGTGAAAACTATTCATCACATTTATTATTCAACTCTAGGGTGTGAAAACTGTGGGAACCAGCTGGGGGAACAGAAGTTCAGTTGGTGTCAGAAGAGACAGACCAGTCCAGATGTAGAAGCTGTGGGAAGGAAATGTTTCAAAGAGATTCCACCTTAATTGGCTGCTCCAAGCCTGTCTGGAAATCTACCCTTACAGATTTTGTTTTTACTCTGGCTAGGATTAAAGATGCTTTTCTAAAACCTTTGTGTTGTTGCTTTTGAGGTTTGCCAATTATATGAGCTTGACACACCGCGGTAAGAAACTGGACTCAGACATTAGATAACTTTCTGATCTGTTGACATCAGAGATGAAACATTTTGCTGAAGTGGGAAAAACAATGGTTAGTCTAAAAAAAAAACCCCCAAACCTTCTGGTTTTATACCTCCATATTCTATCAACCGAGAATAATATATAGAGAAGGAGAAAGAAAAAAATAAATTGTTCCAAACAGGTACTCTCTGTCTAATTTTCCACTGCCCAATAACCATTACAAATTTTGAAGCCCAAAGTCTTGTTCAAAACAGGAAATACAGAACTAAGTTAGGACAAATTCATTAATTTCAATTGACATTTTGGTGATATTTTTTTTCTTACCTTGTTTTTCCATTCTCCCATCCATTCCCAAATTAGTTTAGCTAGAGATTTAGTTTCATTGGTTTTAAAAAGGGAAATTTCGATTATTTGGCTTCATAGATTTGAAATGGAGACACCCTCACATGTGAAAGATGACATACTTCACAAATTACCTTTTGTGCTTTCGGAATGTTCATAAGATTTTTTTTAAAGTTATTTAGTTTTTTTACTTTGGGCAGGAAGATTTAAAGCATTGTTCTACTTTGTTTTAAACAGAACTGACGAGTAATAGCCTTGGAAAAGCTAGGTCTATTAAGAGGAGAATATATGTGAAACTCTTTGGGCTCCAAAACAAACCTCTCAAATGGGACAAAAAATTAGAGATCTGTGTATCTCTTGGTTCCCATCTAAGAATTATCCAGATTTTTGCAGCCTAGACATGGTATGTCTCTTCTTTTTCACCCAATTTCTTCACATGCAGAAAAGAGAAGAGTGAGAAAAGAGCATCCAGCAACCATTATACTGTAGAGAGTGCTGTTAAGAGCAACAAGGGCTTTACATCTACTGTATCATATGTGATGGCTACTGGGCAATATCTGATCCAGGAGGAGCAAGAAATAAGACCGAATATGAACAGCAGTTCCCTTCTACAGCAGTCTTTCACTAGGTCTCTTATTGGGCTTTGTGCTTAGGCTAAAAAAAAATCCATCTGATCACAAATCACAATAGTTCACATATGGTAACCCTACCATGCCTGACCAGGAACCTGGGGGCAAGGAGAAGCCAATCTGGGGAAACCTTGTGGTCTAATAATAGTTTTCCTACTGCCTTCACTATACTTCTACTATTGGGCATTTTCTGGTCATATGCAAAGACAAGTCAAACCAAACCAGTAGTTCCTCTCTAAGGGCAGAGTGCAAAAGCACCAAGCAACCTTTCCTTTTGAAAGAACTTGTGGAATAGCCAAATCCAGGAGCCTAAAATAGGGTGAGACAAAAGTCCTGGCAGATAGGACAATGTGGAGCAGATGCATTTTCCACAAAGCCACAATGCTGATTTTAAATTAGAGCTGAATCAGTATATTTTCATCCCCCTAAGGTGAGATCTTCTCCCACCTTTTGGTTTTCTTAAAGGCCTTGAAGACATGGATGTGCCAACTAGCCTGGAGCCTCAATGACAGTATGGCCCTTTGAAGGTGACTAATGGAATAGAAAGCACAGCATCTCTCCCTGTGCATACTTTGTTCTCTCCATCTCCAATCTGCTTAAAAGGTAAAGAGTAAAGGTTCCCCTCGCACATATGTGTTAGTCATTCCCGACTCTAGGGGGCAGTGCTCATCTCTGTTTCAAAACCAAAGAGCCAGCACTGTGTGAAGATGTCTCCATGGTCATATGGTCAGCATGACTAAATGCCAAAGGCGCATGAAATGCTGTTACCTTCCCACCAAAGGTGGTCTACTTGCATTTTTACATGCTTTAAAACTGCTAGGTTAGCAGAAGCTGGGACAACTAACAGGAGCTCACTCTGTTAGGTCCAATCTGCTTTGTTTTATTTTAATTCAATTTTTAAATTTAAGATCCTTATTTATTGTTTTAATGTTTTATAGTGCTTTTTATTCAATATCTGTAAGCAGCCTTTGGCTAAATGGGCAGCATAAAAATATAATAAATTAATAAATAAATACAATATATTATCTCAATTGAAAAATGTAGAAGATAATAAATTTCACAAAGGTAAATCAGATTCCGGAGCAACAGAAAGATTCTTTGTTAAGTTAGTGTCTAGTAGTCTATGTCAGAGTTACAAGAGTCACTTTCAAGAGGAACACATCCAAAGTTGCACTGTGTGAACTTAAATCTTTCTGTGCACATTCCAGAGAAAATCGGATAAACACAATTTAAGCTGGAAGTGGGCTGCCCAGGGCTTTAGCAGCCTATAATTTCTTTTTTTGCGTCTACCTCAAAAATCACTCTAACCATGCCACATTATTCTGGAGACACAGCTGCCAAAAATCAAAAACATAGTTCTCTGCCATTTGTAGCAATGCATGAAAACAACAGTGTTTGAGCCCTTGAAATAGGATTAACAGATTTCACTTAAAAGTGACCTCCAATTGTCCTTTCCTCAAAGCTGCTGCTTAGCATCTTTGCCTGACCATAACGCTTTTTCATCTGACAGAAATATTGTACAGTTTTTGGCCAGTGTAAGTTTTTCCATCTTGTTCCAAACGCTCATGTGTGATTTAATGCAAAGACATAGGTTTTTTTTTTAAAGAAAATACTTTTGTAATGTATTTCAGGATATCTCTTTCAGGAAGCCTGAAAGAAAGGACACATGATAAATAATTTTCCATGCCCTCCTTTCTCCTTTAAGTCCCTCCTTTTTACCTTTAAGGGCTCCATAATTCAGTATCACGAGTCAACTGTTTCAAAAAGAAAACTGAGAAGATTTGGCAGATATGCTCTGATAAAACAGGGTGCTTTCAACAGCAAAGATGCTCTAATAGCAATGGAGCATCCATGTCATATGAAACCTTGTCAAATGCTCTAGACCAGGGGTCTGCAAAGTCGGCTCTTTTAAGACTGGTGGACTTCAACTCCCAGAATTCCCCAGCCAGCCATGCTGGCTGGGGAATTCTGGGAGTTGAAGTCCACCAGTCTTAAAAGAGCCAACTTTGCAGAACCCTGCTCTAGACCAGTGTTTCTCAACTTAGAAACTTAAAGATGGTCAACTTCAACTTTGAGAATTCCCCAGCCAGTGTGCTAAATTTCCTAAAGTTGAAAAACACGTCTAAAAGCCCAGGATGCAGGTACTTGAAAGCAGGCTAAGTATATACCGTAACTGGTATTTAGGCAAGAAGTCCAGAATCTTAGCCACCATCCAACTCTGAAAAATCTCAGGTCCCAGAAGCTACAAGAAACAAGTGTGAGAATGCAAAGCCAGGCTCAAATGATATTAGAAGTGAGAATTGTCAGTACTGAATCTGGCTGACTGAAAATGCTACAGTATTTCCCAGCACTTAGATGATTCTACGGCCACTCTTTCAGGAGGACTAGGAAGTAATGTAAAAAACTGTTGGTATAGATAGTAGACTAAATTATTAACAGTAGAAATGAGAGAATAGGGTAAGGCTAAGAATGAGAAATAATATAGTACATAGATCAAGTGAAATATGTCATGTGATCAAATAGACTTAAGATAGAGGTAAACCTTCATTACAACCATAACTGAGCCCATAATTATATTTGTAAGTCATTGTGTTTGGAAGTCAGGCCATCATGTGACTGCACCGAATTGTTAGAATGATTGTTAAGTGAAGACCATGCTGGTTAAACAAATACATTTTTCCTTGTCTATTTTCATCTTTTTAATGGTATCTGATATTCCAAAAGTAGTTATAGGATACAGCTGTTATAACTTCTAAATTGGGTTGTAATTAGCTTTGGGACAGGGGTCCATTGTAATTTTGAATGGTTGCTAAGTGGCTTCTCATAAGTTCAGGACTACCTGTAAAATCTTTGTATGTAGGATAACACGGTTTCGGTCCTTGCATTTCAAGTAGGACTGGAAAAATTTATATTCAAACCCTTAAGAAACTGTTTTTAGTCAGTGTCATATGTGTTCCTATATCATGCAAACCTGGAAGTATATATATCTCTGATTTTGTGCCAATAAATATTTCATGGCCAACAGTGTTTTGGCTCTGTCATTTGCAATGAAACATTGCTATGCAACAGAACTGATCCTGTCAATGAGCAGTTTTATATCAGGTACATCAGGTGGATTTTTTTTATGTTGTTAGGTCTTTACAACAAAACTGTCATGCTGGTAAATTCTGAAATAGAATTTCCATGTGATAAGTGAACAAATATTTTCCTGAAATGTAGGCCAATCATATTTCCTGTGGCTAAAATTCCCACTCAGAATATCACACCATTGTCAAAGGAACCAACTGTTGAACCAGGGATGTCTTGCCCATGTCATCATTTGAAATGTTCCTGATTGCTTAAAGAAAATTACAGTGCTGTGAAAAAGGAAATAATGTCCATCTATGAAGATTTAATAAATTATAAATAAATAGTATGGTTCATGAGTTCACCTATGCTCATCTTCTGTCTCCAACAGCAACTAACTCTTTGTATGAAACAGGAAGGCCCATCCCACTATTGTATATACAGAATAAGCTAATCAATTTTTGTTCCAGAGTTAAGGTGATGTAGTTATACCACGAAGCATGAAACACAATTACTGTTATTCAAGGCTAGAACTAAAGGGTGGTGGAACTTTAGGATCATAATTTAGACAAGAATATAATGGAAATCCTAGAAAAGAAGAAACAGGAAACAGATATCATAATTTCAATGAGCCATCACAAAACTTCCCTAGTAACTTATATTCCTACAGTTTCTTATTTTTTTATTTTGCTTACTGTTTGCTGTTGCTCAGTTGCTCAGTCTGCTTTTTTTCCTCCTTGTAGATGGAGATCTGCCCCAATTACGTAGTTCACATTAATTGCATAACATCCTGTATTATCATGAAACACTTAGTAATCTGATCACTCACCATTCATGGATACATCTTTCATTTCTGATACTGTGGAGTCCTTGGTGCTGAGCTTGGCTATTTACCAAGATTATCCAACTTGGTAAAATGATTAGTGCAAGAGCTAACAGTTATCTTCTTCAAGCTATTTTGCAGATTTCTGGCTATAGCTTCTAAATTTTTTCATTTTGAAATTAGATAGGAAAATGGTGTGCTTTAGCTCAGTCTTTGGCTACAACTTCTGCTAATTAGTTCCTTCTATTACTCCTCCTTTTGAATATCTCAGACATTAATCTCTGTGTCACTCATAGATTTGGATACATTCAGACTAAAGCATGAAAATAGCATTTCTTTCTGAAAATAAGAAAACAGAACCAATTGATTTTGTAAACTGGCAAAAGCTAACTTGACATTTAGTATTGGATTTCTTATACATCAGTTCACAGTAAACAGTAGTACGTTAACCAACTGTCCAATCAAAGAACTGAACAAAACAAACAAATAGCAGAATAAAAAAATATGATGTAAAAATTACAAACACTCCTTAATATAATTTAATGTAATGATTATATGCATCGAAAGATTGAAATATATTCCTTTGACCACCCAAATGCTACATATACAAGTAATAGAGAAAGGGCTGTAGCACGTGATTTGCATATAATTAATTCCAGATTTAATTCCTGGTGCCTGCAATTAAAAAGATGAGACAGCAGGTGACGGAAACAGACTGGAAAAAGCCACTGCTGGTCAAAATAGACAAAACAAAAAGCCCTGCTCCGTTAAGACAGATGGCAGGCTGAAAGTTTCATTCTTAATCAGTCCAATTTTAACATCTGTGCCAAGCTTTCTCATACAATGGGTTCAGCACCTCATGGGTGTGTGATACAGAGACAAAGAAGAAGAAAGCAATGTTAGGGGGTTGGTAACTTTTTTTTTTTTAAAGAACTGATCAGACTTGTAGAGGAAATTAGAGCATTATCAAAACTTGCCAAAAGGTTAGGGCTTTTTTCTACATAAGCTTGAAAGGGCAATTGCTACATTGCAAAGTTAGGAAAATTCTGCATATTTATAAATTAATATTAAATCACTAAACGTGCTATATTTAGTTCTTGCCCAACCCTAACATCAATGAAATCATTTGTTTGATTCATGGGGAATCACAACCATCCACTTGCCATTTTAGGAAGTTGAAGTACTACTAATTTTTTTTAAACATCACTGATTTATGCTTCCTTTAGACATGTCATGAGGAAATATCGTACATTTTTTCTGTAGAAACAAAAATGGATTTCTTTGGATATTTTCTTGAATATTTTATTTAGGGACATGTCTCCTTTCAAATGAAGATTATCGAAGTTCACTTAATAAATCTACCTAGATAGATTGTATATTGTACAGGATCTACTTTTAGGAACAAACATCACTGTTTTGGTCTTTTTGTAGAACTTGTGATCCACTAAACTACATAATAGACAGCCCCCATAGACTACCAGTCTCTATTAGGCCATTTATCAGGTTAGTTGCAAACTAAAACTTTACAGTATAATTTGGAGGTTTGATTAAAAAAATCTGAAGCTTCAGAACTTTTATCAAAGTCCACAGTGAAAGGATATATGGTACATATTGTTGGCCATAAAACCTCAAGTGCATACCATGCATTTTTAGTACCAAGCCTACTGCCAAGTACCAAGACAACCGTTTTGGATACTACTTTTGAATAAGAATTACAAAGTTTGAATCAGAAGATTTCTGCTATAGTTACAAACTGACAAATTAATGAGCTAAGCTAAGGCATCAGCCACTATAATGGCAAGAACACATCCACAATACTATTTCTAATCAAATCTTTTTGGATCAAATATTGTTAAGAGTAGGCCCTTAGGATTGTATGCGTATGACCTTGCAATACCTTCAGTGATAAATGGTGACCACGAGCCTGTTTATCTTTTAGTTGCAAATCTGTGTCTGCATGACTTCAGATAATACATCTGTTTGAATGGGGAAGAGGAAAAAAAAGTTCCTTTATAGAGGAACTGGTTATTAACTTCAACCAACCTAGAAGGTTTAATCATACACTGTGTACAAAAGGACAGCTGTGGTTTGAACAGGAACAGCTAACAGGAAAATAGCTTTCTATGTTTGCATATTAACCAAAATCTCCTAAACAGCATTTGTGGACATTAGAGTCACTAGATTTCGGTCAATAAATGTTGTCATGAAACAAGCTGCTTATAATAATAATAATAATAATAATAATAATAATAATAATAATAATAATAATAATAATAATAATAATAATAATAATAATAATAATAATAATAATAATCTTTATTGTCATTGTAAAAATTAATTTTAAAGTTAAAATTATTCAATACTGATGTAACTTGGTGTACATATTCTGTGAGCTCTGTAATATACTCTAAATATATACCTTTATAAAAGGGAGATTAGTAGGTCAGCCTCAAGGAACTCTTAATTTTTTCCAAACATTGGACTCTATAATTAATTGGGGTTTTTTTTAAAGGTATTTGGGATATTGTTAGAATTCTTAGTTACAGATGTTGAAGATGCTCTGTGACACACATACAAAACGCATTAATGCATAAGAGCGTGGCCAAGTCATACCTCCTTTATATCTTAAGCCACCAAAGATTATACAGGTGAATCTCCCAAATGGGGAGTATCTCTGTGGCTGGTTGTAAAGCAACTGAATGTGAGGTGCTGCAATAGCCATAACTTCAGAACTGTGTTGTAAGTAGCTTTTTGGAGATCCACCATAATTTCTAACTGCCAATAAGTAACCAATAATAAGTCAAGGAATGTCTATAGATGTGTGGAAGGAGTGTTGGTATATGGAAGACTGTCAAGTTACTGAGCACACTAATATAGCAAACAAGGTCCTCATTAAGTCTAGTTTATGGCACCGGTAATCATCCAATGCATTTTTTTATAGGTTGTAGATGGCAATTTTATATCTTGTAGATGAGTTGATATCTGAAAACAGTAGGAATGTGTAGAATTGTCCTGGATGTTCTGAGCATTTATGCAGTAATATGGTAGTATGAAAAGCAAAAATAAACCACAATTTATGAATCAGAAAACATTGTTATATGTTTAACCAAATTAAAGTTTCTAAAAGAAAGTGGGTTTTAATTATCTGTGGAGTTCATTGCAAGAAAGTTCCAGAAACATAGGGCTGCAGAAGAGGACTAAAAGTCTGGAAACACAGATTACAGTAATCAGTGTTAAATATCTAAGTCTCCTCAAATTCTTTCATCTTGGATTAGCCCATTCCACATTCCAAAAGATCCATTTGTTTGCTTTAAGCCTACTCTCCTCTTCTGTTATATAAACATATATATTTACTAGGAAATAATTAAATGGTTTCCATTCTTTGTGGCAGATGACTCATCCTCTCCAGCTGAGTTTGGGGGAAGTATCACTTCCAATGATGGTATGTGGGTTAATTTTTGAATTCTTAGGTTTCTCCTCCTATAAGCATATCAACAATGTATTTTCAGTATGTATCCTGATCCACAATGCCCTAAGGCTACAAATCAGAAGTTATGTTTATGCCATACTTTTAATACTTCCTGAGATGGTAAATCTGTGCATTGTGTGTATTGTTTCTGATTATGGGGATGTGCATGAATCATAAAACTGAGGACTAATGAATCCTCAGCTCCTGCATTTTAAGATAAAAAAGAAAGCTGGCTGATAGCAAGTTATATTCAAATCTTTTTTGCCTTTGATGGAAGCAATCATCTGATGAAACGTATCTTCTTTCAGGGCAGAAATACCTTCCACTCTTGTAGTAGAGAAAAGCAATAATCCTTTTGTTTTCTTTATGAGTGGACTGTATATTGAGGCATACCATATATTCCTTCCTTAAATTGTTTAGTACAAGTCAGAATTTCTGCCCTTCAGACCCGCACAAAAAAACACCGAAGGGGGGCAGACACTCTGCAGCAACACAAACGTTCATTGTACGTATCCAGCCCGGGGGCCGTAGTTTGAGGCCCGCTGATTTAGTGCAATATAAAAAATGCATATAATTTTCTGCAGACCACCAAAACTTTCTCACGGATCCCCAGTTGGTGACTGCTAGTTTAGTACACTCAAAGCAGAACTTTGCACCCAACACCTAGGCTTTAAAGGTAATAACAACGCATAGGCATTTGAAGAGATGAATCAAATGATGAAATGTACGTGTAAACAAATAAATAAAAGGTTTGCAACAGATCATATAACTTACATTTCATTACTTGGGTATTATTGTTAGAAACAGATGCTTATAAGAGCAAGCCTACTACTACACTACACATTGCCACACACCACAATCTGCTGTGCTTGCAAGGCTATCCTTTGCTAATGGATAGGAAGCTTTCTTTCCTTCCATCTCACACTGCAGGTAACTTTCTTCAGCTTAACTCACTGTGCACAACAGATGCCTTCAGTTTGCCATACCATTAACCTTGCAGTTTTGATTGGCATTTTTAAAAGGAGAAATTCTGGCATTTGAATCAAAACAGCATTGGCACACAACTATTTAAAACAGAGTGATATTTCTATGTGGCAACTGCATTTAGTATGCATTTTGGGAAGGAACAATGCTGTTGCGTTTGTGGGAGCAGTGGGTGGAATCAGCAAAGAGAAGCTTGTTTAATAAAGAGGCAATTCTTCATTGCCACATCTATAATGTCACATTCAGCTTCAGGCTGAGGAGTTAGACAAAGCTTTATTCTGATCAAGTTTGCAAATCCGAATTTTCCAAGTAAAATTCTCAGCTGCAGCAATTAATGAACTAACCAGAATCCAGCTGGATATCTCTAGTGCACTACTTTGATCATTTAAACATCCACGTTCTGTGTGCGTACACCAGGTGCATTTGAATAATAACTCCAATAATTCCCAAATGACAAGGAATAATGGGAGTTATAATCCCAATAAACCTGAAAACTGCAAGTTTAGTGAAGGTAAGTCAATCTCTGGAATTTCAGACAGAGGTCATGCATTCTTCTTTCCAGACATATCAAAAATGTGTCTGTGACTCACATGAAACTGCCCTGGAAGCCTATTGAGGTGGGAGTTTGTTATTTCTATCCACGTGTAGTTTCTGTTTTTCTTTAAATAAATTCCAAGCTAGCCAACTTAAAAGGATAGTGGAACAGCTAAAACCAATAACCATGTAATTTCATAAGTGCTATAGTGTTATATAGGAGTCCTCATATTAAATAAAGTTATCTCCTAAAAGTTGCCAATATTTAAAATGATTGATTGTAAATCTACATCAGGTTTGACCAATTCAGATTTTTTGGGGGGGAAAAGCCTACTGATAAAGACTTCCTCATAAATCAAGAATTTGAGAGTATTCAAATATCTTTCTTGTGTATAATAATCCCTCTGTTGCCCTCTGGCAATCTATTTTTTATCAGCAGTCCTATGTACAAAATATAAGATTTAGTTTATTCCAAATTATCCTGAACTCATCAGCCAAGACTTACTTATTCTTCTGTGATCTTTATTCAAACGCCTGTAAACACTTTTAAATCTGTTGTTTGCTGAAAGATTGACAAAGACTGCATTCACATTTTATCAGTTTTTTCTGTTATTTTGTGTTGTCTTTCTGGGTAAATCTAATCTAAAAAAAGAGAAGACAGACAGAAGATAAAGTACACAAAAAAGGAGAAAAACAATTGAAGGTGTCTTTTTGATCTTTTTTTCAATAGATATTAACAAACACATCTTTTCTTCCTCTTAATAATTCCAAAAATATCTCCTGTCCCTTCTCATTTTTGTCAATCATTAAATTTTAGTCATTTTCATGAGATACCGACCCCTTGGAATAAACCTTTTTAATGGCCTGAAAATGGGATAGTTATTCCTAACTAGCAAATTATAAATACTTTAAAACTTTTGAAATGTGTGAGAAAGAATAAAGTTTGTTGCAAACGGCTGAATTACAACATAATCAGAAAAAGTATTTGAGATATATTTGGCCAATTCTGTTTTACTGACATTTTAAAAATGTGAAAAATGTATAATAGAATATGAAACAGAAAATCTCTCAAATTTAAAGAACTGTCAAGTATGTTTCTTTTTATCTTAGTTTATCAAAGCATTCCTTTTTGGTCTATTAGACACTTCAGGAAATATTTTAAAGGCTTAATCATTAATTTTATGATGCAGTAAATAAAAATATATTAATGCACATTGTTTGAACTTGTCCCTTAGTTACTTATTGGTTGAAAATTGTTACTACTAAACTACCATATTTTTTGGAGTATAAGATGCACCTTTTTTCCCCTAAAAAGAGGCTGAAAATCTGGGTGCGTATTATACATCAATACAGCATTTTTTGCCTCCTGAAAGCATGCCCCCTTCACCAAAATGGCTGTGTCTAGCCTTATGGAGGCTTCCAGAGAGCTCCTGGGGGCTGGAGAGGGCAGAAATTAGCATAAATCGGGCTGTTCCCCCCCCCAGCCCCCAGCAGCACTCTATAACCCTCCATAGGGCTATGCATTCAATTTATTTGACACAAAAATAGTCCGCTAAATGGGCTGGGTTTTTTGCTCATTTCCCACCCCCACCCTCCAGGAGCACTCTGCAAGCACCCCCAAGGCTAGTCATGCTTTTTATTTGAAGAAAAATGTCCCCGTTTTCACGGAGAAACAAGCAGTTTGGGGGAGGTTTGCAGACTGCAAAAACACTTTCGGAAAGGTCTTTTGGAAGGCTCTTTAACTGCTTCTGTGCCAGGAGAAACAAAGCCTTAAGGTTTGTCAGTGATTTCCTTCTCCAGGACATGGATAAATACACCTGGAAACATCAACCTACCTACCTACTCTCTCTCCTGTATTTATCTCTCTATTTCTCTCTATCATACCTACCTACCTACCTACCTATGCACACTCTTCCTTCCTACCTACTGTATTTCTCTCTCTCTCTATTTCTCTCTATCCTTCTACCTACCTACCCACACACACACACTCTCCCTACCTACCTACTGTATTTCTCTTATCTCTCTATTTCTCTCTCTATTCCTTTATCTACCTACCTACCCTCTCTTTCCCTACCTATCTACTGTATTTCTCTCCCTCTATTCTCTCTCGATTTTGTAACTTTTGTAATTTGCCTCTTCAAAACCTTGGTGCGCCTTATACTCCGGTGAGTCTTATACTCTGAAAAATATGATAGGTTCTTTTAAAGAAATGTGTTTGTGTGTGTGTGTATTGTTAATTTATAATCCCTTCAAAAATGTGATACTTTCTTCATGAAAAGCTTTATGTTTGTCATGCTAAAATGGTTGCCAAAAAAAGGATATGTTCCTTGAAATACACTTGATATCAAATACCAGTGGTTGATCTGATAAAATATATTAACTAGCCTTTGAATTAAATCTTCATTTCCATAAAACAAATACTGAACAGTAAGATTCTATGTGGTTATGGGTAAATTTATAATTTAAAAATGAGTTATATAGTAATTATTATTGTGTTTGTATTTTTGTATTTAATTTATATTTCTCCTATCTTGTTTTATTGGTTTTACATATCTTATTTTTTATTTATTGTATATTCATACCTTTAGGGTACTTTATCCTCTTTTTGTAGTTTAGTTTAAGGAACACATAAATTAAATGAATGGAATAAATTTCAAAGACCATTTCTTTATATTTCCACCCCTAAATACCATGAAATTATGTTATGATGCTTGTTTTCCATTTCAGGACCAGAAAGATCTTTCTCATCCTATATCAGACTGATATCTTAATAAAGCACTTTCTGAATCAAATATTATTATTATAAAATATATGGCTCCGTCTCTTTTCTGAATGTCCAGAGTAATTTGCAGTGCTTACTTGTGATTTTGATGGTCAAGTAGGGAACCTAGAATTTGTAGAATAACGGTATTTAATCTCTCCAGCCAAATACTGTAATTATCTATTCCCCTTTATTTCTATTTTTAAATGAAAATGTGGTAGATGAGAGAGAATTTCTAAATAAAGTTTTTGTTTAACCTTTCCATTTTGCTTCAGCACTAATATCTTTGGAAAAAAATATCTTGGTTCCTTTTGGATGAAACAACACTAGATTGTGTCTAATAGAAGCTTGAGGTATTTTTAAACTTCTTAATATTTAGATCTATATGTATTTGTATGTTTGTAGATAGATACAGTATATAGATAGATGATAGGTAGGTAGGTAATTATCAATCAGAAGAGAAGCTTTTTGCACATTTGTTTTTTTAACTGTTAAAATGCCCTATTTATTACCTTTTTGAGTCGATCACTTTTACAAGACTTCAGCTTCTCTTGTTCCTCACAGCAGCCCAATCAGGAAAACCTAACAAGCAAAGGTTCAAAATGAGTTACCAGAACTTTGAAGTACATAGTACCATAATGTTGTGAAATTAAGGCCTTTTTTAAAAAAAGTTTATATAGCACCAGGGCCATCATAATACTTAATGAAGATAATTTACATTCACATGCAGGAACCTCTATGAAGACCAGTTAAACAGTGCTAGTTCATTTTAACTAATAGCTCTTAAAAACAAGCCAAACAGTGTTAGTTCATTTTAACTAATAGTGTGGAGGATTGCCAGCTGGTCAATGCTTAGTTGATGGCCAATAACAGTCTACACAATATTGGGAGAAGAGGCTTTTAAATTAACACGTTAAGGATCATGACATAGAGCAAAGAAAGACATCCATAATCCAATCTAATTGCTTCAATTGTTTTGCCTTGTTTTGTTAGGGGATTATCTAATTTAACTTCCAGATAAATTATGTCCTTTCTTTTTTGTAAATTTCTTTTCTATTTGCTTTAGTCCCTCAATTTCATATAAAATGGATTACAGAGGATGAAAGCCAGGAATGTGTACAGTAAACTTAAAGTCCATGGTGCCTGTTATAAAGCTCAGTCATGATTAAATAGCATGAAATAACTTTTTTTTAAAAAAGAAGAATCAAAAGCGGGAAAGGGTCATAGTGAACAATCAAAGACAAAGAAGCATATAGTATTACATGAATATATTTTCCAGCAAATATATGATTCTTGGATCAAAAGCCTCTCTTTTAAAATCATTCTCACACATTTTCTATAGCATTTTATAAAGTCTTTGTTCTACTGTATATCTCTTCATTTGGTCTAATAATTTTAAATACGTTAGAAATGCTTATTTTAGGTACTTAAGGAAGATTATATATACATGGATAATTTATCATTTGAAGTGATTCTGCCCTGCCCTCCTGTAAAAATAAAAAAAGTCAGGAAAAGCTCTTGAGGTAATAGTACAATAAGAAATATTTTGCAGCCTGCTGGGGTTCTCTAATTCTTGTTGTGGTTATTAAAAACCACAAAACATCTGGATAGTTTATTGCTGTGTTTTGGCTGTTTCTGCAAATGCTGATCCTGGAGAACACTGGAAGTAAAGGGGAACATTTGACAATCTGATTTAAATAGATATAAAAGATATAAGTAGTATCCATTAGCTGTTATAGGTAATCACAAAAATTCAGTATTCAACAGCTGCTTATTGAGGAAAGGTGTATAGATTTATTAGTCTTTACTAATTTCAAGTGAAGAATTAAAAGATTTATGGTACCAATGCAATATTTAAACTCTATTAATAATCTTGAAATGGGAATATAGTTTATATATCTATGTATCCTATTGTTATTAATTATTTATTTTATGGGTTATTCCCTAATTACCGTATTTTTCGGAGTATAAGACGTACCTTTTTTCCTCTAAAAAGAGGCTGAAAATCCAGGTGCGTCTCGTAGATCGAATTTTTTGCCTCCTGGAACCCCACCCTCTTCACCAAACTGGCTGTGCCTAGCCTTATAGAGGCTTCCAGAGAGCTCCTGGGGGCTCGGGAAGGCAGAAATTAGCCTAAAACACCCCCAGCAGCACTGTATAAGCCTCCATAGGGCTATGCATGCAATTTATTTGACACAAAAATGGCCCATTTTCACGATAAATGGCTCGTTTTCTTGTTCATTTTTGACCCCACCCCACCCTCCCAGGAGCACTTTGCAAGTCCCCCTAAAGCTAGTCATGCTTTTTATTTGAAAAAAAAACGGCCCCGTTTGCGCGGAGAAATGGACCGTTTGGGGAAGGTTTGTTTCTGTGCCAGCAGAAACAAACTCTTAAGGTTCGTCAGCGCTTTCCTTCTCCAGGACATGGATAAGTACACCTGGAAACATCAACCTACCTACCTACTCCCTCCTTCTCTCTACCTACCTATCTACTGTATTTCTCTCTCTATTTCTCTCTCTATCCTTCTACCCACACACACTTTCTCCCTACCTACCTACTGTATTTCTCTTATCTCTCTCTCTACCTATTGTATTTCTCTCTCTTTCGATTTCTCTCTCTATCCTTCTACCTACCTACCTACACACACTCTCCCTCTACCTACCTACCTAGTGTATTTCTCTCTATTTCCCTATCTCTCTATCCCTTTATCTACTTACCTACCTACTCTCTCTACCTACCTACCTACCTACCTACCTACCTACCTACCTACCTACCTACCTACCTACTGTATTTCTCTTTCTTTCTCTCCCTCTCTATCCCTCTATCTACCTACTTACTTTTTTTTGTAATTTGCCTTTTCAAAATCTGGGTGCGTCTTATACTCCGGTGCGTCTTATACTCAAAAAAATACGGTAGATTATAATATAAGAAATGTCAGCTGATACAAGTTTTCAATTTCGATTTAGCTGATCTAGATTTTGTCTTATGTGGTTTTTTTCTAAGTATGACACACATCTATTGCTTATACTGTATATCAACTGGAACATAAACAAACTGTGCCTTTTAAATAAGTCGATGATTTTAGCTTTTTCTAAATTTACATCATTGTTATCCAATTTGCTGAATATCCTTTAAAGGTTGGCAATCATTTTCATGTGGTGACCCAAGAAAAGTAAGTATAGGGTCATACACACACACACCTTCCAAATTTTTATATACAGTATATACAATTGAATGATATATGTATTATTTCCAAATTAATTTCCTTGCAAATATAAAAATTCAGCAATCTTTTTCTTTCTGTAAACAGGATTTATTTTTTGTTTTTTTTTAAGAATTGTATTGGTTTTTAAATTTTTTATAGGGAAAAAGGGTACAAGGTGCAATAACATTTTGGCATCTTCCCTGCTGTTGGCGATGTCCCTCCACAAAAACCTTCGTACATATACAATTTTAAAAATAAAGGATAAGCATATAGAAAAAATTAAATCTTATACTCATATAATCAATCATCTTTCCCTTTGCCATTTTCTTGTGTATCAACAATCACAATAAGTTTTCAAATAAATCATTTTTGAGACCTGTCTTTTTGCAATTGATTCTTCCCTCCCGTTTCCAGGCGAGGCCGTCGCTCCTTCTGTTCCCCCATCTTCCCCTCCCAACTGGGAGGAATATTTTTTAATAAACGTCTCCGCTTCGGTTAATGTTTTGATTTTTACCCTGTCCCCTTCCCAAAATATCAACATTCCTTCTGGCAATAACCACTTGAACCAGATTCCTTTTCAATATAATTTCTTAGACAAGAAGGATTTCTCTAAACAGGATTTAGCAATAAGCACATACCAGAATATGGGACGATGGGATTTTGTAAGCAGGGGAAAATGTTAAAGGATACACTGTAGTATATAAGGGAAAGAACATGAACCCAGCTTTAATACATTTAAAAACAATAAATACAAAGTGACATTCTATTGAAAATGATAACCTGTAATTTTTACATGTCATTTTCATTCTTTAGTTCCACAAAAGCAACCTGGACTTGACTTCTTTCTTTCTCCGTTCCCTCCCCCACTCCAAATATATCAGTCACTTCTGCTAATTTTGAAATACTGAGAAGGAGAAGAGGGAGAGAGATAACTATAATCCAATCAGTTTTCCCTCTAGTTGACTGACCCAGGAATGCAAAAATAGCATCCCAATCAGTTTCCCATCCTTTAAACTGCCATAGCTCCTGCAGTAACAGCACTTCCCCTTTAAAACTGACATAGACAATGAAATAAATTTCTATCACCTTACCATATTTTCGTACAGGTTCTGTTTATTTGTCAGCTATATGTAGATACCAGCGGAACCTACCCAGTTGCTAAAGCACCTTTCTTTTTATTTTATTAAAAACCTATAGAAATTTGTGAAAAGATGGAAGCCAATATTTTGAACCATATGTTGTTTTCATCTGTAAAGGTTGGTTTGACTTTGGGTTAAGAGGCAAGATAAAGAAGAGTTCCCACCAAGGGGAATTCCTTCACCCCGAAGCTTAACATTTAAAGAATTCCAAACAAAATGTTATTTCGCTGCTATTTCAAACATACCACAACTGAAGTGTAAATAAACCAATTAGCTTCCAAGCATTAATACGTTCTTGCAATCATAAAATGCGTAGGACTACTTTCACACTGATTCTAGATTCCTTCTCTGAAGATGCCCTATTATCGTCACATTTACCTATCACTAAAATAAAGCCTACATTATTGAATAAAAAGAAATCAGACACAAGGAAAAATCCAGAGATATGCACTAAATTGTAGAATATTTAAAGCACGAGATAATTTGTGCATGTATTTGAATCATGAAAGGTTGGCAGCTCAGCGGTTCAAATCCGTAAAATTAGTGGACCAGAGGAATGCCATCGATATAGTTTACTTGGACTTCAGTAAGGCATTTGATAAGGTAGATCATCACCTACTACTAGATAAAGTAGAAGAATGTGAGTTAGACAGCATCATGACTAGATGGATTCGTAACTGGCTGACCAACTGCACTCAATGCGTAGTCCTCAATGGAACTGCATCTACCTGGAGGGAAGTATGCAGTGGAGTACCCCAAGGCTCTGTTTTAGGCCCAGGACTCTTCAACATCTTCATCAATGATTTGGATGAGGGAATAAATGGAGAACTCATCAAATTTGCAGATGACACCAAGATGGCAGGAATAGCCAACACTCCAGAAGATAGGCATAAGATACAGAAGGATCTCGACAAATGTGAACATTGGGCACTATCTAATAAAATGAAATTCAAGGGTGAAAAGAGTAAAGTTCTACATTCAGGCAAGAAAAACACAGGTACAGTATAGGTGGTACCTTGCTCAATAGTAGTAACTGTGAGAGGGATCTTGGAGTTCTAGTGGACAACCATTTAAATATGAGCCAGCAGTGTGCAGCAGCTGCCAAAAAAGCCAACATAGTTCTAGGCTACATAAACAGAGAGATAGAAACAAGATCACAAGAAGTGTTAATACCACTTTATAATGCATTGGTAAGGCCACATTGGAATACTGCATTCAGTTTTGGTCGCCACGATGTAGAAAAGATGTAGAGACTCTAGAAAGAGTGCAGAGAAGAGCAACAAAGATGATTAGGGGACTGGAGACTAAAACATGAAGAACGGTTGCAGGAACTGGGTATGTCTAGTTTAATGAAAAGAAGGACTAGGGGAGACATGATAGCAGTGTTCCAATATCTCAGGGGTTACTACAAAGAAGAGGGAGTCAAACTATTCTCCATGGCACTTGAGGGTAGAACAAGGAGCAATGGGTGGAAACTAATCAAGGAGAGAAGCAACTTAGAACTGAGGAGAACTTTCCTGATGGTTAGAACAATTAATCAGTGGAACAGCTTGCCTCCAGAAGTTGTGAATGCCCCAACACTGGAAGTTTTTAAGAAGATGTTGGGCAGCCATTTGTCTGAAATGTTATAGGGTTTCCTGCCTGGGAAGGGGGTTGGACTAGAATACGTCCAAGGTCCCTTCCAATTCTGCTATTGTATTGTATTGGAGTGAGCTCCCATTATTTGTCCCAGCTTCTGCCAACCTAGCAGTTCGAAAGCACATAAAAAATGCAAATAAAAAAAATAGAGACCACCTTTGGTGGGAAGGTAATAGTGTTCCACGCACCTTCGGTATTTAGTCATATTGGCCACATGACCATAGAGACGTCTTCGGACAGCACTGGCTTTTTGGCTTTGAAATGAAGATGAGCATTGCCCCCCAGAGTTGGGAACAACCAACACATATGTGTGAGGGGAACCTTTACCTTTGTACTTAGTTTATAAAATTAGCAAATGATTTGAGTCATGGACCATAGTTTTTATTGATATTTGAACCAGTCGAATGAATTAAAAATGTATGATGGAATTAGCTAAGAACTTTTGCAATAATATGCAAGTGGATCATGGGAAAATATGTGGGTGAAAAGATTGAAATTCACATTATGTTATAATTCAAAAGACAATTTCCACAAAACAATGTACAATTTCCACAAAACAAAATTGGTACATAAAGCCAAAAGAACCTTTCCAGAATTTGCAAATTATGTTGGAAATGTGGAAAACATTAATAATTTTATCATGCTTTGTGGATTTATACAAAGGCTAGAAAATTTTGGGTCAAAAGCTCACACTGATGCCAAGAATTTTATAGATTAAAATTCAACTGAAACTGCTTTTTTTCCTGCTGGAACTAATAAACAGACAATTAGAAAAGAATTATGGATGATTGTTTTTGAATATGGTAACTGCAGAAAGATTATTATATGGACAAAAATGGAAATATCTACAATGAAGAATGATTGGTGAAGATAATAAAATTGAAGAGATCGCAAAATTGATTTATTTGATTTGGGAGAAGTCAATAACTACATTTGTTAGTGACTGGAAACCTTTTACAGATTTTTGGTGAAAACTAGTGGTTTATGTATTTGATTGTTAAAAAAGAGAGAATATGGAAAGAAGGGAGCCATGATTTAATCTTACAAAGAGGACAAAATATGAATGTGTTTATAACTGCTGTAAGGAACATTAGAAGTGACTTCTTCCTTCCTTCTTCCTTTCTTTCCTTTCCTTTCTGTCACTTTTTCTTATTTGCTCATCTTTTTTCATTATTGTCTTTTTTCCTCTAAATTTGTATTGTTTTTACTTTGTAAAAGAATCTTTAATTAAAAAAAAATTAAAAAAGAAATCTCCATTTATGTGGGCTCTCAGTTTAAGGCTGTAACACAAATTCAATTATACAACGTAGGGACCAAATTTTCAATTAGGTGTATTCATAGTAAGCCATTAACCGCATCCAAAGTTCTTAACTATCCCTGTTCTTTGAACTTGTCAGTCTGAGTAGCAAAGTTTCAAGGTAATCCTATCCATATTTTCTTGAATATACAGTAGCAGAAGTCTTGTGCTGCTGGCAATTCCAACAATGCAAAGTTCCTGATCTTATGGAGATGTCCCTTCAAACAACTGAATGGAAACTTTCTTCAAACTTTGATTGTGTCATTCAGAATATGGAAGTAACCTGTGTTGCCTTATGCATAATTCATAGTCTTTTTATGCTGAACAGAACAAGGCTTTTAATATATATCGTATCTTTATGAATTATTTTTCAGCATTTACAAAAATGCATCATAGCTACTGTCATTCCTATTAAAGGTCTCTGACTGAATGGCCACACCTGCTATAAGAGACATTTTTTTTCAGTTTCCTTGTTTCCCCAGTTCCCGATTTCCTTGTGATGTTCCAGAATCCAGATGATCAACTTTCTATTGAAAGTTGACTTTGGATGATGGGAAAGAAACTCCTAGGAATTTAAGGCTCAAACTGCTTTGTGTTCAAATGACTTTGATTTATTTTAAAACATTTTAATTTAAATAAACATAAAGAGGTAGGTCATTTAAAGAACCCAAATCTAGAAAAAATCTTAAATTTCTCATGCTTGAATTCTCAAATCCATACAGTGTAGGTAGGAGTTTGCTTTCTCATAGTTGTCTTGAATATGTACACATCGTGGGTGTTAAAATAACAGTTATAACTGCACATAAGAACACACAACAATTATTTAATGTCTCATTTTCCTCATCTGTATCTGGGAAATAGCTGACAGTTGGAGGCATGAAAATAACCTTAAATAACCCAGTAGTTGTCTATTTTCCCCAAGGGTTTAAATGATCCTAGGTTAAAATGTGCTTCCCGAAGATACACCAAACATCCAGGTGTGGGGTATATTAATTATAGATGCTCTGACCTCATACATAAGTGAAACTTTTCTTTACTACATGAGCCGGATTTCCTTTCTTATTGCACATACTTTAAAAATAGCACTTTACCAAGGGAATGACTCCTATTAATAAAACAGAGAGACTACTGAACTAAAAATACATACAATAAACATGGAACCCTACCTGGCAACCGGAATCACACTTTGCAACTCAGGAGTTATATTTCATTATTGGGAGTACAATTAGAACTCTTCCTTTCATAGATTCTGTTTCCTGTAGGTGCATTCAGACCAGGGGTGGGTTTCAAAATTTTTGGAACAGGTTCTGTGGGTGTGGCCTGCTTTGTGGGAGTGGCTTGCCGGCCATGTGACTGGGTGGGAGTGGCTTGCCGGCCATGTGACCGGGTGGGAGTGGCTTGCCGGCCATGTGACCGGGTGGGAGTGGCCAATTTGGAAAATGTGGTGAAACTCACTTAACAATGGTCTTGGTTAGCAACCAAACTTTTGGGCTTAATTGTGGTCATAAGTTCTCTCTCTCTCTCTCTCTTTCTTTTTCTTTCTTTCCTTCTGTCTTTCTTTCTCTCTTTCTCTGTCTCTCTTTCTTTCTCTGTCTCTTTCTTTCCTTCCCTCTTTCTTTCTCTCTCTTTATTTCTTTCTCTTTCTCTTTCTTTCTCTTTCTCTCTTTCTTTCTCTTTCCCTCTTTCTCTTTTTCTTTCTCTCTCATTTTTTCTTTCTTTCCCTCTTTCTCTCTCTCTTTATTTCTTTCTCTTTCTTTCTTTCCCTCTTTCTCTCTCCCTCTCTCTCTCTCTCTTTCTGTCTCTTTCTTTCTTTCCCTCTCTTTCTTTTTTTCTTTCTTTCCTTTGTCTCTTTCTTTCTCTTTTTCTCTGTCTGTCTTTCTTTTTCTCTCCCACTTTCTTTTTCTTTTTCTCTTTCTCTCTCTCTCTTCCTTTCCTTTCCTTTCCTTTCCATTCCTTTCCTTCCTTCCATTGCCTCCCTCCCCCTTCCTCCCTTCTTTCCTTCCTTCCCTCCATCCCTCTTTCTTTTTCTTTCTTTCTTTCCTTCCTTCCTTCTTTCACTCCTCCCTCCCCTTTCTTTCCTTCACTCCCTCCCTCCCTCCCTCCATTCATCTTTTTTCCTATTTTTCTTTCTCTTTCTGTTTTTTTGTGTCTCTCTCTCTCTCTCTCTCTCTCTCTCTGTATCTGTCTCTCTCCTCCCCCCCACCCATCTGTCACTCTGTGTGTGTATGTGTGTCTGTTTCCCCCCCCCCCTCTCTTTCTGTCTCTCTAAGTGTGCCTCTCTGTGCATCTGCCATTCTCTCCCTCCCCCCCCCCCCGGGGAAGCAGCAGAGGGGTCAGCATGTCGGTTGCGGAGGTTATCCCGCAGCGAGCGGACAGAGGACCCGAGCTGCAGGCGAGGAGGAGGAAGCAGCCCCTGGCCAGAGGATGGCCGAGCGCGCCTCCACCACCTTCCTTCCGACAGCCACCGCGGCGCACTGCACTTTCCGGGGCTTCCTGGAGAGGCCAGCATGTCGACTGGGGAGGTTATCCCGCAGCGGGCGGGCGAAGGACCCAAGCTGCGTGCTGCCGAAGCCGTCCGAGGCTGGGCGTGCGGCGCCCGGATGGCTTTGGCGGCACGCAGCTTGGATCCTTCGCCCGCCCGCTGCGAGATAACCTCCCCAGTCGACATGCTGGCCCCTCCAGGAAGCCCCGGAAAGTGCAAAGCGCTGCGGTGGCTGTCGGAAGGAAGGTGGTGGAGGCGCGCTCGGCCATCCTCTGGCCAGGGGCTGCTTCCTCCTCCTCGCCGGCCCTGCGGCCCGGTTTCTATGAAGCCGCGGACCGGCACCGCTTTCCTTCGCTGAGCGCGGCTATCACGTGGGCGGCGTGTCGAAGGTCACAGCTCGCCTCACAATGGAGCTTTCGGAGCCTGTGCAACGCGCCTTACAGATCCTGGCTGATCCGGGTAGCTTCTCGCTCCGAGCTTTCCAGGCGCTGCTCCAGGCTGCCTTCCAGAGCTTGCTCAATTGACAGGCCGAGGAGGCCCTTTTCAGTGAATGCTAAGATCCGGGCTCGGTCTTCCGCCCGCCAGCGAGGAAGAGAGCTGCTCGCTCTCTGAAAGGGGACATTTGCTCTTGTCAAGGGAAGCGCGGCGGCGGAGGCTCTTCCTGCAAGGCTTGTCGCTCTTGCTTCGGCGTTGCTCTGTCCTGACGCCTGGGCTTGCTTCTCTGCGTCGGCCACAGCTGTTTCCCGTCAAATGCAGGAAGTCTGCCCCGTGCTGTGCCGGGCTCAGATGGGAGTCCCGGGTGGCGGGGGTGGACTGCGGAGAGGCACGGGCGAGCCTGCGAACTTCGCACACGGGCTCGCCCGCACCTCTCCACAACTTCTTCCCACCATTGGCCAGCGAGTTTAGCGCTGGCTAGGCGGGGGAGGGGCGTGGACCTACTTACTTCCGGGTCCACCGGTGGAAAGGGATCGCTGGGGATCGGGAAAATTGACGAAAGGGCTCGCCCGATCCCACCCGAACCCGGAGAAACCCACCCCTGATTCAGACAGCTCCAAACAGCTTTTCAGCAGTTTGCTTAAACTGAACAATTGCATGCATTAAGAATATTACAAGGCCTTTGCAGCTGTGAAATCTGGATTCCATTTATATGTTTATTGGTTTTATTTTAAATTTCCATTTTTGTTTCCAAAGAATCTCCAAAGAAACTTAAACATATTATAATTCAATATTATAACTCTGAGGCCACTTTTGCATTGACCAATCCCCAATTCCCTGAAACTAAGCTGAAGCTGATCTGCAACATTTTTTAAAAACTTCTGCTTATTTTAACACTAGGATTATTTGTTTGCTTGTTACATTTATATGCCTCCCAACTCACTCTACAAAGCAATTCTGGGTGCCTTTTAATTAAAATCGTAAGTATTAAATATTTACAAGATTAGAGTCAAAACTAGAAAGCCAAAAGCAATAGCGGTACATTGCAACATAGAACTGTGTTGCTTCCAAATCCCATCGGTAAAGAGAAAACATTATTTTTTAATGTCCAAGGTATACAGATCACATTAGTCAAAGCCTTTTGTTGCAGAGCATGCCTACAGGTCTGGCTTTATTCACATTAAAATGCAAGCCAAATGGAAACCCTGTACCAACATGGTAATGAGGAGAACAACTGTGGAGAAAATTTGCTGCTGCTGCTGCTTATGTAGTTATCCAGTTGTGAATGATTTGTTGTTTCTAGCAATCAGATGAAGTGGAAGAGAACGCTCGTTTTTCTACTTTTAGAAAAGACTGAGGCATGTTTTCAACTAACACTTTGACATTGTTTTTAAACATGTTTCCTTTGTTTCATTTTATTTCTGTTTGCTGTCTTTATCATCCTGTGGGACAACAGTAAGTAAAAAAGCAGGCAGGCTGGGTTGAAATTCCATTGTGTCCACTAATGGGAGTACATACAATAAATAATGTAAATTGCTGTTGTATGACTGAGTCTGCAGCTAGAGTGAAAGGAAGGAGAAAGAGATTAAGATTTCCTTTAAAATTCAGCAAGACTTAATAATATCTATTTCAAGCACTGGGTGGAAAAATAATTCAAGAACAAAAGGATGAGAATCTGAGACAGGTCACATATCTGCCTTCTTCACTTTATGAAGCTGAGAGATTAAATCCGTCTCCCTTTTTATTATCAGTCTAGCTCTTATTACAGTCGAGAAGCAGTATTGGAATTTTGATCTCTGCGTATCATATCACCATATTATTGAAGTTTTCAGCTATGTTGTTGGGTGGCGCATAACAAACATGTACTGTATATCAAAGAGCATTCTAACAGCAAGGTCCTCTTGTTAGTCCCAGAGGCTTTCTTCCCTCAAGGGACAGACTTAAACTATTATCATGTATTTGTTTTCTCAAAGTAATCAAGCAACAAAGGTAGCCAAATGCTGAACTGAAGAAAGTAATAGATTGCATTTCTTTTATAGCTCTTTACATTAATAGAACCTCCCCTCCCCAGCAATCCTGTTTACAGCCGCTAATTAAAACACTGATGAGAAAAGCTTTTAGTAAGAGAACTGATATATAAGTTGTGGAAAGGAGGCATAGAAAAATGCTTCCTTGGAGTCATCCACAACATAATATGTAAGGACTGCAACAGCTACTATGTAGGACTGAGAAGCAGAAGGCTAGTAGAGCGCACCATAAACACCAACTAACAATCAGAAACACAATGAAAACTCATTAATTTCACAACACAGATTCAACCATAGTTTTAACTGGAAAACTGGAAAAGTGAGCAACCTAAACCAATTTAAAAGCCAATATGCTACAGAATTCATGAAAGCATGGCATGTGGACAAATCAACCATCAGTAGACACATAAATTACATTTACACAACATTCAAAAAAGACAATAAAAAACTCAGAAGAAAACAAAAAGAGCAGACCACATCCTCTCAAGCAGACAACACCCAAATAAGCAAGAATTAACACTAGACAAATAATCAAGGACAAAACAATACCCTAATCAAGGAGCTACCAAGGAGAGAGCTCTGAGCACCAAGGATGCCATGACTATCTCAATAATTTACTAATCTTGTTTACCTTTTGTGTTTTTTTATTATAATTATTTTATGCTTTCTTCCTATAAAATACAATGAAGTGAGGGGAAAGGTAAAAAAAAAAATTAGTTCCAATGGTTTGTCAAAGAGAAGTACTATATTTACAGTAGACAAATTTGTAAATCTTTTTTTTTTTTAATTGAAAAAGTTTTATTGGTTTTACATTTTTTCTATAGGGTGGGGTAAGGGATACAAAGAAATTTTGAGAGCATTCACGTCAGAGTCGTCAGCCCTTCCGAGACCTCAAAATACACAATAAAAAAAAGAATAAAAAAAAACATTTTTCATAACACTACAAAGTGAAAGCAAGTACATATACCTAAATTCTCAGTTCTATGCTGTCAGACATTTACAAAAAATCCAGATACAAATATTATGCAAAATTAATCAAAAGAAAAATCAAGGCAAAGTTATTTTTTCGATCTAAGTCTCTTGGCAATTGTATCTTCTTTTTCTCCTCCCTGGCTCCCAGTGGGCGGGGCCGTGGCCCCCTCCGTCCCCCCTGGATCTTCCCCCAGGATAGAGGAATGTTTTTTAAGAAAGGCTTCCGCCTCAGCAACTGTTTTAATCCTCACTCTTCCTCCTTCCCAGAACACCAGCATCCCTTCGGGTGTCACCCACTTGAACCAAATCCCATGATCAAACAATGTTTTAGACAAGAAGGAAAATTTCCTCCTTGCATCTCTAATCTTTCTAGGGATCTGCTTCAAGATAGCAACCGTTTTTTGTTGATAGATTAATGGACTTTCTCTCTGCAGTTTCAGGATTTCCTCTCTGGTTGACCTTCTAACAAATTTCACATGTATCTCTCTAGGCACTTCATTTATCCTGGCATATGCTGAGTTAATTCTATAGGCTAGGTCAATGTCCCCCCTGATCTCATCCTTAGGTTTTTGTAAATAGTCTGCTAAAATCGTGCTCATAAGATCAGGGAGGCATTCACCAGATTCCTCAGGAACATTCTGAAATCTCAAAAAATATGTCATTCTTTCCATATCAATCCTAGACACATGCCCATTTGTTTCCCCAACCTCTTTAGTAACATTTTTAATCTCTCCCTTAACCCCCGCCAACCCCCCTTCCAATTCTTCATTCTTCTGTGTGTTTTCCAGCACTTGCTTCCGTGTGTCCAATAACTCCTTCTTGAAGTTGATGTTTTCTGCCCTCTGGGCCTGAAAAATTTGTAAATCTTAAAGAAGAAATTTAAGATGTATTTGATTAAGCCAAGAGCTGCTTTAAGCTGACCATTCCATTTAAGGGAGGGCCAAAAAAATATTATGGAAGCCAACAAGCAGGACATCAACATATTCATCCTGTCCCACTTACAATGTATTACACTGAGTTCAATCAAGGGTATAACCAGATAAGTGGAGATAGCATCAGTGTTAATTGCAATGATTTCCAGAGAAATACTTTATGACATGATAAGTGGCTCCACGTTGTGACAAAATATATTGTCCACAGTTTCTCAAGAAATTTCAGTCTTATTTTGATTAGAACAAAATCTCCAAAATGCCTTTCAAATATGCATTCCAATCATCGGCCAAATACAGTTCAATTCAATTCAATTTTGGAAGGTCCAGAAAGTTTGTTATGCCAACATGGTCATCGAAGGCTACTTAAACTGTGGTGTTGGATTTCATCAAGCCTGGTTTTTATTGCTGTTGCTTGCAAAACTGTAAAATAGTCAATAATTTTATATGTTCATCCATATGTTGTCCATCCTTATAAAACTAAATGTTTATCACCTTGGAAAATTTACACCCACACCCACACAATTTATACACATGCCAACAGGTCACTTTAATTTTTTTTAATCCATTAATAAAATCTGCAGGACAAATCAGTGCAATTATTTTGTATTTTACTGATCTCCATTCTAAGGACAACAACTAATTCACAGAAATTAAGTTGGTTGTTATTTAATACAGCTGAGTTTGATTTATATTTAGTACAAATAATTATTTATCTTCATATCCATTTTTCTAAACATAAATAGAGTGGCAATGTTCAGATCATTTCATGATACATATTTCCTTTAATTTATCTGAAGCATGCCTACCCACTATATATAGTGCAATTTAAATACTAGGATATACAAAATACTCAATTGAATTCACATTGCTCATTGCTCTGCATCCATTCTAATTAGTGTCCCAAAATCAATAAAAAAATATTAACAGTAATTATACTGTTCATATAATTAGAAATGGAACAAGGTTATAAGATGAAATAGAGTGTAAGTTCTGTGAATGTCTCAGTAGTGACCTCGTTTGGTACCTGCTAAAGGCCAAGCACCATGGCAAACCCAACCAGTGATATCAGCCACAGTATCTATTAATTATTTCCTCTAGTCCAACCGTCTAAGCAGCACCAAGCAGCAGAACTAAAATGCTAGTTTAATTTCTGACAAATCCTATAAATTAGCATAACTGTAAAATACTGCAAGAAAATATTGTAAAATACTGCAAGAAATGTAACAATGGATGGAACATCTGTCCAGTGACAGAAAAATTATTCCATAGCAAATGTAACTTATTAAATAAAGTATTTGTAAAGACTTACAAAGAAAAAAACATTAACTACTACCATGTTTCTCCAAAAATAAGACAGGGTGTTATATTCTTTTGGCCCCCAAAATAAGCACTTGGCCTTATTTTCAGGGAGGTCTTATTATTTTTGAAGTGCAAGAAGTGGCGAGTTTGGTCACCTCATTGCAATATTTGGGGGGAGGGCTTATTTTTTGAGAAGGGCTTATTTTATTTAGCACATGTGCTCAAAAGCCTGTTTGGACTTATTATCCAGGGAGTCTTATTTTCAGGGAAACAGGGTACTAGAAAAATCAGATTATTAATGAATTATATTTATTTGTCCTGCTATATGAAAGAAGATTGTATATATCTTACATGGTGTGTATACCACTTACGTAGCATAAGGTAATTCATGGATACAAATAATTGGAGTGACACATAACCAGTTTATCAGATCTCATATACAATATTGTCGACTAAAGTTTAAATCATAATAAATTGGTCATTTTAAATAAGATGATATAAGATGTGTTGCGTATGCTTTTACTTCAAGCTTTATTTAATTAAGCATAACAGGAAAAAAATATGGAGCCAGCTTGGTATAGTGGTTAAGATTCTAGGTTAGAGACTGGGGATTTTGGTCCTGTCTTAGGCACTAGGTCAGTTGTGTAACTTGGATGGGCCAGTCTCCCAACCCTTAGAATAAGGCAATGTAATCCTTTCAAAATCTTGGCAAGAAAACTACAGGAATTAATCTAGGCAGTCAACAGGAATCAGCAGTCATTATGAAGGCACAAGAAAAAGAAAATGTAGAAATACAACAAAACAGCAGACAGTAAATACTGTATATTATACCTGGGTAGATAGATAGAAGAGGGATGGATGGATGGAAGGACATTGCACACAATTGTTACACTATAGACAGTCTTTCACTACAATTGTTCATACAAAACCTATATTTATAAGCACCTTATAGATAACCTATAAGCAACTGTAACATTATTAACTGTTCATAAGCTGATCTAATTCCAGTTCTTCAATCCATTGATTTATCTATTGAAGAACTCTTATCCACTGTTGTCAATTTCCATATAATACGTATACAGTTCAAAAAGCATCCCATAATAGTAAATCCAGTCTCAACATCAAATTAACATGTGTAATTACTTATCACAACATAACAAAAATGGCAAAAATATGTTTCAATGAAGCATTATTCTCAGTGCATGCTGGATTCTTGCTGTTTATGCTGCAATGAGGTAACATAACCACCTTTCTGGAAGATGTTTGTATGTGCCTCACAGCAGTAGTGAAGACATGAGAAAAAAATGTGAAGTGTCTACACAACAAATGAAAAACAAATGTGTGCTCAAAGTTCTGTAAAACTGATAATCTGGAAAGACTCTTAATCTCTTTCAAATGAAAAGGAGTAACATTCATCAATATTCTCCTTATCTAAACCTAAAGTTTAATTTAAACTTTTAAGTTTAAACTTTATTTTTTCTCCCTATATCAATATTAATGTGTCGAAGGTAACATAACATGATTTAAATCATATATCATGGGCAAGTTAAAAAAAGCTAATTAAATTGTATAAAAAAGAATTGTTTTGAAAAAAAATAATTAAAAAATTCTTCATTTTTCAAAAGGCACAGAAGTCACATCAACATTGACAACCGAGTAGTTCTAGTTTTTACTCTTTCTGAGACCATAGGACCAAGGCTATTTTCTCTTATATGCAATCTTTATTTAGTGACAATTCGGACTAGTAAATTAGTTGTTAAGCAAAGTGAATCACTAAGTGAAAATGCGACAGCACTTATGATCTTATGTTAGCTTTTCTGTGCTTTACAGAGCTATGAAGGTCATAAATGCAAGGATTGGTCGCAAAGTTGCTTTTTTATTACCATCCTAACTATGAATAATCGCTATCTGAGGCAGTGGCTAAATGAGGGCTATTGTACTTAATTTTGAATTGCCTTTTTTAAATTATTATTATTTATTGGATTTCTAGACCGCCCCTTCTCCCCGAAGGGACTTTATTTTATCTCAACAAATGTGTTGCCCTCAAGTTTGTTAATTCTTGGTGGTAAATAATTTTTTTATTGGTTTTACAATATTTGTAGGAAAAAGGTTATAGGGTTGAAATAACATTTTAGAGGCTTCCATACCGGAGGTGGTGGTGGTCCTCCCAAAACTTCATACAGATATAATATTTTTTAAAGAAAACAAAGGGCAAGCATACATATGTTACATTGTGTAATTCATACATTCAATCATATTTTCCGTCGCCATCTAATACAACTATCACAGTATTTTGAGATCTAAGTCTTTTTGCTATTGATTTTTCTTTTCCCTTCCCATCTTCGGACACCCCCGCCCCCTCTTCTTCATCTCCTAGGAGTGAGGAATGCTTTTGAAGAAAGGCCTCCGCCTCTCTTAAAGTTTGTTAATTCTTAACAGTGGTACAAAGCATCTGTTTCAAAAAATTATTTCACTAAAAGCTGTGAAGGCATCCAGATATAACTGAGGACGGCTAATGTTCTCTGCCATTCTTGCTCTTTTCTATGTAGCTTTTCATATTTTGCCCTATACCCATTAGTTTATGGACCTTTTTCCCCAGCTCTTAGAGTGAAGCAACCCAAGATGAATCTGATTGCCTCAATTTTCACATTACAAACTCAGCAAATCAGGCCTTCTTTGCTCATCAAATCTCCAATTTGAATGTAATCAGGACTGATTTTTCCAGGAACTGTTTATACCATATTTTTCGCTCCATACAATGCACTGCCCCCCCCCCCCAAAGTGGGTGGAAATGTCTGTGCGTCTTTGGTGAATAGCAGCTGGGCTGCAGTGAAGGGGTCCTTTTACAGTGCTGAACCCCACCTCTTCTGTCTTTGTCATTGCCTGCTTCTTCTGTCTCTTTTCCGTGGTGCAGGAGTCAATAGGCAGAGCTTCCATATGAACAGACACCTCCCTGTGGTCCTCAGGGTCCACCTGAAGTTTTTTGTCTTGTTTTCCTCTAAAGCTAGGTGCATCTTATGGGCAGGTATGTCTCATGGAGTGAAAAATAAGGTCATTATGCAACAATTTCCTGCATTCTAGTGAGTTTTAGTATGTTATAACCAACATTCTTAGCTCATTTCATCAAACAATTCAGTGAGACTTTAATATTCATATCTATACATCTATTCATGGGATCATAACTAATACTTGCAGCAGCATTATTTTAATGTATCTGCTGCTGCTGCTATTTCCTTTTATAACCAGGCTAGATGCCAAAGCAGGTTGTAATTTCCTGAACGTTAGAAACAAAAATCATTAATTTCATTTCTTCTTGCAGATCCATCTTCTTTCTTACAATATAAAGGCCTTACATTACTATGCTTGATCATTATATCCTCTACTACTAAGTTCAAAAATTGGGTGGGGGGAGGAAGGAGCCTCTATCTGTAGAAGGGACAATACAAAACTGCAGATAATATGTTTGATTAAAAATGATTAAAAGCAATAAATTTAAAAATTGCCATTTTAAAAGCAGGCAGAATGTAAAATGTACATGCACACTTAGGCAATCATGCAATAGAAGTAGTGAAGAAAAAAGTTTTTCATTTGATGGATAGAATTAACAATATGTCACATGCAAATGCAAATAATAAAGCATCAACTTTAACACACACAAGTCATCCTGGGAAGTTAAGATTTTGAGATAAGATATCCAGAACAACTTTTCTACTGTCTGCCAGCATTAAATTCTAGATGCTACCTATCCCCAGGCTTCCAAGTACTTATCTCAAATTGTGATAAAAGGTAAATAGTAAAAATAGGGTGGAGAAACAAACTGGAATAAGAAAAATTCCACTGAGACCGGACATACAGTATTCAGGTTGTGCCAAAAAAGTCAGGCTGAATTTTCATGGTGATGGTAGAGCTAAGGAAAAAAATGGAAGTTAAACATTCTGTTTAAATAAAACACTCTGGATGATTCCTAATTCCCATCTTGTATGGACTTCAGTTAGTAAAATTCAAAGCATTTTCTTCTCTCTTTTCTTATAGATAGTTGAAAAATGACGGAAGGGCTAAGAATTTCTTGTACTATCAAAAATGTGCCCAGAAGTTCAACCTGACTAGTTGCAATCTTTATAAATGTCTTTCACTGGTAATCCTTGGAAGAAGTAATTTTCCAGGGAGATTTAATTATCCTCTAGCAATGGGTAAATAACTCTTAGAGCCAGTTAAGTTAACTCACCAGGCTAGAAACTGGGAGACTGTAAGTCTCTCCCTCTCTCTCTATTTAAAATTACAAGCATGAGTGCCCCAATATACAGTAGCTGACTTTCTTGATCATGTATGTAAGACTAAACCAATCTTTAAATGTTTAATGTTACAAAATGAGCAATCTCAACTAACATGAACATAAAATTACAAAGTTTAAAAAACAGACAGGCAACCAACCTGCGATAATAAATCTCAGCTTAATTCTAGAGAAAAGGTAAGTGCAAGTGCTAACCACATTTATTAGAAAGGAAGACTCATCTAAGTTAGTATGATTTTATTCTGACTAAACATGTTAGAACTAGCCAGTCAATTATTTGAATTAATCAGGCGTCTGTCTGAAGACCGCGAAGATTGTATTTTCAGGAAGCTGTGAAATGCAAGCAACAAAAAATGTGCTGTAGTAGAGTAAGTCTGGTCTGATGGGGCTGCAGTGTTTTTGGCAAAGCAGTAACATATTCGGTTTAGGCTAATGGTTAAGTAAAATGTATGCAAAATCCAGGGGCAGCAACTTACAGGATTTAATTTGATAATTTTCTTCTATAACAAGAGTTTCTCTCCATTCTCTTATTATCAACTCAAAATATGTTTTTCCTACATTAAATTTAAATGTATCATTTAGACCTGTTATCATGAACAGAGAATGAATCCTGGCCTCATTCAATGCCTTTCCATTGCTGCTTCAGCTAATGCTAATGTTGACTTTGGCTGATCCTGAAAAAAGAAACATAGTCAGAGAATATGAAGGTAATAATGGAGTACCTTTCTATATTCACCTAAACTGGAAGATCACAGGGAGAAAACATGGTAGCAAAGTTCCTCTACAATCATAAGCAAAGTATTTGGAAACAGAATGACTCGTCTGTTTGTGCCCTAGGCCCCAAATTAACACTGGCTGTTTTAGTGACATGTCATATTTTATAAGTGCCCAAACATGTACTGGAAAGAACTAGTGAGAGGGTGGAATATAAATCAGATGAAATAGCAAATAAATTAAAATATCCTTTGAGCTAATCTTGGGCGCTACTGACTTCATGGACATGTCTGTGTGATTTTATTTGCAACAGTATCAAACCTTTCACCATTGCCTTCATCTGGGAGATATGTAGGGTGTACTATAAGTCAATCTCCTGACTTATTATTTATACAACAAATTGTCTGTGGGTCCTGGATTTTGGTATACCATATATATAAGTACAATTTCTAGTGTGGTGAACATTCATGGTAGTTTTCAAACCAGGAATGCATTATAGTTTAAATTTAGACTGAAAGTAGATATGTTCAGCTAATAGTTTCATTTGTTATCATGTAACAGCAAATTTTGCTTTGGGATGAATAAAACTTAAAGGAAAAATTTAATGTTCTGTTCTTCAGTTCTGAGCAGCTGCCTAAAAATTACAAGAAATGAGACTTCTCTCTAACTCCCCCCCCCCACCTGAAAAAAAGGTTAAGGAGGAACAATGTGACATTTTAGTCACAGATTACAATGCAATATTACCCTGTATTATGTTATATTGGAGCATAAAAAGTGAATGGGGAGAACTGAATAACAACAACAACAACAACAACAACAATAATAATAACAATAACAACAATAACAACAACAATAACAACATAAATGCCAGTCAATGAGATTTGTGATACATTTTTAAATGTTCAGTTGACTGAATTTCATGTTTAATGAATAAGAGATGATGATGATGACTATTATTATTGTTGTTGTTTACTAAATTTATGCAGTATACAAGCAGTTTCTCAGTCACTTTAGGCTGTTTACAAATAATTAAAAACATAAAAATAAGATAGTAAAAACAGTCAGAAACAAAAAAAATGTCGAGATTGCAGAATCACAAACTGGATGAAACTAAAGGAAACCATCTGCATTAAATGGAAGCTTCAGTAATTTCCACCAAAGGCCTAGTTAAAGAGCCAGATCTTCAGTCCCCTTAGAAATACCAGCAGGATGGGAACATCCTTCAATATCCTAAACTCGTTCTCTGAATGAGTTACCTTATACTGTCAAAATGCACAAGAAGAGAAAAAAAGATTTGGAGAAACTGGGAAGTTTGCAGAAGTAGGCAACATTTATGACTTGGAATGCCCATTCTCAAGATGGAAGGGTAGAGGAGGGCTACATGGATGGCCATTGGACTGAGCATTCCATCCAGTCCTAATTAAAGAATAGACACTTCTGAATGACATGTTATATAAATCAATCATCAATGTAAATATAGTATGGCCATGTGCTATGTGGCAAACTGCCTGCTGGTCTTCATCATCCCTTTCATTGGCTGTGTTAGAAATAGTGGTACTGGCGGCCTTAAACAAAGGGCTATCATCCCCGGACACAACACTTAGAAAACAAGCACATGGAGCACAGAAACTGACTGACTTGTTCATGGAGACAAGTGAATGAAATATCATTCACTTAGTTCAGCTGCCTGCCTGGAATCCTAATAAGAGCACATCATATTGAAATTATTTTGCTGTGGTTCCAACCGTATTATGCTGATATCATTAATGCTTATGACTTACATTTTTTATTATAAAACCCCAGGGCACATGCATAGACTCCCCATATAATTTTTAACATAGGGCAGTATAGATAAAGCACAAGTATATTGGCTTCATCAGAATTGTTGTCATTTGCTTCCATATGATAATTTGACACCCAAGGTAATTAGTCTTAGCATGCATATGGATTTCATTGCATCAAACTAATGGACCAGCTATTTAAAAGCTAGTTCTGCCAGAACACTGTTTCCTGTTTAAGGGAATTTATAATATATATGCTACTGTAGATATGGCATTTATACAAAGCAAAACTGGACAATGCATTCTTATGAAATCTAGGCAAACTTCTGTTTCTTCCTCTATAGACAGAATTTGTAAGAGCTATGTTATAGAATTCTCACTGTTAACAGAATCAGCTGATCATGTACAATATATGCATATAGACAATATCAAAACATTTCTTACAATTTGAAAACATAACTAGCTCATCAAACCTTATGGAAAACAGTCATCTAATAAAGAATGATCATGATAATGTTTCTTCTTGGACTGATATGGAATTACTATGATATTAGTAGTAGACATTAGCATATCACTAAATCTGCTGAATGTAGTTCTTTTGTCTGGCGTAATCTAGACATCAGGAATTATATGAATTACATGAATAGGTTTAGATATTAATGTTGTATTATTCTGTATATTGCTCCTATACAAATTAAATATTGGTTTAGTTGCAATTCATTTACAAATTATGAATATATTACAATATACTGACTTAAACATAAAATCATATTTTTAAGAAATATCTAAATAGACTTTTACATTAACTTTACATTGAGTGCAGCATGACATAGTTCTGATTGAAGCTGCAGTGTTGCAGATATTTGCAGCACTGAATAAAAACTTGTAGGAAGTTAAAAAAAAAACCTCTCCTAGAAAAATGAAATATCTTGGGAAATATTGAAAAGGCAGAATTTATGTTTCCCTGGCTGGAGAAACATGTTTTTAGGCACGACACAGACTCACTCTTAATAGCCCCACCTTTGTCAACGGACCATTAAAAAGCCTGAGCTAGTTCAGTCTACATAACAAAGATCTCCCCCCCTTCAGCTCCAGAATGATGGGATTAAGGCATGATTACCCATCTCACCACAGGGCACCTGGGAAGAAGCAATGCTCAACCAAACTTAGACTCAAGACAGCCTACAGAGTTGTCTCTGCATGGCCTTATGGGAATCTGACAACCAATCAGAATACAAGATCAAGATCAAAGGCCAGAGAGGACATAAAACCAGGGACTTTCAGCATCTCACTCGCTTTCTTCTTCACCCAACATCTGGAAGCATATGATCCCCCTTTTCTGTTCAGGAACTCAAACTAAGTGATCCTGTCCATCATTAAACAACCTTTCCAAATAGCCTCCATGTTTCCAGTGTCTTTTTCCCCACTTGCAACTGAACCCAGAAGGACATTTCTTCCAACAAACTAAAAACTTCAGACATCAAGTTCAAGATAATATATCAAAGTAGGTTGTAGCATAAAACTATAGGAACTGAGAGACAGGGGTGGAATCTGACAGTCTAAGAAAAAAAAAAGAGTCCATGGGAAGTTCTGGCATGTCTTCACCAATACACATTTCTTGATAAATCCACCCAAGGACAAACAGTAACTGGAAACTGTGACTTCATGCAGCCTCTGCCCTATTTCTCTACAATTCAGTTCAAAATGGTAATTTTGACCTTTAAAATCCTGGCATGGAGCCAGGTTATCTGAGGGACTGCTTCTTCTTGATTATATGATCCTGTACCTCAGATCCAGCATAAAAAGCATGGTATAGGTCCTGCCTACAAGTATACTATTGGGAGGTGGGCCTTCTCTGTTGTGGTGACCATTTTGTTGCCATGCCTGCCTTATGGAATATTACTTCCCCCTTCCCCAGTGAGATTGGCTCTATCTCTGTTGGATTTTTTGGGAAGTCTCCCAAAACTGGTTATGTCATCGGACTTGGGTGTCCTGAAGATGTGTGAGATCTTGAGGTGGCTCCATTATTGTTAATACTGCTAATTTTCTCTAAGCCTTGTTATTATTATTTTTTAAAAAAAATAAGTTTTTAAATATTTACTGTTTTATTATTTTGTTGTACATCATCCAGAGTTACTTTCTGTGAGACGGGTGGCCATATACATTTTATAAACAAATATTTTATCTTTTCTTTCTTGCACTGTGAATAAGCTTGGCAGCTCTTGCAGTTTTATCTAACAATGCCCAAGTAGTAGCAGTGTAAGGTAGAAATATGTTGTACTGTATAAAATTCTGAACCTAAATTTGGCAAAGTGTTCAGATGACAACATTATTTTGTTGGGGTCATGAATGCATTTGATTACATTTGTCTGGAACAGAATTTTCCAGGATGGCCAACAAAATAATTTTAGGAGCTTTGACCTAGAGGACCCCAAAGAAAGTAGTAATGTTAAGAGAGTTTCTGTCTACATTCTTGCAGCCTCTTGTGAAGACGGCGAAAAAACACAGCTGGATTCATGTGGGAGTGGGGCTCCAGCAGACATCCTTTTCCTGTCAGTCTGAGCGCCGTCCAACTTCTGGACGGGAGGAGAACAAGGAGGGAGAGGAAAAAAGCCAAGCATTTTCTCTCCTCCCCCCCCCCCTCCCCGCGCTTTGTGGCTCGCCTTTCTTAAAACCCAGGTCTATTTTTCTGCTGATGTCAGAGCGATAGGAAGCTGACTCAGGGTGAAAAACTGTTTGCTGTTTTCCTAGCCTGCGCTCTGCAGAGAATCGGTCCAAAGTTTACGGGATAAATTTGTCAAGCTGAATGCAACACCCTTCACCCCGCTCCGGGTGCATTTTTCGAGAGATTTGTTTGCATGATGTCACCGGAGAGTAATTCTGGCGGGGAATTTTTCTTCTTCTCTTAAATCACCAACCAGGAGCTATGTCTTTACAGTAAGTCAACTCTCTATTTGCAAAGCGTCCTCCAACGCTCGGGTAAACAGAAGGTACCAGTGGTGGCTGATACGAACCATATGGCATATAGGGCCGTACTACACCTTTAAAGTGACTTCCAGGAGCTCTGTAGGAAAGGCTGCTCACCGGACCAAACGGTTCTTCCCATGGCAGAGCTGAAGACAATGGTCTTTCTTTGCCACTTAGTAAAAACTTAAGCCAAACTTAGCTACCGGGTATAAAAGCGCAAATTGTATTTTCTGGAATGCTTTATAAGTGCATGGATGGGATTGGAAGTTAGGGTAAAACACTCCAAGATATTACCTCTCTTGGTACTCCAAAGTCACTATTCGGGGCACATAAAACGGATGCAGAGCGATCCGGTGAAAAGCTGTTCAAACGCCTCTTACATCCACGAGAATATGAGCCCGAGATTACAGTTTGTCTCCCAAACCCCCCTTTTAATATGTTCTTCGGTCCTCCCTTCTAACTCTTTTCCCGAAGGGAACGAACCATTCTAAGAGCGGGAGGGGTGGTGGCTTGCTTCTTCTGTTGGAGAACGGAGGTGGGGTACCCTAATGGGCGGGACTGATTGTTGCTTCGGTTAAGCTTGGGCGGGGGGGTGGAGAAGGAGGGGGCTGGATCCTGTCCGGCTCGGAAGGGAAGACTCCGCTGAAGCAAGTGACGGAAAACGACTTTCTGGAGGGGCTCGGGGAGAGAAGGATGCACGGAAAGCTGGAGGACGAAGAGGTGAGTGTGGTTCGACGCTCGGACCCAGGCAGCTTTTGTCCTGCGCGCGGGATCCAGCAGAAGCTCTGACTGGGTGGGAAGGCAGGGGAAAGAAGCACCGCTTGAGAAAAGATTCCCTGGCTTGAATCCGCGGAGTCCGGAAATCGAGCAAGCAGTGCCGGAGGAAACGTTTAACACTGGTCCCTTGTTTCTTCCCCCTCCCCCTCTATTTACCCTCTAGTATTACTATTTTAAAGCTCAGGCTCTTCGCACTTCTTTCCCCGCTTTGCTTTTATTCTCAGGAGGAAGCCTGTTTTGTCTGAATTGAGGTGAACGTTTAGCTAGGCGGTGCTTTCCATGGATTAAAAAAAGGGGGGAAAGGGATATTTCCGTCCTTTTCTTTAGCAATCCGGGATGCTTTTTTTGTTTTTGTTTTAATTCTCTTTTCCCAGTTCCGCACATGCCTGCTGCCGGATTGCTTAGATGAGGTTTCCAAGGTTTGGGATTAAAATGGGACAGCCAGTGTTTGAAAAACCGAAGTACTGCTGACTTGGTGTAACTGTTCCCCTTCGCTGGGAATTATGTGCTAAGCAAAAGATTTGGCTGGGTCCCCTGGAACTGAGGAGATTAGCGCTTGCCTTGAGACAGATTTTATGAAAATATAGAACTAAGCAATTTTCTTTCACCCAGGTAGCATTTGATTTTTAAGTACTGCTTCCCCCAGGGAGTCCTTGCTATGTGTTCCTCTATTAGTTGTGCTTGGAAAAAAACAAAGCTTTTTTTATTGCCTCTCCCTCTGGGAATTTTTAATACAGCAAAGTAGGTTTTCCAATAGTGGAAATTAAAATAGAGCAGGGGGCATTGCTCTACAAGAAACCAGCAAATGAAGATGTATAGTCACCATAGGCAAATGTGTGCATTGATTTGTTTGTTTGTTAAATTTATATGACCACCTATCTCCCTGTGACTCTGTATGATGTACAATAAAGCCAACAATCAAAACATTCTACAAAACCACTTACAAACAATGTATGAAAGATAAGAGAGAGGAGGTAGAAGGATATATTTCAATATTGCCAAAGAGCTAAAAGGACAGCAGTTTCAGGCTCAGTCTAGTCTAAGCCAAAATAGGTTTTGGTGTTCTTTTAGAAGGGCTGAAGCTAATGAGGTTGGAAGGAAGCTTTTTGACTTTCTTCAATGATATCCTTCTGCAAGTCCATCATAATTTCTCCACTTTGCCAAGTGGTTCTTTGGCACAGTGGGAGAAAGATAATTTGGGTGAACAAAATGACCCATCACATCTTTGTGGTGCTTTTATGAATTGGAAACTTTTTAGTCCATTGGCCTAAAGTAGTCTTTCCATGCTGACTTCCTTATCACATGGAGCCTTAAAGAAGGCTCCCTACGTTTCTTCTAAACCCAACATGTCATTTGTTGAAAGCATGCCTGCCAGGATAATTCCAGTTAAGAAAGTAATTTAGAAAGTAAATTCCTCTTACTCTTTAGAAAGTAATAAATCTTTTAAGTTATTTTTTAAGGTCCTGTAGATGAAATTAAGCATGTGGGATAAGAATGGTCTAGTCCAGGGGTCTGCAAAGTTGGCTCTTTTAAGACTGGTGGACTTCAACTCCCAGAATTCCCCAGCCAGCCTGACTGGCTGGGGAATTCTGGGAGTTGAAGTCCACCAGTCTTAAAAGAGCCGGCTTTGCAGACCCCTGGTCTAGTCTAATAGATGGATACTGAGATCTGGGAGACAGACATTTAAATCTTAAGGCTATCTAAAACTGCAGGGTTGTCTTTCTAATTGAATTCATAAGAACTTTTTGTTGGGTTTTTTTTATGCTACTGGTATTGGAAATGCTACTGGAAATAACTTCATTTTCCTATGGAAGAAATACAGAGAAGTGTGGCATTTAATAATAATAATAATAATAATAATATATTTAATTTCTAGACCGCTCCCTCTCCCCAAGGGGACTCGGAGCGATTTCAAACAGTTACTATTGATGTTATCCACAGTTGTTTTTGTGACATCTAAACAACTATATGTCTAAAAATAATGGTAAAACATTCTGCATTTTGCAAGTGGACAGAATAGCAGTTATATATGAAAGCTGTTATTATGTCACTGTTAGATTCCCTTAACTATTGTTCCAGTCTACTAGTGTTTTGTAGGTGACTGATTTGGTAATGCTGGTCTTATGTACTTAGCAGAGCTTTAAATATACACATAATAATTAACTGCCTTGCAGAACTATGTTAACTGCCATTGAAAGCAAGTTGCAGAGCTTTGATGTCAGCTTGATTCTTGTTCCTACTTTGACACAACTAAATGGGAGGTTGAGAGGGCCTATTTCTTGGAATAAGTTCTTGAAGTTTTCTAAAATCAAAACTTTAGCAGCTCTTCCTTCAAAAAGTGGTTAGGTAGGGGGAAATGAACTTAAATATTCTGAATCAAGGAAAAAGCCTGGCCTTTAGAAGATGATAGTAAGTTGATCCAAGATTGCTTGGGAAGCACATCTTGTTCTGTAGCCTGTGCCTGAGGCACTGGTAGCCTATTTTACATATAATTGCCCTACTGATAAAGGAAATAAAAGTTACAATATTTCAGCAACATATTTAAAATGCTTTCAGAATTTCACACATTTCAAGGACCAGACATTTGCAACTAGAAATCAGTTTATTTTCCTGCCATCAATATCTTTTTTATATAGTACATTTGTGCCTTTCTTATCAACCTTTCAGATGACAATGAAACTGGAAAGGTACAACAGCACTGAAAAAAGGGACTTATGACCGTTTCTCACACTTACAACCATTGCAGCTTTCCTTTGGTCTCATAATCAAAATTCAGATGCTTGGCAACTGGCATATAATTATGACAGTTGCAGTGTCCTGGGGTCATATGATCATTTTTTGCAAGAAAAGTAAATCGGGAAACTGGATTCACTTAACTGTATTAACTTAACAGCTGCAGTGATACACTTAACTATGGCAAGAAATATAAAATGGGACAAAACTCACAACATCTGTCTTGCTTAGCAACAGAAATTTTGGACTCAATTCTGCTCCTACGTCAAGGAGTGTCTGTAATTAATATGTATCCATAACTTGCTTTGTTAAATATATGTTTAAGATCTAATGGATTGTAAAGAATTACTCATAACTATACAACCTTGTGACTCATTGGGTTATCCTTTGAGACAAAGGTATGTAGTGCAGTCTGACATGATCAGAATGAATATTAACTTTTAAGCCAACCACATTTTTTTACTCCAATGCTGCATGATCTCATGATCATCTAAGAAAAGTATATATCAGGGTTCTCCAACCTTTGCAACTTTAAGTCTGAAGGACTTCAGCTCCCAGAGTTCTCCAGCCAGCTTTGCTGGCTGGAGAAGTCTGGGAGCTGAAGTCCTTCAGACTTAAAGTTGCAAAGGTTGGAGACCCCTGGCATATATCATAAATATAAAAATAATTGTAGTGGCAAATAAACTTTGAGTAAGTATTTACTTATAGATAAACAAAATGATCGTGTATGGACAAAAAACAGTGATCTTCACTTTCTAATGGCTTCCCTATTCTCTTTGCTTATTGAAAGATAGAAAAATCATATTGGCGTGACTATGAGATGCGGCAATGGCCGTAACTCTGTAAATAAAACTAGTCTGAACATGGAAATGTCAATTCCATAAGAGAAATGAAGCCCATATTTTTGTGTGTTATTTAATGTAGCAGCCTGCATTCAAAAGTTGTGTAATGCACTATTTGGGGTAACCTAAGGGGACACACACACAAACAAACAAGTAAACATCATTTTAACGTAGGTAGGTAGGTTGATATTATGCAACAAAAATTCCATTGCAGTAAGTCCTACTGATCACAAAGGGACTTATTTCAGATATATTGCTATTCAAACTGCCTTAATAGAAATGCATAGGATGGGAAGGGAGCCAACTCATCACAGGCTTCTAAAATTGTCTACATAAACCAGGGATGTCAGACTTGCATCCCATGGGCCAGATGTGTCATGCCCACCCCGGTTTAGCGAAGTGGGGGTGGAATCACGAAACATTACATGACAATGTGACACTGCGAGTTAGACACCCCTGACATAAACTGTCAGACTTTAAGGTTGGAATATTTTAAGGAATATTTAATATTAACATTGAATTAAACATAACTTGCTCTGTCGTCTCAATCCCAGTAAATTTGTTAAACTAAATTCTGGATAATGGAAGCACTAGCAAACCAATTAGCAATAGCTGATGAGGCTGCCTAACTAGTTAAAATTAATCACAATTAAGAGTTCAGATAAAACACTTGCAATTTGCTGTTACCTGGAAAGGAAGAAAACATTAGGTTTAGACCAGTAGTTCCCAATCTTTTTTTGGCCATGCCCCACCTAAGCATCTCTAAAATTCTGATGCCCCACCCACCCCGTGAAATATAATTCTTACTTTACTCAAAAACTGAACTATACTCATGCAGAGGAAGCCTTAAAGACCATTAACTTGGTTTAAACAAGGCAAACCTTTTCAGTATCGAGTGCCGAAAAGTCATGCGGAAATGTCATGTGCGCTTGTCGGTATCGCGCTCTGGAAAAGCCGAACTTCCGGGTTCTAGCACACATGCTCACCCAACAATCAGTTGGCCAGCACGCATGTGCACACCAGTTTTCAGCACTGCCGCGCATGTGGACAGCTGATCGTCGTGCGTGCATGCGTGCCAGAAACCCAGAAGACAAACAGGCAAGGCTGCGGGTGCTGGGTGACATGGCTTCGTGTGCCACTTTGGACACGTGTGCCATAGGTTCACCATCACGGTTATATAGCCTTCTGTTTTCTTTCTCTTGCTTCATTGTACTGTACAACAGACAGAAAACTCTTACAGCCCACATGGTTCTCCTCATGTTTGCTGCATTCCATCCTCTGAAAACGTGCATTTATTAAGTAAACAGGAATAGTAACTTTTCCTCAGTGTTAAAGCCTGAAAAGAGTATTGGCTGTCAGTTTTTATAAGACAGTTTGCCAAATGGGAGAATAGTTTGCAGGTGGGTCTGAGGTGATCATTGTTCCGGGTGAAAATGGTTCACCTTCCACTTTAAAGTGTTCTGTCTGTTCCTTGAATAATCACTTCAGGCTTTGAAATAATTTTAGCTATTGTCAATGAAGGGAATGTTTCTGTGCATGAAAGTGAATATGATATGAGTTTGAGAAGATTGACAGGCTATTTGCATATCTGAGCCACTTTGGTGGCATCTCACCTCATAGCATGCTGACCTAGTTCTTCTTTTGAGCTGAGTCCATTGTTTATAAATATGTGTATAATCCCTATTGAGTGTATGCCACTTTTTCCACTTGTGGTTGATTTTATTACTTACATATTGGCAGGGTTTTTTTTCTCCCTTTAAGGCAGTGTTTCTCAATTATTTTCTGTCAGGCCCCCCCAGGAAGAAGAAAACATTTCGCGCCCCCCCCCCCGCGCGACTGTAAATAGTATCATTTGTCTATAAAATTGTTATAAGTACACCTCTGCATAACACTGTATCCTTATTAAGTATAAGAGAATAAAAAAAGAAAGAAATTTCTTTCTCTTTCTCTCTTTCTCTTTTTTCTTTCTCTCTCTTTTTTCTTTCCTTTCTGTCTCTCTCTTTCTCTCTCTGTCTGTCTTTCTTTCTTTCTCTCTCCCACTTTTTTCTTTCTTTCTTTTTCTTTCTCTCTATCTCTGTCTGTCTCTCCTTCGTCTGCCCATCTATCACTGTGTGTGTGTGTGTGTGTGTGTGTGTGTGTGTGTCTTGCATTCACGCACTTCCTGTGTCTCTCTCTGTCTCTCTGTGTGTGTCTGTCACTCTCTGATTCCTCCCCCCCTCCCTGTCTCTCTCTGTGTCTGTGCCTCTCTCTGTCTGTGTGTCGTCGTCCCCGCCCCGCCCCCACTCCCCGCGGAGTCTCCTCAGCCCGGCTCACCCGCCTTAGCCTGCCCCGGCCACCCGTGCTTGATCGCTCGTTCGCTCGCTCCGCTCCTTCCAGGAGCTGAGAAGCCTCCGTGTGTGTGTGTGTGTGCGTGCGTGCGTGCGTGTGTGTGTGTGAGGAACGGCAGTCCCTGGAAGACGACGAGTGGCCAGCATGCCGGCTGTGGAGGGAGGGAGGAGGAGGGAGAAAGGGAATCGGCAGAGCCGATTTGCCGAGGTCAAACGCGCCCCCCTTTACAGAGCCTCGCGCCCCCCCAGGGGGGCGCGCCCCACTATTTGAGAAACGCTGCTTTAAGGCAATAAAATAGTATACTTGGTTAAAACGTCTTATTCCTTTGAATTATATATTTTTTAGAAAGTTCAAATGCAAATGATTATCTTAGTATCTTTCAGAGAAACTTGACTGATAGTATTCTTTTGATAAATATTTAAAACGCTATGGGAGTTAAACTCTTTTGTTTTCTCCTAAATAGTCTAATATATAGGAGCAGAAATATGTTTAGACTAACTGCTCTATGAACTCATGAGCCTATTTAAGGAGGAGCATGAATAGACCTTTTAGCATTTGTTATACTTTCAACTATTTATGCCTGTTTTAGATCATTCATCTATGACATACATTTTCAGTGCAACAGACAAAAAGGGGAGTCGTTTAATAATCTTTGGTGAGAGCACACTTCAACACTGCATAATAACATGAAGATGGGAGTATGTAGACATGTGCGCAGGTCTTCTCTCAGGGAGGCCCCACATAATTCATTTGGCTTTGTTCCTAATTAAATGAATATAAGGTTGTAACCACATGTTAATAATGTGTTCCTGTGATCTTCCCTGTGGTCCTTTCAGATGATTCAGTAGCAATTTTGTTTTTGTTGTCATCCAGAGTCATTTAACATGTTTGTTGTTGCAGATAGAACACACACACACACGTGTGTGTGTGTGTGTGTGTACATACCATCCATCTCACTGATACTGCAACTTTGGGCCACTTGCAATAAAATAAAAAGTTTAAAAGTGCTAAAAATAATTAAAATTAAAAAAATTGAATAGAGAAGTTAAAAGTTAAAAATTAAGATAATAGACATTCTGGGGTTGAGAATCTTTAGCCCTGCAGCCAACCCCAATGTAGCAGGTTCCTGTTTGGGGCCCCAGGCCAAACAGCACAGCCGTAGCTCTTCCAGAAGGCCAGGAATGTGAGGACAAACTTCACCTCTAATGGCAGAACATTCCAGAGGGTGGGGGTCCACAGCAGAAAAGATTCTTTTCCTGGATCCTGCCAGTCAAAATTTTTGGCTAACAGGATCTGAAGTAGCCTTTTTCACTGGAACAAGTAAGGTGGGTTAATCCCATTGGGATGAGGCAGTTCCTTAGAGTACCTGGACTTTATGGGCATACCATAAAGGACTTTAAAAGTGGTGAGAAACATTTTGAATTAGACCCATAAACAGCCAGTACAACTCGCATAACAGTGGTGTCACATGTGTTACCCAGGGCTTCCAAAACAGTGCACACCGTGCCACTATATTCTGTACCAATTGTAGCTTTCGCACACTCTTCAAGGATAGGCCCATGTAGAGCATGTTGTGGTAATACAAATGGCAGATGACCAGGGCCTGACTGACTGTTTGCAGGGCCTCACGATTCAGGACAGGGCATAGCTGGCTTACAACAGGAAGTTGCAGAAAGATTCTCCTAGACATGACTGCCACCTACTCTTTGAGCAGGAATTGCGAATCTAGGAGAAGCCCCAGATTTTGCACTTGGTCTCTCGGGGATAGCACAACCCCATCCAGAACTAAGGATGATAAATCACAGGTCATGAAGCCCCTTGAATTCTCCAGCTGAATCCTGTTGCCCCCCCCCCCCCCATCCAAGTTGTAATTCCATTATAACTAGAGACCATCAAATGTGAAGGCTTCTATAATCCTCTGTTGTTTAATTGAAGAAGAGCTGCTTATTAATAAATGGAGCCAAGAGAAAATGCAAATAAATGGTCAGTTTTTTATTAAAGCTGAGATGATTGTATGAACACAAATACTGTAGATAACATTTTAAGTTGCCTTTTAGGTTTCAGTTCTACACTGTAAAAACACTGAAAGCATATTTATTCTATTATGCATCTCTTCTATCTTCCTCACTTTCCCTGCTTAAATTGTTGGCTATTTCTAGTTTCACTTACTCTTTGTTTCATAAGAGATTTGTTTGCTTTGGGGTTTTTTTCTTCTTTTTGATGACTTTTGGATTTTAAACATATTGTATATAAACTCTAGAAGTTTTTTAGCTTACAAAGCAAACGGTAATACATATATACATAGTTTTAAAAGATATTTCAAAGTGTTTTTTATTATGACCTTACTGTTGTGTTGTTTACAGGTGTCAGAATTTATCTGTTTTCATCTAATTTGGATGTAATAATTCATCTCTTTTGGCGAGCAGCAACATGATGTCAAATAGAAGTAATCTTGCTTACCACAGTCTTAGAACAGGTATGTAATTCATTTCTTATGGTAATGCTTCCTTAGCATTTAATGATCTAGAACTATTGATTAATTAGGATGCAGTCCAAGTTAGACTAGGCTATGTACATGCTATCTCATTAATGATCAAAATAACTTATTCACCTGTAAAAATGTTCAGAATTGCAATAGCTACATGGTTTGAATATATTCTGCACAACATAAACTTTGGTTTCCTATCCTCCTAAATAATGTTGAAGCACTAGTTTTCTACCTGTTTAAGAAACTAACAAGACAGCAAATACATTGTTTCGGTATAACTTTAATTAGCAAGTACTTGTTTACCAACATGTGAAATAGCTACTGTGCAGTGAAAGTTAATCAATTTCAACTCTAGTTGACCTACAGAGATCTTTCCAAAACAAGCTTTTATGTTGTATTAACCTGGAAGTACCAATTAAGGCATAACAGAAATCGTATTTATGACAATATCATAAATAAGACATTTTTAAAAAATATTGTGGCTGAGTAAAATTAGCACTATTCATATTTTGCTTCTATGTTTACTATGTTATTTTTTTAGATTAAAAATAGAGGGCCAGTTGTTAGGTTCAATTTTTCCCTTGTATTTTGGTTATGATGATGTACTATGGATATTTTTTTACTTATTATGGATGGCTGTATATATTTATTGAACTGCTGTAAACTACTGTGTGTCTTTATTGATTCATCAGTATACAAATGGTATAAATAAATAATTTTCCCTATTCCTTTAACTCCATTGAAATCAACGGACTTAAAAGTATTGCATATAAGTACAAAATGCTGAAATAACTCTTGGAATTACGTATGAAACACATGCAAATATTTCAATCTCTGGAATTTCCCAGATGATTTAGAGATCTGCTGCTAATCAAAATAGACAATAGTGAGCAGGATTATTGCTTCCCCCTCTAAACCTCTTTTAATATTCCATATATTTAAACAGAACCAGATTTGCAGATGCTCAAAATCTGCTTTCAACAGCTTAATTTAACTTTAGAATGAATATAAAAACAATAATGAGCAGTTTTGAATATTGTATGTGTTAGCACTTTAAGCAAATTATTCTTGTATGTGCTGGGTGGAGTAATGCAAAACTCTTGCTAGTACACAATATTTTCCATGATTTGTTCCCTCCCCCTTGCATGCATATGCATATTTTTATACATACATACATACATACATACATTCATGCATGCATACATACATACATGGAAATGAACCTAGGATCTTATATACCCCCTGTTGTCTGGGATTTTGGCATCAGAGAACTATTAAATTTTATTATTTTTCTTAAATCAGCTTCTGACATCCTCAATAAAGAAATGTATTGTATTAGATCATGTATTAGAAATAATGTTTATCATTCTGGGAACTATGATGAGAATGATCCAGTTGAATAATGTTCCTTGTAGATTGATGAACAGTAAAATTCCTTTTCATGTTATGCATTGTTTTAAAATAGGTTTCTACTTGGTAGCAAAATTTCTCAATGAATCCAAAGAGCTTTGGAACAGGGAGAGAGATTGAAAAGCAATACTCAATCTATTCAGGAATCCTTTCCTTCTAATTGCATAAATGAGATAGCATGAAATACCTGCCCTTATTCTTCAGTTACATCATATAAATTGGGGTGTAAAGATATTTGTCAGTGTTAACATTTACAGTTTTGAACTCTTATTTTTCAGGGTTTTGCACAAAAAGAATGCGGGTTGTTGTTGAAAAGGTTTAAATATATATAAAGTAGGACAAGGTTTTCCCATAAAAGGGAAGTGTTGTGACTATGTGACTCTGAATATTATATTATCACTAATTTAATGTCCACCCATTGCTTGTTGGGGGCAAAATGAGGGAGACCGTTATAAGAACAAATTTAAGTGGTAGGAATTCACTTAACTTAATGCATAAATAAATTATTCCTGAAATTGAGACAGCTTTATTAGGCTGTTTCTGCCTTTTATCCAATACAATCTATTACCTACTTGTAAGTAAGAATCCTGACCCTTCCCCCAGCCATTCATTCTTTCTTTTCAGGCAGCTAAGATAAATAGCTTATACAGGAAATTTGTTTCTGGTGTACCACTAACATCATTGATTTGGTGGCGGCTCATCTTGCACAGGTCTATCTTGATTCTTTTTGTATAACAGGGATGTTTAAAACAGTAATATTTTTTTAATCCTGTGATTTGAAAATAGTTTCTAAAATTAATCATCTTTATATTTACTGTAATCAATGTTTCTACAAATTTGTTGTTGAGTTTAAGTCATATGAAGTATGAATTGTAGAAGTACTGCAAGCTAGGAAAAGAGTGAATAATTAACTTGTTAAAACTCTTTCTTGTTCTTTTCTCTCTTTTTTCTTTTTTACAGATTCCAATAAGATGTTGGAAGAATATGGCCCTATGCAAAACCAGGTGGAATTACAAAACACCAGTTTGGGAAAAGAAGTAGTTATGAATTCTCTTGAAACTGATCTCCAGCATATAATGGACAAACTCAGCCAGAAAAAATACTCATCAAGTCTGAAATTAAAAACAAATGAAGACTACTCTGGTTCTTATTTAACTCTCTCCCAGCCTCTGGCACCTAAATTGAGCCCTGCATCCAGTGTTAAAAGTATGCCATCTGTTTCCAAAATTCAGGGAATCAAACCTTTGGCTTGTGAGAACTCTTATCTTTCAGACAAAAATGCTTCTCTAAGGCATATGGGCCCCGTTTCAGGCACATTCTCATCATTAAGTGGGTGCAGCCTTGGAAAGAAAGACTTCGATGTTTATGCTACCAGGGAAAATGAAAAACAGTTTGGACATCTTAGTAAATTTCCCTATTCAAAGTACAGTCAGAAGAATAAATCTCATGATAGTGTCTATTTCCCAGGAGCACTGGATGGGTGGAAAAACTCTGGCTCTCTTCTTACAATGTGGAATGGGAATTCAGGAAATGATATCATTATTTCCCCATTCGGCAGCTCTGGAGCTGCCAGTATGCCCTCTAGTCCAAAACAAAGCAGGAAAATGAATATACATGACATTATGTCCATTCAGGCTAGGTCAACTAAACAAAAGGATTCAGCAATGGAAGCTCAGGGGCCTAGAATCAGAAAATATCCAGGTGGGTCATTGAGCCACATGGGAGTTTATAGCCGGTCATTGCCCAGACTTTATAAATCAACAGAAAGCCAACTTACACCACTGAGTTTACCACCCAGAAGCTCTTTTGGGAATTCCAAAAGAAAAAAAACTATTGAAAAAAACCCTCTACCTCAAAATATACTGGATTACGACAATTATCTTCATTTTTCTTCTTGCACTTCGGGAGTATTGCCATACTCAAACTTTCCACCTGAAGTGAATTCCTATGTAAATTCAACTCTAAGTGTTCCTCCAAGCCCCCGGATAGCTAGGAAAATGCTTCTGGCATCTACTTCCTCATATGCATCTGATGACTTTGATAGGGTTGGATTGTCAGGAACAAGCCCTAATAATTCATTTATTCCCTTTGATGCCGAGAGGGGGTTTCCTGCAAGAAGAAGAATTTCCAATAGCTCCATGGAGTTTGATGAAACAGATTTGGAAAGCCACAGGCAGACTCCTTCCATGCGAGAGAGAAAGAGCAGCATTAGTTCTGTTTCTGGAAGAGAAGACCTAATGGACTACCACAGGAGGCAAAGAGAAGAAAGGCTGAAAGAACAGGAAATGGAGAGACTGGTAATATTTTTTTCCAGTTAATTTTTAACAATGTTTTGTTATTACTATATCAAATATTACCTTTAAAGTTACTTATTATATGTACAGCTGTTGTAGTACTTTACAATTTAGGTGTTTGATTTTTCATGTGCGTCAGTGTTTGCCATCACATAAAAACTGGTCAAATCACATCCTGTTTCAAAATCTAAGCAGTGCAATGAAGCCATCTATACAGGGTAAGAAATTGAAAGAAATTTATAGTGCTTCGACTTGTATGTTCTGACAAAATGATCAGGTACTTATGAGCCACAAATTACATCCTGCAGGTATCCAGTACTTCAGAAAAAAAATGTTGATGACACAGTTGTTTGCAGTGGTAAGATATGTAAAACATGTTTCCCACCTAAATTCTATAAATTATAGTCATAGGTATTACTTCAACAGAATATTTCTGTTTTGGCTTAAATGGTATTTATTTTCAAAATCAGTATATATTAGATAAAACTTTGGCCAGCTCTATACAGTTTGTAATTGCAGTTTGCAATTGCATTTTTCTATGCCATTATTATTGTCATCAGTTTGATTTTAAATTATCTAATATTAATATACCTAATATTGTTCACTAGAAGAATTTTCTTTTTTTTTTCTGTTTAGGTTTAGGTTTATTAGTTTTTTATACCGTCCTACTCCCGAAGGACTCAGGGCGGTGTACAGCCAAAGTAAAACAGATATATAAAAGTTAAAAACAGTTTAAAAAGCATATTAAACAATTTGGCCTCTCTTAAAATTAAAAAAAAACCAAACAAACCCCAATTAAAATTAATAAAAATTTGTATTTAAAAATTCATTTTATGCCAGCCCAGCTTGTTGGGAAAAAAAAGATTTTGAGAGCACAGCGGAAGGTGCGGAAGTCAGGAATAGTTCTTAATTCTGGGGGCAATTCGTTCCAGAGGACAGGTGCTCCCATGGAGAAGGCTCTCACCCTGGGTGTCGCCAGTCGACATTGTTTAGCCGACGGCACCATGAGGAGACTCTATGGGAGTGTACTGGCTGGTGAGAGGCTCTCGGTGGCAGAAGGCAATCTCGTAAGTACCCAGGTCCTAAACCATGGAGCGCTTTAAAGATAGTAACCAACACTTTGACTTGTACCTGGAAAACCGCCAGTGTAGCTCGCACAGGAGGGGTGTTACATGGGAGCATTGTGTCGCCCCCATAACTACCCGCGCAGCCGCATTCTGGACCAGTTGGAGCCTCCAGGTGCTCTTCAAGGGGAGCCCCATGTAGAGAGCATTACAGTAGTCCAGACGGGAAGAGACGAGGGCGTGAGTGACTGTGCGCAGGGCATCCTGATCCAGGAAGGGACGCAACTGGTAGATCAGGCAAACCTGATAAAAAGCCTCCCTGGCCAGAGCCATCATATGATCTTCCAAGGACAGCCGTGCAGCCAGGAGAACATCCAAGTTACGAACCCTTCCTGTGGGGGCTAAGATCTCACCCCCCATTGCCAGCGATGGAACCAGCTGACTGTAACGGGACGCCGGGAACCACAGCCATTCGGTCTTGGAGGGGTTGAGCCTGAGCCTGTTCCTCCCCATCCAGATCCGCATGGCCTCCAGGCACTGGGACATCACATCAAGGGCAACATTGCAGGCTTTTTTTCTGTTTAAGATGATGTGAAATTTAAAAAAAAAACTTCTGGAAAATCTATTAATTTGAGCACATTGAATAGTTCCCATATCTTAGAGAAAAACCTTAAGTCATCTCTGCTATTTTTTCAAATCTGCAAAACATTTTACATTAGTGAGGCATGATTTCAAGAATACATCAGAAATGAATATATATTCATTTGTCGCTCCCACAGAGAGGGACTTCTCCGGGTGCCGTCCACTAGACTGTGTCAGCGGGCGACACCCAGGGGAAGGGCTCTCTCTGTATCGGGCCCGGCCCTCTGGAACGACCTTCCCCCCGATATTAGGACGACCACGGACCTCCGCTCCTTCCGCCTTAAATTAAAAACTTACTTTTTCCGTCTGGCCGGCTTGGGATAGTCCCCCTGTCTAGGGGTTTTACTGGGTAAATTTTAGTTTAGTTAGTTAAATGGGATTTTAGCACAGGCTGAGTTTAATTTGGCTTTTAAATTGTTTGTATATTTATTGATGTTTGTATGTTTTTTATTGTTTTTATTCTACCTGTGCACCGCCCCGAGTCCCCATGGGGAGAGGGAGCGGTTTATAAGTATTAAATGATTGATTGATTGATTGATATCTTAAAAATGAAATTTTGATAATGTAAATTCACTATTCATTTCATTTTATGGGTGTAATATATGAAGATTTCATCTTAACTTATTCCCACTTAATTGAGTGAGATTTGCAGACAAGGACATCTTTGCTTGGAATTGTTCCCATTGTCTTTTGTTTGTGGGGAAAAATGGCAGTCAGCTAAACAAAAGTTGAGTGCATGTGCCAAATATAGTAGCAGTTTATTTGTTCTGAAGAAATTGTCTTTTCAACCTCAGTTAATTAAACAGATAAAGTGCACATTGCATTGAAAAATAACTAATTAGTGTCAGAAGAAAGGAAAGAGAAAATTGGAGAAAGAAAACCACACTGTTAATCATAGGCAGAATCTAGTTTAGTGTTCTGCTGCAGTTAGGTTAGGACTGCAAATTCCAAAACTTCATGGTCTGATAAAATGGATACAATAAGTGTCTGTCTACAGAATGTCTGCAATTAATATTTAAAAAGTGAAATGAGATAGTCCAGATAAAAGCACAGGCACAGTATGGGAAAAATTCTGAATTCCTGCGTTCCAGTTCACCCCTGCTTAATATGTATACAGTTTACAGTTTTCTTTTTTTTTCTTTTTAACTTTGCTTTGTTATGCGCTTGAATTAGAAAAACCTCTACTATGAAATTACTTGGGACTGATTAGGGATGGACAGGGGTGAAAACCAAAGATGGATATAAAACTGATATAAAATTGTCTCATAGCTAGACCCTAATTTTAGGTTCCCAGTTCTGGGCTGCCAAACATCACTCTGTATTGCTTTTGATGGAAAGAGGGTATATATACTGTATCTACTGTTGCTATCTAGTAATTGTCTCGATTTTTGAATCCAAGAACCTTACCCTACCTAACTATTGTAAAAATTTAGTTATTAAAGAGTATTGAAAATGGTTTTAATTTTGCAATTCTCATTTAAGTTAGTAGAGGCTGATCTATTCTATGTAGCCTGGGAAACAATATAAACCCAAGATATTTTGTTTCTTAAGAATCAATAGAATACCTTCTTTAGTCAATATACATATTAACGAAAACTGATAATGTTACTTTATTTTCCATCAAAGGAGGGGTGTAGAAGAGGCAGAGCAACTTATTTCACACTGTATAATAACAATTTTTAAAAAATGTAATAACAACAAATTAAGAATCTGCTGCTTTTTCATATTCTTGATGGGGCTGCTTTAACAGTAATGGATAGTCTTTTTAGGATAAAGACCATATGTTTTGACCATATAGCATACTGGAGATTGAGAACAGAGACTTTAAATTAAAATTAGATTTACCCATTGAATTCCCTCCAAAAATGTGTCTTTTGAACCTCTTATGAAATTGCATAATATTTTAAAATTTTGCATGATTTCTTAAGCAAGATTGATGAAATATACAGCAATTAAATGAGATTCTATTTTATCATCATAATTTTTTTTTAAAAAATTACTGTTCAGGTTCCAGGGCTTGATGGGAATTGACTAAAATGGAAACTTGCCTGCCTTTTGAATTGCATACAACCATTTGCTGCTGTGCAACGATTATTATCACTAACCTTACAGGATTGTTGTTATGAGAAAAATAGGAGGTGACTGTGTGTTGGGTATATTCATTGCCTTGAGTTATTTATAAAATAATAAATGTGGGATACAAATAAATAAATGCTTGAAAAATAGGAAAACCAGAGGGAATATGCTTCAGAAGCAAAATATAACTTCTGAGAAAGATGTCATAAAACCCTAAAAGTAATCTGAAATATACCTATATTGTTAAAGCTCTTCATATTAGTGTAAAAATTAAGGAGAAAAAATATGCAATGAATTATTTTGATGATGTCTTCAATTATACCTTTATAAAGGCTGAAAGAAGCCATTTTCTGTATAGACAAAACAAAGGATTTCCCCCCCAATTTATTTGACAGCTGTTTCCTTTATACAAATAGTTTTGTTTTTCTGAACAGGATGTAAGCCCTTTGCTTTGAAACATGTTAAAAAGTTAAAGTGAGTGCATGTTTATATATAAAGGAATTTCCTCCACTTGATTGGTTTTCTTTTTTAGCATCCTGTGAGGATTATTGTTGTGAAAGATCCTGGATTGGAATATGCATTCAAACATTGTAGAGGCATTCACAAGTAGAATGATGCATCAATTTTAAAAAACGTTTTGAAGGTCAACCCACTTGTAGTATTAGTTCAGTTGTCCTTTCCAGAAGCTTCTTGAGGTTGTGATTTTGTTAAAACTGTTGGTTGCACTGCTACAACCACTTTTTGATTGAGCTGTGCTTGGGAAATCCAAATTCTGTTTTCTCCGAACTAAACTACAAAGGCCATTTCTAGTAAGGCAGGTAAATAACTAGTTATATGTCAAAGGTGAGTCAGTATCTATACTTAAAACCTTTGAATAAACAATATATTTTTCAGTAAAACAATAACATTTTTCAATTTGTTACCAGATAACCACTTATTAGTAAATGCATTTCAATTCTGGTTTTCATATCTGGTGTTGGAGGGTGGAAATTAAACAAGTGCTTCTGCATAAAAGCAATAACTTTTGGTTACTGGAAAAAGAGAGGGGACAATAACAATGAGAATTTGATAATTTTGCCTCTAGTGCCTAAGCTGAGAATTTCATATTCAGTTTTTTAAAGAAATTCACACTTTTACCTCTAGATGGTAGTCTTAAATTAAAAATAATTGATTTTCATTCATATAGACACATAGATATTTGGTTTCAGATGTTTCATATCACAGCAATAAATAAACTGCAAATAGCTCAATATATTTACATTCTAGTCCAGAGATCCTTTAATGCTCTCTGGGCATGTGTATGTGTATTTGTGCGTGTAGCACGTATGTATCTATACATATTGATTCCAAATTCCTTAAGATGATTTTTTTTAATGGAAAAACCTATTTCTTTTCATTAGTATAGTTATATATTTATTATGGAAATTTATAGAAATATGTTATGCTGTGTATTTCTCAGTAAGAATGGTGATTAATAAGCAATTTTTAATAAAATGTTACTGCACAGTAGCTTTAACTGTATATGTATACAGAGTTTATGGATGTGTAATTATTACCTAGTTTTTTTAACTGCCTAGAAACCAGTGATATTTGTTAAGATATTATCAGACGTTGCAGTCAGTTATCTGCATAGTATACGTAGGACAGTTGTGATTTTTAAATAGCTACCATGTGATAGCCGTGTAATTTTATTGTGAATTACATTATTGTAATAATCCAGACTGCTCCTGGATTATTATGTCTAGTTCTGGAGAACACACTTTAATGATTTTACCAGATTGGATCATGTCAGAGGTTAGCAGCCAGGATGGTAAGTGGCATGGGATAACAACAACAACAACAACAGACTGTGAAAATGGAGAACAGTATAAAAACAACAGAAACAAAGGCAGAATATAAGGAAAAACAGCTGGATGACAGATTAAATAGATGGAAAACCAAAGCATAGTATGGAGAGCACTTGAAAAACATTGAAGGAAAATGTGATGACAACTTGACATGGACATGGCTTAAGATGGGAACCATCAAGAAAGAAACAGAAGGTTTAATACCTGCTTCTCAAGAACAAGCACTACAAACTAATGCCATGAAAGTGAAGATACAAAATCCACTGACAATCCAAACTGCCGATTTTGCAACAACAAAGTTGAAACTGTTTCACATTTAATATGTGAATGCAGCAAAATTGCACAAAGCTAGACATGACCGAATTGCTAAATTAATCCACTGGTCATTATGTAAAAAATACAACTTACTTATATCCAAAAAGTCATGGGACCACAAAGTGGAAAAAATTACTGAAAATGAGAAGATGACGATCTTATGGGACTTTCGAATACAGATGAGTCATCATTTGGAACACAACACCCCAGATATCACAGTTGTAGAGGGCTGAAACGTACAACTTATTGATATCGTAGTACCAGGAAATGCCAGAGTTGAAGAAAAAGAACTGGAAAAAAAATCACAAAATACCACAACCTGGCCATCGAAACTACCCAATTATGGATGAAGCATGTAACAGTGATACCCATTGTCATCAGGGCACTTGGTACCATGTCCAAGAATTTTATAAGATACATCAACAAATTGCAGCTTCCTGCAATAACATCAGCGGAACTGCAAAAAATTGCACTACTCGGAACATAGTAGATTTTACGAAAGTACTTGGTTGATAACTAGGACGCTGGCAGCAACTTGTATCAACTATCAATACCAGTCAATGGTATTTGTGATGCATTTTTAAATGTTCAGTTGACAGAGTTTCATGTTTAATGAATAAAATAGATAATAATAATAAAGTAGTGATTGCAGATTTGGAACTTACTTTGGTTGGCAAATAAGATTGTGAGGAGACAATAGCTATCTTCAGTATAAGAAATTGCAGAATTATTAAGATTGCTCCATGACAAAAAAAATAGTTTACTAATAATGAGAATAATACATAAAATAAGTTTTAGTTGAACATTGGGACAAATCATATCAGTAAAAGCTACAGTATTTAACAGTGAAAAATTATTTTGAGGTTGTTTAAATAGACAGGATGAACATTTAGCAGAAAGTTGAAGGTGTGGATTTCACTGAAAGATAATTGAATTAGATGATCCAAGGTTCCAAGATAATTTTTACTGATATGAATTTTCCCAATGGTCCCTTTCAATATTTTATGATTCTATTAATAACAAAGAAAAAAATTACTTAAAATTCTTTTGGAGTACATCTCTCATATTCCACACTATTATTTGAAAATTATTTTCCTATCACTCACTAAAAACAGAAAACTAATTTGGTGACCAATCATTCATATCAGCTATCTGTATTTTAAAACACAATACTCTACATAAAGATACACTGTTGACTATGTACAGTATTTATATATACATATTTGAATTGGCTTTAAACATACAGTTTACTGTAAATTTGTAGAATGAAAGTGAAGTGAAATAAGGAATAGCTGGAGTCCTGTGGTGAAAATAGATACCACAAAATAGCAGCCTAAAGAATTTCCTGCACATAAGTTCTCTGATATCACGTTGTGCACTTTGAAATAGAAATGATGTAATGCAACATGTTACCCAATTACCACTGTAGTAGTGATTAAAGCCAAAGGAAGTATATTTCTTGCTTAAAGGTAGAAGCGTTTTTGTAAAAATGGGGTAAGCAGCAAGAATTTGTCGTTTCTTACTATTTTCAAGTGTGTGTGTGTGTGTGTACGTGTACGTGTACATGTGCAGGAGACAGAGAGAGAAACTTCCCTTTACCGATTTGTGTTTTTAACTGCTAGTAATGGTAGATTTTTTTTCCTCACAAAACATAGAAATCTGCAGAGTGTCAAGATAGCATTCTGTCCAAAAGTAAGAGGTTAGTACATATCATTATCAAAGTACACCTCAGCTGCATTCATTTGGAACTGGGCAGGGGAAAATATTTGTGTGTGGGCTACTATTTGATACATCCTGCATTCTGAAGGGTGAGTGAGGAAAAAGACCAAAACGAACATATCCTGTCGCTATATGTGGAGGTGGGCTGAGAGAACAAGCATTGTCTATTTCAGTTCTTAATTCTGCAGTGAAAGTAGCATTAAAGTCAACAAATAATGGCTGAATGTTGGTGTTCTTGGCCAGCAGTCAGACGGAGCATTCAGAAATGGGTTGGGTACTCCAAGGACTCGAGTTTAAGAGGAAGAGAACAAACACTGTTTAAGCAAAGGAAGAGAGAGCTGAAGGCTTACGGTGAAAATGCTTGGAGGGAAGAAAGGAGTTTTAAGGTGCAAGGATTTCGTTGTCATTTTATCTTTCTAATTTAATGTTTTCTTTGAAAAGAGGGAGGAAGGGAATTTAAATTAAGGGATAATTTAAAAGTATAAACTTAGTTTTTAATACCACATTTGAGCTTTTCTGCATAGTTTAGGCAGATTTAAAAATCAACTGTGAATTGAATAGTTAAGATATTTTTTCTTTTAATAAAAAAGTTTCTGCATTAATTTCATGGATATCCAAACATTTGATTATTGAACTTGATACCTTCCTCCAATTCCTGCTAAAACAAAGGGTTAAGTGGGCTTCAGTACTTATTTGAGATTGCACTCTTTGAACTCAACAGGCTTTTCTAAGTAATTAAGCAAAGGCTTTGATTACATCTAATGTCTACCGGTATATCTTCGCTTTCTCTTACCTTTGCATTTAAGGAAAAGCAGAAGTTGAATTCATTGTTTTGGGTTCTCTTGGGAAATGAACACCACTTTGAAATACTACGATGAATATGCATCTTGATATGAAGCTTCTCTGTATATGTGTTCATTGTTACTCCTTTTTAATGCAGAGTAGTCTTCTATGGTACCTTCGCTCACAGATTGAAAAATACATTCTCTTAAAATTGTGACATATTTCCCTTAAAGATAGAAAGCTCTTGAGCTAGCAATAGATTTTGTAATATTGTTATGTTGTAAATGACTAGACTTTCTCAATAGGTATGATTCAGCAATGCAGTTAGATGTTATTGAAGTGAAATTATTCATACAATTTGCTTTTTATGTTTCTGCAAATATAATTTTTTACTATCATCTTAATTGCTTTCAGACCAATTATGGAAACACAAGAAGAAATTCTAAGGGAATAGAGTATAAGGATATTGCTTTTTTAAAAATTATCTATGCATTCTTTAAAAAAAACATGTCCTACATGCAGAAGACTTATTGAAGACATAATCTTTGAAGAGTTCTTTATTAGTAGCCACCAGTAGAAATATGACAAAATTTGTTGCAAGCCTGAAATACAAAAGTGTAACTGTCCAAGCTTGCATTAGATAATACTCATTAAAGTATTACCTAATGAGAAATTCCCATATTAAAGCAATGAAGTTGAAGCTATATATATATATTTATTTTAAACAAATTTATAGGCCACCCAATTCACACACATTGACTCTGGGTGATTTACAACATTAAAATATAAAATGTCCCTTCCATACTCACTTCAGCCATTTGATTGACTCCATATCAATGAAGGGTCACCAGATCTCCTGATAAAACCACATATTCAAGGTCTTCCGTAAAAGTAACAAGGTTTTACTTTGTTAAGTAATTCAGTCATTGGGAGAATGATATTCCAAAGGGAGGCAAGCACCATAGAGAAGGACTTTTCCTTGGTCCTACAAGTTGTGCGTCTATAATGGATGGGCCTACAACATACCATTTCCTTCCTGCTCTGGTGGGCTGGGGAGATGTGGTCCTTCAAAAGATCTCACTGGAAAAAGGAATGTGGGGTGAAAGCAAGGGAAGACAAAAACACAGTTCAAAGCAAAATCAAGAGTTAGCATAAAAAAACTAGCTATTTCCATGAATAGTCCTGATTTTTTGCTAAGGGTTTACTGTGGACTTGGAAGAGATGGTCTGTTATTTTCTTGGATGCCATAAAATAGGTCTTTATTTTTTCGTTTATATTTCATTTGTATGTTAAATGTCTTCAGTTTTACAGAATGGAAGAAAATAAAAGCCATTGTTTTACTGTAATGTTACACAATTGAATATCTGTCTGTCAATCAAGTATTTGCTGCCCAGCTCATGGTTTAAGGTGACTCTTGAGTGCCTTGAATGGCAAACTATATTCAGTCTATGATTTTATGAATTTAGTAATAAATTCTAAAACAAATGGTGGGTTGGGGGGTTTGAAACTGCCTTTCTTAAGGCCCTTTGATTGAATGGTGCTAGCCAATTTTCACTGATTGTGCCATTCTGATCATTCATTGGATTCTGATTGTCCATTAATACTGAAGTTCTCCTTTAATCTGTATATTAAATATAAATATTAATAGTTAGAATAAAGTTTGGTTGACAGTGCAGATAGTTTCTGCATGCCTGAAAAATGCCCACAAAATATGTGAATGTGGTAGATATTCTACTTTTAATTATTTGTTTCAATATTAGGAGCGCCAGAGACTGGAGACCATTCTTAATCTGTGTGCAGAATATTCCAAGCCTGACAATGAACCTGCCACAGTCACTACCGTAGCGGATGTTCAGAAAATCAATAAAGAACTTGAAAAACTCCAGTTGTCTGATGAAGATTCTGTCTTTGAAGACTCTCAGATAATAGCAGACTCAAGATTCAGAGATCTTTTGCAGCTTCCAGCTGAAGATTCTGATTTCTCTGAACTCAGTGATCTTGGACAAAATTCTATGGGTTTCTTTTCCTCAAGAGGAATCAGAACGAATAAACATTTAAATGGCAACAGGACAAGTTCACCTTTATCTTCTACTTTCCTGAAGGATGTCACTGAATCTCCCTATCTAAGCATTATGTCAAAGGTAAAAAGAATACTATTTCTGGTGGAAGGATCGTAGATAAATTTTAACTCTTGATGTATTTTACCAAACAGCAATTCCAGACGTAGTTAGTTTTTTTCTTTTTAGGAACTGTTCCAAACACTCTATTTGGAGGATAGGTGGGAGAGGGAAAGACAGTTCTTTTCTGGAGGTAGACATAGATTGCAGTGTAGTTTGTGATTGATTATCATTATCAGTACATAAAAGAAAGCTGTGTAATTTTCAGGTGCCACTTCTTTTCAGCAAAATCTGCTTTCCTGAAAATGTAGCTTCCTTTGATATGACAAGAAGGAATCATATATATATATTTCCTGTTCAAGTCCATGTTGTGTGTTGATGATTGCCTGGACCAGTCCCTGCTTGGACCACTCCCTGTAGGAGGTTTTTTGGCAAGATTTTTGGAAGTAATTTGCTATTGCCTTATTCCTAGGCTTAGAGAATGTGACTGTGTAATCAGGGTTGCACAATTGCGTAAGGTGGAGCTAGAACTCATTGCCTCCCAATTTCAAGCTGGATTCCTTTTAACCACAACATTGTAGGAAACATGCTAAATAGAATTTATAGAATTACATTTTTAAGAACTTTCGTACCAAGCTTTGAAATGATTTCACAATAATTATACTTTCTGCGTGCTTTTGTTTTCGTGTTTATTTTGTTTATAGAAAAAATATATGAAAATGATTAATATTCTAGAATGTACTGTATCAGAACAAGATTACTTAACATGTATTAGGTTATTATTATTTAATTTTAAGTTGATTGTTTTAGGAAAAGAACAAAATGATGATTCCATGTTCATCTTTTAAAAGCTCTTCTTTTAAAAAAAGGCAATTATTGATTTGTTACAGTCACCAGAATGCATAAGCAATGAACAAATAACATCAGAACTTAATCAAATGGAGGAACAGCGCATTATAATACTAAATAACCTGGAAGAACTTGAGCAAAAGATCAAAGATTTAAATGATCAGATGGATGAATCATCCAGAGAGGTATAAGATCTCTTTTGTTTATTTCTGAATCATACATTTTCATCTTTAAATATGCTATAATTTCTTGCTATGGAATGCATACTTATTTTCAAAACATTTGTACAGATAATAAAAATGGCATTTCTCATAAAGAACATAACATGACCACAAATAAAGTGAATATAAAAGGTAAAGGTTCCCCTCACACATATGTGCTAGTCGTTCCCGACTCTAGGGGGAGGTCCTCATCTCTTGTTTCAAAGCTGAAGAGCCTGCGTTGTCCAAAGATGTCTCCATGGTCATGTGGCCGGCATGAGTAAACACCAATGTCGCACCGAACGCTGTTATTTTTCCACCAAAGTGGTCCCTATTTTTCTACTTGCATTTTTTATGTGCTTTCGAACAGCTAGGTTGGCAGAAGCTGGGACAAGTAACGGGCTCCCTCTGTTACACATCACTAGCGATTCAAACCGCCAAACTACTAACCTTTCTGATCAACAAGCTCAGCATCTTATCCACTGAGCCACTGTGTCCCTTCAAAAAAAAGTGAATCTACAAAGAAATAATTATACCAGTTAATTTTGTCCACAATATCAACTAACTCATTTAGCACTTTCCTACATGGAATTAGTCCTAGATATTAGTATAATTCAGATGCAAAACTAAGATAGAGTAGATAATAAGATTTAGTAGTTATAATCTAGACTGTACACTGGATACTGGTAAATTAAGATTTAACAAGCATCCCAGAGTCATTTGGTTCGGAAATGAGCAGCATACAAATTTAATTAATTAAATAATTTGGGGCTACACTCTTGCTTTTCATACTGCCAATCAAATTATATATATTAGTTCAGAATTAAACCCTTCCATATATGTTGGGATTTATTCTTTACTACATCTTTAAAGCATTGTACCTGTGAGGATTAGTCTGGCAGAATATTACAATATGTTGTATTAACATTTTGTAAATATAAGAATATTGCAGATAGATATCAATTTGAATTGACTACTCCTGGCAGTGCTAGCCAATATAGCAATTGCTCTGGATACTGTATGACGTTCAGTAAATTGTACTTCTGAAAACCCAGAGCATCCAAAGGCATGAGCCGTGATGACACAGTGGTTAGAATGCAGTATTGCAGGCTAATTCATCTCACTGCCAGAAATTTGATCCTTACCAACACATGGTTGACTCAGCCTTCCAAGGTTGGTAAAATTAGGACCGAGATTGTGAGGGGCAATATGCTGACTCTATAAAATGATAGAGAGTGCTGTAAAGTACTATGAAGCGGTATATATGTCTAAACATCTAAAGTGTCCTCTCAATCCATTCCTACTAACTTTGGCCCAATTATAGACATTTCCATTAATTTTATTTTATTGCAATCTTACTTTTGCTCCAATGTGCTAGTGCAATGATTTGGAAGGAAGTTCTTAAACTACAAGCCAGAAGAGCTATGCATTCTATGAAAATAAGCTTGTTGAAGTTTGATTTAAGCGTTCAATATTTTGCAACATTTTCTGTTTTGATACGCTTATCTATTTAAAACATTATGTTTCTTTCTAAGGACAGTGTTTGTATTCAAATGTATATCACATATAAATAAGTTTTCAAGTTATACTGTATGTTGGAATTTCTTTATAAAGAATATTGAGGCAGAGAATTTTTTTTAATGTTCTTAGATGGACATGGAATGTGCCCTGTTGGAAGCAGAGCAGAAATCTGAAACAGCTGAACTGCTGAAGGAGAAGGAAATAGTAGATCATTTGAACAGGAAGATAGCAGAGTTGGAGAGAAATGTCATTGGTGAAAAGGCCAAGGTAAATAAGTGGATGATATCACATGTTTTCCATAGAGTTGGAATTTTGTAGAGAATGATTTTTTAAAAAATTCTCATGATACATTGTTTAAAATTAAAGCAGAAAAAATTAAAAGACAATTGCCGATTTTCCAAGTTTGTGGAAAATAAAATAGAAGTATAAATTGATATTTACCATATCATATAATAAAGAAAATAGTATGTTGAATTATAAAAAATTATAATTAAAAAAATTATATACTTTTAAAAGTATATAAGAATGAAAGAAAATCTGTAATATAATATATCTTAAAATATACACGTTTTATATATGTATAATTCTGTCTTTCTCTCATGATGAAAATATATGAATTAAATAGTTTACTTTGCATTCTATAGCTATACAATTATTTAACAATTAATCTTACACTTTAGGAGACTTTGTCATAACCATTTAACATTTTAGACAGAACCATCTGATGGGGATGATGAGATGGAATTCCTGCACTAAGCAATAGAATTGGACTCAATGCCTAAATAGCTACCTACTACTAATTTCTATTTCTAACTGATGCACATTAATTACATGTGTGATATATTCATACAGCCATAACTTTGGCACTAATGTAATGCTAGTTACAGTATGTAAACAGGAAAAACTCCTACAATCTAAGTGATAACTGAGCATCAACTGTTTAACTGTTTACAATTAAATATTTGTAAACTTGAAGAGCAAAACTATCAAACACTGAATCTATCTCATAGGCTCATCATATCATATATAGCCGTTAATTGTACTACCTACAATATCTTGGGAGGGAAAAGAAATATAGGGTATTTATTAAATTTTAATGGATTTTCTAAGGGTTAAAGAGATATGCAGTTAGAATGTTACCGCTATATAAAGAGTATCTAAAGGGAAACCCAGAGAATATGAGAATATGCTTTTCTCTTCCTGCTATAGTTTTGACAGGCTCTAAAGCACTTAGATTTCTAAGCAAATCCATGGCTTCTTTTGAAAAGCAAACAGCTTGGAAAAATAACTTTGGGAGATCGGCGGTCAAGGGTGGATGACAAACAGTAATTGCCGTATTTTTTTGAGTATAAGATGCACTTTCTGCCCCCCAAATGGGTGGAAATGTCTGTGTATTTTATACTCTGAATATTGCAGCAGGGGGAGGGAGGTTGGTGCAGTGCTGATCAGCTATTCTAGAATGGGCTGCAGTGGCTAATGGTCGGTGACAGCAAATTGGCAGTAGTGCCAGCAGAGAACAGGCTGCAGCAAATGGGCCGTGGCGAACGGGCCGCACCAAATGGGCAGCCGCAGTGAATGAGCTGCACCAAACAGGCCAGATGAATACCAGATGGATGCTGGGAGTCAGAGGCAGATTTTTCCCTCCTTGTTTTCCTCCCCAAAAGCTAGGTGCGTCTTATAGTCCAGAGCATTTTATAGTCCGAAAATATGGTGGTTCCTTACTTGATATAGCTTTTATTTCATATACACAGAACTACCTTATGTTCAGGATCTTCCCCATTCACTTCATGGAGACTAACAATATAATTTTATAGCAATAGCATTGGTTTAGGTACATAGATTGGATTACCAATAGAAAAGGAGATTGAACTACCTTGCACCATTCTAGAAACTCATTAGAATGTCTATACTATTCTGATTAGAGAGTCAAGGTGACATTTGTCATTGTTGCTTATGTTTATGTTTCAATCTTTCAGCATGTTTTTAAAACATAAAAAAAATAACCCTGCTTCAGTTAGGCATGAGTTCTTAATGTCCAGTTAGTAAGGCATGTGCCACTCTATATAGCACATATAGCTGGTGGGAAGATGTAAAGACAGGGGATATGCTAGTTTGAATCTCCTAACTCCCCCGTCCCGTTACTCAATACAGTTCATGAACTATATTCATTCATTAGTGATGAATGAATCTTTGTTAGCTTCCATTTCAGTTCAGGGACAAGTTTTAATGTGAATAATAAAATATAATTTTGTCATATCCTATTTCTTATTCTTCTCTTTATTATGCTCAGTAAATAAATTGTAAAAAAATTTCTATATGGAGTTTTGTAGAGAAAGATCTCTGATAATATTTTGCTAATATATTTTATATTTTTTGTAATTTCTAAAAAAATATTAATAATTCCAAACAATAGTGCAGTCTTCTAATATACATTTGTATATTGGAAACATCCACTACTTCCTTGAAATAATTACAGCTGAATTCACTGCAACTGTTTGCTAGTTAAAACTATATAATTTATATTCAATATTATCCTGAAACTATAATAATAATAATAATAATAATAATAATAATAATAATAATAATAATAATAATAATAATAATAATAATAATAATAATAATAATTTTAATTTATAACCTGCTCTCTCTCCCCGAAGGGACTCGAGGCGGGGCACAGGGAATTTAAAAATACAAATAAAAACCACAAACATAATACAAACTGATATTTCCATTTTATGGTTTTACTTTTCCTTTCTTTTTTATAGTAATGTTATTAAGAATTATAGTTACAACACTAAAAACTAAAAAGTTAGAAGAATAAAAAGAGTAGAAGGTGCAGAGAAGAAAGAAAAATAGAACTAGAGAAGAAGAAAAAGTACAAAGAAAAAGAAAAGAAGTGACTTACCATCTGCATCACAAATATAAATATTAGTAATTTATCGTCTCCTCTTAAAATACAACAAATTATCTATTCTTGTCGGATCCTATTCCCATAAACATAAAGCATCATCATTTCAGTTTTGGTGTCAGTTGAAGTCCATTATTGTTACCAGAAATAATAAAACATCTAATGTAAGCTTGATCAAATAAACCAACTTTATATCCCTTTCTTTTATAACAATCTTCTAACAATAATAACCTTTAGGGTTGTCAGCTCTTTTTTCACAAAGCCTCTTCAATTTGCCTTTTTCCCCCTCCAAAAGCAGCTCTTATTTTCTTAACAGTTGTGATGTTTATTAGCAATTGGATGTTCATGAAGAGTGAAATATTAGATCTTATGAGAGATAAAACACTTTCACTCATTAAAATGTAGCAGTTGTATTTGTACATTTGATAGCCTTGTGTCCGGAAAAGGGTTAAGAACCCCTATGAAGTCTTGATCTGGACACCTGTTTGATAGGAAATCTTGTTCGGATTTGTATGACGGTTGTAAAGCATATGTTTCTAGGGCTTGTGAAATTCTGAAAAAGCAATGCCATGAATGAAAATGTAACCAGATTTCCATTTAATTGCTCAGCTGCTGCACTGTTTCATATCATTATTATTAATGGCAGTTTCAAAACGACTGCATTTATGAGCAACTTATCTGCAAACATTAAAGTCTTTATAGCACACTGTCAAGGCAAGGAAACTTTTTACAACTCTTAAACTTGGGTTTATGAATTGTTTTTTTAATTGGAAATAGTCAATAATTAGATATTATGACTGTTTAGACAATAAACCTAAGTATGGCTTGTGAAGTTATCTCCCTTGTCCTCTCTCCCTTTATTCTGTTGTGCAGTATCTTGGCACAACATTAATCCAGAGATAAAATGTGATATAGGAAATTAAGTTGATGTGAGGATACTTTGTTTTGTTTTGTGTTAATAAGTTGGAGCTCTGGTTTATCACAAGCTTGGCTATTCATTGTAAAGCCCTGTTATTGGATGTGACCAAGATTATGACCAATATATTTGCCCATTGCTTCTAAAGACTTGTTTTACAAAGCCGTGTATGATTATCCAAATGAGGTCTATTCTGGTATTTTATGGAAAGTATTGAATCATTTTCGAATGGGAATTTATAACTTTTGAGGGATTTGAAGTTCAGCTGATTCAGGTTTTTTTTCAGTTAAACTGCTGGCTTAACAAACATTTCTTTACTTAAGCAAGTTTGAAGACTTTTGGGAGAGGGAGGACTACAGTTTTCAAAACTGTTTTGCAGTTCAGAATGTTAATACATGGGAAACTGCAACATTAAATTTTACAGTTTGCAATTCATTTGTTTCCTGTGCAAAATATGTCTTTTTCCTCCCTAACGGAGTTTATAGCTAATTATTTTCACAGTAGAAAAAGCTTTGATATAAAGAGACAAATAATACAGGCTTTCAAGTGGAATTTTCTCCAGAGAAAGAGATTTCTTGCTTTGTTTATGTGAAGCAGGCAGGGTTTATAGGCTCCTGCCACAGCTGGGAATCCAAGCAGGATTTGGATTTTGTTGGTGATATTTGATACAGTCACAGCTGTCCAAGGGAAAAGGACATATATTGAAGATGGATAGGGACTTCTCCTTTCTTCCTGCCTTGGGACTTCAGCAGGCTTCCTTTCTCTTTTGCTGTTTATCTCCTGGTCAGGATGTTCAAATCTTCCTAAGAGCAAAGTTCCAGTGGAAAGGCAAACAGATAGCTGCATTCAATCATGCATGTTCATCTGGGTGGAAAAAGGCCTACTATGAAGAGGGGAAGGAAATGGAGAGTGATAGCAGCAGCACTAAGAAGCAGGAGTTTGTTCTGGGCCAGTTCCCAGTTAAATACTTGGCTAAGCTTGTGGCTTCCTTTGAGGTATCAAAGGGTATGTAGAGAGATAGGCTGTTCCATAATACCTTTTAGATTATGCATGTGGACATCTCTAGGATTTCCTAACTATTAGAGAAAATAACCCATTTCCCTTCTAGCATCACAAACTACTATTCTATTTCTGATCTATATTCTTTAGTTACAGATTTTTGTGTTGCTTGTTTATAGCTGCATGCATTATCTCAGGCACTGTATTTTATAAATGAAATACACTTTGAGATTTGTATGTAATAATGAAGGTATAAGTTGCTGTTTTAAAAACAAAGTGCATGAAACCAATGACAGGAATAAAAGGGTATATAAATATTTTGTGAAAAATGTATTGCAAATATAACTAAAATGATTGTATATGTATAGAAGGGATATATGTGATTATGTTTATTCTGTTCTGATCAGGGTTACATATTGTCTAGAAATTTTTAGGGATACGAGACGCAGGCAGTTGTCTATTCAATTTTCTTTCATTCTGTTTTATGGACATTCCATTTATAACAGAAAATTAAAAAATAAACGTATTAAATTAATAAGCAAATTGTATAGGCCCAGCATGCATACATGTGGATTACAAAGTTTGTATAAAATATCTACTGTATTTTTTTTTTAAATACTTTGAATCTTTCCAAACTATTGCTGTTTTAAAGTATTTATATGAGGACTTTTAATTAATTAATTTTTTAAGCAAAGGACAATAAACAATTACATTTGTGTCTTGATACAATTCTGGACAATGTACACTTTTATGTATAATTAATATATTAAATAACTCCTTAATTCTGGAAGGATTTGCTGGAAATTGTACAATTTACAGAATTTAGTCTTATTTTACAAAACAGATATGTCTTGTGCTCCGTAACATTTTATTCAGAAAAAAGTGTCCCATTATATCTGTCTGTAGCACATAACACAGTAAGTGTATTATAGGGTAGTGGCATAACTCTTTAATATCCATGTTTATATGGTGGTCACTGTCTGTTCAAGATAGTTCCCTTTTTTTAAAAAAAAACCCCTATTCTTTATAAATGTGTTCCTATTGTATAAAAGACATTAATTCTGATCTAACAAAATGCATGTCTCCAGTCTTAAGAAAAAATAGGAAATGGCTCTTCCATTTAGCATTATATTTCTTTGTCTATCCATTACATGCAGCTGTTAACCTTCCAAATTAATGACTTCCCTTGTAAGATGAGCTCAATGACATCCTTGTATTTAGTATCACTGAACAACAGAAGATGCTAACTTTTCTCTTTAGCTTCCTTGTTACCCTGGCAAATGAACGAGTTTGAATGAGAAGCTAAGAATTCATAAAAGTACCAAGAGTAGTTTATAGGATTTTTTTAAAGGCTCAGCAGCATTCTGGGAGATTAAGATAATTTTAGTTTTCATTGCCAGTGGAACAGATAGATACTTATTTTTCATATAACAAAGATTGACAGTACAATTTTTAAACTTATAGCTGTAAGCTTTGAAATGGATTTTTTAAAAAGGGATCCAGGAAGATCTAAGTCGTTATTAAGTCAGCAAGCTTAACGTCTGTTATGTGCAAACTGATAGGACTAGTAATCAAAGAAAATGTAACTAAGCATGTAGACCAATGGTAGTAAGCCTGATCCCTACCGCCCACTAATGGGCATTCCAGCTTTTATTGTGGGTGATAGTGGTTTTGTCCGATACTGAAGCACTTTCCTTCTTTTAATTTAATTGACTTCCTACTTTATAAATCACCATTATTGTGGAACCGGTGAGCGGTTAGAAAATGTTACTACTAACAGAGATACAAAAGTGGGTGATAGGTATAAACAGATTGACTACCCCAATGTAGACATCTTAAAATCAGCATGGATCCTTTCCAATCAACCTGTTTAAGAACATTTTGGTAGGCTAAGATTAGCTTTAGTATGATTCAGTTGGGTTATTGATATGATCTTACATTCATCAATATTGCTTACAATATAAACTGTATGGCTTCCTTATGGAGTCCTAAATTAAATATTGAATCAATGTGCTTTACATAATAGAAAATTGCTTATAAATCAGAGAAATAATGGTTTTTTTCTGCTTATTTGGAATGTTCCAAAGTATTTTTCTTTTCAGTATACCATTAAAATAAACAGTACTCATTCATAGGGCAGCTGTGGAAGTGTGTAAAGCCCTGGTAGACAGCTGTGAGATATTGGCTTACCTCTTCTGCTTTGTATGAAGTTCTCTGTTTCGAAAACTTTTTCTTGCTTTATAGGAGGAGAATATGAAGATATGCTTGTGATGCCCCTAAACCCTTTTTTCATGGGACATATGAAAGTAAAGAAAGGATTAAAGGAAATTTTAGCTGTTACTGAGAAAATTCTGTTACTCATAATCAAGTTTAGGGTCAAAATGAGAAAAATAGGGGGAGGGGAAATAAAGAAGGCTGGTGAAAAGTTAAGAAAGATGCTTTTTAGAAACCTAGCAGATTGAAATAAAAATATTTTATTCTTCCCATTAGAGTTGTACCATCAGCAAACCTATTGCAAAAATCATAGGATAATTCAGGGAAAAAAAGAAACCTTTAGTAATATAATTGGTCATTTTGTACAGTCATTCTATTCATTTTAGTAATCTTACTTGCCAGTGGAAGTTAATCCTACAAGGGTCTATTGACAGAATAACACAAAATATCTGGCTTATATGAGTATATATTTGATGAAATATCACTTTTTTATGGATTTGTAGTCTTTTCCCCCCAAAACCAAACATGTTTATGAGAAATTTGTAAAGTAGTGTAACCTTAAAATTTAGACTGCTTTGATTTAGGGTAAAATAAATCTATATAACTATGGATAAATGTTTTGCCATATTTGAGACCGGAGCTAATTGGCTTAGAATTTGTGTTATCTGATCAGAATAGGCTTCCTTCAGCTAATCTAGTTTTTTTCCCTAGCATGTTTGATCGCTGAAACAGAATTTCCTGCCCCAAACCACTTATTGTTGAATGATCTGTCTTTCTCTGCTTATGTACTGTCTTAAGGACTGCTTGTCACTTTGTCTGTTATCTTTATATCATCATGAATAATACCTGTTTCTTCACACTGGAAAGCTTGATTGTCCAACTTTTTGGCTTGCCTGGGCCACATTGAGTGAAGAGGAATTGTCTTGGGCTGCATATAAAATATATAATTAATGTATACAAATAACAAATTTCCTTTATTTTTTAAATATTTTTTATTATCTTGTTGGATTGCATTACTAGCTGTCCAAGGCTGACATGCAGCCAATGGGCCACAGGTTGGACATATCTGCTTTGTAAAGCCTTTGCCTTATTTCCCTTCCATCATTAGGAAATTAACACATTGCCATTTCTGTTTCATCATAGCTAATGTATCATTGAACTTGAAAGCATTAAAGGTAACACTTCATCTGGAACAAAACCCCAGAAATAATATGATAGCTCCAGGAGTATAATTACAAATCTAATTGTGACTTTGTTTCTGCTAATTAAGAATACATAGAGAATGGAAATTAATTAAAAAAGCTTATACTGGGAACATATATATTCTCAAATCTGAGTATGACTTTGTTAAAGATACAAGTCATTGTACAGTAAAATTTTATCTTCATTAATGTTAAAGATGAGTTTGAAGAATATGGAACTAATAAAACCCCCATCATAAGGTTCTTCACTTACGTTGTGATTATGACTTCCACAATTTCTGTTCACCATGCTGAGAGTTGTGACCCCTCCCCCCCCCATACATCTACAGGGAGCTAGGTTGCTGAAGATAACCTTACATCACGCAACATATAGTATGATTTATGGCAACTCTATTTATGTAACATTGTAACACAGAATTACCATATGTTCCAAACTATGAGACAGTTTCTCTTTGGTTACCATAAAGTTCCGTATCTTCTGAATATACCTAAGAATTTTTTTATTATATGATATTAATGTAATTTTTTTCATATATGATGTTAAATGTCAAAATATATATTGACAAGTATCTATAACAGGTTGACTAAACCAGGGGTCCCCAACCTTTTTGGCACCAGCGACCGGTTTCATGTTAAAAAAATTCCGCGGACTGGTAGCCATGGCTCGGCCGGCGTAGAGGGGGAGAGGGGGAACAGGCGGCGCATGCGTGTGCGGGGGGGCTGAGTCGGCTCACTCATCCCTCTCGGGCTCCCAATGGTGCAAGCGGCTGTGCCTGCGCTCTCCTGCCCCCGGCATGCGCTCTGCCCAGGGAGCTGCTCCCTCCTCCTCCTCTCTGGCCCTTTCTAAGAGTTGCACCGCTCACTGCGGCCCAGTTCCTATCAAGCCACGGACCAGCACCGGTCCGCGGCCCGGGGGTTGGGGACCCCTGGACTAAACCACCTTTTGGATATTCCCAGGTTGTTAAAATTATATTCAGAATATCGCGCTAATATGCAAAATAGCTGCATCTTACCAGCATGCAAAGCATTCTTTTGAAGCATTTAGCTCATTCCTTCAGTTTCACCTCTTTGCCCTTCAGAATGACTAACTACTACTTGGGTTTGAAGGTAATTCTGTTGTTTATTTTTCTGGCTCAAACTCCAGGAAAAAATAAAGCTTGATGCTGAGAGGGAAAAACTAGAAAAGCTTCAGGAGCTTTACTCCGAGCAGAAGACTCAGCTTGATAATTGCCCCGAGTCCATGAGGGAACAATTACAGCAGCAGCTTAACAGGGTCAGTAGCATGGATGTGGTGTTTCTTTAGTGAATGTAATCAGATCAAGCCCAAAGATTTCTAACCAACTCTTTTTCATGGCTTCAGTGCTGATTTTCTATGTTGCTGTTAAGAACGTAAGTGCATGGTGACAACTAAACAGAATGTCAAAAGCTGGATTAACAATGGATGCACACCACATGCTTCAAAAGTTATCAGTCATCTAAAGCTTAGCACTCTGTGGCATTGAATACTAAAGATGTGTATGACTGAGTATGAGTGGAATTTTGATATTTAATCAGTTTAGGAATCTATAAGATCTTTCTAAATGAGGAAAGAATTCTCAATTAGGCATGAAAATTACTTTCATTGCAGCATTATAAATCTTAACTATGCATATTCATCTTGAAAATGAAGACATGTATAAATTAAGTCCTTCCCCCCAATTTTTCTTTTCTATTAGATTGTATTTTCATCATTCCATATTAATTTGATGACTGCTTTGTTTTAATTTTACAACAGTTGTGAATATAAATATATAACAATAAAAAAGAAACATAGGAAATAGTGGGAGATTTGGGAATATGGAAATGTCATCTGCACTAAAACCATCAAACTTGAGCAAAATTCAATTTTTTTTCTTTCATGAAAAAGAAAAAAAATTAAAATGAAATTTGGTTAAAAAAAAAAAAGAAATCTGAGGGATGTACCTGAAGTCAAACAGCCTAGAACTGTTTATTCATGATCCAAGCCGCAATCATGCTGGTTCTAAACTTCAACAATTCTTCACATTGATACCTCCTTTAATTTAATTTTAAGGTTAGTTTTATTTATTTTTTTAAATGCATATGTAGCACTCACGGCTGTTCATGATGACTAGGCTAAAATAAAACAATGAATCTGTTGTCATTGATTAATTTGAGGGTGTACATGATAATTTTAGTTTCAAGTCAACAGGTATTTTAAAAAACATGCTTAAATAGACTTAGACTGCAGTTGAAGTCTTTAGAATTTAATTTTTGTTTTGGATTATGCTTTATGTCATTCTATTCCTTTAAAGGAATCCCTTTAAAACAGATATGTTTATTTTTTCATATTGAAGGATGCAGACTTGTTGGAGGTAGAAAGCAAACATTTTGAAGATTTGGAATTTCAGCAACTTGAAAATGAAAGCAGATTAGATGAAGAAAAGGAGAATTTAACACAACAGCTTCTGCGTGAAGTTGCTGAATATCAGCGTAGCATTGTCAGTAGAAAGGTAATTTAATTTTTTTTATTAGATTGTTATCTTTGAATAGTTTAGTTGAGTGCCAACTGATTTCAGTTGTTAATCTAGCCAACAGTGAGCAATTTACTAACAATTCTGTCAGTTGTTAACTTCTTGATTTGCCCACTAAGGTTTAGTAATTACTTTATTTTTTCTATGTTAAGTATTATATTTCCTTTTCTTTGTTTCATAACAATAAAGTTTTTTTTTAAGAGAGATGATACTTTTCCCAGAAATGTATCTGTGTTTGTACATGTGTTCCATAACTTTCATATAGTCATATCCTTCATAATTCTCTTTCTGCTTACTCTTATATTTTGGAGTGGTAATAGAAGTAGTATTGATAGTGCCAGCTATTATGCTGCTGGAATATGCAAGCATGTGAAGTCCAATCATAGGACTTCTGCTAATACAAAGGGGGAAAAAAGTTGTGAAATGTTGCTGGTGCACAACTTTTTCTGTAGTCTTCTCTGTAAATTTGACTTTCCAATGGGTGGGAACTGTATGAACAATATTCTAAAGCTCATATTAAGTATGTATTAACATTATCTTTATGATAGGAAAAAGTTTCTGCTCTCAAAAAACAAGCCAATCACATTGTACAACAAGCACAAAGAGAACAAGATCATTTTGTGAAAGAAAAAAACAATTTACTAGTGATGTTGCAGAGGGTAAGAAATTCTTCCTTATTCTTCCAAGAACTTAATTAAATGTTAAATTGCAAGTACAGATTATATTATGTGGCTCAACTTCCTCTTTTAAAAAAAAATGTAAACACATTTTAGTGTAATACCATGTATCATAGAGAGGTCTGTAATATATAAATTCCAATGAAGACGTGAATAATGTATGTAGTGAAGCCAACCAGAGCTGTGTTTTCCGTAACAGTGGAATGTATATGAATCTTTACATTAACATGCAGTAGATTAGTTTTTCCTCAGCAGATTTGTCAGAAAAAGTACATTTGTGTATATCATCAAGTGTTTGCTGATGGAAATTTTGGTATTAAAACCAATCCAGCAAACAAATTGGGAAGGATATCTGTCTTGTCTATACTGTGAAGATAGAAACAAAAATTTTAAGAATGTATTTATGAACACTTTTCAGTTGAAACATCTTAAACGTTTTTACAAATCTAGTTACTTTTCAAAGAAAAGAAATGCAACTTAAATATTTGTATAACATCTGTCTCTAATATAACTCATTTTCTACAGGAGAAAGAAAATCTTTGCAATCTAGAAAAGAAGTATTCCACACTGTCCGGAGGCAAAGGATTTCCTCTGAGTCCCAGCAGTCTAAAAGAGGTAGTTTGAGATTTGGGAGAAAGGGTTTGAACAAAATGGCAGTTGCCTTATTTTTCCTATTATTGCAACCATTTCATAACGTTCAATGAAAAATGACTTGTACTACCCTACTTCTATAAAAGGGCTTATTAATTTTAATTGCTAATATGTTGAAGGTGGTCAATTATACTAAGGAGGATTTTCTAATAAAATGTGACATAGACAAGTGCACTAAAAGGAAATATGTATTGTTTTGAACCACAAACAAACCATTACATTCCAGATATTCTGCCTAAGCTTTTGGATCAAGGATGATTGGGCAAGTTCTAGGGTCTGAATTAAACAAAATGAAGAGGAATCACAGATTATTTTAACAGGGCATATAGTATAAGACTGTAAGTGTGGTGCTGAAATAATTGGCCTTCCAAATGGTCTTCAGTTTCTTAGATTTCATGTCCTGTTTTTTCATCTTACTCCATTTGCATGCATGCTTCAGTGATCATTCATTTTTTGATTATGCAAACATTTATTTCAGTGTTAGTACAGTTGTACAAAATGTGACATTAGAAAGGAAGAATGGAAAATCATATTCTTCGAATTCGCCTCCTTTCAGTTCTTGCTTGTGCTTAAAACTTTTCTGCTACTATTGCTGCTCTAACAATTTATTTATTTTTACTGAGAATTGCAGCTGTTATAATCCTTGTAGTTCAAAAGAAAGTATTAGAGTATTCTGCAAAACATTTGATTTCAAACATCCCTAAATTATTAATGGTTCATGAATTTATTTTGATGGAATTGAAAAAGTAAGTTTCTGTCATATTTTTATTTCATCTAATTACAATATTGATTAGGGACCTTCATATTTTAAAATACTTTTGTTTGCTTGCTTTAAAAAAAGAGCTTAATTCCCATTCTTTATTGGGTCCATGCTTGAAAATTCAAAGAGTCAAATGTTCAGAGTGCTGCATATTAAAACAAGTTTTTCTAGAATATGGTAGTGTTTTAAGCAGTTACTATATTAACGTGGGATAATGAAAATTGCAAATTTAAAGCATGGAAGGCTCAACATAGGTGATTGAAAAAGTATGTCAAGAAAACAGTTTTCTAATATCACAGTATTGGCTGTATCACTCTAAACTAACTTTCACAGAGAATTTCAAAATTTAATATTCTTGCATGCCTTTTGACTTTTGCTTTTGTATGTTTAACATCTGAATTCCTCCTTTTAGGATTTTGTGAATGTAAATGACATTAGTGACCCGCATGGCAATTCCACGAATATCTCCCCTTCCACTCAGGCCCCCTCTGCTGCTGATGCTGTTCCCACTGAACCTTCCACAGCTGGCCTGATAAGCCAGTCACAAAATAAAGAGGTTTGTTGGAGAGACATTTCCCATGTGTAAACATTATGCTTTCACATTTTGTTCCCTTGGTGTTCACAGGTTGTAGTAAACTTTTTATTAATTAAAAAGTTGGGTAGGGAGCAGAGTTAATTTTTCCCTATGGGTCTCTTTCAGGAACAGATGTTGTATATATGTCTATTTGTCTTGGGTATATCATGTGTCTTCCTTCTTATGTTCTTTTCCAGAGTGCTGATAAAGTAACAGGGACTTTATTATACACTCATTGAACACCTTATGTTTATACCATTCCCATTTTGATTTCCAGGAAAAACAGCAAAGCAAGGTCTATTTTCTCCTAGTAGGATATCACAAACCTAATATCAAAATATTAGGTGCAGTGGGAGAAAAAATACAATTTGTTTATTTTTTTTTTTCTGTAAACTGTTAATAACACTTCATACATCTGAATAAGCGAGCTCCGGCTTTTAAAAAGCTTTTCCCAAAATAAACTTCTTTGTAGTATTGCATCTTGTATGCATTTTTAAAACTCTCATACCATTTCTTTTCTTTTTTTCTATAAAGCTAAGATCACCTTTCTGTTATGGATCTGTGATTCCTCACTCTCTCTCTCCTCGCCCTCTTGCACCACTCTCACCAGCCGACTGGCCTGAGGTCAGGGCTGCCAATGTAGAGTCTTTTCCTTTACCTGATACACCACCTCCTCTACCAGCTAAGAAAAACCGAAGGGAACCCCAGGTAACATGCCAGAAGTCTGGCTGACTTGGTAATGATATGGTTATCATTGCATGCCCCAGTTTGAAAAGTGCATGGAAAATAGCCACTAGTAAGCTCTTCAGAACCTTAAAGGTCTGAATGTATGGTCCAATGCCCTTTCCCTTAAACCTGACTGATGGAATGCTAGATGGAATTCTAGCATTTATAAAGGATTTTGCACATAGAGTTTAATGTAAATTAGTAGAGAAAATTTGAATATGCATCTTGTTAAGGATCACCCATTTAAACATCTTCTTGTGCATGCACAATTTCTTTATTAAGACCAGTGTCATTACTCTTTAATAATTTTATTTCACACTGACGTATACAGTGCAGATTACTAATATTACAACCCCTTTTTCTGCAAAAGTAGGAGTTAAAGTCATGAGTTGAACATAACTGTTAAAATTTATCTTCGCTAACACTTTGAATGGCTATTGTCTCATTCTGATATCTGCATAGTAAATAATTATATCTGGTGTGAAACATTAAGAATGCTTCAGAAAAAACCCTGAATGCACATTCACAATTTACAAACAAAGCATTCTGAAATCTGTTGCAAATCTGAGATTATATTTCAGTGAAGAATACACTCATGGGATCTCCTGTATCTGTAGCAACAAATTGTCTTCTTTGAGTAGATCCTGACTTCCATAAAAGTTACATTTTTATTACATGCCAAACTTTGCTGGGTCTCCCTGTATGTTACTGAGGAAGAAATCAATTTCAGACTACCGTATTATTCAGAGTATAAGATGCACCTGGCCATCACTGTCGCCAAGCTGGAGGTGACCTTTAGGGTGAAGGGGGATAAATCTCTCAAGAGAGTCTCCAGCCATCCCTGCCCCCTCCTTTCACACCCGGGCTCTCTGGTTTGCAAGTAAAGAAAGAAACATGCTGGAATTGAAACTCCTTTCCGCCCGCTGTCCCTCCAAAAATCAGGACTGATTCAGATTGGTGTGGGGGGGTGTGTGGTCGGTCTCTGCCTATGGGCGAGCGAGCAGAAAGGGGATTCAGCTCCTGCACATTCTCCTGCAGCCCCCTCCTCCTCCTTTGCAGACTCACCTTCTCTCCTGGCCAGATGGCACCGTTTCAGGTGGCAGATCTGGCCAGAAAAAAAGAGAAGGTGAGTCTGCGGAGGAGGGAGAGGGTGCACGGCTGTTTCCATGATCGCTTTTCAGGCAGCGGCTCCTGAGGGGGCTAAGCCTTCCCTGCTCGCAACATCTTCACCCCGAGGGCATCACTGACAGCTGCTTCTCATGGCTCGGGAGGTCCACATTGTCCTTGCTGCTGCTGCTCAGCCTCCTCAATGTGCAGAGGCAGAAGAAGGAGGAGACCATGACGCGGGTTTCCTTCGCTGCCTGCATGCTCCAGGAAACCAGCAGCAGAGCTGGCAAGCTGGCAATCAGCCGGCTGCCTCTGATCTGCCTGCCCTGTTCCCATGCCCAGTTTACCGCGCCCTTGCCGGACCGATGCGTGGACCAGGTGGGCGGAGCTACATTCGGAGTATAAGATGCACCCAGATTTTCGCCCTCTTTTTGGGGGGAGGGGAAAGTGTGTCTTATACTCCGAAAAATACAGTACATTCTTTAGCTCAGGGGTCCACAAACTTGGCAACTTGTAGACTTTAACTCCCAGAATTCTCAGAGTTGGCTAGAGAATTCTGGGAGTTGAAGTCCACAAGTCTTAAAAGTTGCCAAGTTTGAAGATCTCTGCTTTAGCTTCTTCTGGATAGAACAGCTCAGAACCCTTCTTCTTTACAGTATGGCAAGACAAATTAACTCCATAAGTAATTAGTTTTATCTTTATATGGAAGGAATCAGGTATTACAGATTGGTACATTGATTGGGTAAGTTTTAAAATAGGTTAACAGGACTTAGATTAATCCAATAAGAAATTATCATTTAGCATGCAGTTGGCAATAATAAATTGTATTAACATTAAACTAACCTTAAGAAACATCAACCCTGTGAAATCTTCCTTTCTTATTAGTAAGTGACCACTTTTATTATTTTTTTACATTTAAAACAAACTAGAGCAAATAAAATCACCAATAAAAGACCAGTGTAACATTTTTGTCTTTTTGTTCAAATGTTGTATATCAAAATGTATTATATGTGCCTCTGTTCTAGTTCAAAAATATTTTGGGTATTTAAAATCGCAGTGAAAATATACTACTGTATTTTTCGGAGTATAAGACGCACCAAGGTTTTGAAGAGGCAAATTACAAAAAAAAGTAGGTAGGTAGATAGAGGGAGAGAAAGAAAGAGAAATACAGTAGGTAGGTAGATAAAGGGAGAGAAAGAGAGAGAAATAGAGAGAGAAAAATACAGTAGGCAGGTAGGGAGAGTGTGTGTGTGTGTAGGTAGGTAGGTAGGTAAAGGGGGGGAGAGAGTGTGTAGATAGGTAGAGAGATAGAGAGAAATAGAAAAGAGAGAGAAATGCAGTAGGAAGGTAGGGAGAGAGAGGGTGTGGGTAGGTAGAAGGATAGTGAGAGAAATACAGTAGGTAGGTAGGGAGAGAGAGTGGGGGTGTAGGTGGGTAGGTAGGTAGAAGGATACAGAGAGAGAAATAGAGAGAAAAATATTAGCTTGGTAGGTAGAGAGAGAGAGTAGGTAGGTAGGTTGATGTTTCCAGGTGTATTTATCCATGTCCTGGAGAAGGAAATCGCTGACAAACCTTAAGACTTCATTTCTCCTGGCACAGAAACAGTTAAACAGCCTTCCAAAAGAGCTTTCCTAAAGTATTTTTACACTCTGCAAACTTCCCCAAAACCGCTTGTTTCTCCGCGAAAACGGAGCCGTTTTTCTTCAAATAAAAAGCATGACTAGCCTTGGGGGGGCTTGCAGAGTGCTGGGGGTGGTGAAAAATGAGCCAAAAAAGGCCCATTTATCACGAAAATGGGCTATTTTTGTGTCAAATAAATTGCACGCATAGCCCTATGGAGGCTTATAGAATGCTGCTGGGGCTGGGGGGGGGCATAAATCAGCCCGTTTGAGGCTAATTTCTGCCCTCTCCAGCCCCCAGGGCTCTCTGGAAGCCTTCATAATGGCTAGGCACAGCCATTTTGGTGAAGGGGGAGGGGTTTCAGGAGGCAAAAAATGCTGTATTCGATGTATAAGATGCACCCAGATTTTCAGCCTCTTTTTAGAGGAAAAAAGGTGCGTCTTATACTCTGAAAAATACGGTATTCTCTTTGCTATTAAATAGAACAGATGATTTATGACAAGTATAATCATAAAACACTTAAAAGTATCTCTTTAATATGAGGATGTGTTACTGCAGTAGGTTTACATTAAAAATTACTTTTCTTGTAGAAATCATTCATGTAACTGTAAATGATCGTATTCTATTTTTTGTGAATTTGGAGATGGCTTGATTTTTTTACTTGAGTTCAATCTTTGGCAATTTTCAGTTCAATTTTAAAATTAAATCATGACTTTTCACACTAGAATTTTACACACTATTATTTATTTTAAGCATTTCCGAAATTTGGAAGAAAGAAAGAAGCAGCACAAAGAAGGCTTGTACATGAGTGATACTTTGCCTCGCAAGAAAACGGCTCCTCCCATATCACCTCATTTCAGTAGTTCTACTCTTGGACGAAGCGTTAAAGTAAGCAACTGTACAGCTCAAAGAATTTATTTGAATTTTGAGTTAATGGACTTCCATTGTTTTCAGTAGAATCTTAGTCAGCTTGAATCGTGGCTTTCTTTTCACACCTTTCCCCATAATTTCATTTCACATTGTTGATTTACAAAGTAAATCCTTGTAAATTTAGTCAGAGTAATTTTCTCTCTACATTGTAATCATTGTGCTTAAAATTGCATTATCAATATTTACACAACACGATAATTAAAAAAATTATTACTTTAATGTGCAAATAAAAGTTTTTACTAGCAGACATGAGACATAATTTTCCTGTAATTTCCCACCTGTGAGAGAAACCACTTGATTTCAGGCAGCCCAGCTGTTTCATGGTGACTAAATTTGACTGTAGGGCTCCTTGTTAAAGGACCAGTCAGATATATATTGCATGGTGAAATTCAAAATACTTTATATTCATATAGTCCCTGCAGGGTCTGATTTTATTTTAGACACCATCTTCCGTAAATAAGGTGAATTAATTTTAAAAGAAACACCCTGAGTGTATGCTGAACATAAACCAGAGTTAATGCCATCAAATACAGTACTTTCGTTGTATTTATACTGGATTCTGTGCAGGTTATGTTTTAAACTGGATTGCCTTAAGCTACTTTAAATTAAAAGCAATTTTTCAGTTATACATAAAGTTCATTTGATAAATTTATATATATATATATATATTATATTTCTTTTCCTTTCTTGTTTTTGGCAGGGTCACCTGCCACTGGGGCAAAGCAGTAGCTGTGGCAGCATACTTCCTCATTGTTCAGGATCTATGACCAAAGATTTGGAGACAAGGAGAACACATAAAGGTAACGATACTTAGAATTATTCTATATATTTACACACAATAATATCCTAATGTAAATCCTATTCACATTAACACTCACATTAAGTACATATTTCCTTTAATTGAATAAACACACCATAAATTAATTCAACTTCATTCCGCTTTGGCTGTTTTAAATGAACTCTTAAATTTTCTCATGCAAAACTTGAAGCATTCTTATTTGTGTACTTCATTGTTGCACATTGTCTATATTGAATTAATGGAATCTTGACTCAACTCAGTATCCATTCATTTTCAGATTGATCATAAAGAGAATAGTTTTTTCTTGAAAGTGAAGTCCTAAAGCTGTTTTTGGTGCTTTGTTTATTATTTGAATAGTGCCTGAAAATTACTGCCAGGCTAAACCTAATTTGCATTATTGAAAATCAAGGGCACATTCCTACCTTTGCATCTTATTTGGTGTGTGTGTGTTTGCATGCACATACATGTATTGTATACCTATGTAGAGTAAAATAAAGTGGGAATATATTTACAGATGCTCACATTCAGTCTTCCTGTACTTGGAACATTTAGATATCAGATGAAAAGCTAGAAGGTTTCCTTCCCAATATGCCTAATTTTATTTGGCCTGCTGAGTGAGCATTTGGTATCTTGCTAAATCTGTGACTACCCTGCTGGATTAGAAATCATATATAGGAAGGGATATACACTATCAAACTATTTCTAATATTTAAGACAAAATCTCTAATTAATTGGCAGAATTATAGTATCTCTTATGCTTATTAATGTTCAGAACAGCAACAGAAAATATACAAACAAAAATACACTTCCAGCTGCCTTCTCTGATTATAAAATTAGATAGTACAGCCCTAACATTACTTAATTAAAAGTAATATCCACTAAATTTAAAAGGATTTGTGTGCTTACCATACCTATTTAAAATACAGGTAGTCCTCAACTTAACAACAGTTCATTCGGTGACTGTTCGAAGTTCTGACAGCACTGACTGTTTTTTCACACGATGGTTGCAGCATCCCCATGGTCACATGATCAAAATTCAGACACTTGACAACTAGTTCATGTTTATAATGTTTTCAGGGTCTCAGGGTCTTGGGATCATCTTTTGTAACTTTCTGACAAGCAAAATCAATGAGGAAGCCAGATTTATTTAACAGCTGTATTACTAATTTAACGACTACAGTGATTAATTCAACAACTGTGGCAAGAAAGGTTGTAAAATGGGACAAAATTCTGTCTCACTTAGCAACAGAAATTTTGGACTCAATTTTGATCGTAAGTTAAGGACTAGTTGGAGTTGATTTTTTTCTTTTTTAATTTATTATGTGTACTTCCTAGAAATTTTCCCTAGTTCATTTTTCTACAATTACATTTCTTTTTACATTTGTTTGATTTTTGCATCTCAGTAAGAATATTTGTTTTTAAAGATTTAATATTTTAAAATAATTATATATATTTTTCCTTTCCATTGCTTGTGTCACTAAAATCAGGTAAAAGCAAAAAAGGTATGAAAAACATTTTTCTGTGGTGTTATATGCTTGATTTTACATTACTAATGGCAGAGGGGACATCGTCAAGTTGTTCAGAATCAATGTATGTGGAAACTTTGAATTTCCTATTCTACTCAAAAATGCAAGAAAGGTATTAGGATTTAAACAATCTCATGTTTAAATCATACACACTCTCTCATATAATTAAAAATGGCATCCAATGGAAAATAAAACTATGCCCACTGGTTTTTGTCCCCAAATCTATAGAGACAGAGAGGGATACTGCAGTGGGCAAGCCTGTTAAGATTGATATCACCAGAATTCAAATGACAGTATTTATTCAGTAAATTCATTTTCCTGATACGTTTAAAGATAATGAATCCAATATTGAAGCTAGATCAGTTGAAATATCCTGCTCTTTTCTGCACATATTTATTAATCATATGGGCATAATGTAAAGACAGCATACAAATAAATTCTTCAGATTTATGTCAATTAATCTAGCTTGGATTTGCAAATAGAATAAGCCCAGTCCATACATTGCAGCTAGGTCTTGCAAAATATGTTGACAAATATAAACAATTGTGGCTTTCTCACATTGTTGCTGCAGTTGATATCACAAAAATAATGACAATATTTATTTTCATGAAAAGGCTGACATGATTAATAAACTCAATATTTGCCTAATTTTGAAGAGAAGATATAAATATATAACATGCACACAATTGGAAATATAGCCTGGCACAGAATAAAAGTAGCATTATTATAGATTTGTAGTGAGTTAGTCCATATAAGTGTATGTATATATCTGTATATGTTAATTATTGAGAAATTTGGGTCTCTTCCAACTCTTTTTTCTGTAAATCACTGTTGTTTGCAGAAGACAAATTAATGTTTCCATTATTAAATAAATGAAAGGAAGAAAGTTCTCTTGTGAGTTCTGTTAAAGCCCCTTGGAAGGAAAAATGACTTTAAAAGATCCTCTTCATTTAATTGACTCATCTTTTTTTCATGTTTTCTTAAAAGTATAAACACTCTTGAGATGATAACAGGAAACTATTTGACTAAGGCAACCATACATTTGGAAAAACTAGCTGAGGTGGCAACTACTGATTTTCTGGATGGGCAAAACAATTTAAAATTATTTCTATTTGTGTATTAAAAGCATCTCTGATCCACCATAAACAAAAATGGACTCTTGACTGCGTTCTTTGGTGTGGTTTGCACTTTTTTGTGTGATTTCAACTCCGTTCTGTTGTGATACTAATAACAGCAATATAACAGGTTTCTATTTTGATTTCAATATGTTTCTGACAACTGTTTTTCTGCTTATTATTATTTATGTACTGTCAATTAACTCAGCTTTCTTGGGTTTTTTTCCCCATTTTGCAACAATTTTGTGCGGTGCCTTGAACTAATGATATGTTGAATTGGGACATTAATTCGAGTTTTCCATTGTCATATCAATATTAAAAGTCACATTTTCTTTTAACAAGTCTACTCATATTTTTAGCAGGATATAATATATGGATATTTATCTTACCAAGAATGGCAGTGTAAATAAAAATTAAAAGTGTGGACTTCATCTAGTTTATCAAACTCTCAAATAATTTTGCCTACCAAAGTATATTCCACCGGCAAATTTAGTAGTCTCCTGAATCAGTATTAGATATGTCACTACTTCCTAAAATATATAATGTAAAGAATTGTTGTCCAAATATACAATGGAATACTATTTCCACAGAACATTTTGAAAACATCACTTAAATTCAAGGGACATGAGCCTATTCAATCTTTATTGCCCAAGTTATTTAAAGAAAATCTCCTTATAAGAAGCAAAATTATTTTGAATATTGGATGTTACATATCCAATAAAACAGTGATTCACATTGCAACCTTACAAAAACAATAATCCTAGATCCTTTCTTTAAATGAGATGTCAGCTTTCCCCTCCACCTCTGGTGCTATAGTTTTGCATTAATAAAAGTTACAAAACTGTATAGATTATTTTTCTCTCTGCTTCCTTGACTTACCGTATTTTTCCGAGTATATAACACGCACTCCTTTCCCTCAAAAAAGAGGCTGAAAATCTAGGTGCATCTTATACACTGAATATAACCTTTTTTTGCCTCCCAAAATGTCGCCCCCTTCACCAAAATGGCCATACATAGCTTTTAGAAGGCTTTCAGAGAGCTCCTGGCACTGGGGAGGGAAGAAATGAGTGAAAACAGCCCATTTTTACACCCCCCCCCCACACACACACACCCTGCCCCAAGCAGCTTCCTAAAGGCTATCAATGCCCCTTTTTTTTTGACAAAAAATGGACCCGTTTTCACACAAAAAAATGGGCTGTTTTTTGCTTGTTTTTGGCCCCCCCATATCCCAGGAGCACTCTACAAGCCCCTTATTTGAAAAAAGGCCATTTTTGGGAGGTTTGCAGCGTGCAAAAATGTTTTTTTTTTTAAGTTTTCCTCTTCAAAACCTTTCTGTGTCTTATACTCTGGTGCATCTTATACTCCGAAAAATATGGTAACCCAGTTTTAAAGCTGTCCACCACCACATGCTTTGTAACATAAAAATAATGTGAGTGTGTTTGTGGATGGATGGATGGATGGACGGATGGACGGACGGACGGACAGACAGACAGACAGACAGACAGACAGACAGACAGACAGACAGAATACTGTAGATATAGATTAGTTTATTTTAATTTTATCTAGCCTGAAATAATACCCTGGGCTGAGTCAAGCAGAGAGAAGAAAGCTCTCATTATATGTATACACAATTTGAGAATAGAGTTCTGAGTTTATGCTTATGAGAATCCTTATTAACAAAATTTCCAGTATCTAAAATAGAATGTGTATCTGTTTTTTAATGACCATTGATTAAAATCCAGAGATCAATAAAAATGGCTCTTAAAACAGATTTGAATTTAATATATTTGTGTTCACTATCAATGCTATAGCTTATTTTATTAAGTTCTATTATAAAACATAAATCAACACTTTCCTTCTTTTTCTAGGCTATAATCATCAGCATCTCCGTGAGGATCAAAGTCAGAAGTCTCCTGAATTCTACAGCAGAACTGCCTCAGAATCAAATGTGTACCTGAATGCCTTTCATTATCCTAATTCTAATCTGAAAGACCACACCTTTGATACGCTTAGTTTAGATAGCTCGGACAGTATGGAGACAAGTATATCTGCCTGTTCCCCAGATAATATTTCCAGGTACATTGTGGCACTGTTTTATTTTCCCAGAAAATACAACACAATAATTAAACATATCAGAATATTTGATTATTAAATATGAGTTTATTAAAATGTAGTTTGTAGATCGTAACCAGTGCAAGAAAAACATTTTATTTTTAGAAATACCCAGTGAGTACTGAGAACTATTTATGTAAGTACATATAGTTATTGTAATTGAAAAGATAGGAAATTGGGAATATTACATCTTTTTTTTTGCCTATTTAATGACCAGTTAATTCTGGTATTTCATCAATTGTTAGTTAGCAGCCATTTCATCAGAGTCCCTGAAATGTTTCCATCTTGACTGATGGTTGCAATAGAAGTCTCTTTAAATATTAGTATTTTTTTTTCTTCCTTCCATCTCTTATTCTGTGTCACATTTTCCTGTGTATGATTTCAGTGGTGGGAAGTCCTTTTGGCTGAAGAGTAATAAGATTAAATAACATATAAATAATAATTTATCTTGAAATTTACCACAAACTGTATTCTTAATGATCATTTTGATGAAAACAACATTTTATCTAGAGCACTGATTTTTTTGGAAGCTTCTGAGATCATGTTGTCTCAGTAAAATCCTGGTCTACCTGAACACCCATTTTGACTTTTGGATTAATCTGACAAAAATTGTTCTGCATTTTTGCTCTTTGTTTTAGGTATTTTTGCTGATAGATTGATTCTTTGCTCTTTTTTTTGTACATGTGTGGAAGAAACAAGCAGTTGTCTAAATAGTTCCTTTTGATAAGTAATTCAACTATAAAGGAAATACATAGTAAACAATAAAAAGCCTTGAAATATATTTTTAATGGATTGAAATGTTTTCTCAAATATTTCAGTTATTGTTTCTGGTTTTGTTACAGTGCCAGTACTGCAAATGTAGCAAGAATAGAAGAGATGGAAAGACTTTTAAAACAAGCTCATGCTGAGAAGACACGATTGCTTGAATCCAGGGTAATGATGTACATAGAAACTTCTAAGATACTCCGTAGTTGTTTGAAGTTGTATGTTCGTTAGATTTTGAAATCTTATATGCTATATTTTCACAAAGTTGACAGGACTTGCCTTGTAATTAATTTCAATATGATCAGCCAGCACAAATTTAAAAGTGTAGTTACCCAGGTTTATTTATTACAGATTAATAAGAAAAATGTAATGTAGTCCAAAACTAGTATTGTAAAATCAGCAAATTAAGTTGTTTAAGGACATGAATGATAAAACTTGGGCCCTAAGAGAGAGCTCTATAGCAACACATTGTGTATTGTAAAAAAGGAATCAATCTCCTATTTGCTATGGTGGTTGGAATACTGGTTTGGAACTAGAAATATTCAGGTCTTTATGATTTTCTGTCAGTGCAACCTACGGTATAAAGTTATTTTGAGAATAAAAGAGACAGACCATGCTACTTACCTTGCTTTGAACTTTTTAGAAGAAGAGTTTTGAAGTTTTTTATTCTTTGCAACCTTACAAAAAAGAGGTAAAGAAAATTCTAGTAATAGAAAATCGCCTGCATTCAAGTAAAGTTTAACAAAATGTTTTTTGCCCTTAATCTTTCATATAATTCCACAATATAATTGGAAAACTTCTTATAAAAAGTAAATATAACAAATATGATTAAATAAATAAATGTTAATTCTGCTTTTCTGAACCAACACAACTCCTCCTATCTAGCAACACACATTATTTTAGAGAATAAATCCTATGGTCCCTGAATGAAAATTCAGGACACTAATTTTGGAAAATGTTTTAAGAGAAACAGTAATTTCCACTATATTTTGAAGTCTTTAAATAATCTGATTTAATACAGCATTGATACTGAATGTGAATATATTAAACTTAAATCTTTTAATTGAGTCCCATTGTATTATTCAAGTATCATTACAAGGAGGATGCAAACTATGTGTTATCAAGGCTCCAGAATTAAACTTTTCATGGCTATATGTAAAGCCTAATGGTAGTTCAAAACTTGAGTATTATACACATGGCTATATGTTCTTAATTGTACTAACCATCCATCCATTATTTCTCTTTGTATTTAAACTACAATGTCAATAGCTTTTAAAAATAAACATCTCAATAGATTTTATAATCAGTATTATAATCAAGTGATTCCCAAAAATCTTGACAGAAATAAAACTTTATGAATGGGGCAAAACTACCTCAGGCCACAACACAGACTGGGTGAATGGTCTCTTAATAATAATAATAATAATAATAATATTTATTTTATATACCGCGTCCTCTCCCCGGGGGACTCGGAGCGGTGCACAGGGAAAAATTAAAACACTATAAAATATACATACAAGAATAAATACAATAGAATAAAAACGAATTAAATTTGATTGTCCCTGCACTAAAATCCCCATATTAAAACTAGCATTCCCTAATGCCCTAAAGGTAGATACTAACCTAGGCCGGCCAAGCAGAAAAAGTATGTTTTTAATTTTTGACGGAAGGAGCGGAGGTCCGTGGTTGTTCTAATGTCGGGGGGAAGGTCGTTCCAGAGGGCAGGGCCCGCCACAGAGAAGAAGAATGTGATATTCTTGTGTTTCAGATATTTGCTAATATTTTCTATATTTTTATAAGTTTTTATTGCATCTCAAAGGTGAACCATGATTGTTCTAATTTTTATCAAGTAAAAAAAATACAAATCAGTGCCTTGCCCCAAGCTGAATGAAGAAAATACCAGTCCACACAATCAGAAAGGAGCTAGGAGACATGCACATATCACAAATAGAGAGGCAATAATCATCCAAATCTGAGGAGGATGAAAAACTCTTATCATTTTCACCCATTCCCATTTACCAAGGCTCAGAAACTGGGAGGTAGAATAGAAAACAGTATATTTAAATTAGTTCAACTTGGGTTAAAACTGCATTTTTTAACAAAGTGGAGAGTGTTCATTTATGTTAGGCCTGCCTGTATTCTTTTAGGAACGAGAAATGGAAGTTAAAAAAAAGGCACTAGAAGAAGAAAAGCGTCGCAGAGAACAGTTAGAAAAAAGGTTACAAGAAGAAACAAGTCAGCGACAAAAACTAATTGAAAAAGAAGTTAAGATACGTGAAAAGCAGAGAAGCCAGGTATGTAATATCTTGAAATAGAAAAAATACAGCTGTTTGAAAGGAAGAGAAGTTCATATATATTAATAGATCATTTTGTTGGACCAAGATTAGAAAGACCTCGATACAAGTCTACACTTATCAAACTTATCAAAGACCAGCACAGCAATTTTTATTAAAAAGTAGAGATAACATTGCAGGTTATATACAAGTGATAAAAATGTAGGGCAAATAGATCATTTCTACTCTGAAAAGATGGGGAAATATTTTTTTTAAATAAATGGGCAAATAAAGGCAACAAATTAGTGGATAATGTTCTGTCTGTTGTGAGGATTGTACATTTATTAAAATAAGCTAAAATGGCTCTTTATAGACCATACTTCTCATTTTGTTACATGAAACACGAAGGGGAGATGTCAGGAGAAACCTAAGCTAAATGCAGTTGAAATGGGGTTTTAAGAACAACTACATTTTTTCTACACTTTGCATGTTTCTTATCCTAAAAGGGAAGAAAAAAGTGGACTAGTTGTAATAATAAGAAAATTTTAATACCAATATTATTTCTTTTAGTCTCGTCCCTTGACCCGTTATTTGCCAGTCAGAAAGGAAGATTTTGATCTGCGCGGCCACATAGAGACAGCTGGTCATAATATAGAAACTTGTTACCATGTCTCACTCACTGAGAAGACTTGCCGAGGCTTTCTTGTTAAGATGGGAGGGAAAATTAAAACCTGGAAGAAACGATGGTTTGTGTTTGATAGAAACAAGAGAACGTTTTCTTATTATGCAGGTGAGTTATGGTCTTAGTTTTGACGTGACATTCTTCCTGTTCCTGTACTATTATTAAATTCATATATTCTACTATTTTTTGTAACGTAAAAATATTTATCTTATTGCTTACTAATCTTATATGTTTACATCTTGGAATGAAGTTAAAGGTTAGAATTAGTATTCCTTCGTCATATGCTGGCTCTCTAGAAGCAAGTAAATGCCCAGTATAACTGTGCATAGATGGAATCAAAACTAGTGAGCGTATTTGCATAAACTATGAATCGGTATTCTTCAAATTAGGACCTGGTCACTTATTGTTTTCTGAAAAAATATGTGTTACAAGTCATTAGTATTTGGAATGATAAACATGTTTTATGCTAGAAAATTAGGACAATTTCAAATTCAACTTGCAGTCTGGGAAATCTCACATCTGCCAAAAGCTTATTTTTTTCTGCTAATTTTCTGCAATTGATTATGTTGCACTGTGCAGTTTACATTAGTTGATATTACAGCAAACCAATAAGATTGGCAAGGAGGTAGCTGAAGGCTTAACAGCAAAGAATGCAAAGAAATACAGTTTGTGTGATGACTTTTGTCCCAGTTGACTTTTGAGAGATTAATAATGGCCTTTTCCGACTTTTGTTCTACCATCATCAATCTCTCTCTAACTAGTATTTCAAACCATAGCTAAAAGCTTATAGGTTTGAGATAGAGAAATTAAAAAATACAGCTGTGTACCAAATGGTCAATAATTTTGGGAACAACTACAGACAGACAAACTGACTTATCTATTTATTAGTTTATTGAGTGATAGATTGATCTTAGAGCACAGTAAATACATGTTCCAGATAAGAAATACTGTACTTTATTATGAGTATGCCTTGTTGGTATTCTGATGTGTTTATATATTATCAAATCAAATTTATTCCCAAGTAAAACCAGTTTATTATAAATTAAGTAGAAGTCTTAATGTTAATCTGTAATCTTTATGATGGCTTGTTTGTTTCAACCCATTTTTTTTTATTTTACTATAGACAAACATGAAACTAAATTAAAAGGAGTAATTTATTTCCAAGCCATTGAAGAAGTCTATTATGACCATTTAAAGAATGCTTGCAAGGTAAGAAAAGATGCATATCTTGCTTAGCACATATTTTAATGTTTAGATGAAGTAGACATTATTATATAGATAATAATAGAAAAGACCAATTAATAGCAAAAAGCTGATAATTTGAAGAACAGTATATGAAAATATAAGGGAAATACAGGGGAATTAATACATTCTTTGAAATGAAATGTACTATTCAGATGCTAAGAAAATTTAAATATAATTACTTTCTTGCCATTAGTTAAAATTAATTTACAAATAAATGTTATATTTGGATCAAGCTCACATGATTATGCTTAGGTTGATTAGTATCCACATGTTTTTTTACTGTAATGAAAATATTCTGTTCAAAAAACTTAATGAGACTATAGATCTTATGTACATTCTGATTTTGACAGTTTATACAGATCATGGTTTTATTCTAGTTTCTTTGCTTTCCTACCTACATATAGAATTTTCCAGTTAATAAAATGAATGCAGTACAATAGAGAACTAGTATTCCACTACAGAAATATGCAGTGATGGGAAACTGTTTGGACACACCATATCAAAAATTTCAAAAATATATAACTTGACTTGACTGGTGTAACACACACACACACACACACACACACACACACCATTCCCACCCCCACCCTGGACAAAAGGGGCATCTCTGGATCCCCTCCCCAGACTCTTCTCTCCTCTCTCATACTCTCTCCTCTGGCACTTCTGGAAGTCATTTGAGAAGGCCCATTCTCCCAGAGCCTCTGGAGCATCAGAAAATTATGAAACAATGTTAGCATAATTTAGAGATGCATCAAAGGTTCTGTGAGAGCAAGGACTTCCAGAGGATTAGTGAGCCTGACGTATCATTAAAAATGGCATGACATGTCAACTGTGACACACATATAGGGTCATCATCACTGGAAAACTGTTTTCATGTGGAATCTGTTCAAAATCCTAGTTTGGACCCTAAAATGCATATATTCTGCACAGTCTCTAGGTGTTGCAGAACTACAATTCCCAGCCCACATAACTGGTAATATTGGGACATGATCTGTGTCAACTATGGCAACTGTATGAGTTGACAATCTGTTTTTACCCCAAATAAGAAAGTTTTGATTTTAAATCATTCCCTCATTACAAAATAACAGTATGCACAAAGAAAAGTTATACAGATAAAAATACATAGTCTAGGGTAATATTTATATGACACATTATATGTCACATGTATTTGTATGTGTGTGTGTGTCTCTGTGTGTGAGACAGAGAGTGTGTTTGCTGACTACCAATAGTCACATTCCTAAGAGGGCTGAACCAGGATGAAAATAAATGTTTATTTTAACTAAATCAGTAACTAAATCAATCAATAACTAATAATGAAAATGGTATATAAAATTATGTACTCAATTTATATTTCAAATCAGCTACGTTCTTTATTTCACAACCATGCAGGAAAAAGTTAAATATAATATTGAATATTAGATTTCCATCTGTTTCAGAATGTATAATATCAATAATTATATAAACATTCTACTTTCTTTCCAGAGTCCTAACCCATTGCTTACCTTCAGCGTTAAAACTCATGACAGAATATATTATATGGTGGCCCCATCACCAGAAGCTATGCGAATATGGATGGATGTAATAGTTACAGGAGCAGAAGGTTACACACACTTCATGTTGTAGTTAAATGTAGTGCAAAGTTTCAACAGTAGGGCATAATGCAATAATAGCTGTGTTTGTGAGGGTGGAAAGCCATATATGGTCATATTTGACAAGTCATATGTATAAAATTCTATTACTAGACCTAATCTTATATCTCAAAAGGAAATGCATCATATGTAAGGCAACATGAAATTCTGGCGGGATTGACTTTATTTTGTTACGTATTAGATTCATTAGATGTTGACATAACAGAAAAAATCCTCTCAAGTTAAAAGATAAGAACCCTTCAAAAATGAATAACCGGATAGTCATAAGGCAATTTCTGTGGCATTTTCGTATAAGTTCTACCATGCAAAACTTTCCTTATGGAAAAAATGCCATTAAGTTAACAGTGTTGCTATGCTTTTAAGTATACAATTTTGTATTATGAAAGTGAGAAAGATACGATGCCTCTATATTTAATGTACAGGGTTTATGAACAATTTTATGTCCTTTTTCTTACAAGTATTTTATAGCAAATTTTAAACTACTGTTTGCAGTGTTTTTTTGTCTTAAAACACAACCAAAGATTCCTAACCCGTGTGTTGAGATTTAATTTGATGTAAAAGAACCGTTTTTAAATTCTTTTATATATGCTAGTGTTTTAAAATCTTTCTATCTGTATCTTTGAAATGCTGGATGTTATTTTGAATGTTAACAAAAATGATATCTTTAGGTATTTTAGCTTTCTTTTTAGAGGATAGAATCATATGAAAATCCATAGAGAGCAATCATGTCTGCATTTCTACTGAGTTTTTGGGTTTGGGTTTTGTTCGTAAATTACAAGTCTTTGGAACAAATATTCACACTTTTTCCATATAAAATAAATGACTGAAGTCATATTTGAATGTAGTTTAATATTCTCCCAGGCTAAATTGGTTTATAAACTAAAATGAATAATTTCTTAGGATATACCTACCGTTCTTAAGATCAGTCATGAAGAAAAGTCTTCAAATCTTTTCTGAATTGTATTTCCATTGATGATGAAGCATTTCTTTTTGGCACACAGACATATTATGCAGCTAGTTTGATAGGTGTCTGAATAGAAGCCAGGAAAACTTACTTTGCATCATAAACAAAATTGCAACATTTCCATTACACATTCACATTAGTGCTATACTTCAGATTTCATATTCCAGATCACTCTTTTTTGTTGTTAACGTAGAAAAAATTGTTTCACAAATGTACTATCACAGCATTTCTCTTGAATAAAGTGCAGCACAGTCCTTTCTGTTCCTTATGTCTGAAGAAATGATATGGGGACCATAACTCAGTAACAGAGCCATATTCATTGTGTAGATACTTCCAGAATCAAGCTCAGGCATCTCTGATCAAAAAATTATTTAGTGCTGATTATAAGAAAGATAGTAAGATCTTGAGATCTTATCAAACTGCTCTCAGAGAGGATAGTGGGCTAAATCATTAAGTCTTACAGATTCCAGACTCTATGGGTCAATTAATCGATGGTCTGGAGCCTATATCTGGCGCTTGCCATACCAAATTTTAAAAAATTTATGCATTCAAGGGATCACCATGTTATGTTCTTAAGATTATATATTCCATAAAGATCGTTTCATTTAAAATAAACTTACGGTATTTAAATACTGTATTCAGAGGAAGTTTGGATTTTGAATCATGCTTGTATTTGATGTTGCCTTTTAATATTTTGATCTTATACATGCCATATTTTCAATGCACTAAACTAAAAATATGAAATCTCCTTAAGGAAATTATAAATAAACCACTTTCAGAAATAGTTATTGAAATATATTGAATTTAGTATAGTGTGTGATGCCAAGTAGCATGATTACAGTAGTTTGGAGATGCCACGTATCTTCAGATGCATTTACATGAAAAATCACATAGAAACTTGCATTTAAATTGTTGAATCAGGGCTTAAAGTTGTTTTTCTTTTAATTCAATGCAAATAAATAAAGAAGTATTAAACTGTAATTGTATATACACTCTGTAATATATGTTATTTAACTTACTGGTATTTACTCGTGTTTTGGTTCACCATAGAAAAAGGCATTAAGCTGAATTCAGACTTAATCATATTGAAGTAAGCCCACTGAAATTAAGATTGTATCAATAGCAACATGGAATTTCCAGAATTTTGTTCTAGATCAATTCATCTAGATCCATCCCACTATAAAAAAAAATCAAATAGAAGAACAAATGAAAAACTTAATTTGTGTCTTCTGAAGGAAAAGGAGTTTGAAAATTGTGCTTCACCAATGTTTAGAAGATAAATTCCAGAAATTAATGCCATTGGTTTCATTGTTTCTAATGAATATTTTAATTTTACTTCTATATAAATTTTACAGGTTTTCTATTTTTTTGTATCTTGCATGTAGTAATGGCAGCATTTAAATAAATGTTAAAAATATTTTCAAATTCTGTGTCTGATTTCTCAATAATTTTCTGGAAACCTAATTGATGTAAAGTTCTAGAGATTTGAGATCCACTGTATTTAATGCAGTTACATAATGAGCAGCTCAGTCCTTAATATCTATGATAATAGAAGCAGTTGAACCACTTTAGGTTAATTGAAGGTGTGCTACCGTCTTCTCTCAATTCAAAGTTGGCTTTTATTAAATACTTATTTATTGCATATAGTAATAAATTATTAAATTTATATGCTGGCCAACTCTGACTCAAATTTCTTTATAAACAACAGAAAAAAGACAAAATCATCATAAAACAAAACTAACAAAGATGGTGGAAAATTCATAATGGGGACAAAGGAAAAGAAGAAAGGGGGTGAGAAAACAGCTCTCAGGGCTCTTAAAAATACTGGCAGGCTCAGGGTTGTTTGAATCTTGGAGGAAGCTCATTCTGGAGAGCAGGCAGAAAAGGCACACTTCCAATAGACAGCCTTGTTTAAGGAACGGAGTGCATCAATTCAGCCAGATTAGAATAGGTTTCTTTCTAAAAATGTGTACTGTTAAAATAATAAAATATAAGAAGGCATACATCCCTTCGTCCGATCCGCTCCCACAGAGAGGGCCTTCTCAGGGTGCCGTCGGCCGGGCAATGCCGGTTGGCGACATCCAGGGGAAGGGCCTTCTCTGTGGCGGGCCCTACCCTTTGGAATGACTTACCCCCTGAACTATGTACCATCTCGGACCTCCGCCTCTTCCGCCAGTGTCTTAAGACACACCTTTTCCATCAAGCCGGCCTAGCGTAACCTCCCGTTGTGACTGCTCCCAGATAGTTTTAATTTGGGGGATTTTAATTGATTTTAGCACAGGGTAGGAGTTTAATATGTTTTTAAATTTTGTATTTTGTAATATTTGTAATGTTTTAAATTTCCTGTGTGCCGCCCTGGGTCCTTTTAGGAGAAGGTGCGGGGTATAAATCTAAATAAATAAATAAAATAAATAAATAAAAATACATTGAATAGTATAATAGCATGTACGGTAACTGAAAAGTATGAGTAAAAGATGAAATGACTCATGTTGCCTCCTAGTGGTCAACATCACACCAGATTTTTCTTTTTCTCCTTCAATCATGTCCAGTTCTCAGAGACTGGCCGGAAAAGTCCTTGCTGTTTTCTCAGCAAAGTTTTTCAGTAGTGGTTTGCCATAGCTTCTTTCCCAGGGCTGAAAGTGGCTAGTCCAAGATCCACCCAACTGGGACCTGAGACATATAAGCAATAGCACTTAGACTTATATCATCATCACCTTTTAACAACTCCATAATCCCTTGCAAGGTAGAGTTTGGGCAAGTTTGTTTGGAGTTTGTTCAGCAGATATATTCTCATTGTACCCAGAGAGAAATATCTGCCTCTACTAGGATTGAACTCACAGCCGCCTGATTGTGAGGCAAGAGCTTCATCTCTAGGCCATCCTACCACTTCCAAAATACTTTGACTTACATACCGCTTCTTAATACCTTACAACCCTCTCTAAACGGTTTAGAGCCAGCATATTGCCCCTAACAATCCGGGTCCTCATTTTACCAACCTCAGAAGGATGAAAGGCTGAGTCAACCTTGATCTAGTCAGAATCGATCTCCTGGAGTGAGCAGTGAGTTAGCCCTGCAGCACTGCATTCTAACCACACTTACAGTTTCTTTCCTGTTACCTTACTGGCTCTCATATAGAACATGCACTGGGTAAAAATAGAGAATTTCCCTCAACAAAGGAAGGAGGGAGGTTAACTTCAGGCAAAATCGTCTATGAATAGGGATATGATATAATGTAGCATCTGTATCTCTAGCAATTTAAGAAAGACTATACACCTTATTAATAAATAACCATGTAACAGGAGTCAGATAGCATGTTTTCCAACTAACAAAAGTGTGTTGAAAGTTCATGAGAAATTGCAGTTCATTAAATTGAGTGGCTTAATAAAAAAGGGCAAGTGAGACACGTTACAACTACCTTATAGTTATATACCTAATAGTTATAGTGCTTTTTTAATAATCCACTGTTTGTTGAAACTTTTGAGAATTGCCCCAATCAACTTGACGCATGTGAGATCAACAACCTTATTCAAAAACAGTCACTAATCGGAATGTCCTAGACCAGTGGTCGGCAAACCGCGGCTCGCAGCTCTTTGGCCCCTTGCATGTGGCTCTTCAGTCTCTCTGATTCCCTCCCTTCCTCTCTCTGTCTCTCTCTCGCTTTGTGACTCTCTCTGTCTGTCTGTCACTGTCTGTCCACAGAATACCACGTGAAGCAGCGGCGAGTCTCTGTGCTGCCGGCGAGGCCATCCACAAGGTCCGCCTCGCATTCCGCGTCTTCCCCGATGGCGTCTGGAATGATCAGCGGCCGTGCAGAAACTCGCCGCTTTTCCACACCGTGGAAAAGATTGGCGCGTGCACATCCCGCGGAATTACAGCGCAACTTCCCACCGCTACGACGTCTCCGAGACTGTAATTGGGCGGAGCATGTGCGCGCCTATCTTTTCCACAGAAAAGATAGGTGCATGCATATCCCGTGGAATTACAGTCTCAGAGACTTCGTAGCGGTGGGAAGTTGCGCTGTAATTCCACGGGATGTGCACGCGCCAATCTTTTCCATGGTGTGGAAAAGCAGCGAGCTGCTTCACTGCTGCTGCTTCTGCTACCTCCGAGCCTTGCGACGTGCAGCTCCCGCTGTCCAAGGTCGCCCGGCAGGTCGCCTGGCAGGGGCATCGGGCAGCTAAGCCGGGCGCATCTCCAGCAGCTCCCTCCGACAGCCACCACGGTACACGTTCTGGGGCTGCGTGGCTGGGAGGGAGGTGGACGCGCAGCCCCAGAGCGTGCGCCGTGGTGCCTGTCGGAGGGAGCCGATGGAGGCGCGACCGGCTTCCCTGCCCGACGCCCCTGCCGGGCAACCTGCCGGGCGACAGCCTCGGTGGTGCTTAAGATGACGGTATCCTTGGGTGCTCGCCCCACCTGCTCGCTCGCCCGCTGCGGGAGGAGGCGTCCGTAACCTCCGGCATGCTGGCCCTTCCGCTGCTTCCCGGGGTGGGGGGGGAGGAGAGGGGAGAGAGGGCGTGACTGACAGACACACAGAGACAGAGGGGGAGGGAGGGAAAGACAGAGAGACAGACAGAGACAGAGAGAAAGAGAGGGAGGAAGAGAGACGGAGAGAGAATGACACAGGGAGGGATTGAATTGGAGACAGACGGCGAAAGAGGGAGAGAGACATACAGAGAGGGAGGGAGGAAGAGAATCAGAGAGAGTGACACACAGAGACAGAGAGAGGGAGGGAGAGACAGAGACTGATTAAGTGACTGAGAGACAGACAGGCAGACACACACACAGAATGACAGATGAGTGGAGGGAGGAGAGAGACAGACACAGAGAGAGACAGAAAGAAAAAGAGAGATGGAGAAAGAAAAAAGTAAGAAAGAAAAAGAAAGTGGGAGGGAGAGAGATAAAGAAAGAACTTATGACCACAATTGAGCCCAAAATTTTGGTTGCTAAGCAAGACCGTTGTTAAGTGAGTTTCACCACATTTTCCAAATTGGCCACACCCACCTGGTCACATGACCACTGAGCCACTCCCACAAAACAGGCCACACCTTCCGGCTCTCAAAAGAAATTTCAATCGTGGTATTGTTGATATTTGGCTCCCTTGACTAATGAGTTTGCCCACCACTGTCCTAGATTATTGAAATGTTCTTAACAATTTCCTAGTTGAAAAAAATGTTATCAGACTGCTTCTGATTTTTTTGCCACTATAGACTAACACAGCAAGATAATAATATTTGTATTAGGATCGCATTTCATATCATGTTTTATTTACGTTTTCAAAGCATCAGTCTAACAGATCTAGTCTTCAAACTAATTTTTAAATCCACTTCTCAAAGCGTACTTCATCAGATGAATGTACAAATGAAGGGGTCCTTGCTGTTCATTTGTCAGCTATTTTAAAAAATCAGGAAAGAAAAAAAACTAAAGTAAACAACCAATCCACCAGTAAAATTAGCAAAAAACAGACTTGTCAGAAAATTTAGAAGTCTCTCACTTGGAAGATCTACCATAGAGAAACCAGGTTTGTAGCTCTATTGTATATCATAGAGATATGCACCATAGAGACAAAAGCGGTTTTTGCTGTTATGCACCAAGAGCGGTACCGAGTTGGCTAATGCGCATGCTTAATTGACGCTTCCTCTCCCTCCTTCTGCGCATGCTCTCTCGTTGGCAAAGCAGCCGAAGGAAAAGGCGTGTGCCAGTTCCGCCGTCGGGCAGGAGGGACATGGCAGTAGCGGGCCTTACGAGAGTATTTTCGCGGGGGAAGCAGAAATGGGGTTCACCTCTCGCCCATAGGACAGGCTTAGGCTTCCCTCAGTTGTTGGGTAAGTGGAGTGGGTGAGGCGAGTGGCCTGCCCTTGAGATCCCGCTTCGTCCCGCCGGCCGAAAAGGGCAGCGATCGAGGAGACTCCACTTGCGCTAATTTGTTATTAAGCTTGGGATACGAGTGATGCCCGCTTAGCACCTGAACGAAAATGCACGTGTCTTTTACGCATCAATGGAAAAGAATATATTCTTCTGTTATAGTGGCTTCCCCCAAAAATCACAAACAGATTCCCCCCCCCCCCCCCCAAACATTGAACTTCATTTTGTAAGTTCTTTCAATTCAAGTCTAAATTCCCTTTTAATCCCCTTTCATTGCGTGGAATCTTCAAGATTGAACATGTTAAAGGGTGCTATTTTTGTGTGCGTATAAATTATTATATAGGCATGCGGCCCAGATACATGAATAATGCTGAATCACATGCAATTATTGTAGGTTTGAGTTTACCTGCGCTATCTAGACTATTTTATTGTTAACAGAAAAAAATAGTAATACATACATTTTGAGTGCTGCAAACCTGTTTATTGAATGAAGGATTTTCAGATGCATTTGGCTGCAGTATTTGGAATAGCCAGTTAGTGTGGTTACACTTGCTGAAGGTGATTAAGATTAGGAGTTAGGAGTTAGATGATTAAGATGATTGTAGAAAGAAGTTAGGAAGAGTTATCATAAATCACCTGTATCCCTTTCCCTGTAAAACCCTGCAACCTTGGAAAATAGTTTACAAATACATTGTAAAACTATTACAAAACACTGTTTATTTTCTCATCTGAAATTATAATTCCATCCTTTGCATGTTAAGTGTTAAACAATATAAATCATGGTTTCATAAAAATGGAATTTTTTTATTCCTGTTTTTGCCTCAACCACTGAAATAAATAAATTTTTAAGTGTCTGAATTGTGTCTGTTTTTATGTAGATTAGTAAATCTGTAATCCAGGTTCAATGTTCCAGAATATCGGGTTGCCACAAAGAAGAGGCAATCAAGCTATTCTCCAAAGCACCTGAGGGTAGAACAAAAAGCAATGGACAGAAACTAATCAAGGAGAGAAGCAATTTAGAACTAAGGAGAAATTTTCTGACATTTAGAACAATTAATCAGTGGAACAACTTGCCTCCAGAAGTTGTAAATGCTCCAACACTGGAAGTTTTTAAGAAGAGATTGGATAACCATTTGTATGAAGTGGTGTAGGGTTTCCTGCCTAAGCAGGGGGTTGGACTAGAAGACTACAGGGTCCCTGCCAACTCTTATTCTATACTTATTCTATACTATTCTGTCCTTAATAAGTATAGAAGGAATACCTCTTTATTGTGAGCTGGTTAGCTTTTAGTATATGGCAAAAGATTATTGGACATTTACAAATCTATTACATAATGTTGTTTAGTAGATTCCACACTTGATTAATTTTCTGACTTCTTAGGATGTGTACCAAAATAGCTGTGTCCTCTGTCTTTCTGTGATGATTGAGAGGTCCTGGTTAAGTATTTTAACTCCAAACATTTTAAATATTTTAATAAAATATATTTATATTTATAAACATGTATACATCGTATACATCGTTTCAAGCCAGACATTAGCACGTGAATTTCCTCCCACAAATACATTATGTGGAGATTTGTGAAAGAATGAAATAGGTGGTAATTGTAAATCATTTTCTCAAATTTCCTAGATTCAACCATGTCATTTCAAAGTGTTTTGGATTCCAAAACATGAACCAAATTTTATGTAGTGACTTCATAGCTAAAAGTTGTGAATTTCAGCCTTAATATGTGGATTTAATCAGTGTCAGTTCCTTTTTTATTTGCATAAAAAGTATTTTAATACTGTCACCAAAATATGACTGGTTTGCTTGCTTATTTATTTATTTATTTATTTATTTTTAGGTTGTAAACAGAAATCATCACACAGTGTACTTAACCGCTCTGAACAACCCAAATTAGCTTATAATAGGCTGAAAGGCAGGAGTCCAGGGGTTGTCTTCCTGCCTGGTATTTTTTCAAATATGAACGGTGTAAAGGCACTTGCATTAGAAGATTTCTGCAAATCAGTTGGTCATGCTTTTGTAAGGTATTTTCTTTAAAAAAAAAAAACTTCCTGTTGATTGGTAATATGTAATTAACTAATTTATATATGACGTTCTAAATTGTTGCTTTGTTGTTAAATTTATAAATCCCATTTGCTGCCTGTCGGGTACCTTAATGTTATATATAAATTAACACTACTGCTAAAAACACAAGCATGATAATCTCACGATAAAACTAATATAGAATATTACGACCCTCTAAACTGGAACTGATAACTTTTATTTTCTGCTATGTGAGTTCTTTATCCAAACCTAACTTCTATTGAAAGTGTGGCATATAATAGGTCTCTAACAATGATGATAGAGAAGTATAAAGTTAGGATCAACAAGGACCTGATTATCCAAGGGACCATCTCTCATTGTTTCTGCCATTTGATACCTTCAGACAGAATGAGAAAACTATCTCTGCTGCCATTTTGTGGAACCTAGGAAGCTTGCCCTCTTTGTTATAGCTCCCACCTTCTGGAATAGGAGTGTCCCAGATATATAGATAGTATCCACTCTCCTGAGGTGCTGAAAAGCCCTTAAAACCTGGCTCTGTAGTCAATGTGTTTGACAGCAGGGAAGGGTTGTCATACTGTATTTTAATGGCTGTTTTTAATCCAAGCTATTTTGTTTTGTCCGCTTTCATTGTTTTAACTTATTTTTAGATTTTATGAGATACCCAGAGTCTGTTGAAGTGGGAAACTCTAATTATTAATGAAGTGAATAATAATAAACTCATGGAATATAATAAAAAATATAAAAGCAGAAATATCATAACATGAAGCACATCAGAGTAATCCAAATAAGAAATTATAAAAGCATAAATTATTGTAATTATCTCTCAAAAGATAAATTATATGACGCAGGTTGTATAAAACATTCCTGGTCATTGATCAAATGTAATCTAGTACTGGATCTATGAGCATCCCAAGAAGTTTCAGAAACATTACTCCAGATCACGTGATTATACTTCTTTTGTAAAATTCTTCAATTGCTTGTCAGAACTGTTTCTGTTTTGACAGAACTGAGCTTCCATTTATTTAATTGCATTTAGGCTTCATCCATATTTAGTCCTTCCGTGGTTTAGTATTAACATTAGTAAAAGAAAAAGTGCAAAGTTTAAACAATCCAGCATTTACATGTCAAATTATCTCCAGTATACATAATATAAAGCATAAGTGCAAACTAGGGGGTCTGACAAAATCAGCCAAGAGATCAAGCCATACACTACCACTGTAAGAAAAGAAAATAGAATAGAATAGAGTAGAGTAGAATAGAATAGAATTCTTTATTAGCCAAGTGTGATTGGACTCTCAAGGAATTTGTCTTTGGTGCATATGCTCTCAGAGTACATAAAGAAAAATAAAATAGAATACATTAATCAAGAATCATAAGATACAACACTTAGTGCTAGTCATAAGTTGCTAATAAGCAATCAAATCATACTACCCTGTTTCCCCGAAAATTAGCCCCCCTGAATATATTGCAACACAGCAGCAGCCATGAGGTGGCCACGCTCGCCGCCTCCTGCACCTCAAAAATAATAAGACCTCCCTGAAAATAAGACCATGTGCTTATTTCAAGGGTCAAAGGAAAATAAGACCCTTTATTTTGGGGAAACAGTAGAAACAAATAAACAATATAAATTGTAAAGACACAAGCAAGGTGGTTATAGTCATAAGTGGGTAGAGAAAGGTATTAGGAAGGATTAGAAGAAGAATAGTATTTTATTATCTATTATTAAAAATAATAGTAAAATATTCAGCTAGTTAGGACTGAGACTTGCACCGTATGAGATAATATAGAGATAATATAGTTGATAGTATTGAGACCGTGGTGAAAGAATAATCAGACGTGCACTTCAGTTGTCAGTACCGTATGTATCATCAGAATTGTCAAGAATATTTCTGCTGCAACTCTTGCATGAACAGAAATTATAACATCTTTATTTTGATAACTATTGGTAGCCCCATTGAATGCTGCTTGTAAAACCCTAACTATATTTGGATTCCTTTTTTTTAATTCATAGGTTTGATTACAGAGGCTGTGGAAATTCAGAAGGCAGTGTAAAAGAGTGTACTTTAGGAAAGTGGCGGAAGGATGTGCTTTCAGTACTGGATGAACTCACAGAGGGACCACAGGTTGCCTAGCTTTATTTTTAAACAAAGCATATTGTTGAAACAATTTTTAGTTCCTTCCTTTATTTTGAAAATAAATGAATATATTCAGTGGTGGGTTCCTACCAGTTAGGCCCGGTTCAGCCCAACCGATAGTGGTATGGCGGCCTGGGTCGCTGGAACCAGCAGCGACCGAGGCCTGCCATGCTCCCAAACCAGTTCTTGGTTTTTTGCTTCTGTACATGCACAGAACAATTTTTATTGCACTGCGCATACATGCACATCAAGTGCACGCAGGGCGCTCCCATGAGCGAACCGGCAGTGACTGCCACAACCCACCCCTCAATATATTTATACAGTAGCTGCTGTTTTAGAGAACCTGGTATAAAGACTGTTCAACTATTCATGCTTAAAAGAAAAAAGGTGGTTCAGAGCTTGCCGAGGCTTACTCATAGCACTTTTTAGCATTCCTTCAAAACAAATGCTTTTACATAATATTCTTTAAGGAATTGCTGACAATGGAATGTAGGCAATTTTGTATAATGCAGATCACTTTATTTCTGTTGAACCTGGATCACTGTGTCATCCTGGCAAATATAGTCTTCATTTGTAAAATACTTTGATTAACTTCTGATTGATAATGGTTACTGTGTTGGTGTTGTTGCTTATTATCTCTACAAAGTTGCTTTTTAAAACAAACTGCTTTAAGAACACAGTCAGAAAAGTTTGAAACTATGCTAATTAATAAGAACCTCAGGGATACAAGTTCTAGTTTAACTGTTATGCTATTATTTATCTCCAAATGAGCCAAGAATAGAGGAATGAATATTGATACTATGCAATTTTTGCTTATGTAAAGAAATCATGGAGTCTTGAATTAATTTTATTTTTTTCATTACATTTCTTTTGTGTGACACTAGGACTCAGAAATGATTTGATGGCACATAATCAAAATCTCCTTAAACTAGCTCACATTGTCAAATTAAGTAAGGTTATTGAACTATAGTTTAAAATTATGTAGTACTGTACAACAGGCCTACTATATATTGACTTATAAAAATAAAAGATATGTAAAATACTGTGAATCAATACAGTTCCATGTTTAATAACTTATATTTCATAGGCAATTCTATCATTTATTAAGTATGCTGATGTATATGTCTGTTTATGTAACAAAAGTGCTATTAATTTTTTTATGTTAAGATTTTAGTTGGTTCCAGTTTGGGTGGATGGTTGATGCTTCATGCTGCAATTGCCCGTCCAGAAAAAATAGCTGCACTAGTTGGAATAGCTGTAGCTGCAGACCATCTTGTATCAACTTTTCAACAACTTCCTGTAGAGGTTTGTACCATTATTCAAATGCAAGTACCCTCATGTTTCTTGAATATACATAGATTTCTTGGGATGCTACTTGAGGATTAGGAAGAGTAATAGTTTTTTATTATGTAAAGTATATGTGGTAATGTTTTTAAAAGCCCCCTTTTAAAATAGTTAACTGAAGTAACTTAGGGTTATCACAACAAACCAAATTGAAAATACCTAGGCCAAAACTGTTGCTTCACCCTGCTTCAGGGTTTACAAAATTTCATCTCATTTCAATTTATCAAAATTAATTTTTAGTGCAATCATTCTGTACTTGTGTATGATTCAGGTGAAGACCCAAAGAATTGATTTGGTGTGAGGTCAATGAAGAATCTAAACCAGTGAGTAAAGCTTATTAGGAAATGTTGAACAGAAAGAAGTTAATGGGACCTTTTTTGATAAAGCTCTCAGATTCAATGTAATCTTGCTCTTCATGGACAGAATTTGATATACCATATTTTTTGGAGTATAAGATGCTCTGCAGTATAGTTTTTGGGGAGGAAAATAGAAAAAAAATATTCTGCCTACCAAGTAATCATCTGGCTACTGTCCTTAACCTGGTCAGCTTCAACACATTAGTTTGCTGGTTGTGAGTGAGTATGCATGCTCTCGTTCTGCCCTCATTGGGGCAGAAAAACAGCTTCTAAAGCACAACTGATCGGCAGAGGGAGCTCCAGTAAGTAGATAAGGTGAAGCATGGAAGCGGTAAGACAAGGCAGCAGCTGTTCCAGGTTGCAATTTTGGGCTCCGCACCTCATGTTTTCAACGCTCAAATGCTCCGTTAGAGACCGGTTCAAGGCTGTGGGGATCGCCAAAGCATATCGGTGCCTAAAAACATGATGTACAGAGGCCAAAAATGTGGGGTGTGGAGGTGTAAAATGTAAAAAACGTGATGCACAGAGGCAGCGATCAGTGGCAATGTGCTCTGCCAATCCCAATAACCTTGAACCGGTCTCGAACTAAGTGTTTAGAGGCTGAAAATGTGAGGCACAGAGCTCCAAAAATGCAAACCATTGTCTGTGGCAATCTCTGCAGCCAGGAAGAGGATGCGTGGAGGCAGAAGGCAGGGAGCTGGTGGATGGGTGGGGCTACATTTAGAGTGTAAGACACACCGAAATTTTAAGCCTCTTTTAGGGGGAGAAGTGCATTTTATACTCCAAAAATTTATGGTAGTTCCTGGAGCAACACCCTGAAATATTATCTGCTTATTTTTTCAACAAGTGGACTCCAATGAAAAAAAAAGGCTTCCGTCTTATATCAGTTGCATCACTTGGGAGGTTTGTCTATGTTCCTTTTGGCTGTCTTGACAAACCAGAACAAAAGTTGGTTCCATGTAATAGCAATAGCACTTACTTATATACCGCTTCACAGGGCTTTACAGCTCTCTCTAAGTGGTTTACAGAGTCAGCATATTGCCCCCAACAGTCTGGATCAATCTTGAGCCTGTGAGACTCACAGAATTAGCATGCAATACTGCATTCTAACCACTGCGCCACCACAGCTCTTGAATAAAACACTTCATTGGAAGAAGGGATGTTTCTGTGAGCCTAAAAGAACAGTGAAGTTCATTCATTAGGATGCAGCCTAATATTCCTAATAGCATAATTTAAGTCAAAACTGAAAAGCAAATGAAAAGGACCACGATTTTTTGCAATTTTTTCCCATTTCAGTCCCCATATTATGTACATGTTTCCTCTCTAGATTAGATTGGCACAGGGGTGAAATCCAGCAGGTTCTGACAGGTTCTGGAGAACCAGTAGTGGAAATTTTGAGTAGTTTGGAGAACCGGCAAATATCACCTCTGGCTGGCTCCAGAGTGGAATGGGAATGGAGATTTTGCAGTATCCTTTCCCTGCCACACCCACCAAGCCATGTCCAAAGAACCGCTGGATTGGCACCTTCATTGTTAGCTTTCCAGAAAATATTTTTTAAAACCAGCTGTTCTGGGGGCCGTTGGGAAATAATTGGTTACTGGTTTATTTCCTCCTTTGCATGTGTTTTCATTGGCTGTTATATTTTTATTGTGTTTTTCTTGCTGTAAACATTGAGGAATAAATAAGCAGCCAAATATATCACTAAATAAGTCTTTAGTTTCTGGGAAGTAATATTATGTATAGATAGGTTTATGATAGGTCTAATAAGTCTCCTAGAGTTTATATTAAATAATACTTTATGTGAACCAGAACCCTCTTTCAGAAAGAGAAATTGATCAGTTATTAATGCGAAGAAGTATTCAGATTAAAGAATTTTCATGTATTGTACATGAGTGTGTTTCAAATATTGTTTGTAATTTACAATACAATACAATAGCAGAGTTGGAAGGGACCTTGGAGGTCTTCTAGTCCAACCCCCTGCCTAGGCAGGAGCCCTTTGCCATTTCAGACAAATGGCTATCCAACATCTTCTTAAAGACTTGCAGTGTTGGGGCATTCACAACTTCTGGAGGCGAGCGGTTCCACTGATTAATTGTTCTAAATGTCAGGAAATTTCTCCTCAGTTCTAAGTTGTTTCTCTCCTTGATTAGTTTCCACCCATTGCTTCTTGTTCTGCCCTCAGGTGCTTTGGTGAATAGTTTGACTCCCTCTTCTTTGTGGCAACCCCTGAGATATTGGAACACTGCTATCATGTCTCCTCTAGTCCTTGTTTTCATTAAACTAGACATACCCAGTTCCTGTAACCGTTCTTCATATGTTTTAGTCTCCAGTCCCCTAATCACCTTGGTTGCTCTTCTCTGCATTCTTTCCAGAGTCTCCACGTCTTTTCTACATCTTGGCGACCAAAACTGAATGCAATATTCCAAGTGTGGCCTTACCAAGGCATTATAAAGTGGTATTAACACTTCTCGTGATCTTGATTCTATCCCTCTGTTTATGTAGCCTAGAACTGTGTTGGCTTTTTTGGCAGCTGCTGCACACTGCTGGCTCATATTTAAATGGTTGTCCACTAGGACTCCAAGATCCCTCTCACTGTTACTACTATTGAGCAAGGTACCACCTATATTGTTTTTCTTGCCTAAATGTAGAACTTTATTCTTTTCACCATTGAATTTCATTTTATTAGATAGTGCCCAATGTTCAAATTTGTCTAGATCCTTCTATATCTTAAGCCTATCTTCTGGAGTGTTGGCTATTCCTGCCAGCTTGGTGTCGTCTGCAAATTTGATTAATTCCCCATTTATTCCCTCATCCAAATCATTGATGAAGATGTTGAAGAGTACTGGGCCTAAAACAGAGCCTTGGGGGTACTCCACTGCATACTTCTCTTCATGTAGATGCAGTTCCATTGAGGACTATACGTTGAGTGCGGTTGCTCAGCCATTTACGAATTCATCTGGTGGTGATGCTGTCTAACCCACATTCTTCTACTTTATCTAGTAGTAGGTTATGGTCTACCTTATCAAATGCCTTACTGAAGTCCAAGTAAACTATATTGACGGCATTCCTCTGGTCCACTAGTTTGGTCACTTTATCAAAGAATGCAATAAGATTGGTCTGGCATGATCTGTTTTTGATGAACCCATGTTGGCTTTTGGCTATTACTTTGTTTGCTTCTAGGTTCAGTAGGTACTGTAGATAATGTATATTTTTAGCCAATGAATAATAATTTTGAGAACTTTTTGTGGGTACCTTTATAAAATGGTGGCTTCTAAGTCTCAAAGCACTAATTTATAAAATGTTGCTGTTCATCCTTTATAGAGTGCCATTCCTGCATTTTTGCCTTTCTTTCCAGTATATTAACCTTACGCATGTTTAACATCTTAGGCAAAAAAAGAAATAGAAGAAAAGGGTGAATGGAAGCTCCCAACCAAATACAATGAAGACGGATTTTACTCTGTGCCATATGAACTCATTCATGAAGCAGAAAATCACTGTGTGTTGAGCAGTCCACTACCTATTAAGTGTCCTGTAAGACTTATCCATGGCTTAAAGGATGAAGATATTCCATGGCAGATTTCTATGAAACTTGCAGAGAATATTGTCAGTGGAGATGTGGATATTATTCTCCGCAAATCTGGGCAACATCGGATGAAAGAGAAAGATGATATAAAAGTTATTGTGTATACTGTGGAAGATTTAATTGAGCAGCTAAGTACTTAATGTGAATTGTGTTGTATCTTAAGTTTACATATTGTTCTAGAAGAGAAAAATAAAATTTCAAAAGGATGACTGGTCAACTAGGACAAGCTGGAGCTTTAAGATTATTTCTTATTTTTTAATTTATTTTCTGTAAATACAATAATTTCTTTAATGCTGCATTTGCACAAACAATAAAATGTGAAGAAATGCTACTGTTAACCACATTTTACCACATACAAATCATCACTATGCAATATGCATTTCTAATATTTTGTACTCTGATATATTAATGTCAATAAATAGTATGCTTTTTACCTTCGGGTGCAGCATGACTTATTTTCTTTTTTGTACCTTAAATGCAAACTATACTATTCTTCCAACTGATTTGTAAAATGTAAGTTTTCTGTGCATGTTAGAATTTTAGCTAAAATTATTTCTTTTGTGTGTTTATGTGTATACACATAGAACTGGGTATTTTTTAGCATCGGGATATTTTAAAAACTAGGGATAAGTATGCTCTGTATTAAATTAATTTAAATTATTAATTTTTATTTCTATGTTCCCACTTTCTACCTGTACTCAAGACAGATTACTTTGAAATACTGGTTATTTTCAGAAAATAGAAATTTGCAAAACAGTTTGGTTTTCAGTTTTCATCGTAGAAGTAACTTTCAATAACATAAATTACTTTGATAACATTACATCCTAAACAGAATTATTTGCATAGATTTTAATGAAGCTTTCTTCTAAATATATTGCCTACATAGTGTTGGAAATGTTGTACTAAATCAGTTGCAAAAACATCAAAGTGTTGTTTACTAAAAACAAAAGAGAAAAGGATCACATTGATAATTATTATTTAAGGTTACAGAAGATGTTGAGATTAATTTCCTGTATAATGTCCCAATTTGGACTGGAATGCCCTGTCTGAGACTACCTGATCACTGCCAACAATGCATTTCAGAATTCAATAGAAGTTGATTTCTGAGTCATAGAACGGATCAACAACTCCCAGCCTTTGGCCCTTTACTGGGCTGGGGCTTATTCAGGACCGGGCCCCACAAGTAGCAGTCCAGCATGTGTGCACATGTGTTTACGTTTACGTTTATTTAAATTTATATACCGCCCTATCTCCCTTGCGGGACTCAGGGCGGTGAACAGGCAATTATAAAACATAAAACATCAGGTACAATAAATATAATAAAAACAGATTAAACAAAAACCTGCTCTTAAAAGTCCCTAATAAAACCCAATTGATAAAACAAATTTAAAAGCTACGCCGTGCACATGCAGCTCAACTTGTGCAAGTTGAGTTTTGCACAGATGTGCATGCACGCTGGCACGCCACTCGCACAAGTTGGGACCTTCTGGAATAGAGAGTAAAACTAATGTTTACACAGCCTTACTTGTAAATTTGAGTGCGGTTGGCTGACCAACCGCACTCAACGTGTAGTCCTCAATGGAACTGCATCTACATGGAAGGAAGTATGCAGTGGAGTCCCCCAAGGCTCTGTTTTAGGCCCAGTACTCTTTAACATCTTCATCAACGATTTGGATGAGGGGATAAATGGGGAACTCATCAAATTCGCAGACGACACCAAGCTGGCAGGAATAGCCAACACTCCAGAAGATAGGCTTAAGATACAGAAGGATCTAGACAAACTTGAACATTGGGCACTGTCTAATAAAATGAAATTCAATTGTGAAAAAAGTAAGGTCCTACATATAGGCAAGAAAAACCAAATGCACAAGTACAGTATAGGTGGTACCTTGCTCAATAGTAGCAACTGTGAGAGGGATCTCGGAATCCTAGTGGACAACCATTTAAATATGAGCCAGCAGTGTGCAGCAGCTGCCAAAAAAGCCAACACAGTTCTAGGCTGCATCAACAGAGGGATAGAATCTAGATCGCGTGAAGTGTTAATGCCACTGTATAGTGCCTTGGTAAGGCCACACTTGGAATACTGCATACAGTTTTGGTCGCCACGATGTAGAAAAGACGTGGAGACTCTGGAAAGAGTGCAAAGAAGAGCAACCAAGATGATTAGAGGACTGGAGACTAAGACATATGAAGAACGGCTGCAGGAACTGGGTATGTCTAGTTTGATGAAGAGAAGGACCAGGGGAGACATGATAGCAGTGTTCCGATATCTCAGAGGGTGCCACAAAGAAGAGGGAGTCAAACTTTTCTCCAAGACACCTGGGGGCAGGACAAGGAGCAATGGGTGGAAACTAACCAAGGAGAGAAGCAACTTAGAACTAAGGAGAAATTTCCTAACAGTAAGAACAATTAACCTCTGGAACAGCTTGCCTCCAGCAGTTGTGAATGCCCCAACCCTGGAAGTCTTTAAAAAGATGTTAGACAGCCATTTGTCTGAAATGGTATAAGATTCCTGCCCATGCAGGGGGTTGGACTAGAAGACCTACAAGGTCCCTTCCAACTCTGCTATTGTATTGTATTGTAAATGGTCAAACTCGTTTTGGACTGCTTCTGGTAGTTTTAAAATTTGTAATACAATTGTTCAGTTATTTCATACATTGAGCTACCATTCTATTATTAGTAAGTGATAAGGATCCTCAGAATAAAGTTAATTTGTATAAAACGTTTGTAGGTCAAAACATTTGACCTACAGAATACTTTAACTTTACCCGATCATTCCTAGGAAACAGTGTTCAACATTAGGAAATGCTATTCAAAGTTTTATTTCTTACAAAGGCTATGTATATGTAAGATTGTTTTTCCCTAGTTGAACAGAAAATAAATTCAGGTACCATTAAAAGTCAGCCATCATAACAACAGGAATTTAGTAAATTAGCAAGCTCCTGTTGTTAATAGCTGACTTTGAATTCATTTTGGCTGCAAAACTGAGGTGACATGGCTCATGAAAGTAAAGATTCATATATTCAATAACTAAGTAGGTGGCAGTCTGTAGATATCTTGTTGCTAACTATTGTAAATAGAATTATCTAAGCACATAGTTTTTGAAGAACTTTGACCAGTGTATGAAATGCAGATGAGTGGGAGCAGGGGGGTGTATTTTACATGTAAAATGTTCTAAATTGGAGTCCCCAACCTTTGCAACTTTAAGTCTGAAGGACTTCAGCTCCCAGAATTCTCCAGCCAGCAAAGCTGGCTGGAGAATTCTGGGAGCTGAAGTCCTTCAGACTTAAAGTTGCAAAGGTTGGGGACCCCTGTTCTAAATCACAAAAATCAGGCAGTAGTATGACAGCAGTGGACCTAAATTTTTAATCATGAAGTATTTACAGGAGAAATGTGTATGTCTGGAACGGCTTTCTGTCTCAAATATGTTATAAAAGGAAAACTTCTGGCTTAAAACAAATTCCCAATAGCTTGTTTTCCAGAAATCAAACATTAACAGAAAATGAGGGCAATATAAAACTAATGTTATACACATCTAATTATTTCAGTATTTTGACGTTGGTTCTATCTTGGCTGTAGAGCAGTAGATCTGAAAGCAGAAAATAGAGCAAGTGATGTCTTTCTTTTTTATATATGCATAAATACAGCCCCACACACACACTCATATAATGTAAAAATGCCTGAAGGCCAAGGATGTTCCTTTCAGTTGAGTGAGCCAGAGAGTTGGCCTTTGAAATCTTGTTGCATTCATAGTTACGATGGAATAAATGGCTGTAATTATTTTTTGTACATCTCAACACTAAGATGTATGAAAGGTGCATTTATTTATTTAATCAATGCCATGCCTCTCCAATTATAGACTTTGAAAGACACTTTTAAAAAATGTAGAATTATATCAATAATGAAGCATAGTATTCTAGGATGAAAAAAGTCACACTTTAAATCATAGCAACAGAATAAGTATGTAGCAGCTATCATATTTAAGAATCTACCCGCTGAAATCCTGGTAGAGAGTCAGTCTTCACTAAATGAACAGTCTTTACCCAGGAATGCAAAATCCTAGTCAGATGGTGATTTGTATCTCAAACCAGCCTTAATGAGTATTTAATTTGTTAAGAATGTTTGCATTATAATATACAAACTTTTGTGCTTTCCTGTCATTAATTTCTTTTTCTTTTATAGTTTTAATTTTTGTTTATTTTTAGCTTTTAAAATGTTTTAACCTTATGTATTTTATATTATATAACTTTTAAAATTCCTAATTGTGTTTTAATTTTTTTTTATGCTCATCTATGACCATAATAAAGATTTAATGGATTGATTGATTGATACTTTGAATTGTACGTAAAACTTACTGGCAACAAATGGAGCACCTGCAATGTACACTATGTCTTCTGGTGAAGTATTCTTGATCATCAGCAAGTAACTGCATTTGGAATCAGTTACATTGACTGGAGTTGTCAAACTCCAACCCAAGTGCAACACAAGATTGTCTCCTCCTTGGCAGCTGAAAGAAACAGAAGGCAGAGGAACCCAACCCTCAGGAGACTGAGCTCATACTATTACTTACCTCATGCTATATATCCGTGCTGGCAAGGCTATGGCACATGTGGGGCAGGGGGAGGGTTTGTGCATGTAACAGGGTGGGGGGGGGGGGTTGTGTGTGCATGTATGGAGGTGGGGGAGCATGGGGGGGTCATGCTTCCAACAACCCATTTTTGGTTTCAGGAGGCTGCAGGGAGACCTGCTAGGCCCGAAACAGGCTACAGGGGTGTGTGGCATCCCCACTGTGCCCCATTTTTGTTCCTAGGAGGCTTCAGGAAGGCCTCCTAGGGCTAGGCCCAAAACAGGGCACGGGCGGATTTGTGCATGCACAAGGCAGTCACATGTGGGGGAAGGGTGGGTCATGTGCATATGTGAAGGGCTGCACACAGCATTATGGGTGTGGGCATGCCCACCTGCGCTGTTGTAAGCGCACACGTGATTTCAGCACACGAGAAAAAGGGTTAGCGATCACTGCTGTATATTACTACTATTATGGGATTACTGTCAACTTGTCAAAGTTTCAACAGAGTCCCATATGCAAGATGTTGGCCCATGTTCCTCATTAGTGCCTACCTATATGATGTGTCTACGTCTGAAGTGAATATGAACAAATTTATCCACAAAACCTTTTGTAAACTTGCTCAAGGGGTATAAACCTGCTGTTCATTTCCCATCAATGACTTCAATAGTACCACAATTCAGTATTGCATGGTTTTAGTAAGAACACAGAAGTACTGAGCTTCACCATCCTCATTATCACAGTGTACATTCAGATCTGGCTTTTTACTTGTGATCCCATTCAGTTATTGGTAAATAGGTATTTATTATGTTGGTTTATCTGCCAAAACTCCTCTGGGTATCCTAAATCTGAGGCCAGAAAGAAACTATTTGGCTTATTCTACTAGCACCTTTGCCTATTTAATATTCCAGAGATCAGCCAGGTATATCTAGAATTTCTTATCCAGTTAGAAACTCCCCAAGCATGACTAGAAAACAATTTGATTCAAAACAATTTTCCTCTTGTGAAGTTGGCAATCACCATCAGCTGTCCAAAAATCAATCAAGACTTAAAAACATAAATCCTGTCAGGGAGCATTCATTTGGACATCAGAATATGACGTTTTGCATTTATCCAGGCAAGCACTATTTTGGAACAAGCTCAGTGGAAAATGATGGTTTTTTTGATCTGTCATCAAGGGCTGTTAAAAAACATAAAGAATTCAATCATGTGTGGCATCCCCACTGTGCCCCATTTTTGTTCCTAGGAGGCTTCAGGAAGGCCTCCTAGGGCTAGGCCCAAAACAGGGCACGGGCGGATTTGTGCATGCACAAGGCAGTCACATGTGGGGGAAGGGTGGGTCATGTGCATATGTGAAGGGCTGCACACAGCATTATGGGTGTGGGCATGCCCACCTGCGCTGTTGTAAGCGCACACGTGATTTCAGCACACGAGAAAAAGGGTTAGCGATCACTGCTGTATATTACTACTATTATGGGATTACTGTCAACTTGTCAAAGTTTCAACAGAGTCCCATATGCAAGATGTTGGCCCATGTTCCTCATTAGTGCCTACCTATATGATGTGTCTACGTCTGAAGTGAATATGAACAAATTTATCCACAAAACCTTTTGTAAACTTGCTCAAGGGGTATAAACCTGCTGTTCATTTCCCATCAATGACTTCAATAGTGCCACAATTCAGTATTGCATGGTTTTAGTAAGAACACAGAAGTACTGAGCTTCACCATCCTCATTATCACAGTGTACATTCAGATCTGGCTTTTTACTTGTGATCCCATTCAGTTATTGGTAAATAGGTATTTATTATGTTGGTTTATCTGCCAAAACTCCTCTGGGTATCCTAAATCTGAGGCCAGAAAGAAACTATTTGGCTTATTCTACTAGCACCTTTGCCTATTTAATATTCCAGAGATCAGCCAGGTATATCTAGAATTTCTTATCCAGTTAGAAACTCCCCAAGCATGACTAGAAAACAATTTGATTCAAAACAATTTTCCTCTTGTGAAGTTGGCAATCACCATCAGCTGTCCAAAAATCAATCAAGACTTAAAAACATAAATCCTGTCAGGGAGCATTCATTTGGACATCAGAATATGACGTTTTGCATTTATCCAGGCAAGCACTATTTTGGAACAAGCTCAGTGGAAAATGATGGTTTTTTTGATCTGTCATCAAGGGCTGTTAAAAAACATAAAGAATTCAATCATGTTTATGTCACTGCTGGATGACGCGGTTATAATATCCTGGAAGCATCAAACAGGCTCGTCAACTGTTCAAACATTCTTCTGTTATAAGGCCCGAAAGAGCTTTTTCACCATTATCTCTGCAAGAATAACAAGGACTATTCTTATAGTGGATTTCCTTAAGCACAAAGAATCCTGTAAGCACACACATAAAAGCTACTAACCCTCAAATTAGAAGGGGTGATCATGGATAAAATATAACTACTTTTTCCTCAACAATTGCATTCTAAAATGGTAAGATGGTGCATATATTGGTGTGGGATTACATTATATTATACCATAACATAAGGTTTAATAAGTTGGTATTTTTGTATTTGAATTTATTAGCCACCCAGCTTAAATGGGCCTTAATATATAGTTTGATAATTACTATATTGTGCATTATATCCTTATTTATCAAATATTTATTTATTTATTTTTTATAAAATAATTTTATTGATTTTCAAATATTTATTTTTATGAATCAATTTATTTCTGCTCTCTAATGATTTTTTTATCCTGTGCATGTTCACCAATCTATTCACTGTTCACCAAAACAGGTAGAAACCCAGGTCCATTAGCTTCTCCATCATATGTCAGCTGCTATCCTGAAACCCCCTGTCTGCTATATAACTTATTGCTTTGGATAGGGAGATGGATAGTATATAAATTTAATAACCAAATAAAAATAAATAAATCCCATAAAATACCATAGTTCTTTATAATCATTAAAAAGTGAAGCTAGAAGACATCTATTATTCTGTAGTATCCTGAATGTAGCCACTAGATGCCAGATTCTTTTAGTCTCACTAAAATACTAAAAATATTAAAGATTTGTTGGAGGCTCAGGTTTTTAATAAACTCTGAGTTATCAATCAGTCTGTTATTTGCACTGTCTCCATACTATATGCCTACTAAACAGAAGACAGTGTCCCATTGGGACTGTTCTGAATGGCTGCCTTTAGCTCTATACTACAAATGAAAAAGCAATGACAAAGTGTTAGCAATTTATTATTAAAGAAATCCTTAAGGGGTACCCATAAATACTGAATGCCATTTTGAATACATCAGTGTAATTATGTGTTTCATTTTTATTCAATTATATTAAAACATGGAATGAAAGATCATAAGCAGTATACATTTCAGGTTCCTTTTTTATTTTAAAAAAAGCACACATCTATGGCATGTGGCTAGACAGAATAGATGCACATTATTTGCCTAAGTACCTTCCATCTTTGAATAGATAGCTTCTAGCTTCTGTAGTTGTTGCCATGGAAGCTATAAAGGACTTCAAATAAAGATCTACGTGCTAAAATCTTGTTTAAGCTGATTATGAATCATAAATATTGTTTCAATGTTTTCTATTCTAGAATAATGAAATAACGAAGCTGTGTGACCATAGTCGTTGGAAATTTTAATTTTTAAAAAATCATTTTTCTCTGGCACTATTTAATATGCACAGCATACTGGATGCAGGGAGACAACCTCTAAGAGAAGTAGATTTCAGCCTTTGGAAAATGAAAATAAATCAGTGCACAGTACAGAAGACTGACAGGAAAATGAGGTCATCTACTGAATTTTTCATGTATTCAAGTCCAGGGGAATCTGAGATTTATATAAAGCAGTGAGCTCATTATTTGCATCAGAACTCAATAAGAAGGCAGGGGGAGGGAAATAATGTGGGAAGAAATGTTGTTGACTATTCAAATGTCCAAAGTAGCATGATGGAATCTGCTCTCTTTTTTTTTTCTTACAGGGACTGTGAAGAATTTACATTGAAATTAAAAGATATTTTAGGTGGTATATTTATTCCAATGTAAGCTTCCGACTACGCAACTGTGCTTAGCTTTTCAGCCAAAACAGTTTGTGTTTTGATGACGTTAAAAGGATGGGCTCCGGGAGAGATGAAAATGTCAGCATTCTTATCTACTTTTATTGGTGACGAACAATACCTCTTGGCTCTTTGCAAGTAACTGGACGAATAAGTTTCCTCTCTGCTGGAGAAAAAAAATATCCTCAGACATGCAAAAATTAACATTAAAAAGTGCTCTCTCTGTAAGCTTGTTTCATAAAAAGGATATTCAAAAGAACTTTCTGTCTGAAATGGTGCAGACCCAAAAAGAGTCCCTTAGAAAGGCTACATTATTCCTGAATAAAGCCTGAGATTTTTCAAGAGAGTCTTAATGAAAAAAGAAAAGGACAATCAAAGCTATGTCCTGCACCATCATGACCCTTCATAGTGATTTGCACACAAAGCTTGTCTTACATTAGGGAAAATAATGACCCAACCTCAAAAAGTTAATATTTTTAGGAGATTAACTTTCTTTCCAGAGAAATACAATCAATGTAGAATAACTAATGGTTAAATTCATTCATTATATATCAACTGGGGCTTACATGGTATAATTTACTGTTCTATCCAAGAAAGCATAATCTCTTGAGCAAGTCCTGAAAAATCCATATTATCTCCATTTGCTTATTAAGTGCAGTTCAGCAAATAACAGCTGTGATTTGGCATGGATTTGGAAAGTTATAATGCTTTAGAATTTGAAGCTTTCTGCTCTGCATTGCAGATCTATTGGTTTGGGATGGGATGCTGAAAAATCTAGTTTTTTATAGCATATTATTTAGGAACTGAAGTATTTTTTTTAAACAAAATCTGCGCATCTTTTCACAACTATCAGATGCCACTCTACTCAGCCTCCCCATTTCCAGATTTTACATCATTGCTATAGGTGCAGGATTGTCTTTAGTTCAATAAAATTCCACTGTTGTCTGTGATTCTGGGAGTATTTTAAACAGCTAAGTTCTTGGGCACTATGACAACGGCTGCAGCATAAGAGCATTGCACAGAATAACAGTCTGACAGCAGCGGAAGTGTGCGCAGAGAAGCTGGTTGCAGCTGATTGAGTTGAATAGGACTCCTTCTCTGGCTATGAGGGAATAGGAGTGCCTCTTTAATAGCTCTTAGCAACGCCCCTGCTTTGACCCTACTCGACTGTGAGGGAAATCAAATCAATACAACCTCCTCCGAATCACAATGCTTCCACAGCAGCAGGACCACGACCAGCAGAGCATCACAGCTGCCTTTGTCTCTTCTTAAATTTGATCAAGATTTCTTCCTTTGATTTGGAGTCGGGTTTTGGATATAGTTAATTGTGGAAAAATCTCACCGAAAGGATCTTCTAAATTGTTCTGTAGGAATGCTTTTTATACTTCTGGCTTTGGTAGCTTGCTTTTTGTTCATTAAAGAGAGTACTTTGAATTTGCAACCTTAATTTGAAATATAACTAGCAACTTCTAATGCTGATGGAATTGTATGTGGAAATTTAAAATATGCACTGTAATAGCAAAAATTCACAAACTCTTACCATCGTGAGAGCTTGTTTTGGAATGCATATTTTTAAAGGCTTAACAGCTTTTTAAAGCTGTTTTGATGTTATCTTTATCTTTAGTAAGATATTTAATAATAGTTGATAGGTAATTTGTAGCTTTTAAAAGTTAATGTTTTTTTCCCCTCCTTCCTTCCTAGAGATGGCCAATAGAGGACCAAGCTATGGCTTAAGCCGAGAAGTTCAAGAAAAGATTGAACAGAAATATGATCTAGAACTGGAAAGTCGTTTAGTGGATTGGATTATTATACAATGTGGTGAAAATATAGAGCACCCCCCTCCTGGAAAACAACATTTTCAGAAATGGCTAATGGACGGAATAGTAAGTAATAATCTGATATTACATCTATAAATGTAACATTGTTGAATAATATCATTTGTTCCTAAATTTTTACCATTTCAAAAATATATCAGATAATCAATTAACTTTTGCATACATTCCTGACCTCATTAGGTAGCATGTCCTATAAAATCAATAAGTAACAAAGTAATGTTTCAGAGATTACAAAGTACATTTGATTTGTTTAATTTAAGAGCAATTATTATCTCCATCTGTAAACTGCCTTTCTCTACACTCCAATAAACTAATTCAAACATAGAAGGTGATTGCTCTTTTGAGCAGAGGACAGTATGAAAAACAGTGTATAGAGCTGTACAGAGACAGATGGAACAATGGTTATGCAATATGAGGAATATAAATTACAATACTTTGACAGTTAATTACAGCTCCTTTACAACCCTGAGCTTTTCCCTAATAGTATTATCTTCCTTAAAAATGGGTTAGTTATGTTTATGAAATGCCACAATTCTGTTCTGGTTTTTTTCGCAAGGAATAAGCAATTCTAAGTCTTTAAGTGATAATTTATTCATTTACTGAAAGAATGGCACAAAGGTGCTTTCATTTGCCAAAGACTTGGCAAAATTATTAAATGTAGTGATTGTGTTTTTATCAGCTTACTACTTGATACTACTTACACTTGAGCTCAAGCTGTGTTTTGCTCTCCCATGTGACTATCAATTGTTATATAATCTGAAGTGAATAATTTGATTTTGCCTGCTTCATTACAGCCATGTATGTTTTATCTGTGGAGGGGGGAACTTTGCCAGGCATTTTTCATGCATTTGACTCAAATGTATCCATAATAAATGCTGTCAGTAGCATACACTTATATTTGTATTATGTATTTCATTTGAGGAGCAGGGAGTCAGGGGACCCTTTCTAAGTGGCATTAGAATATCTATGTTATAAACAGAGTAATATACACATACTGTGTTGCCTTTAGTTGGTGGAATTAATTGATTTTGTCTCTTTCAATTCTGCTTTTAATGGTCAATCTCCCAGCTGCTCTGCAAGTTAATAAACAATCTTCATCCCAAGGGAAAAGAACCTATTGCAAGAATCACAGAATCAAAGATGGCTTTCAAACAAATGGAACAAATTTCTCAGTTCTTGAAAGCTGCAGAAATCTATGGAGTACGAACAACAGATATCTTCCAGACAGTAGATTTATGGGAAGGTATAAACCTATTTCTATATAAGGGTGTTTTTTAATTGTAACACTGTTTAACCTGCTATTCACTATATAGTTCTTCATGGAGAAAATTCCCAAATGCCATTACAATTGTTTCTAATTTGGATTGCCTTTAAGCACTGTTCTTTCCAATAATACCTTATTTTCTCTTGAAATCTATATTGATGCAAGACTTAATGAAATATTTTCTCATAGCCATGTGAAAGATATGAGGTTTTTTTTTTTACAGAAGCACATCAAAACTAAGCAAATAGAAGTTATATTACAGCAGATATTTCAGCAAAATAACTTATCATTTTAAGGATGGTTAAATGTAATTAGTTTTCATTGAAATGTAAACCTAAACCAGTTCGCATTTTCTATATTTAGCTTGGAACAAAGTTAGTATGTATATTAACAATACTTGCTGAATTTTATTATCTAATTTTAGTCTACATATGTATGGAAAACATGCACATAAATTTAAAAATGTACATATTAGGAGAAAGTTCAAACAGAAATTACTTATATTAGTGGAACCCATTACCTAAAACAATACATTAAGAAAGATACATATAGAAAGAGTATACTTGGAGAAATTTGTTAAAATCCTTGTGAAATTTGGTTGGGGACATTCATAATATAAGATTGATTCAGTTTCAGATTGGGAAAACATATTTGAGAAGTTCACTCATTCATTGATTGTAGTGCATGGAATTAATCATGTCATAAACAATAACCACTCTCTTGAATGAAAGAAAACTCATGACAAATAGGTCTGAAACCTGAAAGTAATAATGTTGTCAGAATAGTTTAGACTGAGTTTCTATTGGGTGAAGCTTCAAATTTGCATGTTGTCATTTCACCTCTGAAAATGGACCTTATGAAAGTAAAGTAGTACCTATTTTGATTTATGTAAATTCTACAAAAGATGTTTTTAAACCCAGCAGAGCAGATAGAAGACAACTCTAAAAGATTACAGAAGACAAAAGATTAATCTTTTACCAAACTCTCAAGAATGTTTTAGAAGCTGTTCCTGACTTTCCCAACGAGAATGTACAGCATATGCACAGTCACTGCTCCACATTTTTCTCAGCAAAAAGGTGGAGCAGTTTTATATGCCCTTCTTTTTTATTATACTCTGGAATAAAGAGCATTCCTTGTATGTCTCTTAGCATCAGCAAAGACTTGGTTTAATAGAAGTAAAATACTAATATTTACTCTGATATTCTGATAATTTAGTCCAGTGCCTAAATTCAGGGATTTTTTTCAACAGTTCTCTTACTAGTATTAGAAGAATCCATATAATTAATAATATTGTCCTTGTAATGATGAATTTGATATTTCCTTATATGTATCCTTTATGAGCACTCTGATGGAAGTCATGTATATGAGTCAAAATAAATTCTTGCACTCTCCATTTAAAGCAATTGTCCATTCTTATTATATTTGTTTTTTCCTCTCCTCCTCCATTTTCTAGTCTTGTGCAGCAACTGTAGGAGTTCTGCTTTCCCTTTGATATTTATTTTGTGCTTTAAATTCAATTATGAGCCTGAAGGCTTGCCTAACCTATTTATAGGGGCTTTTGTATCTAAAGAACATTTTTTAGATGTGAATTGATAATGATAGCCAGGAAACAATGAAATAGCTCCTGCTAAAAGCCTTTCCGGATGTGGCTACTGGCTCTGAAGAGAAAAGGATAAAGCAATCTTTGCTTTCTATTACTAATCACATCTCAGATAGTTCAAAAAAAAAAAAGTTAGGCAGGATAAGAGCCAGTGATCCCCATATCAAAAACTGTCAAGAAATATAGAGAGAAGATCCTGGATTTTGTCCAAGAGAAATGATCTTTACAATTCCTTTGAAGCTTGGATCAGAAACTGGATGAATGTATTGAAGCCTTCCCAATTCTGGTAATGTCCAGTTACTTACATCTGTATTCACAGAAGAGGAAATTCTGGAAACTGTACTGCTCTCACAGCTTGAGGGCACCAAGTTGGAGAAGGTTTATGTATACCATGGATTACACTGAGATTACCTACTTGGATAGCCATTTACAGATCTCATAGTTTAGATCTGTATTATGCTATGGTTTGGAGTAGGAACAGAAAAACCCAAGCTTTAGTGACATTGACTAGAATATTAGTGTTGTTGTGCAGGAAACATGATTAGTACGCTTAAGCACATACTCAACCATAGTACGCTTGAGCAAAAACTGGCAAATTTGTTCATCTGATATATTATGTCTTTTCAAATGGTGCAAATCATGAATAACTAAATGTGGATAACATTTCTCAATAGTCCTTCATGCTCATTAAGACACCAAACTTGTCCCCAATTTGGGAAGCAGGATTTTGTATTGTGATTGTCCCACCAAAGTAATGAAAGTAATTCTTGTTTATCAAGTCATGGATGGCTTCTGTTCTTTAGAATTACTAAAACAGATCAGCATGCCCTAAAATTAAAGAAGGTATATGTATGTGGGAGGGAAACTAGCATACAAAATCGAGTTATTATGTAATACTTTATAAATATTATTTCTATATTTAAAAAAACAATAAATCTTTAGTTTGCCACAGGGCAGCCTAGTCCCTTGAGAACCCTTCTGGCCTGTAATAATCCAATCTTAAATGGCCATCTTAGAATTTCTAGCCTTTTGTTGTTTAATTTCATTATTTTATAATTTTTGACATTTTTAATCCTAATTTAATTTTTCATTTCTAAAGTTAATTTTTATACGCTGTTTTTATTTATCGGTTATATTATAATGCATAATGCCCAGAGCCACTCTTTAAGGGAAAGGGAGGTTTAGAAATTTGAAAAATAAATAAATCTCATAAAAAGAGATGCAACAGAGGATCTTGGACATCAAATTAACAAATTAAGAATATCCAGAATATCCAATAGACCTGAGAATATCCAGAATATCCAATAGACCTGAGAAGCCTATCATTATCTTTATTAATAATAGTTTAAAAGTTGCCATATTTCATTTTCAAAAGATTCTTTTCTAAATAAGATAGGATACATCTTGTTTAGGTTTTATTTGTTCCATAGATGTTATATGCAATACTGCTAATTACTCAACTTATTTCAAAATTATTTATTTTAGGGCAGTGATGGCGAACCTTTTAGAGACCGAGTGCCCAAACTGCAACCCAAAACCCACTTATACTGTATATTGCAAAGTGCCAACATGGCAATTTAACCTAAATAACAAGGTTTTACTACCTAAAATAATGATAAACAAAGCAGAGTTCAGCTAAAAATAACATGATAAATGCACTTTTATGCACCTTCATTTTTCCCCCTGCTTTTGAAATATTACGTTTAGCAACAATAAAAAAGAAAAATTTTCATAATATCGTTTCTTTCCCTTTTCCACTTTCTCTTCCTCCCTTTCTCTTTCTTTCTCTCCCTCCTTCTCTCCCTCTTTCTCCTCCCCTCCCTCTCCCTCCCTCCTGTGGGAGAAATGTGATGGAGCTGGGCTGGGGCAACAGCACATGTGCCCACAGAGAAGGCTCCGAGTGCCACCTCTGGCACACGTGCCATAGGTTCGCCATCCCTGTTTTAGGGCATTCCCATTAAAGATGTAAACATGTTCATTTTTAAATTGAAAGACATCATAATATTATGAAATATTAAGGTGGTTTCGTTTTCTGGCCCAAAGACCTTTTTAAGAGAGTTCTTATATTGAAGCCTTTGAGATTTCATTTCAAAAGTTATCATGAGAGTAACAGAATAGATGCGAGGGTAGAGAAATATTTGTGATTATCCATTTCCTTCATCTAATGCTAATTGTAAAAGACTAGTACTTAATTTTTTTTTAAAAAACCTTTTCTCTTCCAGTGCAAGCTGGACTACTTCTGTTTTTAAACCTCCCACAACCTATGAACATGGCATAAGACCAAGGACCTGTAGAATGTTAACCTTCTCCTTCCAGCTTGCCCTTAGTCAAACACTTCTGCTTCAATCTTTCCATTGTTAGAATATCACATTATCATAAAGCGCTGATCTCAGATTTCCAAACCTGGAGCCTTTGTTTTGACTATCACTTAAGAGGGAGTTGCCTGAGATCTGTGCTCCTGGGATCAGCATCTTTCAATAGACTTAAAGTTACTTTAAAAGTTAATGGGAACAAAAAGATGGAAAAAAATGGCTTCTAAATCCTCTGATTGCCTTATGGATGTTATCATTGTATTTTTACTTCACCCATGCAGCTCTTAATGGCTACAAAAAGGAATTTTTAAAATGTGCTATTGTCATGGAATTTGTCTTGTAATGTTCCTTATTACAATGAGTCAAGGCTCTGTGACTCACAATCCCCCTTTAATATTAACTTTTCTGTGGCCTTAGTCAATTTCATCACTCTGTCTTTGTTAAGTAAAGATAGTAAAATTAATCCATGCAGCAGCTTATGAACAAAATAAGGACTGCTCTGAAAACAGTGCTGGGCAACTTTTGCAAAGATGTTACTGTTAGCACAGGCCATGAGAACTTAACTTCTGCAGATTCTTTTCTGTGATTTTTTATGTTGTCTTGTCACCTAGGGTTTGATAGATGATGTGGCTTTGTGAATGTAGAGGGAATTTTAACTCATTGGTGTTCAGCATTTGGCTGCTGAGGTAAATATTAGCTTTACATATCTAAAACTTCCTTCAGCAGTTCTCTGAGTGTAAGTTGTCAGTGCAAAGAGTGGTGCTGTTGAGAATGAAAATGAAAACAATGCTATAGTCCATCATATTGCCTTCTATGTGCAAAGGATGACTTAGCTGTAAAAGAAAACTTCCTGCATCTGTAGACATGCTTTACATAATTGAAATGTCTGGAATTACAGAGGCTGCCCTCTATCAAACTTGCAGCCCGTGGGCCGGATGTGTGATGTGCTGGCCATGCCCACCCCCAGTTTAGCAAAGGGGAAAAAAGTTGTGATACGTCATGTGATGACATGACAACGTGAGTTTAACACTCCTGCTCTAGAGCAGGGGTCTCCAACCTTTGCAACTTTAAGTCTGAAGGACTTCAGCTCCCAGACTTCTCCAGCCAGCTTTGCTGGGAGCTGAAGTCCTTCAGACTTAAAGTTGCAAAGGTTGGAGACCCCTGCTCTAGAGTGTCTATGGAGAGTCTCAGTCATCCAGGTCATGGTTGGCCCAAAGGTGCTTTTACAACTGGACTTTCTGGTTGACTGAGAATCTCCATAGACATTTAGCTATGCACTTTGGGATGAACACCCTTCGAATGGTGTAGGAGTATGAACAGATACCAGAAAATCCATTTGCCTCTTAAAAAAGTACCTTTGGCATGTCCTCTAGAGTGATTCTCTATGCCAGTGTTTCCGATCCAGGTATGTAGACTTCCAAAACTCTCCAGCTAGCTAGCATGAGAAGCCCTTCACAGATCTACACATGAAGCTGACAAGAAAGATAATAGAATGAGGTAGAACCAACAGTCTTTTGCTTCAATCCCGTGCAACCTCCCCCCTCGCCTCCCACATATATGCTCACATTTGTGGGGGGGGGGGGGAAACTTGAAGAAGGTTTAAAAGAGCTAGCTGGAGACTGAAAGCAAAAACAAAATGCTTGACACAAGAAGAGGCAAACTAGAATCAGCAAAAGCCTAATAGATCTATAATGGAGGAAGGCCAGTGAGTTTAAAAGACATAGATGGAAAACAGCCTGAATATGAGTGAGCTGTATTACCTCATAATATCATATTTTGAAGCCTATATGCAGCTTATGCTGATGAAACTTGAAGAAAACCATTGATTTATTTCTGGGCCTCATATTTTACTTCGTTTGTTGGTAGTTAGAAAGCTACTTTTAAATTTGTTCCCCACAAAAATTTGCCAAACCTGATTAGAAAGATAAAGTTTATGGAAAAGTGTAGCCTCTAATACAGGGTCCCAAAGTTTCCAAGTTTGGACACACCTGCTCTAATACAATCTCATAGAGATCAAACCAGTAGTGGATTATGACTGGTATACCCTGATACAGATGTACCAGTGCCTGCCGGGAGCACCAGATACGGTTCCAGTACAGTGCTCTGGAGGGCCCACCTGCCCTCCCCCATGCTCCTTACCTGTATTTGACCTGTTTGGGGTTTCCACACACATGCATGGAGTGTACAGCGCCTGCGTGATGCTCCACTGAGCAGCTTCAGCATCGTGAGATATCACAGAGCATTGCGGGCAGTAAGTATGCATGTGCGCATGTGCTGCGCGTGTTCATGTGGTGGACACCCAGCCCCGTTGAACCGTACTGGTCGCAACAGGATCCGGAACCCACCACTGGATCAAACATATGGTCAGGTTTCCTAAATCTCTAGAACTTTTTATAGTTATACACTGACAGTCATGCAGCAGTTTGCAAGCTAAAATTAGGAAGAGTTCTGTCAAGGAAAATTCCCTTGGGACCAGAATAAAAACAGAAAACATAATGTAATAATAAAAGCTCTGGGGATTTTGAGGTTAAACAGGTGTCTACGTAATGCTGCTGAAGTACAACCAAACAATTTAACAATAACAAATGAATTTCTTTTTAGGAAAAGACATGGCTGCCGTGCAAAGGACTCTAATGGCTTTAGGTAGTGAAGCTGTTACAAGGGATGATGGATGTTACAAAGGGGATCCCTCCTGGTTTCACAGGTAAGAATATGTTTGTTGTTTCTATTTTTCAAACATAGACTAAGTGTGCATGAAAAACAAGTGTGCATTTGTTTAATGAAAAACAAATCTTAGACAAAAGAAAATGTATTTTTTAAAGCGAGACACCTTAATTTTGGCCTGTTTCAGCTGTTAATTAAAGAACTAATGATCTCTTTAGAATAGATATTCAAAAATGTTCCATTTATAATAATGAATTATGTTGATTCAGAATGGTCTACCCAAGAATGCATAAATTCCTTCACTTATTGACCTAGAGCAGGCGTGTCAAACTCAATTTTATTGAGGGCCACATCAGGGCTGTATTTGACCTTGGGAGGCTGGAGTGGGCACGGCCAGTTCGATGTAACTCATGTCGGAGGCACCTGTGGTGGTCTGAACACTCTGCCAGTTCTGTTTTTTGTTGTGATGACCTCCTGCAACCCTCTGCCAGTGAAAACAAAGCTTGGGAGTGCTACCTGTGGTCCTTGCAAAGTCTTCTTCTCGTGTTTGTGCCACTAGTAGATAGGGTAGTATATCTTGCTTAAAGTGTTTGAGTCATTCTTTCTAGCAATGACTCAGATATCTGTAGCAGCAATTGTCCAAGCATTAACAGAAATATGAAGCATAATTTACAATTCAATATTATCTGCTGAGACAGTTCTGAAACTATACTTCGTCAGGATTTTGTTCTACTTCATGATTGTTGATAAATGAACATATATCTAAAAAAGCTGCTTACCAGTTCCTGAAGCAATTTCCCAAACTGATATTTGATACATTTTGTAACATCAACCTCTGGAGAAATGGTGCTTAATCTTGCACACTCTTGCCTTAATAAAGCAGAACATCTACTTAAGTGTTTTTCTGGATGGTGGCCAGATAACATAAAACCATTACTACCAAGAAAGTGGCTGAATGATTTGCTATTTCTACACTTTCTCAAATATGGCTCATCTATATGTACCAAAATACCAGTTTGATTTAGTTTTCTGGTATTGAATTGTTGAATGAAATTATTCCAGTACAGGAGTAGTAGTATCCATCCATTATAAATTCTTATTTGGTAATAATTTTGAATTTTTTAAAATTTGTTTTGAATGAGGCCAAGACACCTACTAGGTTCCAAGGGCGAGCTGTATCATTTGTTGAATGGTGATGAACACTTTCCCTAAAATATCACTGTAATTAATGCTACTTTCAACATGCCATATTGGCTGAGATCAGAGGTGCATTTCACATAATCTTACCACCAGTTCACCGTGAACCGGACATGTGAGCACACACACATCTTCTGCGCATGCACATGGCCTCCCATGCATGCGCTTGGCTTGCATGCATGTGTGCCGCTTAGAAAACATGGCTAAATAGGATGGCATAGTGCCTGAGCGGATTTGCAGGCCCACCCGCAGGTAACTGCTATTAGTTCACCCGTCACCCGCAGGTCACTGCTAGCAGTTCACCTGATCCAGTCTGAACCAGCTGAATACCACCATTGGCTGAGATGTTTTCTATCTCCTTGTGTTTAATATTTTTTTGAAGGACAAGAAATGCAAAGTAATGCTTTTTTTTCAGAGTGAGTCCTAACTATTCTTTCTTTTCCCAGTGGTTAAATATGTTCAGCAAGTAGAGTAGAGTTTTAGAAAGCATGAATGTCTGAATATCTTATATATAAAGATATTCATACTTTAAGCCCCTGACCTCCCCCACTCTCAGACAGATTCCTAAGGTCCTTAGGACTTGCTGGCTTCCATTATATTATGACACACCTACAACTTCAGAAGGGGAAATTCAGTGTTAGAAACCTCTTTTTGTCTTCCAAAACAGCTCATGTTCTCAAACTCAGGACAGTACTAAACTTATACTGTAGAAAAGCACAGGGGCTGTGGCAGTCAAGCTGATTAAAAAAAAAACATTTGAGAATTTAAAGCAGAACAAGCCCGTCACTTTTAAAACAGAATCATTTTCACAGGAAAGCACAGAGGAACCAGCGAGGATTTTCTGAAGAGCAGCTTCGTCAAGGACAGAATGTCATCGGACTTCAAATGGGAAGTAACAAGGGAGCATCCCAGTCAGGGATGACAGGATACGGAATGCCAAGACAGATCATATAGTTTAAAACCACCTTTAAATTCTCACTTACCCACTTGGTAGCATGGCCTGACTGAAAAACACATAGCTAGTTAATGTTCATGCTGAGATCTGCTTCTAGGTTTTCTCTCTAAGATTATGTATGTGTGTGTATATGCAAATGTATACACCTGCACACATACACACAATCTTTCAACTGAAATTGTGGATCTGTGTGCTTGTTGCGTGTTAGTTCACATAGCACGCTGACACCATATGATGTTCATTTTTGAACTATGCAAAGACTATTTTTCTGTATTTATTTGCAATATGTTATTTTCTGTACCCTTGTCTTATTGAACTGCCTATAACTTCTCAATCCTTTTCTTCTCTACTCTATCCTACTTTCATCTTCTAAAAATAAAAATAAAATGGGATGAACAATTGCAAAGATTTAGGCTGGATATCTCTTTTGCAGCATCTCTATGCTCTGAAATAAATGTTTTAAAAGGAGAGTGAATATGATATACCACACTTTATAGAAACAATTGAATTCATTGTGATCCTTGTCAAGGATATATGCAGACATACACACATAGAGAGACACAATGTTTAGCTGATCAAATGTGATTGGGCAAAAAGTGTCCCAAATCAGAATAAGAATGTAACCTACGTAAGAGGCAGGAAGATCCCCAATCCAAGAAAAATCATTCAAGAAAAAGCTGTAGCATCAGAGGAAGAATTTGGACAATCAAAGCAGGACATTGGTGAGAAGTATGATGTTTATTGGTTCCAGTCATATTCTACCTTCAACTCTTGAAAGCCAATTTTTTTACATGTAGACCTGACCTATTATAAGGGGTTTTTTTTGGTATCCCTTTAAACTTTGCTGATTTATGCTTAACCCCACTACCATACTTTCTTCTGAATACGCTTATCAAATGTTTAGCTTAATTAAGTAATAATTCGGTTATCAATAGCCATTTGTTATCTGCTCACCAATTACGTATATATATAAAACAGATGATTTTGACATAGAAAAGGCAAAACAATTAATTTAAATTATAACCTTCTCAACTATTATGGGTAAGGGACACTTATCCTACTGTCTAAGAGTCTTCAGGTATCTTTCATATAAAGTTGAAGGAAATTTCAAATATTAAAATGAATAGGATGTTTGCATAATTTATTCTATATTATTTTTGCCATTGAATTCATATGTTACACCTTTATTACTATTCATTAAAAAGTGAATTGACTATTATTACTATTCCCCTCCCATTCATAAATTAAAATTCATAGCATCTTTAAATCAGAATTAGGCTGATTTAATCAATGCTTTTAGTTGGAATGGGCTTCTCAAGTTCTTCATTGGTTCTCAAACCCTTTTTTATACCCTCTAGTTTTCTTCTTGTATCAGAAATGCCAAACTTAACTCAGAGGTGTCTGCTATTTGTGGGATGGAGAAACAAATTTTAATGTACACTGCCCAAATATTTAGCACGGTAGTTCAAAAAAGCAGCACAGATACATGTGAAAAATACAGAAAATCCTCACCTTATTTATATTTGACAAGACTCTATTCTATGTAATTCTCCTACTCTCTGTTATCCTATGTCTACCCAAAATATTAACTGCATACAATGAAGCATGACTACTGCTGGCTTAAATACATTCAGAAAATTATAATGCACTCAGTGTAACTCTGTTTACTAAAACCTGCATCAAGCTTGATTAACATAAAAAGTTAATTTTTATAAGAGAAATCGGGTCTTGATTATTGGGGGAAGAGAAGTTCAGAATGCTTTACTATGATTATTTCATTTTATTTTTTGCTTTTGTGATTGTTTAAGTTGATGTTACTTCTCTTATCAACTTACCTTTTGTAGTAGTTTTACATTGATGCTCAGGTACTCTCATTCTTTTATCTGGACTTTGAAAGGATGATGAAGACAGAAATCTCCACTTCAACAATACCCTTTTCCCAGCCAAGCTAAGGTATGGGATGTGTTTTACTTTTTGCATCAAGAGTATGACTATTATGGTAACAGGATCAGGACATTTACACCTGCTTCTAATTATTTATGGTTGTAGGATTTTATCACCTTCTTTTTCACTTTTTACTTTTGTCTGCTTTCATCTGAACTCATCTATAATTATAATAGGCATGAAATATAATGAACAGAAATTCAAGGTGTACAGTTATCCAATGCACCCCTTGAATAGGTGCTCAGGGATACAATATTAGATTGGTATGTCGTTATCAAATCTGATTGATGTTTGATGATAGCTGCTTATGCTGATACTAAATGAGTAACAAAAATAACATTAAAATTCTTCATTCTGAGCCTTGTTATAATTTCCCACTCAAAGTAATGATGGAAAGAAATTATGTAAAGGAGCCCAGAAATCATCCATCAATCCATCATTGTGAGATTTTGCTGAAAACTGAATCCCATTGGAGCAAATTTGGTGTAGGAGAGAAGCTGGCAAAAGAAATGGTGTCCAAATGTGTACCAAATCTGAGTGGGAACTCTGGAAAAATCTTTTATCATCCTCACTATCCTCATCATCAACAACAACTTCATCATACATAAAAAAACCTTTCAGTGCAACAATATGATAGAGCTGGACAACACCTCCAATTCTGTTAAGCCCTCTGTTCTTAGTCCTCATCCTTTCTTCCTTTTGGCTATGTGACTCAAGAGCTAAGCCTATGCAATTTATCACATGCTGTTCACCGCACACATGATGAAATATGGATGGAATGCAGAAGCACACAGAGAAATGTAATATATTACACGTATCTCCCATGGCCATAGCTGGTTGAGAAGTTGAAAATAATACCAAAAGCCAGACCGGGAAGTAGGATTGAATTCTGGATAGAATGCACATCAAAGCTTTCACTTCTCTTCCCAGAGCTTAACGCTAACGCTAACCCTAACCCTAACCCTAACCCAACCCTAACCCTAACCCTAACCCTAACCCAACCCTAACCCTAACCCTAACCCTAACCCTAACCCTAACCCTAACCCTAACCCAACCCTAACCCTAACCCTAACCCTAACCCTAACCCAACCTTAACCCTAACCCTAACCCTAACCCAACCCTAACCCTAACCCAACCCTAACCCTAACCCTAACCCTAACCCAACCCTAACCCTAACCCTAACCCAACCCTAACCCTAACCCTAACCCAACCCTAACCCTAACCCTAACCCTAACCCTAACCCTAACCCTAACGGCTCAATACAACTTATTCATGTCAGTTAACATATTTAATATAGTTAACTAATCTATGGAAATATAAGCAGCTCTCTGATAAACTGTTCACTAAGACGAAACATTTCCCTTTTGTTTACCTTTGCCAATGGAGCCAAAAGTAATTAGAAATACAGTGATCCCTCGTTTTTCGCGGTTAATGGGGACCGGAACCTTCCGCGAAAACTGAAAAACCACGAAGTAGGATTCGCACCGGAAACTTGAGTTGGTGGACATCGTTTAAAGCAAGCACTAGGGGGCGCTTGCCTCCTACCGATGCATTTTTTTCCTATTCTGTATTTTTGAAAAACCCGCGAAGCACTGAAGCCACGAAACATGAAGCTGCGAAAAACGAGGGATCACTGTACCTAAACATACTAGACAACTATTATCTTCAACAGTCTTATTTGACTACGAACTTCATCTTAAAGTAGCGCAAAAAAAGATACTCTCTAATTTTGAAAAAGTTTTATTGGGTTTTAACAATTTTTTAAGGGTAGGGTAAGGGTTACAAAAACATTTTGAGAGCCTTTGCGTCAGAGTCCTTGGCCCATCCCGGGCTACATAATAAAACAGTAATACAGAAATATGTCAAAAACAAATACTACAAGATAAAGACAAGTGAATACATATCACATTTCCAATTCTGAGATGGTAGACATGTACAAACATCCTGGTATATAGAAAATAAAAAAAAGAAAGTTAATTAAAAAAAGAAAAACAAGCAAAAAATCACTTTTTGGATCTAAGTCTCTTGGCAATTGTATCTTCTTTCCCTCCCGCCTGGCCCCCAGTGGGCGGGGCCGTGGCCCCCTCCGCCCCCCCTGGATCTTCCCCCAGGACTGAGGAATGTTTTTTGAGAAAGGCTTCAGCCTCAGCAACTGTTTTAATCTTCACTCTTCCTCCTTCCCAGAACACCAGCATCCCTTCGGGCATCGCCCACTTGAACCAGACCCCGTGGTCAAACAATTTTTTAGATAAGAAGGAAAATTTCCTTCTCATTTCTCTGATTTTTTTGGGAACCTGCTTCAAGATAACGACAGCCTTTTGTTGGTAAATCAGCGGACCCTCTCTCTGCGCCCCAGGAAGAAGCTTCTTAACTTATACTCATAGACCCCGTCTTTCCTCTGAGGAAACTAAGTAAAGAATTCCTCAAACTGGACTCAGCTCCGGGAGAGAACTTGGACAATTTTATGTATTTTTCTAAGCCACATAGAGCACTTTATCATTGCCTTCTGTGATTTTACTCTTTTTTTTTTTTTAGTAATAACTACTTTTAAAACAGTGGACAATAGCTTTGCTTTGTTTTTCCCTTCATAGGGAGGTGATTTAGGAGAAGAAAACTGACATTCATTTCTTCTTGCCAATTTATCACATTTTGCATTGAGTTAAATAATTTTGATGGTGGAATGTTTCAAGTTATATTTTGGATTCCCTGTGAATTTAACTTCTATTAGATTATCCTTGTCTATTTGATTAGATATCACATTTTAGGTATGGCCAACCAGAGTTCTGACTGAGAATTTGTAATTTCCAGTAAATATTCCCTTAGAAGAAACTGTTATGAACAAATCGTTGAAGAATTAGGCTTATCATTTTCATTGTTGGAACTGTTGGTCTTTTACATTTTTTATCCACTATAAACTCACTATAGCGAGAAAGGTGATCTAAATTTATTTTTTGGGATGGATAAGCAACTCTTAAATATGCTCTGACTTTATTAGTTGCATAATCTTAAAAGCTCACTAGATTAATGCCAACAATGCAAGAATACAATAACTGAAAAGTACAATTTATAGCAGCCAGATGTGCGTGCGTGGCAATGGGTGTGCTGGATGAAGTTATGAAATAAATGACAAATATGAGATTTATATTTTAGCAAATATTTTACAAATCTAGCAGAGTTGACAATTTAGGTTCAATTTCAGTATTCTGAGTTTCTTCACAAAAAGATTTTTTCATTACTACAGACTGAACCGCACAAATATAAGAACTGAGAAATAAAGGAGTTTTGAAACTATTTTAAAACTGTTACTGCACAGCTTATTAGCAATTGGGCCAGTTTTACTTAGAGAATTATTTTACCCATTCTTCCAAATGAATGGATATGGTAATGTTTATGATTAGACATATGGTTTGTGTCCTCACCACAATAACCTTGGGTCTATGAATGCATCATCTGTGACCTTCAGTAATGTTATAAAATAAAGATCTGATTCTATGTTCAAGCAGCAGAAGTAATAGATATAGTTGTGATTAATTTAATGGTATGATATGACCTTTGTTTCTAATTAGATTTGTCTGGCAGGACTCCTTCGCTGGAAACATCTTCCAGATGTTCTTGTAATTTATTAATTCTAATAGAAAGGATAGTAGCAGAAAAAGCATTATGTTTCATAGTTGAGCCTTGTTATATAGCATACTCTTTCTTGGCTGAATGTCTTCTGTGTAAACTGACCTCTTAGTGCCATATTTCATAAACAACATGGGTGCATTGGTTGACAATTAAAGCTATTGGGCTTAATCTAAAAATTACACTACTGCAAAGCCTGTCACAATGTATTATTCATGAAATATATCTGTTTAAAATAAAATTCTAGAATAAGCATACACTATCTGGGCTACAGACATATGGATGAACGCTATATGGTGGCAAAGCCTATAGCTTTCTTTATTAGTTGCTGGCATCTAATCAGAAGAAGTCTAGAGGCAACTTTTTCAACTAACACATTTTATTAAAAGGCATATATTTTCATCAGTGCATTCTATTATATTATTATAGCATAAATATGAGTCAGTTGCCAAGCATCTGAAATTTGATCACATGACCATGGAGATACTCCAATGGTTATAATTGTGAAAAGGTTGTAAGTCATTTTGTTTAGTGTTGTTGTAACTTCAAACAGTCATTAAACAAACTGTTGTACATCGAGGATTGCCTGTATACCCTTTCTGAAATGGATAGAAAGTACTGGATTGCTGGAGCAATCTCACATGATCTCACAAAAGCTCCTTGCTAAATTTTATGGAATTTTTGACCTGGTTGACAGCAGAGGTTTGCCCCCAAACCTAACACAACAATTAGCTGTTTTGCAGCCTGTAGTGCAGCAATGGAGCAGGAATGGAGCTGACAGAGGCAGTTCCTAAATATTTAGCAGTTCACCACTGTTTACAGACAACTTGCACTAACGCTGCTGCCCCCAGCATTTCTTGGAACACTACATCTACCTGGTCCACAGCATCTCTTAAGTCTTAGAAACTGTTTTTCAAGAATAGGGACATTTGAGGCAACAATAAGAATATTGCACCTTTCCTTTTATAAGCCAGAGATTTAAAGCAGGGGAAGGCGTTCTTTGATGCGTAGAGACATATTTAATGGTGCTTGACACTGCAAGCTGCTCACCTTGGCATTAAGAAAAAAATACTCCAATATACAAAAGAATCTCTATTAAGGAATGTTCAACTCTGGCTGAGTATATGGCTATATTCATGTACATCTATGGAAATAGTTTCCTTTGTTCTATGCTAGGATGTTTGTTTGTTTGGACTTCTCATTGGACTAGCTTATGCCACTGTTTTTTTCTGACCATCTTACATCTAAGTAACTATCAGGCCCAGGTATGGAAAACTGTTGAGATCTCAAATAGATATTTTTCTTTTGTCTCGTTAATTTGAGTGCATCTTTGTGTTTCCCTCCCTCCCTAGAGGTAGACTTTCTAGGATGGAAAATGTTCATTTAGTAAAATGTATCAAAGAATGACTTGATAGTGCTGTGAAAAACTTGTTCAATTGCCATGTTTTCATTTAGATTATAAATATGGAAATATGTAATCTTTTTATATTATTGTAAACTAATTAATGCTTCCATTAAAAAAGTTTTACAATTACATATTCAAATAGTATGGGTTATTTTCCCTTTTGAAAATCTTCCTTAGGAAAAGAGTAATGTTTGAAATAGAATGAGTTGGCAAATATGCCTTTGAGTTCTGTTGATTGGGGGGAGGGGGGTGAGATAGTGTAATCAGAAACCTTAATGCTAGTATAGCATAATTGATGTTTAACATGATTTGTAAATCAATTGGCTCCTTTATAAAAGGCCACTGAATTCTTCTTCATCTTCAGTTTTTTGATTATGGCAAAGGATAAATTATGTTTGTTTTCAATTGTCCTGATCTTGAACAATAAGAATTTGAAATGACATCCCAAACCTTAACAGATGTATCAGTTCACTTGATAATATTCGATTAGAATGAATCTAATAGAATAGAATGACTGCTGGATTCCTGCTTCTGACAAATAAGTCTGTCTGAAAGTCTGAAAGGACAGCAAAAAAGGAGGTAAAGGGGCTTCCTGTACAGAAATATAACTTTCTTTTCATTTCTATCTCTCCCTTATTTCCATCATTCCACTAGAAAGGATCCTTATACATCAACATTTAATTTTAAGAAAGTAACCAGCTGAGCTAAAACACTGAGGAACACAGAATTGCAGAATAGCAGAATTAGAAGGGAACTTGGTGGTCCTCTAATCCAATCCCCTGATCAAGCAGGAGATCCTATACCACTCTGGACAAATGGTTGTCCCATCTGTTCTTAAAATTCTCTAGTAATGGAATACCCACAACTTCTGGAAGCAAGCAGTTCCACTAATTAATTGTTCTCACTAACAGGACATTCCTCCTTAATTCTACATTGGATCTCTCTTTGATGAGCTACCACCTATTACTTCTTGTGTTGCCCTCAGGTGCTTTGGAGAATAGGTTGACCCCCTCCTATCAATGACAGCCCTTCAAATATTGGAAGACTGCCATCATGTCATGCCTAGTCCTTCTCTTTGTTAGACTGGACCTAGTGCGTTCCCGCAACTGTTCACCCTATGCTTTGGTCTCTGTTTCCCTAATCATCTTTGGTGTTTTTTCTGCATGCTTTCTGGATTACCTATGTATTATTTTATATTCTGGTGACCAAAACTGGATGCTGTATTCCAAATGTGGTCTTACCAGTATAGTATAAAATAGTACTTCCTCAGTTGATGCAGCCTATGACTGCAAACGTATGTGATTGTCCACTAGGACTCCCAAATCTCTTCCACAATTACTTCTGTTGAGCCTGGTATCATCTATTCTATACCTGTGCATTTGATTTTTCTTGCTTAAGTGCAAAACCTTACTTTTTTCACACTGAATTGCATTTTGCTGGATAGGGTCCAGTGTTCAGATCTGTCAAGATCCTTGAGTTGGCTATTCCCCCAACTGGGTGTCATCTGCAAATCTGATAAGTTCCCCTTCTATCCCTGCATCTAAATCATTTATGAAAATGTTGAAGAGAACTGAGCCTAAGACAGAGCCTTAGGATACCCCACTACATGCTTCCATCCATGTAGATGTAGTTCCATTGTGGACTATATATATATAATATTTATTAAATTTCTATCCCGCCCTATCTCCCAGAAGGGACTCAGGGCGGCGCACAGGAACTTAAAATCCAAAAATACAACAATACAAAATACTACAAAAATTAAAACTACAATTAAATAATTTAACCCGTGCTAAAAAGGAAGCAATTAATTTAAAACCCAACTCTAAGATAATATGATTGTAGCAGCTATGCCAGGCCGGCCATATGGAAGAAATATGTTTTTAGAGTCCGGCGGAAGAGGCAAAGGTCGGTGATAATACGGAGGTCTGGGGGGACTGCATGCTGACTGTGGTTGGTCAAGCAATTAGGAATCCATTTGGTGTGGATGCTGGCACAATAGACACAAATAACTACTTCAGATTTATTACCGATTGTGAAAATTAAAAAAATATATAAGTAGTGTGTTAAAGGCAGTCTATTTCATGCTTTCACTTGTTAAGAATATGACATTTTAGAATAAAAGGGTAGAAAGATTGTAAAAAAAGATAAAAGACTGCAATAATTTGTGAAGAGAAAGAAAAATTGCTAGTATAGAATTTATCAAAAGAATGCAGAAATCTATAAAAATGCCATAATCATAAATATATTCATAATGTAAATATAATTAAAAATAACCAAACCAAAATTTTCAACCTGCCTCTAAGAATTCACTGTGTTGTAACAGCAAACCTGTCTGATCATATGAAGAACACCACATTTGATCTCTGGAAAATGCTGAGTTGTCCTACTTAAAGCATTATGATTTGTACTGAGATGAAGAATTATGCTAAGCATCTACATGACTCGGAAAGATTCAGCTTGTGCTTTATCTCGTATGCTTATTATGTAGCAGTTAAAGGCAAAGGAACAATGCCAATGCCAAATTGGGTATTGATAGAACTTGGCATTTCAGCAAAATCATAGACTGGTAGGAAAATATTTATTTTCTAAAATTTACTGTATTTCAGTATACAGTGATCCCTCGTTTTTCGCGGTTAATGGGGACCGGAACCTTCCGCGAAAACTGAAAAACCGCGAAGTAGGATTCGCACCGGAAACTTGAGTTGGTGGACATCGTTTAAAGCAAGCACTAGGGGGCGCTTGCCTCCTACCGATGCATTTTTTTTCTGTATTTTTGAAAAACCCGCAGCACTGAAGCCGCAAAACATGAAGCCGCGAAAAACGAGGGATCACTGTAAATGAGAAAGAGCTCAAATGTAAGGAAATTTTGCTTAACACCCCCAGAAATGAAATATGGATCAGTACTGCCATTTTGAATTGAATATGGAAACAAATGGAAGCCAGTGGAGCTGGCAACATCTAGCAAAGCAGGTTAATATCAGTTTAGTCTTCTAAACAATTTGTCTTTTAAAACAGTAGTCCCAACCTTTGCGGCTTGCTGTTTGGCTGGGCCAGAAAGCAACCAAGCTGTGTGAGCTGCGGGGCGGCATGCACACGCATGCACGTGTGACTCAACTGCAAGTGGAGCTGCGCATGCATCTATGCTGGCTCCACAATTTGTGTGAGTTGCGCTGTGCTTATGCATACATGCCAGGCCTCTTCTCACACAGCCCGGTTTCAAATAGGCCACAGCTTGGTAGTAAAGTGAGGCCTGGTGTTGGGGATCCCTATTCAAACACTCTAGAGATAATTATAATTGGTACATTGGCCTGAAAAAGCCAACATGGGGAATTCTAGGAGTTGAAGTCCACATATTGGACAACGAAGTTGCCAAGTTTGAGAATTATGGGACTAAAGCAATCTTCCCCATATTGTACTCACAGAGATATTAGGTCTCTAATTATGAGAATCGTGGTTCCAAAACAAATGAAAGGTTTGAGATTGGAGCAAGCAAATCCTTAATGATAAAAGGCATTCTTCTTTCTAGCAGTTTAATCCATTGAGAGAATGGAGTCCCATAAACTATCACCAAGGCCTTCATTTTCTTTGGGTTCCAGAGTCTATCGCTATCTTGTCATTGAGTTTTTTAGTGATCGCTTCACAGCATTGACACCTGACTCTGCATGCTTGTATTACTGCAACTTGAGTGTGCACAACAATCACTTCCCCTGCTAAAAAATTTAAATTGGTAACAGCTTTTATATGAACATTAAAATATTGGTTCTTTATGTTGCAATTTTTTAACAATTAAGATCCTTTTTCATACAATCATTCATTTATTTTAGCAAATAGTGAAAAGTGATATCTTAAATGGAACTGTGTATATCTTTTCTGTTTCTGAATAAATTCTGACAAGGAGAAAGAATTTGGCTATTTTTGAACCACTATAGAACTGCAAAGTTGCTATTTTAATTCCCATGTGCTGCATGTTCAGAATAGGTTATGCTGTGAAAGCAAACACTGTGTTATATGAGGAGCCCCTTAAGAGTAGGAATCTAAGATTTTCTGTAGCTTGAGTTCCCAGTGGATTGTCTGCTTTAGATATAAAAGGTATTTTATAAAGAAATGAAGGATTGTTTGTTTCAGATGAATTAAAAATGTGGTTTTTTAAATACATGAAACAGAGAATGATAATGCCCTGTGATTTTGGTTTTCTGAAACTACAAGTCAAATATTAATTTACACAACTTGATGACTATTTTAAAAAACTTATGTGTGTAAATGATACTTTCCTATATTATTTTGTTAATCAAAACTCAAAACAATGCTTTTTTCCGGTGTTTTTGTGTGTTCAAAACCTGATTTATATAACAGGATTACTGACAGAATTTTAAATAGTTTCAAATGGCAGCTGTTCCTATATAGTAAGTCATTTAGTAATAGCAGTAGCACTTAGACTTATATACTGCTTTACAGCCCCTCTCTAAGCAGTTTACAGAGTCAGCATATTGCCCACAACAATTTGGGTCTTCGTTTTACCCAACTCGGAAGGATGGAAGGCTGAGTCACCCTTGAACCTGGTAAGATTCGAACTTACAAAATGCAGGCAACCGGCAGTCAGCAGAAGTAGTCTGCAGTACTGCACTCTAACCACTGCATCACCATGGCTCATTTACATAATGTGGACATCTTTCAGGCAGACTGGGTGGAAGACTGTTAATATATTCTACAAAACCATATTTTTTCAATCATGGCGTATTGGCTAAACTATGGCTCGGGGCCTAGTTACTTGCGGGATCGTCTCCTGCCACATACCTCCCTGCGTCCGATACGCTCCCACAGAGAGAGCCTACTGAGGGTACCAACTGCCGGTCAATGCCGGCTAGCGGTGCCCAGGGGTAGGGCCTTCTCTGTGGCAGGGCCGGCCCTCTGGAACGACCTACCTCCCGAACTTCGCACTATCACGGACCTTCCCCTCTTTCGCTGCTCACTTAAAACATGTTTTTTTCAGCAAGCTGGTCTTGCGTAATAGTTCTGACTCTCATAATATATCCTCTACCAAATACGTATATGGATATTAGATTTTAGGGAATTTTAGCATAGGTTGGGTTGTATTTTAATGTTCTTAAATTTTAGTACAGGTTAATTTAATTCGTTTTTAACTTTGTATATATTGTATGTTTTATATGGTTTTTTAATTTTTCCTGTACACCGCCCCGAGTCCCTTCGGGGAGAGGGGGCGGTTTATAAATCGAATAAATTATTATTATTATTAAATTATTATTATTATGTGATTAAATTCATATAACTCACTAAGCTATAACTGTACTTTTACATACTGTACCATTATGGAGGGGTCCCCAACCTCAGTCTATGGACTGGCACCGGGCTAGAAACTGGGCCACAGAAACAAGCAAAGCCCCATCAGAGGGATGCAGGGACCATGCAAAACCGAACTCTCTCCAGTCCATGGAAAAACCTCTCTCCAAGAACTAGTGCCCAGTGCCCAAAAGGTTGGGGGGCCATAATGCATCTATTGTAACCTATTGCACCTTAACAAAATCATGTATATGACATTATTGCTTAGTAAATATTGTAAATAATTTAATGCAGTGAACATTCCAAATTATTAAATCACAACTCGGTCATGGCAATGCTTATTTTAAAATACACTTATGGTCGATTCACTTTGAGTTCCAAGGAAGTGTTTTAATATTGCTTAAAGCTAACACAAATGTTGACGACATTGCCTGATGATTAATCTGCCTTTAATGAATTACTACAACAGTTACATTCTTTGTATCTTGAGAGGACTGAGCTCCTAGCTTACTCATTTATGAACTTCATTTGTGAATAGTGAGTAATATTACATTGGTAAAATTTGGCATGACAATGCCACACAAAAGCCCAAATACTTATGAAATATTTACGTTCAATCTTATATATCACAGGATGATGATCTTAAACATGCAATTTCATATGCATTTATTGAAATACCTGTCCCCTTGATTTCATAAGATTTATGCAAAATTAAGTGGGCAGAGGATTATGGTTTATGCCTGTCTGCAGAATGGAGAACTCTTCCTTATGTCTGACTGTCCCATATGATACAATCAAAAATGTACTCTTGATAATCATTCCTTCTCCTGTGCTGGGCATATGGCAGAAGCCCTCCAGGGAAAAAAGAATGAGGGACCAGGTGTTCTGTGAAAAGAGGATCTACCTGTTTGTTATGACAAATGCATATCTAAACAGAAGCATAAAGCTTTCAGACAAAGCGCTATTGAGACAGAAATATAAGACTTTTTAGTGCAATTTAGCTTCAAATAATACATTATTCTTATCTTCCTGGATTTGAATGTTTAGTTTTCCCTATGTTGAAAAAATTAAAAATATTCTTTAAGAATGCTCAATTTATATAGAATCCCTTATCAACTGCTCCATTTATATGGAATGCCACAAACCAGGAGAGACTAGGTTGGGGTTCTTTGTCTTTTGAGGTGGAAAATAAAATTATGGCAAAATATCATGTAATTCTAATATTTATGTAATTTATGCTTTTACATCTAAAAATAAAATAAACGGTTGAGCTATCGCACATTAGAGTGATTCAATACATTCAATACAGCAAATGATTTAATATTGATATTAATTCTGAAAGACATTGACTTCATACAAGATAACAGTATGCATATTCCAGTGATCATAATTCAGGTGTTTCTTTTAGAACTACAGATATTTGAGTAGATTTCTATTAGGATGAAAATTAAAACAAATAAAACCCCCAAAATAAACATACAATCTTGAGTAGAAAATAGATTGTGTTCTGTAGAATGAAAAGAATGAAAAATGAAAAGTCTTCTCAAAAAGTAAAAGCAGTAAGAAAGGTGTGATGGATCAATCCAATATATATTTTAAATAGTTGCTTTTTCCAGGAAGTGCAGGAGATAATATTAGGCACAGTAATGATAATACAATGAGTGTAGTTTAGTGTTCTGACTCCCCTTACTCCGACTAACACAAAACTGGCTGCCTGACACTAACTCTCTTGCCTGCTTGCCTGAATGACTCTGAACAGATACAAAGCTTCCTGACTTGACTAAACACGAACCTGAAAATCAACACAAATAAACACGAACCTAGAAATCCAACGTTGTTCTCTGCAAGGACTTTCTTAGCAAAGACTTTCTTTTAAACCCTCTTGGGAGGGGCCAGTCATTAGGCAGCTGGGACTAATTCAAATCCTTCGAGTTCGCTTCTGATGCTCCTTTTTTCAGCCCTTCTCAATCTAGCATCAGGGACAAACTGGCCTTGATCCTCCCCACTAGTCCAAGACCAAGGTGCCTCCTGATGACCAGCCGGGCTCTCTGCTCTCTCAAGGTCGCCCTCCTCCTTCAGAGCAGACTCATAGGACTCCTCACTAGAGGAGTCCATCAGCAGCTCATCGGGAGCTGGCTGGGCTATAACATTTTACTATACCTTGCTAGTTGGTATTCCAAGTACTTGGTGTTACAAGAGATCTTTTCTCTGGACCTAAGGGATTTCCCTACTATTAGGGAAAATCTATAAATACTGATTTCTATGAATACATCTAATCTCAGAATCTGTGAAAACAGTCATTAACATAACTACATTATGAGCCATGGTGGCATACTGGCTAGCATGGCAGTATCACAGGCTAATTCTGATGAATGCCAACTGCCAGTAGTTCGATAGTTCGAGTCTCACTGGTTTAAGATTGACTCAGCCTTCAATCCTTCAAAGATTGGTAAAACGAGGACCCAGATAGTTGGGGACAATATGCTGACTCTGTAAACTGCTTGGGGAAGGTGGTGAAGCATTGTGAAATGATATATAAGTCTAAGTGCTATTTCTATTGCTATTATTTATTTACGTGAAAAATTTAATCCTGCTGTATAGCATCAAAATAATCAGAAATGTTTAAATAAAGACAGAAAGAATGGTGACTTTAGAGTATGAGCCTTTGATACAATTTTTAAAAAATTGGGCAGAAAAAGTGCATGCCTATTCTAAAGATATGAAGGAAGTTCTATTGATTCATTTTTAAGTGCTGTGGGGATGAGAAATGGATCAATAACAGAAGAAGAGTTATCTCAAAAACAAATAAGATGATCCCTGCCTTTAGAATTACAAACAGAATACTGTCACCAAAGCAGAAATCAAAGAATGAAAAAAGAAAAACAACTCAAAACCACTTTCTGGAAATTATAAGAATTATAAGCTACATGGGAGTACACAACATACAGAATCTCTATCAGAATTAAGTATCCACAATTTTTCCATAGCATTGCATTTTCGCTGAATAATCTGTATGGGTTAGGGATGGGGTAGAAAAGAAAATGCAGTGGTGTCACATAACGTTGCACTCTGTTTCAGACGAAGTTCTGTGTGATTACTCTTCCTTTTCTCTCTCTCCAATTTGCACACTGCAATTTGGGCCATCATATATTTTAAAATATTTGATGAAACTGTAACTAATGAAAGGAGGACAAAAATGTCATCAAGCCAATGGAAATCACACACGCTCTAGATTCAGTCTGGACCCAACAAGCCTCACAACAGTCACTTGAATCAAGTGTTTTTATAGCTCTGCCCTGGATCATCTGACACCTGATGACACCTCCATATTTTAGGCCAGAGATGGGTTGCTGCTGGTTTGGCTCGATTCGGCCAAACCGGTAATGGAATTCAGGCATGGGTGACAGAACCGGCAGTGACCCAGGCCTGCTACGCCCCTGAACTGGTTCCCTCGCTACCACTTGGGCGCTGACATTTTGAATTTTAGTGATTGTGCATGCGCAGTTCACTATAAATTGTTCTGTGTATATGCGCAGAACAATTTACATTGAATAGTGCGCACATGTTGTGCACGCGTTGCAAACCGGTAGTAACATCGGCAGCAACCCACCCCTGTCTTAGGCCCCAAAAAACTCTTGGTCTTACCTCAGCCTAAGTATATTAAGGGACAGAAAAAGTAGGCTACATAAAAAAAATTCTAGTGTGTTTTATAACTGGTGAGTTTTGGATATATAGTAACCTGGCAGTTATAATACAGTAGGTTCTATTTGAATTCTAGGAAAAAAAGACTTCTTAACAATAAGAATATTTTGACAGTTCAACCAATTTTCAAAGAACTGGACATTCCTCTCTTGTGGATGCTGTAATTTTGTCAGAGCTGCAATTTTATTCAGTGAGCTACATGGCCCCTTCAAGCTCTATAATTCTATGTAACCAAACCATACTGTTTCATCTCTGCACAGATGCTATAAATAGCTGCTTCCCTGAGGAATGAGAGATGCAGTGCAGTGATGCTATAAGAGAATCTACCCTTAAGCTGTGTCATGCTTGGTAGCCACTGAAGAGATTGCTAATCTGTAGAAAGAAAATCAGTGAGGGTTTTTAGCTCATCATTTGGATGAAGGGCTAATTAAATAACCTTTTAGCTAAAAGGAATTGCTCAGTTTCCATGGTTCATAAATTACCAGTGTGAAAGGAAAGGATTATTGGTCACAATAGATGTTGAGCTCCTCTTTCTACATTTAGTAAAGAAATATGCAAGCTGCATTTTCAATTTATGTGAAATCATTTCAGTTTCCAGAATATTTCTGATTGCAACTGCATTAGGATTAGATGTTTGGCTAAAGGTTTTTTTTCTCCTGGAAGCCTTGATAGTTATAAATTGAGTGTGAATTCTTATTTTTAAGTCTTTAATTCTTAATTATCATATTTTTAAAATACATAAGAGCAAGCAGTTCAACAGAGAGGGTACATCAAGGGAAGACTTTGGAACAGAAACTCAGATTCCAAATTAGTAGAATAAGCAGCTGGCTTTTAACATTTTGAATAATTAAAGCAATATACGGGTACATAGACATTACAGGTCCTTTAGAACAGGGTTTCCAACCTTTGCAACTTTAAGTCTGAAGGACTTTAGCTCCCAGACTTCTCCAGCCAGCAAAGCTGGCTGGAGAAGTCTGGGAGCTAAAGTCCTTCAGACTTAAAGTTGCAAAGGTTGGAGACCCCTGCTTTAGAAGAACACATCTAAAATCTGCATTATATTTGCCAAATTAGAACTGTGTCTACCATGTAAATATGTTTATATTATACTGATCCTTCATCTCATTTAGAGTTTCATGATTTCTGTAGGTTACTGACAGGGTATCTGCTACCCACTGCATAAATAAACAACCTTATTTTTTGTCAGAGGCTCACAGCCACATTCCTTCAGAAGTGGATGAGGACTATATAATAACTGATAATAAACCAAGCAGGGAGTTTATAAAAAAAAATTACCTTTTTCCCCACCTATTTGCTTTCTGGCAACTTCTGCCTTTTTCAAGTATAAGACTTGGGATGGAACAAATTGTTCTTGTTATACTTTAAACTGATTACTTGTACACAAATTTTATGCAAAGCTTTTTAACTTAAACCAAAGGTTGGTGGAAAATAGACCAACTCAGCTATCAAAAATAGAAGAAACTCTGCAAACTATAATGAAAGAGATAAAAGAAATACGGAAAGACATGGTTAGTTCAAGATTGGAACTTCTGGAAACACAGAAAACACTAATGGAAAATAAACAAAAAATTGAAGGACATGAAAATTTGAAAGATTTAATGAGCACGATTTTAGCAGACTATATTAAAAAGAGTAAAGAATTTATCTGGGGGGACATTGATATGATTTATAGAATTAATTCAGCATATGCCAGAATAAATGAGGTACCCAGAGAGATACATATTAAATTTGTAAGAAGGTCAACAAGGGATGAAATACTGAGAGCACAGAGAGATGCTCCTATGATTTACCAACAGACAGAAATAACCATCTTGAAACAGATCCCGAAAAAGATTCGAGAGATAAGAAGGAAATATTCCTTCCTATCCAAAAAATTATATAAAAAAGGGGGTGTGGTTCAAGTGGGTGATGCCTGAAGGAATGTTAGTGTTCTGGGAGGGGGGGAGAGTAAGAATTAAAACAATTGCAGAGGCGGAAGCCTTTCTTAAAAAACATTCTTCAATCCTGGAAGATGAAAATGGGGGAACGGGAGGGGCCATGGCTCCGCCTACAGGCGGGAAGAGAGAGGAGGATACAATAGCTAAAAGACTCAGATCATAAAATTAACTTTCCTTTACATAGTGTGACCTTCAAATGGATGTCTATGAAAACAAATGATTGATTGCATGAAATTTGTGACATGATATATATATGTATTTCTTTCCACTTTCTGTAAAAAAAAAAAAGTAAGAGGAAAAATTGTTTTTTGTATGAAGCCCCGGAGGCAACCAACACCTCCGACATGGACGTCCACAAAATATCTTATGTAAACCTTATAACCCTTTTCCTTTGAAAAATTTGTAAAAACCAATAAAACTTTTTTCATAAAATGAAAATAGACCAAAAGCCACATGTCTCTCTGGGTTGCAAGATATTTCACTCATTGTGTTTTGTGTGTAAGTGCACAATTACATAAGAATTAACCTAAAAGAGTCTTATATCCAGTGAAGTATGTAGATTTTTCGTGTTACTCCTAGTTTTTAATGTTCTTTCCTATTTTTTTTAATATAAGTTGTTGTCAACTCCTAGTGACCACACGAATAGATTTTTAAAAAAAATAATAATAATTAAAACAGTCATTCAGAAAAGTAAAGCCAGGCAACCTAATTTGGAGCCCAGTGCTGCTAGACAATGCCTTTCTGAATGTTCACTGCAACACAGGGATACAGGTGGATGAAATTACCAATGGAAATTCTTGAATGTAAATTGATGCCTTGCTTTGAATCCACATGGACACTGTTAGCAGACTTTTCTTTGAGTACAGTTTCTATCAACTTTTCCTGTGGTGCTTTGAATACATTTTCTGTAACTGTCAATTTCATATCTTTTAATGGAAGATCAAAGAAGTGACAGATCTATTAAACCTGAAGATGAATTAAGCGTAAGTAAGCAAACAGAGTGTGCATTGTAACATTAAGATTGGATTATATATTTTTTGTCATGTTCTAACTTACAGAAGACCTTTATTGGATTGTATAGCCATTGTAAATGCAGTGGATGTACTGTCTTTAACTGTAAACAATATTTCATATTTTTCTGTTCCCAGAATGATAGGACACAATATTATGAGATAACTGTTTAGAAAATTAGAAATGTATTGAGAAATTGAATATATATATATTTTAAAAACTAATTCCATCCCTCTGTGGTGAAAAGCAAAAGCAAAAGCCAAGCAGTGTATCTAAATATAGTCAGCTTTAAACTAGTTGGCATAGTAACCATTATCCTGAAGAACTAGCATGTGGTAAAAAAGGAAAGAACAATTTAAATAATTAATTGTGCAGTGATACTTAAATTACTTCACTGATGGGGGATAAATTTTACAATGCTTAACTATCACTAGTGTAAGAAAAATATATACATTATTCTCATGCATATTAGAAAATTATTTGTTCCTTGAGATGGTGAGACAGAAAATGTATGGTTTTGCTCATCGTACAGATATAATCAAGCATTTTATACATTATGTCGAAGTCTAAAAGACTTAAGGAAATAAAGGTTTGATCAGAAATAAATGAAATTACAGACTGATATAAATAGCTATCTATATCACATAACATGGTATAATACAATAATCTAGCCAGATTTTTCTAAAATGAATACTGGTAAGAAGAAGCTAATTAGAAAAATGATATTAATAACTACTAAGCACTGACAATTACCTGTTCAGCAAAAACCTACAGCAAAAAAACCCGATAGCAAATGCTATATCAATTGCATGAGAATTGTTAAAAAAATAAATAGCAGTTCAATCTCCATCCCAATATGCAGTGGTGAAATTCAATTTTTTTTACTACCAATTCTGTGGGCATGGTTTGTGGGCATGACTTGGTGGGTGTGGCAGGGGAAGAATACTGCAAAATCCCCATTTCCTCCCCACTCTGGGGCCAGCCAGAGGTGGTATTTGCCAATTCTCTGAACTACTCAACCTTTCCGCTACTGGTTCACTTGAACCTGTCAGAACCTGCTGGATTTCACCCCTGCCAATATGGAATGCTATCTATGGTAATTGTATTGTTCTTGGAACTTGGTGCCCAGATCACATATGATTATTTGCTGGGTATTTTTTTCCCTGAGAAATGAATCATATGACATTTGACTTTACACCTTCTTATCAGGCTTATTGTTGGTGTTATCTAAAATAAAAAAGAAATGTCTTCTTTCCCAGGAAAGTGAGATCACTCTTTCCCCATCGTGCTTTCAAATGTTCACCAACCCTCCCCCCCCCAAATCCTTTCAATTTCAATGCCCAAAGCTATATATTTTCTAATTAAACACCTCAATTCTACCTTCCTTCCTGTTAGTTGCATCTAAAAATACTTGTATGATGGGTCGTGTTTGTAAAACAATGGAAAAAGTCTTCATGTAATGTAATAGAACAAGGAAGCCATACCGTCATTTAATAACCTTAAAACAGAAATGGGAGTTTGCCACCTTCTACATGTTCTTGAATTCTTCAAGCCTTCAAATGGACATGAAATGCAACTAAATATCCCAATGTTCTCTTCTCTGTCTTTCTAATGAATGCCCTGAACATACTTATCTCCGGGAGAAAAGGCAACTTTGCAATAAAACATATATGTCTTTGCCTTCTTCAAACTCTTGTTTTCAATTTTAAGGTATCAAATATATCAGTTCAAAGATCAGATTCTGAAGAAAAGTGGGAAAGACTCACAAAAAAACTCAACAAGACATCAAAATCCAAAAGGAAAGCTAAAAGGGATAAGTCTGCCTGGAATTTTCAAAATAAAATAATCTTGTTTACAGTAGTCCTCTTCATTATCGGTGTAATAAGTTGGACGTTATTGTGGCTTTTTATAGGTGAGTTTTTCCGTACATCGCTCATCTAAACTTTGTATTCCAAAGACTTCTTATCACATTATCAAATCCTTGATGTGTGCTAAACTGCTTGAAGAAAGCCTTTATAAGTAACAGTGTCTCCTTCATGCTCTCCTTAATGGCAGATCAGATCTGTAGGCCGTATTGGAGTATAGAAAAATTAACATTGGAAACCTGTTCTGAACTGTTTCTATGAAAATTATAGTGATGTTTCCATGGAGGAAAACACAAATTGAATTCAAAGGAGACTTTACTTTCTTACAATGGTAAACTAAAAAGCTAAGGCAGCGGTACACAAGGTAGGGAACTCCCTTACAAGGGAAATGAAATAAAGTTTTTTATTTTATTTTATTTTTCAAATTTATACCCCACCCTTCTCCTTGTAAGGACCCAGGACTGCCTCACACAAGCAGCAAGTCACAAGTATAGTTTACAACAGGGGTCCCCAACCCCCGGGCCGCGGACCGGTGCCAGTCCGTCGCTTGATGGCAACCGGGCCGCAGTGAGCGGTGCAACTCACCCCCTGCGCACGCATGCTCTGCCTGTTCCCCCTCCCCCTGCTCCACCTCTACGCCGGCCGAGCCATGCACAACTCTTAGAAAGGACTGGAGAGGAGGAGGAGGAGGGAGCAGCCCCCTCGGCAGAGTGTGCGCCGGGGTGGGAGAGCGCAGGCGCGGCTGCTCGCGCCGTTGGGGGCCGAGAGAGGTGAGTGAGACGACTCACCCCACACACACACGCGCACATGCCCCATCCCCCCAGCTTCCCCTCTACGCCGTCCGAGCCATGCCCACCGGTCCGTGGAATTTTCTTTAAAATGAAACCGGTCCTTGATGCCAAAAAGGTTGGGGACCCCTGGTTTACAAGATAGATGCTTTCCAGAGAAGTTAGGAAGCTGGGTTGTCTTTGCAGCTAGGGCGATTTTGTTGTGAATGTTATTAAGAAGGTGATGATGGACTTAGTGCTTTTCCAGTTCACAGAGATCTTTTGCTATCAACTTTTTATTTCCATATGGAAAGTGAAAAAAAACAAACTATAATACTCATGTTGCCCATTCTGTTTTACAGTTGAAGCAGAAAACAAAGATGCTTTGTATTTTGTTGGACTCTTTCGTGTTGCCAACATTGAATTTGTTCCAGAATATCGGCAGAAAGAATCTAGGGAGTTCCTTTCAGTAGCACAGAATGTGCAGCAAGTGGTAAGGAAACCTATGCACAAAGGCATACCATTTTTATCAGTCAATTTGACAAAATAATTAGCTGGATGCATACATTAATCAGTTTGTGTGTTCCAATGAGACAATGAGCAAAGGCCCTGGCTACAATATGCCTTTCTCAAGTTGCTTTGCTGGAGGTTATAATATAAATGAGTTTTCCCCCCCAAAGATGGGGGAAGCCTGTTTCAAATGAATACTTTTGTTGACAGGACAATACCTGTTGCCATTTATCAGTTTTTCTCCAGTCAAGAGAATTTGGAATAGCACAAAGGAAAACGAGAAATGATTCCTGATCTTCAATAGTGAAGGAGTATATATATGACAAATACATTCATGAATAGAACCCATGGCACAATCTGTCCTGTTCCTAAAATAGATATATCGTTTATTTCTTTTCAATGTAGCCTCCTTTTCTCTTTTTTAACCTCCCCCTGTTTATGCTATATTAAATAAGCACCTCAAAGCCATGGGTAACATCCATCACTCCAAATGTTCTCATATCTGTGAATGGTGTATACATAGGTCAACTTTATAAAACAACAACTGTATGGCAGTATTTCTCAACAGGAAACCTACATTTGGACCTGTGTTCATTGCCTGGTATTGTTTTCTCATTGTAAAAAATTCCTGGATTTTTTACAATGCACTTAGTATCATCTACTTAATTGCCTCATTTTGGGTATGTAGTTTGGGAATTCATGTCCATCATGGCAGTCATGGATCTCATCCAGATTACTGAAGAAGCTACAGTGGAGGTCACAGTCCAGATATGCTTTTTGCTTTGGGGAGAGAGATAACATGATGTGGAGTTGAGGAGTGGTTACCATTAACTCCTTTTCATGGTCAAATCACTCCCTGTTCGCACTGGAGTTGTTCCTGTGGCTACTCTCTCCATTCAAAAGAAGGATCTATTTGATCATTCTGTCTCAGGCACTTGATTGTCCTTGTTGGGTTTCAGAAACAACTCAGAGTTGTCCCTGAAGCTCTATAGTACAGTTTAACTGAGGCCTTAGTTGCTGCTTGGAATGAGAAGCCAACAGCAGTCTTGGATTGGATTGTGCCTGTACAGACTGTGCAGCCTATGTGCACTGATCCTAGAGGGGCCATGGTTTTCAAAGGAAGTTTGGGTGCTGAAATGGCATTAGAGCACTACTGGATGAAAACTACATACAGGTAAGAACACTTTACTATTAAGGAATACCCTCTGTCAAGAAGAGTGACAAAACCGAAGTATTTTTTCCACTCTGATTACCCTCACAGATAAATTTCTTATAGCTCTAGTTAAGGTGACTTGTCTCCCACGAAAGGAAGAGCCAAGCAAATTGTTATAGGAGCCTCTTTGAGGACTGTGTAAGTCCCATGGAATTGACTGACAAATGGCTCTGTTTTGTTATCTGTGAAGAATCTGAGGTTACTAGAATGCAGTCCTTGGGCTTTGAGTTCTGACATTTATATTTTACATCCATGTCGCTTCTGGTTAATGAAGGCTCATCAGAGATAACATATGGTTGGATACATGTGGTGGTAAGTGCTTGCTTGAGGGAGGATATTATTTTATCACTTTTGAATGGTGATGTATCCTCTTCTCAAGAAGCTACTGCTGGATCCAACAGAGCTGAGTAATTTCCACCCAGTCTCCAAATTTCTCCTTTGTGGGAAAATTACTGCAAAACTGCTAAAGTTACAGCTCTAGAAGACCCATGGAGAAAGCAAACTATTTGGATCCCTTTTCATTGTGCACTAGGCCAGTCTGATAAAATATTAGTTGCACTTGTCAATGATCTTTTACGGTGTCAGGATATTTTTGATATACCCATCCTGACCCATCTGAATTTCTTTTGATATGATTAATCATTGTATCATTCTGAACCCGGATAGGTGATTGGGAATGGAAGGGAGGCATGGTTGTAAGATGTTCTCCTACTTCCTTTGAAAACAGTTACAGTTGGTATCAGGAAGGTGAAGTTATAGACTCCATGGTATTTCAGAGAGTACTCTACTTTCCATACACATATTTAACATCTACAGGAAATTAATGGGCAAGTGTATGGAGCGTATCTTTGAAGGACAATTGGAAGATTCACTAACGCAGCAATAATTGTAATTATTATTGCTTATTAAAATACTAAAGTAGTATCCAGAAATTAAACAGTTTGCTGAAGTCCTGTGAACTAGACCAAGAACCTTTGTGGTTTTTATAAAAAAAGAAAAAAAAGGGCATTAAAGAAGAAATACATAGCTGTAAAATATGTACATCTCTCGCTGAATAAGCTCTTGATAAGCTTCCATTTTTAACTAGTGAAAAATAATGGAAGACATCTTTATTGTATCTTTATCCTTGGGTTAACTTATTGTCATGGTTTTTTTCTGAAGTAGTTTTTTTTATTGTAGAGTATCCGGAGTATTTCTGGAAACTCTAAGTTGTACAAAATTGCAACTGGCTGAAAATGCTATCTGTCTGAGGAAACTACTCTTGGACTACAATTTAATTAATAAAGGATTTCCACTTCATTTCCATTAAATTATATTTTTTTCCGCTAGTACAACTTCATTTTGCTTTCCAAATACAGATTTAAGTCACATCTAATTAAAAGTTGACAGAGCAGTGTGGTAAGTTTTACAACCAGGCAAAACAAAAGCTGTGATAAGTGTTGCTCTTTAGAGTCATAAATGAATATATTGTTATAAAAATATTTAATCATTCTCAGAAATAATCACTAATTTTTAAGAATGCACAATGCATACAGTTCTCAGTAAAATTAAATTGACTTCATGCAGGACAGTCAAACATGTCTATAAATGTTGTCTTTCAGATGAATCTGGTGTATACCAAATCTGCTTTCTCAAAATTTTACAAGCAATCCATTGTCTCTGATGTCAGGTGGGACACAATTTATAGTTTTTTCTTTAGCATTTACCGTATTTATTCGAGTATAACGCGCACACGTGTATAACGCGCACCCCCTAATTTTCGATTTAAAATCGGTATAAAATTTTGTTTCACTTTTTCTCGGCTCAGACCAAGCATTGTAAGTGACAAACGTTGTTGAACACGTGCGGCTATGATAAAAATCGTTTATAACGCGCACCCTCGTTTATAACGCGCACCCTCGTTTATAACGCGCACCCAAACTTTGAGTTCTTGGTAGAAAATTTTGCGCGTTATACTTGAATAAATACGGTAATGATAAATATCTTATCTTGTTGCGAATCAGTTATCTTGTAAGTCCACACAACTTTATAAAATGATTTAATGCCAGCATAAACGTTTTCATCCAGTTAATACATGGTATATTTCAAAAGCTATTAGCATTTTCCTTGAATAATGAGAGGAGTTTAAATTTTTAAGGTTCTGGGTGGATCTCACATATAAACTCCTAAGTAGCTTGCACTCAGATACAGTTCCACAGTGGGACATTTATCCTGTCCAGATATAGCCCAGAATATACATGCATTCTGAAAATATCTAGGCAATTCCCACTTTCTGTGAAATGATAAGAGAACGGCCTCAAAGTTATACTTATCAATGGCAGCTCACACAGCATGGAATACCTTGCCCTTGAGGCCTCATTTGCTCCACATTTACAAGGTTTTTAAAACTCTATTGTCCTGAGAATCATTCAGTCTAAAAGATGGACCTGGGTTGCTTTGGTGGATAATCTTTGTTAACTTAGTTAGTGAGTTTTATTCCTTATTTTCTTTGTTTGGAAATTGCCCCAACCAATTCTACTGGTTCGGACCAGTTCAGGTGAATTGGTAGCTCTGACTATCAGCTGGGAGTGAACCGGTTTGCTCCAACTTTCAGCTGGGCCCACCTGCCTGCTATACTCACCTATATTCCTGTTTGTGAAACCCACTGATAGGCACGGCAGAGTGGATTGCCACGCCTCAGCTGTTTTCCTCCCCAGCAATAATGTGGAAGGTGATTTCTCTGTAAACTATGCATGTGCACTCAACAAACCGGTTGTTAAACCAGTAGGATCCCACCCTTGGCCCCAAGCTCTTAAAAATAGAACTGTAAAAGTCATCATATTAAATTAAATTAAATAAACACGATCTGTTTTCTACTGATTTCAGCAATAACAACAATGGAGGACTTCTTGTCCATTTCTGGATTGTGTTTGTGGTACCACAGGCAAAAGGCCAAATATTTTGTGAAGACTGTGTTGCAGCTATTTTAAGAAATTCAATTCACACAAGCATCACCAATCGAACCTCAGTAGGGAGTCTTCAAGGCCTTGCAGTGGATATGGATTCCATTGTGCTCAGTGGTTGGTATTTCTAAATCAAGAATTCATATGTATTATTCATTGTTTCTGAAGGTTTCCTTTTTCTGAGTGCACAACATTTTTATTCAAGGATTGATGGGAACACAAATATGCATGGAAATCATAAATTCAGGGGAATAATAATTTCAGCCTGCTTCTTTGCTCGCCATGGTGTAAAAGAGTGCAGAGAAGAGGAACAAAGATGATTAGGGGACCGGAGGCTAAAACATATGAAGAATGGTTGTGGGAACTGGATATGTCAAGTTTAATGAAAAGAAGAACTAAGGGAGACATGATAGCAATGTTCCAATATCTCAGGGGCTGCAACAATGAAGAGGGAGTCAAGCTATTCTGCAAAGCAGGACAAGAAGCAATGGGTGGAAACTAATCAAGGAAAGAAGCAATCTAGAACTAAGGAGAACTTTCCTGATAGTTAGAACAATTAATCAGTGGAACATGCTCCAACACTGGAACTTTCTAAGATATTGGATCACCATTTTTCTGAAGTGGTATAGGGTTTCCTGCCTAAGAAGGGGGTTGGACTAAAAGACCTTCAAACTCTCTGTTTTTTCTGTTTTTAATTTAAAATGTTTATGGACATTTATGGCTGTTACTCAAAACAGATCTGATAAGTCTCCTAGATACTTCAGCATGTGTAACTTAAGGCTCACTTTTGTTTCAAAAATATAGTAACGTTAGCTGCCAAATCTTGAGAGTTTTTGAAGGACATAGTACTGATTTTCTATGCATTGCCCACTTCTGTTCTAATGGAAAGAACTGCCCTTTTCCCAGAAATTATAAATGAACAATTTTCTTATGCAAGAACAACTACTGTATTTTTGGGAATATAAGACGCACCTTTTTCCCTCAAAAAAGAGGGTGAAAGTTTGGGTGTGTCTTATACACTGAATACAGCATTTTTTGCCTCCTGAAACTCCACTCCTTCACCAAAATGGCCACGCATAGCCTTATGGAGGCTTTCAGAGAGCTCCTGGGGGCTGGGGAGGGCAGAAATGAGCAAAAGATGGCCTGTTTTTTGCTCAATGTTGCCCCCCCATCCCCCAGGAGCACTCTATAAACTTCCTAAGGCTATCCATGCCCTTTGTTTGACAAAAAAGGTCTGTTTTGTGAAAAATGGGCTGGTTTTTGTGTGTTTTTGCCCGCCCCCCGGAGCACTCTACAAGCCTCCTAAAGGGTATTCATGTCCTTTTGGGGGGGGGGGGGGAAGGTTTGCAGAATGCAAAAAACTTTTTTTAATTTACCTCTTCAAAGCCTTGGTGCGTCTTATACTCTGAAAAATACGGTACTCTTCACAGTTACACAAGAATGCCCTTATTGCAATATATATTATTTATATCCAGCAAGTTTTAAACAACGGTTTGTTTACTTTTCCTGTTTCTTGGGGATTTTAAAAATTACTGAAAAATATTTTCCAACTGTTATGTTAAAACTTATACATGAGAAAAGAAAGACAAATGTATTTCAGAACAGAAAGACATATAATTAATTATAGATCTCTTTGACATAAGTACTTGGAAATATTTTAAAATAGATACTAAAGTTTCTTAGCAAATTGAAAACAATGTAGCAATTATCATAAATAAGCGTTCTTTGTCAACAATGCATCAGCTTTTTCAACTTTCTTAGTTGCTTCTAGGAATGGTGTGTATGTACTATTTCTTGATTTCAAGAGAGCATTTTAAAATGTACTGTAACATTCTGATTATCAAACTAGTTAACTGGAAATCCTATCTCAATGGGCCAGGTGAGAAATATCACAATATTGGTTCTGGGCCCTGTGATCTTTAATAATTAGCAGAACCAGGTTGCTTAATAAAATTAGGTACAGGTAGAGCTACAGTATAAACCTGAAAATAATTATAATTGCCTATAGCAGTGATGGTGAAGCTTTTTTCCCTTGGGTGCCAAAAGTGTAAGTGTGTGCTCCAACACCGATAATCTAAAAAGTGCTTCACTTTTTAAGAAGAAAGAAAGAAAAGACATTTTTAGAATGCACTAATAGCATGGAGTATCAAGGAAGATGGTGGAATGGGTTAGCCATAGGGGAAGGGAATGAGGATGCCAAAAATGACAAAGAAGCTATTGGCAGTTGAGTTGCTGCTCTCTCTATACCAGTTAGTTCTTTGACAGTTTGTGGCATAGTATGGCAGCACAGAACAACAAGAGTTGGAGTGGACCTTGCCGGTCTTCTAGTCCAACTCTCTGTTCAGGCAGAAAACATCTATACCATTTCAGCAAATGGTTATCTAATCTCTTCTTAAAAACCTCCAGTATTGGAGTATCCACAACTTCTGGAGGCACGTCATTCCACTGGTTAATTGTTCTAACTATCAGGAAATTTCCCCCTATTTTTAGGTTGGTTCTTTCCTTGATTGTTTTCCATTCATTGCTTCTTGTCATGACTTCAGGTGCTTTGGAGAATAGCTTGACTCCAGGAGTGAAATTCAGCAGGTTCTGGAAAACCAGTAGCGGAAATTTTGAGTAGTTTGGAAAACCAGCAAATACCACCCCTAGCTGGCCCCCGAGTGGGGTGGCAATGGAGATTTTGCAATATCCTTCCTCCAGGAGTGGGGAGGGAATGGGGATTTTGCAGTATCCTTCCCCTGCCAAGCCTGCCAAGCCATGCCCATAGAACCAGTAGTAAAAAGTTTTGAATTTCACCACTATATGACTCCTTCTTTGTGGCAGCCCCTGAGATATTGGAACACTGCTATCATGTCACCCTAGTTCTTATTTTCATTAAACTAGACATACCCAGTTTCTGCAATTATTCTTAATAGGTTTTAGCCTTCAGATCCAGACTATTAATGAGTAATTTGCTTTTGGTTTTAAATATGTTAGAACTTCTTTAGAAATTAAGTCCTACCAACTGAAACAAAAGGAATTGAGAATGAAACACTGTTATGAAACTATCACAGAAAATAAGGCCAGGACCTGATCTCCTTTGGTAGGATATTGTTTTAGTGAGTATAAAAAATTGGAAATCAAATTCCAAATTGATCTGGAAAAAATAATCCTAATCCTATTATAAATTTGATAGTGAAACCAAATACAGAATTTATGGGCTCCTCTTTACTAAGTGAGTTCAAATGGCATCATAAATTCTTATGTAATACCAGTAATACAAAATATATTATCTAGGCTTCTCAGGTTCCAGATCTATAACACTATATACATATAGTATGTATTGTCTACTGACCTTTTTTTGCAAACTTTGCTTAAATGTAAGCATATTTATTAGGGTTTTTTTCCCCAATGTAGTTGGGCTTCGATCGGATTACTCTTCAACAACAGGAACAGGTACATTACTGAGTTTTCCTGTCATAACTATTGTTCTTAACCTCTAATATGAGAGTGTATATTACAATTACAATTGAAGTGATTTACTTACCAAAACACTGTTCTTTAATGGCTTCTTTATTAACCTTTATATTTCTGTAATGCTTTTGATAGTTCGAAGTACTTTACAAAGTATAATCCTTATAAAGATGCTAGAGATAATGACAATTAGGAAATGGTTTCATTTCCAAGAATAAGATTTAAAAAAATATAGTTTATTTTGGGTTCATAAATCATAAATCGTTCATGCCTTTGGAGCACAATTGCGAAAGCCAATATCTTGATTTCCTTTTATACTGGGGCAGGATATACATGACATCTAGATTAAAATACAGGTACTCCTTGATTTACAACCACTTCTCGGAACATAATTTCATTGTTAAGCAAGACAGTTATTAAGTGAATCATATTTGATTTTATGACCTTTTTTGCTATAGTTGTTAAGCGAATCACTGCAGTTGTTAAATTAATCATGCTTTTATTAAGTGACTCCTGCTTCCTTCATTGACTTTGCTTGTGGAAAGGTGGCAAATAGTAAACATGTGACCTCAGAACACTTGTAGTGCAGTATTTTTTCTGCCATTGTGATAATTTTGGCTAGGTCCCACATAGACATTTGTATCCATCCTTTCCTTTCTCCCCTGCCCTCCCCTACCCTCTTCCCCCTCCCCTCTTCTCAAAATCAAAATTGTAAACATCAAGAAAACTGTTTTTAGGGGTTTTTAGGGCTTAGTTTTAGTTTTTATAGGGGATTTTAGCGCAGGGTGAGTTTAATTCGTTTTAACTTGTATTCTGTATTCTGTTTGTGGTTTTTATTAGTATTTTAATTCCCTGTGCCCCTTCGGGGAGAGAGAGCGGGTTATAAATTAAAATTATTATTATTATTATTATTATTATTATTATTATTATTATTATTATTATTATTATTATTATTATTATTATTATTATTATTATTATTATTATGAATGCCTGAATTATTTTTGCAATCAATCTGATCTTGTGTTCAGCCAAACTTTTATAAAGAAATGAAATGGTTAATGCAAGTAACTACATTTTTATCAGTGAAAAAAAATATTCTATATAAAATGTGGGTCGTACATAGTATTTGTAGTGGAGCAATTGGTAAATGAAATGACCTTGCCTTATTTCTGCAGGTGCAAATTGTATCTATGATCTGCATGCAGATCACTTGCATCAGCATTTTCCATTGGACTTTTTGGAAACATCAGGAAGGATGATCTGTTATTTTAAACTGATTGCGTTGGTTGGCTACTTAATTCGCCTTTCTATAGCATCCATTCAGATTGAAGCAGACAACTGTATTAGTGATTCACTGACCATTTATGACTCCCTAATGCCAATAAAGAATAAGATATTATATCGGTAAGTAGGCTTTTCTAATAAGGATTAAAAAAAATAAATTGCTAAATCTCACAATTTCTTCACTTTTATATGCTGTATTAATAAATAACTGCCTCCATAGCAATTAGGCTAAATGTTTTAAAATTCACAATGTATTGAAACAATAGTTGACTTCATACTATATACCCATATAACACACCCACACATATAAAATATAGTGTGTGTGTGTGTGTGTGTGTGCATGTATGTTTACCATATACTATTTAAATGAACTGCAAGTTATCTAGGTTCATACATCACATCAAATGAAAGCCATGGTAAAATAGCTAGGTTTATATAACACATTAAACCCATCAAACAAATCACATTATGGATTAGTGACAAATAAAAACCATATATTTATATACTATTTTGAATCATTGATTTTATAAAGTTGGCAATCAGAAAGATGCCAATATGAATTCTATAAAAAAGATTATTATGCATTATGTAGTATGTTCTTCTTGTACAGTATGTGTGAAATTGTTTATTTAATATATTTATTAGATTTTTTTTACGCCGCCTTTATTATTTTGTAAGTAAGGCAGAGCACATACTTCCTTTCCCTACTTGCCTGCAACAACAACCCTGTGGGATAAATTGGGCTGAGAGAGTGATTTAGTAGCTCTTAAGCACACTGTCAAGTCAAGCATATCTATTATAGATATCTAATCTGTAATATTTTTTTCAACATACAGTGTGTTGTTTAGAACTATAAGGATCTGTTTTTATCAATTAGCACAATTAATTAATCAATTGATTAACCAACAAAGCAGGATGGGGAATTCTAGAATAGGCGTGAAAGATATCTAGTAATTCTATAACATCTATACATTTATAGCAAATTGCTTTATTTCAGAATATGTGAACCTTCCAATTCATTGATATCTTTTGTTTCTACAAATAATATGATGCTAGTTATGCTGAAGTCCACACAAGTTAGGCAAATGAAGGAATTTCATGGCTACTTTGAGATAATTCCACAAGAAAGTACGTATTTTGCCTTTTTTGTAAAATAAATATGTGGAAGTGTGGTCATATTACTTAAATTATGATCCATCTTTGAAAGTAGTGCATTATTCATGACAATTCGTTTTATAATCTCTGTCATATATTTAGTTCCTCTCTCAACGTTTTTCTTTTCCTTGTTTCACTTTAAGCAGCTTTCTGTTTAAAACTTCAAGTTTAACCCAGCTGTACTTACACCCATAACTCATCAATGTTATGCTACATCATACCACTAGATGGAGGAGTTGACATATGTACCCAGCACCAGAGTAATTTGTCTACTGACATTACTGAAAGCTGATCTAGATCAGATCTGATCAGATCTGGTTAGCATTTTAAAACATTACTAGGAAAAGCATGGCTATATAGAGAATACTGGGACCTGAACATAGAAATACTGTAAGCAGATCAAGAAATCTAACCATGTCATAAAGGGAAAGAGCTTGAATTAAGAGAATCTTGATCTTTAAACAGTGGCTTTATCAATTGCTTATTAGTAGTTTAAGACTAATAAACTAATTCTACCATGCTATCTTTAGCAATGGTGATTTTCCAACTTAGCACAGGAAGTCAGATAGCTTTTGAGTTCAATATATTTTTTCTGTTATATTAGTCAACAACTCCTCCATAAGTCTTGTAATTTCTTTATTTTCCTTACTAACTATCATTTCCTTTTAAAAAAAAGTCTGTAGTAGATATTTAGTAGCTTAAGAGATCTTTTTATTGTGGTTACAAAACTATATCTTTTATGCTTTTTCATCATCCAGGTAAAGGCAGTTCTTAGTTTTCAAGAGCATTTATTTAAGATACCGCATTGTATTCAGTCTCTCTTTATCCTTGTGGAACAACTAAGTGTCGCTTGTTGCTATCTTAATTCTCCTACTAGACTTTTTCCTGCTTTTATTATTTCCATTCTTTGTCATGCTGAAATCTATGTAAAACAGTAGATAATGTCTCTTTCTTTTTTTGGCTGATTCTTGGTTTTCCAACTGTATATAAACAGGACCATCCTTTTTCCCCTCTTAGAATGTGGAAATACTGTATTTGCATTAGGAAGTACCGGATTTGAAGGGAAAATCATAAGTCCCTATTATCCCAGCTATTACCCTCCAAAATGTATTTGCATGTGGACTTTTCAGGTAATTTTAAATACCATCCTTAGAGGACTTTCCTAACTTACACTTCCCTATGTTTGGTGTCAGCTGGAAACAGGACTCTCTGTTTCTTTAGTGAGATGAAGTTGCAAGAGTCTGAACTCTTTGATCTCTGAACAAAGCTTTAATGTCTCTCCCACTCTGGGATTTTTTGGGGTCAAATAGCTGTAATGGAAGATGAAAGGTTCCCTTGTGAATGGTGGAAAGCTGCACCTGTTCTTTAATTCTGTCAGCCTAATTTCTCTCTTTAAACGCTTAGAACTGGCTGATTAAATTAAGGCAGCAAGCTTCTGCCTTAGTGTATCCTTAGGTTTGAAGTGTGCTTGTGTGTCGTGTTGGTTGAAAATCCTACTTCAATTTAGGCTCCGCCCACCCGCCCAGACGCTTCTACGCATGCGCAGGCTGTACACGCGCGCAAGCATGAGCAAACCGGTAGTAAAGCTGTTAGCAACCCACTAATGAGGAGCCTTTTTCTATTGGGCCTTTTTCTGATGAAGGCCCCGTTGGTATAGCCACAAGTTCTGAGGGCTTCCTTGATGATTTTAGGTTTTTTTCTTTTTCCTCTGCTGGTAGGTAAACATTCAGCCCACTCAAGGACACTGCTATGTAAGAGATTCAGAAGAGAAATCCTACCAGCAGTCATTAAAAAAAAGGTCACCAATTTCCTGCTACAACTACTGAAGAACAATGCCACTGACAAGCCACCATACTTGCAACATTGCAACACTGTCATTACATATGTTGCAGGAATATCTGAAAAGTTCAGGAGGATTTTCAACCAACACAGCATACACACGGACTTTGAACCCAAAAATAAAATACTCGGACACAAGCTGTGCAATGTGATTTATGCAGCACAATGCAGTGAGACGTGTGCAGATCTGTACATTGGTGAAATAAAAGAACTATTTCATAAACATAATATAGGAGAACAAACCCATCAGGACAAGATTTAGCATCTACATTTGAAAGACAATGGCCACTCTTTTGAAGACAGCAAAGTCCACATTCTGGCCAGAAAAGACCATTGGTTTGAAAGGGATAAAAGAGGCCATTCACGTTAAAATTGAACAGCCCTTCCCTAATAGAGGGGGACCACCTATCTTCTGTTAATGAAACAGTCCTTTCAGCAGTTCCAAGGAGACCCTCATTTGGACTCTGGTGATCCTGAGGACACTGATACATCCCCAAGGGGCTTCAATAACTCTCAGAGAACTAATGGCCCAGCTTCAAAGTTTTAAAACCCAGGTGATTATAAGGAATATAAATCCTTCCATTCCCCAGCATTTAGTGAGAACTCAGGATGCTTCTTGGATGAAAAGTGAAATGTCTTCAAGGAAAAAAAATCCAGTTGCCTTTTGAAAAAGCACCTTTGGGACAACCATGACCTGGATGACTGAGGCTCTCCATAGACATTGAGTGGCTCAAAGTCAACCAGTTGGCTTCCCGCCAAAGGATGAACCAGAACTCATTATTTTCTGGATTCTATCCTGATGCCTTAATACTGTACCACACTGGTTTTCTATATTCTTTCACAGACATTAAAGTCTGACAAAATATAAATGGAGACAGCACATATTCCCCATTACACAGTGGGACTTTTCATTCCAAACACTTTGCAGCTTACCTCTCACACACTTATATATCTTCTAGCTTATCCTCATTTTATTCTTGTGGCATATAAAATAAGTTCTGATAAAAAGTATTGCAGACCACTATTTCTACACAGAAAATTGATTCCCTTTTGCAAAAAGCAACAGAAACACCCTTTCTTTCTTATTCTTTCTTAAAACCAGGCACCTCAGAAGAACTTTGGTATTGCACTACTGTTTCATAATTATATGATCAGCGAAAAAAGCATTAAAGGCTGTGAACATGGATGGTGGAAAATTAATGAGCTAATGTAAGTGTATTCATATACTGTAAGTAGTGTAATGGGGCAGGAATGAAAAGCAATGAAAAACATGCATATGAAATAATACACAAGTTTTTAATGTTACAGTTATAAAACATAGTTTGGCAGATAGGGAAGAGTCAGTACAGGTGTCCCTATATGGTAATTTAGAAAGTTTTTTATTTTAATTATCACTGCAATGTGCATTAGCATATTTTATCAATACTTCACAGAATTCAGGAGGCATAAAGAATATAACTAAAGATGTGCGCATTTGTGTAGAGCAATTTAAATTAGTCTTATGAGCCCTTAGAAGCATGTTCTAATGTACAACAAAGGAAAATGTTGTATATTAAAACCAATAATTATTCTGATTCAGGGGTGGGCTGCTACGGGTTCACCCCGGTTTCGGAAAAACCCATAGCTAACATTATGACCAGTTCAGAGAACCTCCAAATCCCACCCCTGGCTGGCCCTGCCCAACCCAACCTGTCCCTCCAACCCTGCCCTGGTCCTCCCTGGAGACTCCAGGTGGCTGTTTTGGATGCGAGATAAGTGCAGGATCCACGCAGAGGCTCAGGGAGGGGAGGAAATGGGCCTCTCAGAAGTTCCAGAAGGCTGGAAATGGGCCTACTTCCATCCTCTGGAGGCCTTCCAGAGCCTGGGAGAAGCAGTTTTCGCCCTCCCAGAGACTCAAGGAAAGCTTCTGGAGACTTGGAAAGGTAACCCTCCCCCCCCATTGTGGTTCACAAGGCCGAGTAGGCCACCCCTACCCCCACCCAGCAACCGGGCAGAGAACCCGTTGCTTACATTTTTGAAACCCATCCCTGTTTAGTTTTAATTATTTATCAAGCTAAATATTGTTTGTCCCAATAGATAAACTAAGTTAGACATGTATAAAACACAAAAAAGCTTTGGGAAAGAGTACCAGGTGAAAGATAAGAATTTGATTCCTATCGTTTTTCTCATCCATAAAGACAGGAGGAAAAAGAAAGAAAGTTGAGCGTAAACGTGGAGTGCACTAGAATCAAAACTTCAGTTAGGGAAATACAGAAGAAAGTACTTAATGGTGATTGCAAAGGAAAATCATGGAAACCTTTTAAGGAATAAAATCGAGCATTGCATAGAACAATCTACTGTTAGGTGAAGCTTTTGTCAAGTAGACTTAGAAATATGGTAATGCACAATTTTACTGTAACTATATTTTACTGTTCACCTCTTCACAAGAGATGGTCTGCATAAGTTTATATAATCCATTTTGCAGGTATTGTGGCTACTACATTGATCATCAAACAATATTCCGTGTGGCAAACCTGGTGGTTAACATGGAATTTCAGTGCAGCTCCAAGCTTTCTGAACAGCCTTTTCTTGTGGAATATGGGAGTTACAATATCAGCCAGCGTAAGACTAACTGTTAAAATTATTTGAAACCCTTACTGACATGCAGTTGTTGTATACAACTATAAAGATAATATTTTTTCTTATCTTTTGTTCAATAGCCAGCATTTATAATTAAGGAAACTTGATATAATAGAGATAAAAGATGGTTAACTGTATATGGCAGCAAATTATTGTTTCCCAAATTAAACTGCTAAATTGGGATGATTTGATGATCAGGTGGAAGGTTTTGATTCATTTGTGTTAATCCCAATGGATGTACTGCAATTATAACTGCAGTTCTAGATAGTGTTCTGACCTAGGCTTCCTAGGCAGAAGCAGATTCACGAAGCAGATTCCTGGTGCCGACAAACCCCTTTTATTAGATGAATGTGAATTCCTCTTATTCACATTCCGCAAAGGCCTGGGAAACAGTCTTTGAAAGGTGAATTTATGAGCAGACCTTATCTTGCTTGGAAAGCTGCCATGTAAATATTTTCCAAACACAATGCTGTGCAAGGAAAGACTTGGCACAGAGTCTCTGAGATTCACGGACAGATCTTCACACACCTGAAGCAAACAGATGAACAAATGAATTGTTTCCTGCAAAAGCCCACTCCACTTTCATTCCTCTTTTATTTCCCATAGGAGGGACCATTCACTATCCACCTGTGGCTTTACTCCCAAGTTGACCCTGATTTCTTAGCTGTTCTTTTCTTCTGGCGGCTCTGTTTATGCGCACACTGGGAACAGGCTCCAGCTGTTCCTCTGCCTCACTGCTGTCTAGCTCCAAAGGCCTTGGCCCCATCTCTGTCTCTGAAGCAGAGGTCTTGTCTGAGTCCTCCCCAGCCTCCAGGAGTGGCCCATGTTCCTCCCCAAACCTCCTCACTGTCAGTCTCTGCTGCCCACTGGCCACTGGCGGGCCACAACAGATAGTTTAGAACAGGGGTGTCCTACCTCAGCAACTTTATGCCTGGTGGACTTAAAGTCTGTCAGGATTAAAGCTGCCAAGGTTGTAGACCCCTGATTTATAAATCTAGCACATCATGAGAACTAAAACTATAACACATAGTGGGTATAATATCAAATTGCTTGTTAATAATAACAATATAGTTAATTAGTTCATTTGAGGTGATTATTAACTTGTATTTTTCTTCAATATCTTTTCATTGACATGTGGACAGATAAGCTGAGTAATGCTACTAGATATGCTGAGTAATTGGGAAAGGAAATCCCACTGTTGCTCATTTTCTGTGAAGGACCACAATGAGGAAGAAGCATGTCTCAGTCTAAAATAGATAGATGATGACACATAGAAAAAAATGATTTTCATGTCAGTCATCATCTTTTGTAGAACCCAAATGACCCACTTGAGAACAGCCATTGTAATAATACAGAATTGTTTTTATGATTCTTTCCATCTCTATCGGTGTACCCATAGAAAGATATGTAGTTTATTACTGAGTTTAAATTAGAGCACAGGTGGTATTCATCAGGTTCTGTCCAGTTTTGGAGAACCGGTAGTGGAAATTTTGAGTAGTTTGGAGAACTGGTAAATAACACCTCTGACTGGCCCTACCCCCATCTATTCTCTGCTTCCGGAGTCCCAGCTGATCGGGAGGAAATGGAGATTTTGCAGTAACCTTTCCCTGGAGTGGGGAGGGAATGGGGATTTTACAGTATCCTTTCCCTGCCACGCCCACCAAGCCACGCCCACCAAGCCATGTGTTGCCCACCAAGTCACTCCCACAGAACAGGTAGTAAACATTTTGGAATCCCATCACTGAAGTAGAGGATAGAAAGCTACAGAAAGAAGAAAATTGGAAATAGATATTACTCAGAGAGACATACTTGACCTAAAGACATTTCTTGAATACATTGGGCTTCCCCACATCAAAATTCAAGTTTCATATAGCTTTTCCTAGTGTATATATCATGAGGAAAGATGAATTACAAATGAATCCCAAAAATAAGTAAGTTTCAGTTTCTACTATTATGTTCTATTATCTCATAATTACAGGTTCAAAATAATATTACTACAACTTTATTAAAAGGAATATTCCTTAGGGCAGTTGCCCCTTTGAAATTAATAACAGTAGTGCTAGAGTACTATTTAATCATGTTTATATTTGGGCTTATTTTCTTAAAGCTCCTGCTTGCTTTCTCGTAACTTGAATTTTAATATGAGAACAGGAAGTTTATAGAGATCCTGAAATCACAGTGTTTTCCCCCTTTTGCCTTTTAGCTTGTCCACTTGCGTCTTTTGAATGCCACAGTGGGTTATGTATCCAGCAAATTCAGCTTTGTGATGGAATCAATGACTGCTTTGATGAAAGTGACGAACTGTTTTGTGGTTAAGTATCTGCAGTATGCAGCAATTAAAACATAGTAATATTTCTAGTTGGCTGCTTTTTTTGTATTGCTTATGCAAGTGATTTGTTGCTTATCTTCCTTTGGTTTTTTTTAGACATATCACCCCAAAATTGTAGTAACAACCTCTCAACACAGCATCATGCATTTATCTGCGATGGAATAAATAACTGTAAAGATGGTCAGGATGAATTACATTGCACAGAAAGTGAGTGTCATTCCACAAACAATTAAATATATCTCATTCTGTATCCTGTAGCAGATTAGAAATTAGATTTGTAGGCGAAGGTATCTCTAATTGGGGGCAAACAAAATGGCAGGCACTATAGACTGAAGCCCCATCATTTTCTACATTCATAGATATTGTAGATGTACAAATGATACACCTCTCTAGAAGCCCTTTGTTCAAATCTTGTCTTTGAAATTCACTGGCAGGTTCGTGTTGCTTAATGTTGTTTCTTTAACACATCTATCTTATCCTGATATACAAAAGTAATAGAGAATTGCTTATTAGTTTCTAAGAACTAAGCATGTTTTGATCTAATGAATTGTGCAAATGTGTGGAAAACCCAACAGGGAATATGAGAGCAGTAAAGTTGGAAGATTAAAAAAAACATTCTAAAGGAAATGGAAATCATTCCTTTACTGATGACAAGAAAACTATGTGGGCACTGCAGCATTTGGGGCTGTGGAAGGGGCAGCATCTGTAATGGCAATCACCAGTTCCAAAATGAGGAATTCTGGGAATTGAAGTCCACACATCTGAAAATGTTGAGGTTGAGACATGCTGCTCTGGAGGATTCTTTCACAGATGGGGAAATGGCTTGTTTAGTTTATTTATATTTACATGCATACATTTATACCAAGGGTGAGGGGTGTTTACAAAAATAATTATTGAATAACTGTTCTGGCTTCTAGATAACTGAGATTGTTTGAACATTACAGTTATTGCTTTTTAGGCATTCCTTGTACCAGCAATACTTTTCAATGCAACAATGGTATGTGCTTCAGGAAACAAAATGCGCGGTGTGATGGAATCTTGGACTGCCTTGATCGAAGTGATGAAAACAACTGTAGTAAGTATATTGGATGGATGTAGGCAAGTATATTGATATAATATATATTAATTGCCCTTTTGATCTATAACATGCATAATTTTGTAATATTGATTTCTAATATTTAGATTGGTAGGTTTGCCCATCAAACAAGTTTGGAATTGACTACTTTCCTTTTCAATTATTTCATTAAGATAAAACAGTTTTTAGCTTTCAACCTCCCAAGAATACTTCATAACTAAATAATGTATTCTGCAAGTCTAGATAGACAGAGAGCATCTGATCCGTAATTAAAATTATAGATGTGAAGATAAAATTATAGATATTATTAGATATGAAGATAATTTTCCTTTATTTCTTTTATTACCTGTTCACATAGTAATTTTCTGTATTTTCAAAGTATTCTAGGTGCATAAATTTACTTCCAGCCATATATACTGGAGCAGTGATACCTCTAGCACTAGCACTTAGACTTATATACTGCTTTACAGTGCTTTTTCAGCCCTCTCTAAGCAGTTTACAGAGTCAGCATATTGCCCCCAACCATCAGGGTCCTCATTTTACCCACCTCGGAAGGATGGAAGGATGAGTTGAGCCTGGATAAGATTTGAACTGCCAAATTTATGCAGCCAGCAGTCAGCAGAAGTAGCCTGCAGTACTGCACTTTAACCACTGTGCCACCATGATTCTCAACATGAGCTGTATGATCCCAAGGGAAACATACAACATTTCAAGGAGACCACAGTTTAGAGCAGGGTGTCCATCCTTGGCAACTTTAAGATGTGTGGACTTTAACTCCCAGAATTGTCCAGCCAGATCAATTGAAATCTACGAATTGTACAGATTAACAGATTAACAGAGTTGGAAGGGACCTTGTAGTTTAATTAACAGTACAGACGATAAAGTCCCTTTTTTCCAGCTAATAATCAGCTAACAGCAACAATGAGGGACATCACAATGATAAATGAGGTTCAGAAGGTAGCAACAGACAAAAAAGGCAGAGAATTCCTCTATGAGAGTACCCAAATGAAACATAGCAGTAGCACATGCATTTTGTTATTATAATAAATTATTATGTGTTAATTTTTTTCATGGAACTGAAGCTAGGTAGCTGTCTTCCACAAGATCAAACCATTTTCTAAGTGTATAACTACTTTGCTAGGCAGTGGCTTTCTAAAGAATTTCACCCCCGCTCCGAATTACTAGTATTTTAATACATGTTTTCTAGCTATGCCACATAGCTGAAATGTGGCTGGATAATGCTTAGAGACCAATGAACCGTCTCAGGGTTTTCAGGGTGAGATTCCAGAACTGCTTGCTAGGGTAAGGTTTTGGCCCTTTTGAAACATGTAATTTTTAGTGAGACAAAGGAGGAATTATTAAACATATAAAGAGTAACAAAGGATGCCAATTTAATTTTAACTGATTATAATTTGTAGGAGCTAGAACTTTTTGTCCTGGCACAAGGTACTTCCTTGTCCGTTCCCCATCCATCATAGACTCTGACAAAGGTCAGCTCATGCCATTAGACTGAAAAATTGCCTGATATCCTTTTGGATATGCTGCGTGGCATTTTCCAAAACAAATAAGACAGCAATTGATTCAGTTTAAATAAGTAAATAATACCAGTTGCTAGTGCGGTTTTGCTAGGCAAAAAACATGCTAAATTGTTACATTCTTTCAAAAGGCTGTGGCAGTACTAGATACAGCAACACTCACAACCGGATTGTGGGGGGTTCTGAGACCCACGAAGGAGAATGGCCCTGGCAAGCCAGCTTGCATTTTGCTGGAGTTGCTTATTGTGGAGCCTCTGTGATATCAAAGGAGTGGCTTCTCTCTGCCGCCCATTGTTTTCAGGGGAACAGGTAAGTAGATAAAATTATTATAATTTAGAGATCTTTCTTTAATATCATGTTATGGATATGATCTCTTGTAGAGCACAGTGGGTTTATTGTTTTTCCCTTAATCTGCAACAATCAGCCATACAATGCAATCATGACATTACCAACATCCAATTATAAAACTAGTTTAATAAGCAGTGCATAAGATTACCCTGTTCTTAGCATTTCAATATCTCCCTTTCCTAGGGCTGTCTATCTCCTGGATGCAAAAATCCAGATAACCACTTAATGTGAGCAAATATAGAAAATGTTAACTACTTGTTGCCATCTAGTGGTGGTACAGATTTTTGAAGCCTGGATGTGGTTTGATTTTTTGATTTGATTTTATTAGATTTCTAGACCACCCCCTCTCCCCGAAGGGACTCGGGGCGGTGTACAGGTAAAAATTAAAAAGTGACAGCAACATTGCATATATACTAAAATCGAATTAAATAATCCCCTGTACAAATTTATAAAAATTAAAAACTTAACCTTAAAACCTAATCACATAATTTAAAATTAAAGTCTTAACTCTTCCACATTACCCTGTTAAGTTCTCTGTGGTTCATGGGTTATTCAGCTTCTTTAGTGTAAATAGAAGGGTGTGTGTCCCCGTCCCCCCCATATGTCAGATTCACTGTTACAAGGAAGCGGCAGAGACTTAAAAAAAAGATAAGGACATCAAGAACCACAACTGAATGCAGTCATGCATATTAACCCTAAAAGTTTTTTCAGAAGGCAATGCAGAGTCTGCTGGTTTGTGTAGCTAATAAATCAATATATGATCCCTTTTCTCCCCAATGTGAAAAGGCACCACACGGGCATAACTGCAATACAAATGAGTACAGTAACACTGTACACATGTATTTACATTCAAGTGTATTCTTGCATACCTTCAAATCCATGCACAGACAGATAACTTGATATAGTCCTGCACACAACTTTTTCCCACATGTCAATATTTGTCAAAGGCTTTTGATATTTTCATATTTTCTTGCTCATTTACTAAAGCAAATGTCAAATTTCAAGAAGTTTTTGTTTTTGCAAGGCTAAGGACTACAGTCTTGTTTATATAGGAGTCAGGGGTTGTGTACTGAAAGGACTCCATTATCACAGGCCTCAGCATAAAATGACTTTCTAGAGAATCAGCAGGGTAAATCCATTGTCATGTGGGAAAACAAATAGTACCTTGAATGCAAACCAAATGCTTCCTCAAATATCCCAAGTGGAAGTTGCAATCTCTAATTACTTCTCTAATTGCTTAGTTACTTAGAAATAGGGAAGAGCTCTTCAAGTTGTTCAAGTCCCAATTTCTCTGTTTCTTTAGTCTTCGAAAGTCTTTCTCCCCCTTTTTCTTGTTCCTACTTCCTCTTCTCTCAGTTGCACTTTTTTCTGAAGCAGATAGATAGGGATTGAAAGCTCTCCAAAAATTGTATTGTACTCTTAGTATTTCAATTAACTTGTGTATCAATTTTTGGTACAACAGTAGCAGTGGTGTGTTTCAAATTTTTTAGAACCTACTCTGTAGGTGTGGCCTATTTTGTGGGTGTGGCTTGGCAGTTATGTGACAGGGTGGGAGTGGCCACCTTTTAAAATGTGGTGAAACTCATTTAACAACGCTCTTGCTTAGCAACCAAAATTTTGGACTCAATTATGATGATAAATTCTTTCTTTCTTTCTTTCTTTCTTTCTTTCTTTCTTTCTTTCCTTCCTTTCTTTCTTTCGTTCCTTTCTTCCTTTCTTTCCTTTCCTTTCCTTCCCGTTGGGTCACTGGCAGCGGCAGGCCAGATTTACTTCCAGGTATGCCGGTGGAACCCCCTCTCACTGGTTCTCTAAATTTCACCAACCGGCTCTCGCGAGTAGGTGCGAGCCTGCAGAAACCCACCACTGAACAGTAGTCACTTAAAGTGGAATAGATCTCTATTTCTCTACTACCAGCTTGTCTTGCTCAAACAATTCATTTCATTTAAATTATTTTTCGGGTTGCTTTTGTAACTCTCAGTGGCTCAGAATAACTAAAAACATAACTATAAGATAAAAAATAACCACATTACTGTAAAGTTAATACAATGCAGCTGAGATTCTCAAGAAGTTTACATTATTCAACTACACAGTGGTACAATTGGCGAACTTGACATGGCAGTTTAATGCCTGAGGGAATAACCATATTTTTCAATCTTTTCAGAACACTGACAGGGTTGAGGCCGCCCAGATCTCAGGGGGATGATGTTCTGTAGGGCAGATACAGATATTGAAGCTAATTTCATTCCTTTTAGCTGTTACACAGCCCATTTTTACAGTAAATATGGATTTAGAACTTTTCTGGAAAAATGTTAGTCTAAAGGTAATGGTTCCCCTCACACATATGTGTTCGTCGTTCCTGACTCTAGGGATGGTACTCATCTCTGTTTCAAAGCCGAAGAGCCAGCGCTTTCGGATTTCTATCTTTTAAATATCACATGAGAGATAATAGAGATCGTTAATGGGGAAAAGCACTAATATGTAGGTATACATTTCTGTTAGTTCAAGCACTTAATGATAATCCTTTATCTTGATCGCATGTGAATGTTCAGTCATATATATTTGAATGTTCTGTTTTCATTTAGGTTATCAGATCCTAGAATTTGGACAGCTTACTTGGGCATGCACACTCAAGGAAAAGCCAAATTTGTCTCCAACTTGAAGAGAATCATTGTCCATGAATATTATAACAGTCAAAATTATGATTATGACATTGCTCTGCTACAATTAAGCACCCCATGGCTTGAAACAATGAGATGGTCAGTTGGGCCAATATGCTTACCTCCCACCATGCACAATGTGCATACTGGAGAAAAATGCTGGGTAACAGGCTGGGGACAGAAGCAGGAAACAAGTAAGACCACTGCATTGTATCATTCATTCATTTGTTGCCAATAAACAAAGGGCTTACCATATTTTTCAGAGTATGAGATGCACCTTTCCCCTCCCCAAAAGAGGGTGAAAATCTGGGTGCATCTTATACACTGAATGCAGAATTTTTGAAAACCTGCCCCGTGCATCCCATTTTTTGCAAAAATGAACATGCAGAGGGTTTGGGAGGCCTGCAAAGTACTCTTGGTGAGGACAAAAATGAGCAAAAAAATGGGCCTATTTTTCACAAAAACATGGCTATTTTTGCCCTCCCAAGCTGCCAGGAGCACTTTGCAGGCCTCCCAAACCCTTATGTGTCCATTTTTGTGAAAAATGGGCCCATTTTCATGAAAAATGGGCTGTTTTCTGCCCTCTCCAGCCCCCAGGAGTACTTTACATGCCTCTCAAACTCTCTGCATGCCCCCATTCCACAAAAATGGAGCATACAGAGGGTTTGGGAGGCCTGCAGAGTGTTCCTGGGGGGCGGTTTTAATTTACCTCTTCAAAAACTTGGTGCATTTATACTCCAGGGCTGAAAATAAAGAGACCAGGATGGATCCATTTCAGGCTTATTAGCCTTCTTCAGAGGATGACGTTAAGTCTCCTCCCCTTAAAGGGACCCTTGAACAGGAGCTGTGAAAATATTCTCATATATATATATATGAGATATATAACATTTTCTTGATTTCTCAGTTTACTTAATCATAAAAAACGTTTGTACACAAATTTCCCATTTTGTACAGTAAATTTCTCAAGAAGCTATTTTTAACAGATTTCTCTGGTAAGTTCTCTATTCTCCAGTGCAGCATTTTTAATCTGAATTTTCATCTCTGAATCTATGCAATTTCCAGAAAAAATATTCTTATTCAAATGCATTTATTATTTTTATAAAAGAAATTAGGAGGAGGGCAGGCAGATTTAAAACCAAGGTAAGACATGCAATGTACTAGCAAATACTGTTCAGTATTATCTGCTGTAAAAGCATCCAATTCTCTCATAATTAAGATATACAGATCTCATCTAGCATCAGTGATTCCAAGTATCTGTTCTCTCCTTGAAAATTCAAGCATAAAAATTTAGTGAATACCATTTTAAAAATTCTTTGTAAATTGGTATACTAAGGGAAAAAACAAAAAAACATTTGCAATAATCTATTTTCTTAAACATTCTGACCAAATAACTTTTTGAAGAAATACTGATGATGCTAAGTTAGAAAACTTAGGAGTCTTGGGACATTTCAAGGGATCTATAAAGTTACAATAAATAATTATATTTAAATGTCTCGATTTTTATTTCTAATACATTTAACTATCAATAGATATAACGCACATAAACCAAAGTTCTTTGAGTGTCCTCAATCATTTTTAAGGAACTAAAGTGAACCTGAACCCAAAGTGATTGAGAATTACTAGTCCAAAGTATGTCATGTTATTAATTTCTAGGAACATAGCTCTTTGGACTTCAAAGGATGTTACTCTTAGGAAACAGTAAGCTAATAGCTAAATTGCAAGCGTACATAAAATCCATAATTTTATTCATTGCTTGTACTGTGTGTCTTTAAAATAGCAATAACAATAGCACTTATATATCGCTTCATAGTGCCTTACAGCCTTCTTTGAGTAGTTCACAGAGCCTATTGCCCCCAACAATTTGGGTCCTCATTTTACTGACATTGGAAGGCTGAGTCAACCTTGTACCAGTCAAGATTGAACTCCTAGCAGTGGGCACTCAGCCTGAAATACTACATATTAACCACTGCACTACCACGGCTCTTTAAATAATTCACTGTTATATGTTGTTTTCAGGGGTGGGTTGTGACAGGCAGTACTGCCGGTTTGCTTGTGTGTGTGCATACACAGTGCGATTCAAATTTTTCTGCACATGAACAGAACCGAAAAACAAGATGGCAAAGCTTGCGGCACTTCCTGGAGAACCAGTTTGGTAGCATGGCAGATATAGGTCTCTGCTGATTCCAGCAACCCAGGCTGCTAAACTACTACCGGTTCGACTGAACCGGTCCAAACCGGTAGGAAGCCACTACTGTTTCTGTCAATTATGCACTATGCTGCATTTTGCTGTGACATACAAAATACATAAATACTATGAAACAGTTTGTTGGTTCAATAAAATAATGAAAGAGTTTGTTGGTTCAATAAAATGGTGCTATATAGTATTATCATGTTCAAAATTAAAAATGAGATACTGGAAGTCTGTTTTCTTGCTTTATTATGCTTTTCCTCAATCCAGATGATGACACACCAACAATTTTACAGAAAGCAGAGGTGGAAATTGTGGATCAGACAGTTTGCCATTCAACATATGGGCTTATCACAAGTCGCATGCTGTGTGCTGGAATAATGTCTGGAAAAAGGGATAGCTGCAAAGTAAGGATTTCACTTTTTTGCCATGTGTACTTGCTACCCCTCCCAAATAATCATAGGCTTGGGAACCACCTAGAATTCATGGCTATAGGTTAGACTGGGAAGCTGGAAAAAAAATCCAGAAAAAAGGCTGGGGAAAATCACTTCTGTATTGTTGCCAAGAAAATGATATGTCATTTACATAAAATAATGAGAAGTGAACTCATGAAATACTAATTTAAAAAATAAAAAACTTTAGTCTGATTTTCCCCCACTTGTTTTTCTCTCCTCTCCTCTCCTCTCCTCTCCTCTCCTCTCTTCTCTCTGTGTTATGTCATAATGAACATTTGCTCAAAATTCTTGAGACAACTTCCAGAATGAATGAACCCAGTCAAGATGAACTTAATGACTCTAATAGAATAATAAGTTATTCAAGGAATATCTAGATCATATTTCCTACTGAGCAATTTTCATATTGGAGGAGGAAATGGTTCCATAATCTGTAATGAACAATATTCTTTCATATTATAGATGAACTGAATTGCCATAGAAATAAAATTCAAGTATAGAAAATTAGTAGTTGATAGAAAATTCTAGATTAATTTATAGTCCAGTCTATTTTAATGACATTTGGTTTTTTTCTTGTCAATTAAACCCTTTCCATCATTAGTTGTACCAACAAATTTATCACTAAAATAATACTATCATGAATACTGTATAGAGAAACATTGCTGTCTAAACAATGTTAACTTTAAAAAATAATCTCTTTTTAGGGAGACTCTGGAGGACCTCTATCATGTCGAAATAAAGGTGATGGAAAATGGTTTTTGATGGGAATTGTTAGTTGGGGCTATGGTTGTGGAAGACCGAACTTCCCGGGAGTATATACAAGAGTGTCAAAGTTTGCTACCTGGATACAAAAATACATGCCTTCAGTTTTTAGCTAGTAGTGCTTATATTCCAGAGGCTATGAAACATCTTCATTAAAACCTATTTAATAAATTATTATGTTTTAATTGCACTGTGTATTTAATCTTCATGGCTATAATACAACATGTCTTTGTGAAAAACATTATATCATTCATCTTAAAAATATATTTTGTTAACATACTGCCATATTCAGAGGCAGAATTGGTTCAATCTTAGCTTCTCCCTCCTTCCTCCCTTCCTCCTTGCCTTTCCAGCATGCTCTAGATCAGTGGTTCCCAAACTTTTTCAGTCCACTGCCCCTTGGTGCTACAAACTGATCCTCAGTGCCCCCCACCCAGTGGTGGAATTCAAATTTTTTTACGACTGGTTCTGTGGGCGTGGCTTGGTGGGCGTGGCTGGGGGGGTGTCATGTGACTGGGTGGTTTGCACGATGGAAGGAAGATAACAGTAAAATTCAAAACTTTAACAATTAATTGCACATTTATTCAAAATCCAATTTAAATGTTAATTCAACAAAATTGTTGAACATGATCCAGTGATACCAGGTATTCAAAATCTGATAGTCATTTATCAAGAACCTTGCTAACTAGTAACTTAGTAAACTCAATAAAATTTAGTAACTACTTCACTGTTCAGTAAATCTTAATGAATGGATGGGCTTGATGAAGTGATACAAGTTCCCCAATGTCTGGTTTTAAGTCACTTAGCAGGAGTCTTAAATCAACACATTCAGTAATCTGGAGTCAATTTCTTTGCTTGGAGAGGAGTTGGATGACCACACTGAAGCCACTTTGCACCAAATATGATGTTGGAAATGCAACAAGGAGCTTCTTAACCACTGTCCATAATGCAGGATAGCGATCAGAAATTTCTTTCTATAACCAAAACTCTTGGTATGATTTCTTGAACTTTGGCTTCAGCTCAATGTCATCTTGCAGCTCTATGAGTTGTTCCTCCACTATCCCATCTTCCTCAATATCTGAAAATGGATTTATCACCCAATCTGGAATTTCCAGCAAAAGAAGATCCTTATATCGCTCAGAGATATCTTTATGCAGATGTCCAAATGTCACAAAACACTTGAAGATCATCATCTTGTATCCCACCTTTCTCTTCTCGCTCAGACAAGCTCAGAAATTGGTATAGCTTGCGGCAACCTATATTGTGCTTGAAGAGTGTTAGTTTTGAAATAAATGTACAGATGACAGATTTGGCCTTAATAATATTGACTTTATTTCCTTGCAACTGCAAATTAAATTCATTGAACTTTGCAAATAGTTCTAATAAATAGGCAATGTCATGCCTGATCACTTTGAGTTTTTCACTGAGCACAGCATTCCTGTCTTCAAAGTACTATAATATAGCAGACACTGCCTTGCCAATCATCATCTACCTTTTAGATATCATGAAGTGGACAAGATATGGGCATTTTGCACCAATTAGAGTTTCTGGATAATCTTCAAAGGTAATGTCATACATACATTGAAGAAGCAACCTAGAACTAAGGAGAAATGTCCTAACAGAACATTTAATCAGTGGAACAATTTGCCTCCAGAACTTGTAAATGCTCCAACACTGGAAGTTTTTAAGAAGAGATTGGACAACCATTTGTTTGAAATGGTATAGGGCAAAAAATGGACCTACCAGGCCCACTGGAAATTGGAAAATGGGCTGTTTCCAGCTTCCAGAGGGCCTCCAGAGGGGTGGGGGTGGTCATTTTCACCCTCAGGCTCCAGGAGAGGAGGGCAAAACACAGGTCCACCGGAAGTCAGGAAACATGCTGTTTCCTGCCTCCAGAAGGCCTGGGGTGTGTATGGGGAAGCCTGTTTTCACCCTCCCCATGCTCCAAGAAAACCATGTATGCATGTGTGAGGGGCAGCAGGGGGAGTCACACATGCATGCATAAGTTGGCACAACATGGGGGACATTTAATTACGGACGTGGGCACATGCACATGGGCAATAGTTTTTGGCACCTGAGGGAAAAAAGGTTCTCCATCATTGGTATAGGGTCTTCTGCCTGAGCAGAGGCTTGGACTAGAAGATATTCTAGGTTCCTTCTAAATTTATTCTGTTGTGATTCTAGTGATTTACTAGAAATAACCATTTTGTAAGCAAGAAACATTTGATAGACAGCTTCAAGATTGAAAAAATGGTTTGAACCTGAAGATGAACATGCATATACAACATTTCATTAGATGTGCTACTTGCAGAATTATTTATATAGTTTATATTTATATTATATTTATATAGGTATACACAGGTAAATTTATTTAGGATAGGAAAAATAAACTAATGAAGCAGTGTAATATTTTTATTTCTTTTGTCTTATGGACTGCGGGAATTATTTAAGGAATGCAATGTTGTTTGGGAACTTCATCCAAAATTACTTTTTCCTTCCACACTTTATTCTGTTTAAATTCAAATTGCTTTTGGTTCCATTTCAATAAAAATTGTAAGATTTATTACCAGTTCCTATTTTTGAATGACAAATTTGATTTATATGGGAACTCAGTGATTTCAAAGTCTGACTTGAAGCTACATAAGGTAGATTCAGTGATAAATTATTGAAAAGAATATCACTTACCATAAATTCAAAGCATATTTTGGAATGCCTATTTCAAGTCTTGGGAGGGGGAAAGTACAAAGTACAAAGCTATAAAATAATAGGATCAAATATGTATTCTGATGAAGATTTTAAAAGTAAATGCGTAATTGAAACTAGAGGACTTTCTTTTGGATTTAATGGGGAAACCAACAGATACACCTTATGGAACATTGTTTTTATATGTGACAACAGCAGCAACACTTTTATGTGCCAAAGGTGGAAGGACATACAAATACTTACAATAGAAGAATGGATGAAGCTGAAGGAATTGGCATAAATGGTGAAATGGGCAGCCTTGATGAAAGAAAAAGCTTTGATCAATTTTATTTTCACTTTGAAACAATTTTTGGACTTCTTGCAAGGAACTGAAAGAAACAAAAAATTGATTTTGAAATATAATTTCATTTCAGTTCATTTCATTTATTCAGATTTATATACCGCCCTTTCTCCCTTATAGGACTCAGGGCGGTGAACAGGCGATAATAACAACAACAACAAAACATTTGATACAGTAACTATACTAAAAATAAATTAAACACAGGCCTGGTCTAAAATACCCTCTAAAACCCCTAGTAAAAGCAAATTAAAACTACGCCAAGCCGGCAGCACGAAATAGATGGGTTTTCAGGGCTCGGTGGAAAAGGCGCAGGTCCACAGCTGTGTGAAGGTCAGGGGTAGGTCATTCCAGAGGGCTGGAGCTGCCACAGAGAAGGCCCTCCCCCTAGGGGTCACCAGCCAACATTGACTGGCTGACAGCACCCTGAGGAGGCCCTCTCTGTGGGAGCGGACTGGTCGGAGGGAGGTGTTTGATAGGAGGGGTCTTGCAAGTACCCAGGTCCCTTGCCATGGAGGGCTTTAAAGGTTGTTACTAGCACCTTGAAGTGCACCCGGAAAGCCACAGGCAGCCAGTGCAGCTCGCGCAGGAGAGGTGTTACATGGGAGCATCCAGAGGCCCCGAAAATCCCCCACACGGCCGCATTTTGAACTAGCTGAAGCCTCCGGGTGCACCTCAAGGGAAGCCCCATGTAGAGGACGTTGCAATAGTCCAGGCGGGATATGACGAGGGCTTGAGTGACTGTGCGTAGAATGTCGCGATGCAGAAAGGGGCGCAACTGGCGTATCAGACGAACCTGATAAAAAGCCGCCCTGGCCACGGTTGTCACATGATCATCTAGGGACAACAGAGAATCTAGGAGGACACCGAAGCTGCGGGCCCTCTCTGTGGGAGCTAATGATTCACCCCCAATAGCCAGAGATGTTTATGTTCAGATAATAAATCTTTTATGTAATAGTAATAGAACTTAGATTTATATACTGCTTCATAGTGCTTTACAACCCTTTCTAAGCAATTTACAGGATCAGCAGATTGCCCTCAACAATCTGCATCTTCATTTTATCAACTTTGGAAGGATTGATAAAAGGAAACAATGAGTTCTAATCCTGCCTTAGCCATGAAAACCAGCTGGATGACTTTGGGTCAGTCGCTTTCAGGTCAACCCACTGTACAAGGTTGTTGTTGTGGGAAAATAAGGAGGAAAGTGTGTTCGATATATTTGCTGTCTTGAATTATTTATAAAACAGCAAGGTGGGAAACAAAGAAACAAAGAAACAAACAACGGAAATATATGATATCACTAAAAGGATTTTATTCCCAAACAGTGCTATTTTAAGCATTAAAACAGCTAAAAAGTGTTATGATAAGAAAAGAAAAAAATCAAGAGATTCAGTTTTAAAAAAACATGCAACATTATTTACAGAGTTTTCAAAAGAGCTATTGATGCCCCCTTACATATGGATAGAATAGTGCTGTCTGAATAGCTAAGGGTTTCTCCCACACAAGCATTTTTATGTGTCTCCTGATTGTATCTAGCCAACTGGAAAAGAAAGAGTTACACTATTGTACACCTAGTGTATTTTCTTTCCCACTACCTAACACTGCGGATATTCAGACAGATTTTAGTCACAGAGCAAATAAAAATCAAGGTGTACAGCTATTCATTTTTGCTCATCTTTAACTACTCCAAGTTCCTTCAGGATTCAGATATAAAGAACTACACAGGAAAAGCCAACAAAATATTATAATGAAAATTAACCCTTCCAGGTTCTCCTCTATTATATACAGCATACCAACTCCCAGTGGCTCACACTTAGATGCTGGATTGGTAAGCTACTGCAATTATTCTTCCTACCATTCATATTTGCATTTTTTAAGCTCATAATTGCCCAGATTTAAGCTATGCATTTGCATTTTTCAAGTAATATAACAATAAATGTACAATAAAATAAGAAAAAGACAACATACCATGCTTTGTTTGAATGGCTTTTTTTTCTTTTGTCCTTTCAGCAAAATATTTCTGCCTGTCAGAACCAGGATTCAGAAAATATTGTATACCTAAAACATTTGGGCAAAAACCTGAGTATGCAGTTCTGGAAAAAATGTCTTTTAAAAATATTGCCTACAGCTGCCTTGGTTATCATTGCAATTTTTTTGATTATGTACTATATTTTATGTAAGTTCATCCTTTTCAATGAAAAACTGAATTGATTTCCAATAATGCATAACATTCTGACCCTTACAACAGTGTCAGAAAAATATTATTAACATTTCTCTTATTAGAAAAATCCAGCAGAATCAATACCACTTTCCTTTAATAGTTCCATCTTAACTCCCTATTTTTACATCATTGGGGAGGTAATAGAGTGGCAAGCAGAACAAATAGTTGAAGTAATTAAATGTTGATAATTTGTTATTTTTTCTAATCTTTCCAATTTAAACAAAACTAAACATATTTGGAAAGCCTGCTTTAACACAGTGAATGTAAGAAAACACCTTTATCACAATACTTTATATATCCATATTTTACTCTCAAGTACATTCACTGACAATTTCCTCATTCATTCTTTTGAACATTTTGATTGTTTACCAATATGGGATTCTATGCTTTCAGCTCCAGCTTTCTCTTACTTCTACATTGGTGGAAGTGTCGAAATTCCTAACCTGACTTATACAAATGACCTCATGAATCCCAATTCTCATGCATTTATATTGCAAACTGAAGCACTAGAGAATTATGTAAGTTTGGTCATGGAAAATATAAAAGAATTTTATTTTGTTTTGCAGTTCATTTAATGGCTCTGTTTTTACTGTATTTATAATTTTTTAAAATATATTTAAAAGCTCATATTAATATGTGATAAATCTAAAGCATAGGAATGTTAGTTTGTTGGGAATTGAAGGTTATTATTTATGAAACTTTCAGTGTATCATTAAATATAGAGGGAAGACTCGGCTCTAGACTGCAAATTTTGGGCAAAAAATGGTCCACTAGTTCTATTTTTATTAGTGGGCAAGAATATCACATTGATGAGTCTGAAAAGGCAACATATTTCTAACTGCTACAAGGGTGGGATTATAAAATATAAGCTTATTTTAAAAAATCCTTACAACCTGACACCCTTTCCACAACTTTCTATTATTTGCTATCATAGAATAATTCTTTTGAAATGGGCTGTAACCTATGTAATTTTAGACAGATTTAATATATTTTGTTGTAAGTACCATTAATGGAGACAATATTCTACATAGTAACTTCACTGTAACGACAAAACTCTGCATATATTATTAAAATAAACCACAATTGTAGCTCCTTCTTTATATCAAAACTTTTATTCATATTTTTTTATCTGTGGAGTTTTGTGTTATGATTTTATTTTTTACAATAAAAACAGACACAAATACACACTCATTTTAATGTCTTCTTCAGTATAATAATACTAGCTTTCTTGCTCTTTCTCCCAATTTAATTTTATTAGTGAGATCAATATACTTTTCTGGCCCTTTGTTAAAAGAAAAAGGTTTGAAAGCACAAAGCAGCTTTCTGTTAGTTTGCACTTCCCAGATGAATTAGTTGAGTCTCAAAGCTGTTTTGTACATGGATAACACAGGATCCCTTTGAAAGAATCAGTAGCTGAAATTTACACCGATTGAAATTTATACTGATTTAGTCATGTCTACTTGGTACTGAAACAGCTTTTTGTCACCTTAAAAAAGATATCACTGATAGAAATTTATGTCGAATCATCTGTGATTTTCTGTGTAATCCACTATACTTGGGTGCTGGAGGCTGGAAATAAACAATAAAAATGATACAATTATACAGGATTTAATAATTTCCCCCGTTGCTCTTTACATTTAGCTTTCTAACTGTTTAACTGTCAGTTTGCAGAAATATACGGGTCTTCTGCTATAGGCAATTATTACTTGAATTCTGTTATTGCTGCATTCAGGTAAGTCATCCTTAAACTATGTAATTTTCATAAATAAAACATTGTTAGCCATTTCTATTTATTTCTAATCATGTTCTCAGGGAATCATGTTCAATAGAGTAGATGCTATTAGAAAGGGGTTTAATTCTGATTAGATTTTGCCAAAATTTATGATTAGTAGAATATCTTTAAAAATAGCAAACTTTTAATATTAAGTAAAATATGCTACACTGATAAAAATGATAAAAATAAAAGAGTCCAAAGAATCCAGATTAAATGCTGAATTTTGCTGACAGAAGCATTGTTGTAAGGATTTGCAACTCTGAATCTCCTTTGCTTATTTTATCAAGTATGATTATTTTATGACTGGTTGCTTAGTGACTATTTGAAGTTATGAAGAACTTCCTAGAGTTCTAGAGTTGTGACAAGGGTAACACCCTGCAGTCAATTAACTGCAATTTAGAATATTTTTTGCTGGTTTCTGGCCTTTGGACTGGGTTGCAGGAAAGATTGCCAATGAATGAACTTATTTTATGACACTGCATTCACTGTATGACTGTAGTGTTTGCTTAATGACCATCAGAATAAAAGGTTATAAAATCAGATTGGTCATATGGGTGTTTTGACATATACTCATAATGATGTATGATGAAAATTCCAGATTCCATTATGGTAAAAAGTTGAGGACTATCTGGATGCTTATATTAATAATATTTATTTATCCTGATTATATCTACCTGTTGATATACTCCTTTATGAGGCCATTTAGAAACCAATTGTGGTCTTCTAAACTCTACCAAAGGGCACAAATATATGTTCAAATAAAATCTGATTGTATATTTAAAATAAAGTTTATTTTGTTATCTTCTTCCAGTGATGGAAAAAGTGGTGCTCGAGCATATTACTGGAGCACATTTTGGGCCCCCACAAATATTATTCTTCCGATTAAAAACCTATCTGCAGCATATCAAAAGCAAATCAGTTTTAAAAAAATACCTGCAAAAGCTAATAACACTGCTGAAACATTTCCATTAGAAGAAGACTTTGATATAATTACTATGGAGCTTTTTGGTAAGGTGATATTTTATATATTTTTTCTTAATAAATTCAGAAATATTTAGGCCTGCATATATAGTTATATAGCATATATATATGCTTATATATATTTATGACAGCATTTATCCTCTTGGGTTTCAGAACCTGATTCTATGGGCTATGACACAATGCTGAAATCAGGTAAGGGCTATTTTACCCTGACTCACTGTGTTAGCCTTAAGACTTGAAAAAAAGAAAGTAGTTTTTACCCTTGTCTTGAACTGAATTTGAAGCATAGAGAACTACTTAAGTCCAGAAATTATTGCAAAGGATAGGAACTGTTTAATAATATTTTCAATTGAAGTGCTAGAATAAGACGCATTGTCTGATTTACATTTAATTTAGTTAGTTTATGTAACACCAGAGATGGTATTCAGCCGGTTTGATCCAGTTCTGCAGTACCAGTAGCAGAAATTTTGGGTAGTTCAGAGAACAGGTAAATACCACCACTGGCTTGCCCCGCCCTCCACCTACATTCCCTTGTTTTTTAGCTCAGCTGATTCATGCAGCCTTAGCTGAGCTAAAATACAGCTCAGAGATCACCAGCACTGACACTGAGGGCAGTCCTTGAGTGCTGCCCCCACGCACAAAGCACGCATTAGGAGCATATGAGCACCAAGTGTTCTCTAACTGAACTGGTAGGAAAAGATTTGGAATCTCACCACTGTGTACCACCCATACCCAAACAAGCTGGATGGCTCAGTTTAATACTAATAAAATGCAATATGAAGAGGACATTTGCACAGCATCCTCTAGTCCAGGGGTCTGCAAAGTTGGCTCTTTTAAGATTGGTGGACTTCAACTCCCAGAATTCCTCAGCCAACTTCTACCAGTCTTAAAAGAGCCAACTTTGCAGACCCCTGCTCTAGTCGACCATTGTATCTGTTCCTTGATGGGAAGACTCTCCATGTCTCTATGCACCTCAAAAGCCGTTAATGATATAGCACCAGGTTATTTGAGGAATACATATTTTACATGATTTCTGCCTATTGGTAATATTGATCCATTTTTAGTTTTGTTGATCAACCAATGCCATCTTTTAAGATTGAAGAAGTGTGTTTTCTCTTTCATAGCACCTCCCCTCTAGCCCCCCACCCAGAAGATATCCCTGGCCACTTAAAAACTTGGTTCTTCTCCTAAATCTTGGGATAAGTGTTTGGGAGCCTTTTGTGACATAGGGACTATGGTTTGTCCAAATATACATACATACATACCTTTTTTTTGTGTTTTAAATCTTTTTAAAGCTTAAGCTGCCCAGCATCCTTCTGGAATCATGCAGCTTTGAAATTAATTATAGACAGACATATAGAAATGTATGGCATGCTTAGCAAAGATGGGTTTTTGATTGGCTCTTTAAGTATTGGAGAAAGGGAATGTGAGGTTCAGTGTTGCTTGCTCATTTACCTCAGAACTGTAAAACTTCAGCTATGCTGTGTTTGATGGCATTTCTGCTCCTTCTGCTGAAAGGAAAATTTGACTTTTAGTCCAGTTTTTATCTGATGGCGCCTCTGAAAAGTGAGGTCAGCAACTGTGGATTGGTTCCCGAAGCTCATATCCCATTATCTTCATATATGCCATCTGAAGACAACAAAGAGTGCAGCGTTCTCTGCTTCAACACCCCCCTCCCCTCAGCAATGATAAGAACCAGAATCTCCTCACTTGAGAATTGCTGCCATGCCTTGAGGCATGTTGCTAAAAGATTACGGCACGATAGTAGCAAATCTCTTCTGAGCTGTTTTGTTCATCTAGAATTCTGTAATTAATTAGATATGTGAGAACAGGTATTACTTAATACTACCAGCTGCATACATCACAACCTTGGTATTTGAATGACTAAAAAACTAGATTGATTGTTCTAACAAGTTTTACTGATAGAATGCAGTTCTGAGTTAATTTAATTTAATGAAATTCCATTTATCAGAGGCAGCCTTAGAGAAGTCAATGTTGATTCTTCATGCATAAAGATAGTAGGAGTGACCTTATCCTGTTTTTTTTTAAAGCAAAGGATATTAAAATTTAAGGATCATCTATCAACAACAAACGATTTAGCAGTAAATTAAAAAAAATTTTTTTAACTGCCAAGCACACATACAACAGATACTGTGCAAAGAATTTACTTCTCAACAAGATTGCTATTTTGAATTTGTAGTACAAAAAAGATTGATTCAAGCCATCTCCACTTAACCAGATACCTTTCACTTAAGACACCATTGGCTGATAAGTATAGAATGAGTTTGCATTCTACAGGGGTTGTGAAAGATGCTGGATTCCTTCTAGAATTTCAGGTCTCCCAGACATAAATCAGATACGTGAAAAAAAGATCTCTTTTCACAGCCTTCATGTCTCAGTCCTATCCCCAAAGGGACAGCTTTATAGGATGAAAACATAGTACTGCTTTACAGGATACTCAGCCCTGTCTGATGAGATAGACAAGGTTGCCTTTTTAAATGTAAATGCATGTTCTCTGGGACCTGCAGCATAGGGTTGGGATTAATTTCTCTTTCATTCTTCCTGGTTTTCAGCCACTGATTTGTTTTGGTTTTGTCTTCCAGCAGCCTTTGACCTTTACGCAAAGCCTGGTAATAATAGGACGTTAACTCTGTTGAATCCCAAGAAATCGTTTTATCAATGGAGGCTACGTGTTCCATCTGAGTGTGTTGTGAGATTGGTTGTTGTAACATCACATGATGTAGTTTCTGGGAGTTGTGCAATGCACAGGCTATCTGCATATGATTTTCTTCTTCCATTGCAGAACAAGATCATTACCAGGTAGGGAATACATTAAATAAGCTTTTTAATAGGCATAATGAAAAGACTTGTGCTTGTGTAATGCGCAGCTCGGTGATAGAAGGATGGAGAGTCAGATTCTGACAGTGCTAATTAAGGAATCTTGGAGGGTATTCATAGGTAGCAAAAGTTTTCCCCTTAATTTCTAGAATTAGCAATCAACGTGCTGTTACACAAACATATGCAGACCCTCTTTGATTTTTTGGGTGGAAGACAATTGATGAATTAATAACAATTTAGTCAGCTAACTGGAAATTGTAGGAATTGACATTCAATATGTATAGATGGTGCCTGAGTATGACAAACAGCTGCATATTCTATAGGTATATTATTTTACAAAAAAATGTTTTTGGATTCTAGCAAATATATAAATAATTATATTTTATTATTATGTCCTAATTTGTATTTCAGGTGGTGCGGAATGTCAGGAGCCTGGAAACCTCCAGTTATACGTTTAACTTCATCCAGTAATGTAATGCTGGTCACTTTTTCACTGGATCGACGACAACAGAGTAATATATTGAAAGCATATTTCCAGGCTGTTCCTAAAATTGGTATGTAGTTATCAGAACTTCTATTAATTCTCTGATGTTTATAAACTATTATTCCATTCAAAATTGTGAACTACTAAATGTGAAAATAATTTTTGCTTGTTGATTTAGGACATCTTGAATATCTTATTTTGACATATTAGTACATATTAGTACCTACCCCAGTTGATGAGAGATGAGATATGAAGAGCAGCACGATGCTATCTATAATAGATTGCGTGACATTAAACTTTGGTGAAAAGCATGAGATATTGAATCAAATATGTCAAAACTGGGTCCGTTTGGAGAAGGGTGGGGTATAAATTTATTTATTTATTTATTTATTTTTCACATTTATAACCCGCTCCCATCTCACCACAAAGGTGAATGAATGAAAACGAAATGTAGATCTGTTCAACCAAAGCAGTGGTGGGTTTCAATTTTTTTAGAACCTACTCTGTAGGTGTGGCCTATTTTGTTGGCGTGGCTTGGCAGTCATGTGACAGGGTGAGAGTGGCCAACTTGTAAAACATGGTGAAACTCATTTAACAACACTCTTGCTTAGCAACCAAAATTTGTGATGATAAATTCTATCTCTCTCTTTCTTTTTCTTTCTTTCTTTCTTTCTTTCTTTTCTTACTTTCTGCCTTCCTTTCCTTTCCTTTCCTTCCCATTGGTTTACCAGCAGCGGCAGGCCAGAATTACTACTGGCTCTGCCGGTGGAACCCCCTCTCACCGGCTCTCTAAATTTCACCATCCGGCTCTTGCGAGTAGGTGCGAGCCTGCAGAAACCCACCACTGAACCAAAGGAATGTAATATAATAGAGTTCATGATTATACATGAACTGTGTAAGTGTAGGTTTAATTATGAATTAAAGGACATAAAGTGTTTGCCAGAAAATAAAAAAATGGTACTATAGGTACTACAATAGACATGAAAGCAGGAATCCATTAATAAATAATAGTTGTGTATTACATTCTATTGAATGGTGATAATTGAGCAACCAGAGATACGTTTTGGGAAATATTGGATAACATTCTGAATTAATATGATCCAGGGGAAAAATATTCTAGTTGACAATATTGGGTGATAATAAGATGAAAAAAGAACATTAAAAGTTAATAGGATCATTTGAAGACCCAAAAATGAATGGAAAAAAATATCTGGTGAGTAACTCCACACAAAAAAAAGCTTTATGTGTATCATTTATGTAATTTAATAAAATGCCTATTCATGCATACACAAGATAAAGGAATGGATATAAATCTAAAATCGTGAGTTATTGTTTATATGAGTCAATTGTTTATCATCAAAAACTGAGGGAAAATCAGTGAAGGCTAAATGGGTTTTGATAAACAGGTTACATATAGAACACACCAATTTTTTGTCAGCATTAAGAGTTTATCACAGCAAAAAAGAGAACATGTCAGAAAAAGGAAGGAAATGAAAATAATCTGCAATATGAGAATTACAGGAAAAGAGTACAAGTCTCTCTGAAAAAGTATTGCACGATAGATTAATACACAACAAAATGAATGGAAAATGAGCAAAGTGAAAAATGACCTGAAGGGGTCTGGAGTAGAATGAAAAGGGTTATATGGCATGATGTCACTGGAATGTCTAGAATTTGGCAGTATGAAAAAAAGACGAGGGAGGATACATAGTGGGTGATAAAGTGAAAGAAGCTGTGGATGATAGAAAGAAATGTATATAAGAAATAACCACTTTAAAAATGAAAATGATAGAAAAGTGTGTAGCTAAAAAAAGCAGATTGTTTTACTTAAAAGAGAAAGAGAAAATGTGAAGCAATTTTGATAGTGTGTCTCAAAATAGTGTGATTAAAATAAAATGAATGAGATTTAGGAGGGTTTTTGAAACTAAACTTAAGATGAGAAAATTCTAGAATGAGTGTTCTTTTTAATTCTTTTATTTTTTTTTGTCTTACAGCTTCTTATATCTTTTCTCTGCCTTGCGTACTATTACAGATGAAAGGAACTGTAATGTTGAAAGATGGATCACATCTATGCACTTGGAGAAACATGAATAAACTGTTGTATTGTTTTTTCCTCCCTTAGTTTGTGGTGGTCGGTATGTTTCTTGGAATGGGAGTGTAATTTCACCTTATTACCCTAGTTACTATCCACCAAACATTGATTGCCACTGGATTATCAGGGTATGTAGTCTTATAGTCAACAAGGGCTGTGGACAGGCAACTGGGGAAGTGGATGGCAAAGTGTTGGGGGCAACAGGTGTGAGAGTGCGCTGTGGACCATCATACAATACAGAGTATGTGTATGTGAGGGGGTGCTATGGAGTATGAGATCCCTGGGATCTCATATTCTGTAGTAAGTCTCCTTGTGAGAAAAAGCAGTGGGAGTGACTTACAGGGGTAACTTCTGACATTTCCTACTGGCTTCCCTATCGACTTTGCTTGTGGGAATCCGGCAGGAAGGTTGCATATGGCAATCACATGACTGCAGATGATGATGTAAACCTTGCAACCTTGTGGATCAGTTGTAAGTCCTACTTGTTTTAACAGTTGCTGAACAAATGGTTGTAACTCAAGGACTACCTATAGCTGATTAGAAGGCAAGCTCATACGAGGAAATAAAAATTGGTGCTGTATTTAGGTATTGCAATAGGCATGAAAGCTCATCCCAAGAAATAAAGACAAAAATAGATGGGTATGTACATCATGCTAACTAAACAATAACCAACCATATTATGGCTTAATGTTATATAATAGACGAACCATCTCTTTACATAAACATATGTTCAATTTATTGCACTGTGATAGAAACTGCACAGTATCTGACATGGACTGATGCATAGCCCAAATAACTATTGCTCTGTAGTATTTGTATTCTTGCTAACCAGCAAGGAAATCTAAAATGGTAAATGCTTTTTAAAACAAACATTGAGAAAGGATCTCGTGAATGATAACTCTTTTGATGAATACTATACATTTTCTGGAATCCGTGAATGAATGAATGAATGAGTAGAGATTACACATCTATGCTGACCAAAAGAAACATCAGGTTTCAGTCTTGTATCCAGTAACCAGGCAGTAAGTCCCACTGATGTCATTGGGATTAGTAGTAGTATATAGCCTTTATTGTCATTGTACAAAATAAATACAACGAAATTGTGGATTCTTAGTAAACCAGCATAGCATTTGTTTCTCTGCAGTATAGAAATGATACATATTGATAGATAAAACTACAAATGTAGTTTTCAAATGTTTGTTTTAAAAATTCTTTTCTTTTTGAAAAAAATCATCTTAGGCTCCACTCCCTGGATACAGATTGATGTTAAAAATTATTATAATACAAATTCAGGAACAATCTCCTGGATCCAAGAAATGTGATAAAGATTGGCTGGCAATTGATGGAGTAAGGTGAGCTACAGCCCTATTGTGAAGCCTTCATTTAATACAGTACATTGCTTTTATGCTTTCCATTAAGTATTTAAAAATAACACAGATAAATAATTGACTGCTTTTCAAATTATGTTAGTGTTGAACTCATAGAATAATAAAGGATATAAACAAACCTAAAAACAAAATAAAACAAGAAAAATACTTTTCTGAATAGTTACATTTACACTTTTATTAATTCTCCGAAATTGTTAAAAATTATAAATTCAGTTGTCTGTTTTACTTAATTAAATAAAATTGTCAGATAGTGGAAGGGTGTATTCAGTAATGCAAGGATATTCTTCCTCCTGCTCTATTGAGAAGCTGCTCAATGGGTAACTCCTGCTAGGAACAGATAGTATACCGGTGCCTGCTAGGAGAACCAGGTATTGTTCCAGTACAGTGCTCCGGAGGGTCCACCTGCCCGCCCACTCTCCTTACCTGTATTTTAGCCGATTGGGGCTTTCACGAACGTGTACGGAGTGTACGGCATCTGCACGATGCTCTGCTGAGCAGCTGGAGCGTCACACGTGGGAATTACGCATGTGCGTGCTGTGCTTGTGCTGTGCACATTCATGTGGTGGATGCTGGGCCCCGTTGCAGCATACCGGTTGCAACGGGATCTGGAACCCACCACTGGATCAGATAAGGTAGGGTAAGATACATATAAACACAGGCTAAATGTCAAAATATAGGCCTAATGCATGTGTATGCGTGTGTGTATTTTCACAATTATATATACAGTGTATGTGTGTGTATGTATGTGTACATATATGTGCATACATACATACATATACACACACACACATACACACTATCTCTGATGGATCAGCTATCATTTAGGATAGTCCCAAAACACAAATCCCTTCCATGCCACTACAAAAAGTGGCCAGAAGAATTTGGGCAGCCCCTGACATGTCAACACAATGGTCCCCATCAAAGCAGTACATACTGAGCAAATTTGAGCAGTTGGTGAGGCATCCTTGACCTGAAGTTAGGGAAATATCCTTCTGTGTGATATCCTGAGATGTCAGAATGGCAACTCATAATAAATGAAGAGTAAATATAATAATGTAACCTGTTAAAAATGATATATCTCCAATTTTACTTAAAATACATTCTTTTCAGATATTGCAAAGCTATTGCAGAAGAAAACAGAGTCAAGGAATATGGCTATTCCATTTCAATTAACTTTCATTCTGATGAACTGGTCACACACAGAGGTTTTTATATAGAATTTAGAGCTTTCAGCCATACAGATCGTAAGTGTTACTTTCCTGTAATTAACAAAAGGGTACAACTTTGTGAAATTGTTTAAACGTTCATCAAGTTTAATCTGTTTATTATAATTATTATTAGTTATTATTAACTAGCATTATTAGTGTTATTTGCTAATATTAATTAGTATTAGATTATATTTAATAAGCCTAAAGACTAATTATATAGGTAGTCCTTGACTTACTACCACAATTGAGCCCAAAACTTTAGTTGCTAAGCGAGACATTTGTTAAGTAAATTTCCCCCCCATGTTATGATCTTTCTTGCCACAGTTGTTAATTGAATCACTGCAGTTGTTAAATTAGTATAGCGGTTATTAAGTGAATCTGGCTTCTGTCAGAAAGTTGCAAAAGGTGGTCACGTGACCCCGGGACACTGCAATCATTATAAATATCAGTCAGTTACCAATGTGACCATGGGGATGTTGCAATGGTAGTAAGTGTGAAAAATGGCCATAATTCACTTTTTTCAGTGCCGTTGTAACTTTGGACTGTCAGTAAATAAACTGTTGTAAGTCAAGGACTACCTATATTGTAACTCATATTGTTACTTCTCTTATGAAGACTGCTTCTATGCATTCTGTACTACGCATAAAAATTAAAGAAGATCTGAAAAGACAGTGAGAAGCTTCCTTCCAGATACAAAACTTCCTTTCTTATTTGGAAAATTTAGAAGGCCTTTCAAAAGAGGCAAAAATAAAAACATGTCACAGATTGATAAAAAATATATTCTGTACAATAAGCATCATATCATGATTAGATTGGTCTGTTATACAATGTTTTTCACAATTGCAATAGTCTTAAACATTATGTTCTTTTAGCTTGTCCAAGGCAGTTTAAATGTTCTGACCGATCATGCGTTCCTTTAAATAGTAAATGTGATGGGTGGAATGACTGCACAGATGGAAGTGATGAAATGGATTGTGGTAAGTTGTTTATAAGTTAAATTTAACATTTTAAATATTGCTTGATATTTGCTGGGTTAGATAATAATTATATTCCTATGGTAAATCTCTAAATGTTATTAATATAAATAAAAAAATGTTAATCCTTGGTTTTGTCAAATATGGACCAGTCATGGAGTTATCTGCAGGATCGGATCCTGCCCCATACATCCTCACGGCCGATTCGCTCCCACAGAGAGGGACTTCTCCGGGTGCCGTCCACTAGACTTTGTCAGCGGGCGACGCCCAGGGGAAGGGCTCTCTCTGTGGCGGGCCCTGCCCTCTGGAACGACCTTCCCCCCGACATTAGAACCACGGACCTCTGCTCCTTCCGCCTAAAACTAAAAACACATCTTTTTCGCTTGGCCGGCCTAGGGTAGTCTCTTTTAAGGTTAGGGGATATTATAAGGGATTTTAGCGCAGGGTTATTTGTTTAATCTATTTTTATTTAGTTTAGTCATTTATTTATATTTGTATTTTTAATTTTGTACTTTGTTGATTTTAGTTGTTTTTAATTCCCTGTGCCCCGCCTCGAGTCCCTTCGGGGAGAGAGAGCGGGTTAGAAATAAAAAATATTATTATTATTATTATTATTATTATTATTATTATTATTATTATTATTATTATTATTATTATTATTATTATTATTATTATTATTATTATTATTATTATCTACCTAGCTACCCTTGAAGCTAAATACAGTTGTTTCTTTATTCAGACTCCCTGATAAAGTGATGGGAAACCATTTTCATACTGTTATCGACAAAAACAACTGAAAATTCATAAGAGGCCAAACTTAGCTTGGAAATTTTACTATTGCTTTTCTTGGCAAACGTTAGCAATTCTTTATATACAGTAGTTGAGTTTGGCTTTGTATAAAACAGGCAAAATCAGTGCTAAATAAAATAAAATTTCTTAACTAAATATTTTATGAAGGTGGTACCTTTATTAGGCCCCTATGTTGGCATTTTTGTCACAATAAAAACATTCCCTTGTTAATTCTATTACATAAGCAATTCTGATGCTTAAAAGCCACATCAAATTACACAGAACTTCTAGGCACCCTTTTCTTCTGTACAGGCTGATTTCCCCTGATTATTGTTTCCTACAACATTCAGGGAATTGAATTCCATGATTGGGCAAATCAGACTACCCAACCCTAGCATCATTCTAAGGATGATTTGAGAGGCAATGATCTTAACTTAGAATAATACAGGTAGTCCTCGACTTACAACAGTTAATTTAGGGACTGTTTGAAGAGACTGGCAAAAGGGATTTACGACCGTTTTCCATACTTATGACTGTTGCAGCATCCTCATGATCATGTGGTCAAAATTCAGATGGTTGGCAACTGACACATAATTATGATGGTTGCAGTGTCCACCTTCTGGGACCTTCTGACAAGCCAAGTCAATGAGGAAGCCAGAATCACTTAACAACCGTGTTACTAACTTAACAGCTTTGGTGATTCACTGAACAACAAGAAAAGTTGTAAAATAGGGCAAAACTCATTTAACAATTGTTCTGCTTAACAACAGAAATGTTATGCTCAATTGTGGTCATAAATTGAGGACTATCTGTAATACGTTCATACATCACATAAAAGCCAAAAGTTGACAACACTGAAAAGAGTGACGTATGACCATTTTTCATACTTACGACTGTTGCAGCATCCCCATGCTCACATGATCAAAATTCAGACGCTTGGCAACTGACTCACATTTATGATCGTTGCAATGTCCCAGAGTCATGTGATTAGCTTTTAAGACTTTCTGGCAAGCAAAGTCAATGGGGAAGTCCGATTCACTTGACAACCGTATTACTAACTCTAACAAGTGTAGTGATTCACTTAACAATTGTAGGAAGAAAACTCATAAAATAGGAAAAATTTACTTAACAACTGTCTTGCTTAGCAATATAAATTTTAGGCTCAATTTAGGCTCACGGACTACCTGTACTTTGCTGCTTTAATCCAAAATGAAAAGTCTGAACTAGGCATATCCACCCACGGCTCAAGGGCCACTTGAGACCTGGGACAACTAGTAAAGATAATAAAAAATGTTGTTGTTATTATTATTATTCTGTGGTTAATCTTTGGTGAGATTCACAGCCTTGGGGGCTGGTTGGTAGCTCAACAACTCGAGTCCTAACCAAGGATCTAGGAACTGTCAAGATAACGTTGGAGGATATAAGCTGTTCCAAGCAGGGTGTCCCTTTGTAGAGTCATAATGCTCAAGTCTGGCAACAACATCATCATCATCATTATTATTATTAACTTTATTCATAAAACATGAAACTCAGCCAGCTGAACATTCAAAAATGCATTGCAAATACTACTGACTGGTGCCAATGGCTTACAGTTTGCTGCCAGCATCCTAGGTATCTACCAAGTATCTTCTTAGGATTATTATTATTATTATTTAGAATATTATATATATACCCCCTCCGCCCTCATATAATGTGGCCAGGCAAGCCAAAAGGTTGGAAATCATGCTCTAAACTTTATGAAGGCTACAGGGTAGACCAAAACACATTTTATTTATTTATTTAAATTTATTGGCTGCTCAGCTCCAATGGACATTAGGTAATGGAGGATAGCCATGTCTCCATTGTTACATAATATAATCCTGTGTTAACACGTCACTTGGATAGTGAAATGAGCAGTGTCTGAATTTGATAAACAAAACAGTCTTCATAAGTGCTTGTGAGCATCATGTGCATGCACACACAGAGAAGCCTAAGTGAAGACATGGAGCATTTAAACTCAGAATCACATCAAGATAAAATTGGATATTTACAAATGGCCATCTTCCCATGTACCTAGGGTATTTAAATACAGTGTTTACCCAACCATAATGATGGCCTTATATTGTCATTTTGTAAAACACTAAATATATAACCTATCTGAGAAACCATAAGTTTTAGGTCGGTCACCATCTTTCAGCCCATTCTACCTCACAGGTCTGTGAGATACGGATAGAGTGCTAAATCTTAATAACTTGAAAGAAATGTAGAGCAGAAATCTAAATTGAAAACAAACAAACAAAATACTGACCATTTTTTTCACCGGTCATTTCACCTTTTCAGCATATAAAAGATGTCTACCTCAATCATATAAGTGTCTAAATGGGAAATGTCCAAAAAAATTAAATCCAGAATGTGATGGTATAACAGACTGTGAAGATGGATTTGATGAAATGAATTGTGGTATGTAATTAATGTGTGACTACCTGAAAGGAGCTGTAATTATGATAAGGGAGGTCTACATTTTTTTTGAGGACCATGCAAATCAAAATCTGTATGTGCTCAGGACTGTATTACACAATTCATAGAAAGTAATCAGTACCTCTTTTTTAGCATGTGGAAGGAGTCAGGTAACGAAATACAGAATTGTTGGTGGTGAAGAATCAAGGCCTGGAAAGTGGCCTTGGCAAGCAAGCTTGCAACTGGGAACATCTGGTCATATATGTGGCGCCTCCGTAATTTCAAATCGGTGGTTGGTATCAGCTGCACATTGCTTTCAGGACTCTGAGTCTTTAAGGTATGTATTATGTAATGCAAAGCATATATTACTCACAATAGACATCCAGAATCTTGTAGTATGTTTAAGTATCATTTATCTCATAGGCATCACACTGCCCTGAGTCCCGGAAGGGAGAAGGGCGATATAGAAATTTAAATATTAAATTAAATTAAATTCATATCTGCCTAGTCCCTGTCTTGCTCTTTATTTTAAACAAAAATTAAAAAGAAGCTGACTTGTGCCAGCTCACAATAATAAAACCACAAACAAGAAACTTTTTAAAAAATGAGAAAACCCAGGGGTCTAACCTATCATCTCCATCTATTCATCTATACCAAGGGTGTCAAACTCGATTTCACTGAGGGCTACATCAGTGTTGTGTTTTACCTCGGGAGGTGGGGTAGAGGTGACACATCACTCATGTCAGGGATGTCTGTGGTGGCCCGAAAGCTCTGCCAGTGAAAGTGAGCTGTTTCCAGGGTAGCCCTAGGAGTCAGATCTAAGCACCGCGTGGGCTGGATCTGGCCCCTGAGCCTTGAGTTTGACACCCCTGATCTATACAATTCCCAGGTTCCAACCTTACTATCCCAGACCTTAAAGGCAGCCATAAGAGCTTCCTGGAAAACTAAAAGGGTGAAGGCCTGCTAGATCCCAGAAGAAAGGTGTTCCACAGGGCATGGCTTGCTGCAAAATAAAGGCATGTTTCCACATCCCCTTGATGACAACATTTACTAGGAGAATTGCAATCTTTGTTTTTCAGATACTCCATTGCATCCGGCTGGACAGCATATATGGGTATAAAAAGCATAAACAAATACAGCAATAATCAAGCAGTAATGAGATCAATCAAAAGGATAATAGTCCATCCAAATTATGACCAATACATCTCAGATTATGACATTGCGCTCTTGGAAATGGAGGCACCGGTATTTTTCACTGAGCTGGTACAGCCCGTATGTTTACTGAGCAGTCCTAGAGTATTTATTTATGGAACTGTCTGCTATGTAACTGGCTGGGGAGCTGTAAAAGAAAATAGTATGTTCATTTCAAATTGCAAATATCCCTAATGTGTTGTACCTTTTTGTGAAACATAACTGTCAGCTGCTGTGGAAATCAATTTCAGCTATAATGTTATGGATCTAATTAAACTTAATAGGATTAAGGAAAATCTGTTGCAATTCCGAAACATATCTTTAGTTGATGGAAATGTTTTATTTCATAAAGTTCTTAGTATTACATTCCTTATGTAAATTGGAAGATGTATCTTTCAACTTGAAGCAATTGGTGTATTTATTTAATACACCAATTGCTATGTAAACTACTATAAAGGAATGCAACATATAAGCTAGTAAAATTTCAAAACTATAGGGAAGATCTTGACAGGTTCATTGCAATGTATGTTACAAAAATATGCTTCAATTAAACAAACTGTAATATCATTTCAGGGGAGTGAAGAAAGACTATCAACCACTTTTAAATATATTTTATCTAGATCACAATCTGTAGTATTAGTGATCAATTTACACCTTCCTTTAAAAAAAAATTGGTACAAGTTTTCAAGTGGCAGTTCCAACTTTTGATGTTTCAGAGGAACATCAAAAATGGTTGGTGTTCCTTACCTTCTTGAATGCTCCATTTTGGCTCTTACCACTGTAGAAACACATTGGACATGTCTTGGATGCTTCTTTCTTTCAACAGACTTACTCCCTAGTTTATTTATACTAGCCATCACTTACAAATGTGAGGATGACATAGCAAATACTATACTTATACCATGTTTCTATCAATTTAGGTCAGCTTACAAAAACATTACAAGAAGCCAAAGTGAAAATCATTAACCAAAGTGTTTGCAACAAACTTTATGATTTTCTAATTACATCTCAAATGCTATGTGCTGGGAATCTGAATGGTGGTACTGATGCATGTCAGGTAAAGTCAAAAACAAAACTATCAAAAGAAAACATGATTTATATGACTGTCTTTTAAATGATACGATCAAAGAATACTTTTCATATTTCTGTTTTGTAAAAGAAGGAAGGCAACAGACGGACTTGTCTGTTGGTAATATTTGCCTAAAAGAGTTATATTAGTAGAAGTTAAAATGTGATGAATAACCTCACCAATGTTAGTTAAATATAAATAAATAAATAAATAAATAAATAAATAAATAAATAAATAAATAAATAAATGTTTTCCTAATTTTTCAAAATTGGGAAAAATGCATAGTATAAGATGTTGGTCATTATAGAAATATGTAAAATATTATACACTAGAAAGTTAGACACTTTTTCAATTTCAGTCTGTGTGAAATAGAATAGAGTAAGTAATCAGGATCAATAGTTTCCTTGTGTATCAAGAAGATTACATTTGAAATGTTGGGTCAATTCTGAGCACCTTTTGAGCACTGAGAAGCTGGACTGCGTGTGGAAAATAACTAACAAAGACTGTGAAAAACCAGAAACCAAATTAGACAGGGGTGGATTGCTGCTAGCGTTGCTGCCAGTTCATTTTGTGCGTGCTTTGCACGCACATGCACAGTTGAGTGTAAGTTGTTCTGCGCATGAAGAACAAAAATGATTTAAAAATGATTAAAAACCAAGCTGGCAGCGGCAGCAGCAATTCAGGAGGGTGGCCAGCCTGCCATGCCTACCGGTCTGACAACCCAGTCCCATATGGTCTTCAAAGATCTGAAAATCAATTGTACCAAAAATGAATAAGGATTTGTTTGTTTGTTACTTTCTGCTGTTTCAAAAACTAGTAGTGGCTTTTATTTTCATCCAGAGCTAATGGATGAAAATAGAAAATAAAAGGAATTTTAAGCTAAACTTTAGAAACATTGCAAATTTGTAAGGATGACAGCAGTTTAGTATAACAAACTGCCTGTGGAACAGGCTGTGTTTTGCTACACTTATATGTCAGAATGCTGTAGGGCAGGGCTGTAAAACTCACAGTGTCATGTGACGTATCACAACTTGTCCCCCCTTTGCTAAAATGGGCATGGCCAGCCCGTGACACATCCGGCTGGGAGTTTAACAGCCCTGCTTTAGGGTATCTTTCATTGTTCGGGAAGTTGAATGAGGTAATCTTCAATAGAATTTCCCATTCTGTTAGTCAATAATACAAAATTACCGTAAATGTCACTATATTTAGAATGCAATGAAAGTATTGTTTTCTAATAACAAGACTTCCGCCTTTCCTTTTAGGGTGATTCTGGAGGACCATTAGTCTGTTTAGGAAAAGGAAACAGATGGTACCTTACAGGCATTGTCAGCTGGGGTGAAGGATGTGCTCGAAGAAACCGCCCTGGAGTTTATACTAAGGTCACAGCATTTTATGAATGGATCCATCAATACATAAACTAACAAATGGCTTAAAAGAAAGCTGAAAGCACCCATACATCCTTCAATTACTGTGTACAAAACAGATTGTATAAAACAATTTAAAAAAGCAATTCGGATGTTTTTGTTTAAAATTTTAAAAAAACTTACCTTTTTGCACTAAATAATTATTTAATTAAGCATGGGTAATTTTCACTATGTGGGTATTCGTGGTATTCTATTAGCAAGTATGGAAAGAGGGATTAGAATTTTGTTGGATGTTTCTTAGTTTGATTTGTCTTCTGATTTTCATATATTTTCATCTTGGTTTTGATATTTTCTCTTAAGATGCATAGCAGTAGTCAATTTTTGAGATGTATATAGAACTTTGCAATTATGCTGAAAATAAAGGTCAATTTCTTTGGAACAGATGCTGGATACTGCTGACATCTCAGCATTCAGTCAGAGTTCCTTTTAGATTTAACTGGCTTGAACCTTGTTTTCTTTAATTCACTGGTAGATTTTTTTACATCTTGTTAATATGTAAATGTTAGCTGTAACAAACAAAATAATGAATTGGACAGAAACCTCCAAAACTGGAGTAATAGCTCAATGCCCATGAACCTACAGGTACTCCTTGATTCATTTAATGACAGTTCAAAGTTATGATGGTTTCAGAAAAAGTGATTTATGTTCCATCATCAAAGTTATGACAATCACACCACCTGCAACCAGCATGTATTTACAACAGCTGCAGTATGTTGTAGTTGCATGAGCACAATTTGCAACCTTTGCACCAACAAGCAAAGTCAACCGAGGAAGCCGGATCATGCGATTCGCTAACAATTGCGGTAAAAATAGTAAGAACATTGGGTCTGGTAATATGAATATTAATTTAATTATTGCATTATTTACTACTGAAATTTCAACCCCATTTATGGTATAGATTGAGGACTACCTGTATGCATCAATTGTTTCTTATATTTCTTATATACATAAAAACATTGCTAAAGAAATTTCTGATGAGTGCATCATCCTTTTTTTTCTGATGCAGTTCATACTGCTGTTCTGATAAGTACCATATGCCAATGATCAATAAACAGAAGAATGTATGATACTGATGGATTGTACTGGTCTGGATTCTCAGGAGGAAAAGAGTGCATTCCAGAGGAATAAGAGACAGCTCAGTTCAGATAGTATATATGAGACAAAGAGCTATCTTCTTGAAAGTTCTTTTGAAGGATTGTGTAGTTAGAACAGTGCTTTACTATGGCAAGATTCTGTGTATAGGTGTAGAAGGATTGTGTAGATAGAACAGTGCTTTACTATGGCAAGATTCTGTCTATAGGTGTAGAAGGATTGTATAGATAGAACAGTGCTTTACTATGGCAAGATTCTGTCTATAGATGTAGAACAATAAAGAAATCTACTTAGAAAAATCACAATATGTCTTTCCTGTTTTGGAAGGAGGGGGGCTAAGTGACTATATATCAGGCATATAACCACAAATATGCAGAAGTTCAGGAAGTCTGAATAACCAGTGATTGGAGATGACACTGCTTAGGAATTCCTAAATAAATTACTTTCAGTTCCATAATTATAATTAGACAGAAATAAATCAAAAAACATTTTTTCAGATCTACACAAACATCAGAAACAAGTTGGTTTGTCAATGAATCACAGAAAAGTAATATGTTAATAAGAATTCCAGGACAGTTCCTCTGACTCACCTGTATAGCCTTAGCATCTTGATTTTAGGCAGGTATATGTAGCAATTGTTATTTTAAAACAAAAGAGACATATTAGCAAAAATTAGAATAAAAATAATAAAAGGAATGAACAAGTAACTGTCTTGAGAGTCTATTTATTTATGTCATGCACCAGGTAAAACTTACCCTAAATTTAGGATTGCTCTGTTAACTTCTCCAAAGCTTTGTTCTTTTATTATAATCATCCTCTTAGCTATTAAATGCAACTAACACCATTTAATAAATTATTAGTTTCATACAGACCCAGAAAAATTCAGATGCTATTAATTCATACTTTTGACCTTAATTAAAGTTCCAACTACATTTCCATATATGTAGTTTATATAATTTCCATATATGTATGTATCAAGAGTTGCAGATCTACTCTATCAGTAGGAATATTTTGCAAAAGTAACCCTCATGGTATCATGCTTACCTGGTTAGATTACTGAAATGTGCTACCTTCAAAGGCATCTCAGAATCTACAGTTGGGATAAAATGAAGTTGCCTGCATGTTAATTGGTATTACATACCAGGAATAGATAACAACTGTATATCATACACTTATGTTTCTAAATATAATCTGAAATGTTTGGTTGATCAGGTGCCAAAATGTCTAGAGGTCCACTTTCTGAAAACCACAATCAACATTCATCTGTCTCTGTCTCTGTATCTCTTTCTCTCTCTCTTCTTTCCCTCCCTCCTCTGTCCCTCCCCCTCTTTAATAGGGAACAGTCTTCCCTTAGTAGTTAGACTTGCCCTGACTTTCATTGCCATCTAGAAGCTGACCAAGATGAACTACTGTTCATCTTGTCTATCTCTTCAGTTCTAGTCTATCTCTATTTCAATCATTCATATGCCCATCCACCTTGCAAATTTGACTCTGGGTGGCTAAGCAAGTTTTTTAAAAAAAACATTCATTTCATTTTCATTTCATTTCATTTAATACTTATAAACTGCTCCCTCTCCCCATGGGGACTCGGAGCGGTGCACAGGTAGAATAAAAACAGTAAAAAACATACAAACAACAATAAAATATACAAACAATTTTAAAAGCCAAATTAAACTCAACCTGTGCTAAAATTCCCATTAAACTAACTGAACTAAAATCTACCCAGTAAAACCCCAAGACAGGGGGACTATCCCAAGCCGGCCAGACGGAAAAAGTAAGTTTTTAATTTAAGACGGAAGGAGCGGAGGTCCGTGGTCGTCCTAATATCGGGGGGAAGGTCATTCCAGAGGGCCGGGCCCGCCACAGAGAGAGCCCTTCCCCTGGGTGTCGCCCGCTGACACAGTCTAGTGGACGGCACCCGGAGAAGTCCCTCTCTGTGGGAGCGAATCGGCCGTGAGGATGTATGAGGCAGGATCCGATCCCGCAGATAGCTAGGTCCCGAGCCATGGAGCGCTTTAAAGATGATAATTAGCACCTTGAAGCGCACCCGGAAGACGACAGGTAGCCAGTGCAGCTCGCGCAAGAGCGGTGTTACATGGGTGGACCTTGCGGTCCCCATAATTGCTCGCGCGGCTGCATTCTGGACTAGCTGAAGTCTCCGGGTGCACCCCAAGGGAAGCCCCATGTAGAGAGAGTTGCAATAGTCCAGTCGGGATGTCACGAGCGCATGAGTGACTGTGCGAAGGGCGTCCTGATCCAATAGGGGGCGCAATTGGCGAACCAGGCGAACCTGGTAAAACGCCCTCCTGGCCATGGCTGTCACTTGATCTTCCATGGACAGCCGGGCATCCAGGAGGACACCCAAATTGCGCGCCCCATCGACAGGGGCAAGATGTTCGCCCCCTATGGCCAGCGATGGAGTGAGCTGGTTGAATCGGGCGGCCGGAAACCACAGCCACTCGGTCTTGGTCGGGTTGAGCCTGAGTCCGTTACTTCCCATCCAGATCCGTACGGCTTCCAGGCACTGGCACATCACCGCTACGGCATCGTTATTCAATCAATAAAGTTAAGAGAGAGAGAGAGAAGAAGAAAATAGGGGACAAGAACAACCAACATATTACAGCAATTAAAAAAAAAAATACTCAGCAACTAATCCACCTATGTCAGTTAACATCCCAACCCCCAATTCTGGAAATAATAGCTTGGTCTTGATAGTTTTCAATTTGCTTCAATTTGTGAGAACATCATCTCCTTAATTATAAATGTATTTATTTATTGTTATGAAGTGGTAACAGTATATTTACATGTAAATTGATATAGAAAAGGCAAAAGGAAAATATAGAGTCCCTTTGAGTAATAAGATGGTTGGTATTTAAATTTAATAAATAAAATGGAAAAATATATTCAAAAAATCTTAAATAAACACAACACCTCTCAGGGAATTGGTCCCATTGCATCTCCTATTAAGTACTGTTAATAAGCCTGTACAATGTACTGAAGGAGTAAGGTTGAATAAACTACCTTGAGTGCATAAGTTTCCAAACTGGAACTCAGACTGGAAAGTGGACCACAGATTTGACAAATTTCATATTTTTCTTTCTATAAACCTATCAGCCTGGACAAAACAGAAAGTTGATAGAAAGGTTGCAATAACACAGGTCTGCTGAGATGTTTTTTTTACAGCTTAATGCAAAGTCATTGAAGAGAATTGACAGAGCCAATGAGCCAGGGAGAAACAAAAACTGAAGGTAAAAGGAGGATTAGCAAATACAGAATCTCATTTCCAGTGAATCATACCTGTTTCCATGCAGATTAAAGCATTCAAAATACAACTTGAAATGAAGAAGAATGCTTATAAAATTTAGGATGAGCAATATCCAAGGAGTTTGAATCAAAATGGGTCCACGTCTATACACAGTACATTATTTGGGATAGAGTTTTGGCTTTAAAAGTCTTCGTGGCAGTAGCTATTCATCTCCTCAATTTAGATTTTTAAAAATTGCCTAACACTATTAGGCTTGAGAGAAACTGCTCTAATTTGTTCCCCTGGAACTCTGGAATCTTGTAAAATTACACCAACACTTTTAATAGATGGTATTCTATTTTATTTTTCCCTATTTTTCCATTGATGTTTGTAACAACTAGATCTTCCCACGAAACCCATACTTTTGGTCTGACTGATTGATTGTAAATCCACTGAATTTAAGAGAACTTTCTTCCAAGTAATTGTCCATAGGATTTTAGCCAAACTCACGCATGGTTTCGCAAGCAAGTGCCATCGAGTTTAAGAAACTGTGTCACATAAATGTAGGGAATCGGTTAATAAAAGTTGGTGTAGAATTTCATATCCTCCTTAGGGGAAAAAGAACCCATTAAATTGCTGAATGGTGGGGAATAGAAGGATTTATACAGAAACAACTAAGGACTCTCAAGAGTGCCAATGACCAGATGACTACTGGTCATTAGCACTCTCAGAGTGCTAATTCTTCCATTCCCTACCATTCAGTCAGATCTGAGAGAACATTTTTTGCTGAGAATGTTTTCAAGGAAAAAAACCAGGGACATCCAATTGACTTTGGGGGGGGGAGAGCCCCTTTGGGCCTGAATTTTGTCTACTTTTAAGCTGCAGTCCATTGATCCTTGCTTCTAAGTTTGTATTTCTAATACAAAAAATATTCCTTTTCAGTGCTTTTGTTTTAGCCTGGCAAAGGCATAACCTTCTCCTTTGTCACTCCACTTGAAAAAGACTTGTTTCGATTGAAGTACCTGCTTGTATAGAAAGCGGTCGAACCGGAAAAGTCAGTCTTGTGCAACTTTGGAACGAAAGGTTGCTATTTGGACTCGATAGAAAGAAGGAGAGCGTCCTTCTTCCCTTATTGATATATTTTGTTTACCGGCCTCTTGGAAAACGTTTATCAGACATTGCCTCGTTTCATTCGTTTTATTATAGAAACCATCCTTATTCATGGCAACACTGGAACCCAACACTTTGCTTTTGTTTTCTTTCACTTTTTCTATCAGCGCTATCGAGACTGGGCGTGTAAAGTTATTTCCCCACTCCCATTGCCTTTGCTCTTGATAAACCAAGTCAGCTATGGACGCAGGGAACGGTCTCGTTCCCGCGCAAAATCAGCCGGGCATTGAGTTAAGGCGAAAAGATGAAGAAAGAGGGGAAGAAAGCGAGCTTCTGCAGGAAGAAGCCCCTCGCGCCGCCGCCGCCGCGGTAAGCCACTGCGTGCTTCACTTCTTTCTATTTTGGGAAATGTTTTGTTTTGTTCTCAGGGTATGAAAACAGGAATTACTTGATCGGCGTCCCGTTTAGCGCGAGAAGGAATTTAGTCGGAGTTATTAAACCTGGGAACTTTGCCGTAATTCTAATGCAATGGGGGAGTGGGGGGAGGAGTCATGACATCTATTGGGGGAAAACCAGGACGTGAGTGAGTCAACTCCGTGTCTATCTGCGGTATCGATGCAGCTATTTACACTCTCACCGTGACTGCTTATCTTAGGCGTCTCTTTCACTTGTAATCAGAGGATGTGTATTAATTTCGCCAGTAAAATAATGCACGTCTTTGTTAGCAAGGGGCAATTTTCTGAGCTCTGGCATTTTATCTGTGTTGGACTGTGTGGTCCTGTGTCAGGGCGATTCTTTCCATCTTCCAGTAAGCCAGAAGGCAAGCAATTATTCTAGTTCTTTCCCACATCTGTCATAATAGTAATTATTTTAACTTGTAGGCTTAGAAAGATGAGACGAATATTTCCAATGTCTACCCCAGGGGTGGGCAAACTTTGCAACTTTAAGTCTGAAGGACTTCAGCTTCCAGAGTTCTCCAGCCAGCTTTGCTGGCTGGAGAATTCTGGGAGCTGAAGTCCTTCAGACTTAAAGTTGCAAAGTTTGCCCACCCCTGGTCTACCCTCTTTTTTTCCTGAAGGTTCACAGGCAGCTTCCCCTTGTTTTATCTTAGAAGACTAACCCTATAAGGTAGGCAAAACTGCAAGACAAGAGTCAGGACTTCTACTGCAGGCTCTTTGGCTGCTTCAAGCCACAAGCTTAAGGAATATGTGATCCTGGTTCTAAAGCAGGTGCCAGCCTACAAAGCAGGAGGGTGTGAGTTCTCATTCTTAGGGCCTTTATAGCTAACTCACTGAAAAAGATGAAATTGTATGAGTCCCTTGGACACTTTTTTCAAAAGTTGCAAGACTTTTTGATTTGTATTACACCTCTTATTGCCCAAACGCAGCTGATTTTTATTTATTTATTTATTAAATTTCTAGACCGCCCCCTCTCCCCGAAGGGACTACTTATTTCCAAGGAGTAAAAAAATATATGCCTAGAGTAGGATTAGTATTAAATGTTGGATTAGATTAAGTCAATGCCAGCATTGCTAGAGAGTTAGTAGTTTATCTTGATTCCTATTATTAGAACTGAAGTTGGGATGCCTCTTTTTTATTTTTAATTATATTTTCTCCCTTTTTCTTCTGGTTTTCCGTAAAGCTTTATGTCTTGTTTTTATTTTTTTCCAAATCCTGTTTGATGCATGTTATCATTTCTGTTTATTGAAACTTTGAAAAACTGTTTCTAGTCATCCTTGATCATACTGGGCTGAGTGGAGTAATTATCTGACTTAGTATGATATCTTTTCTTAGTCCCTAAATCATAATGTTCCTTGTTGGGGGGAAATGTACTTGAGTAGTACTGTGCTTACTTTGCATATCAAAATATCCCAGGTTCCTTCATTAAGGTATTAGGAAGTGCTGACTAAAACCTTGGGTTAAAACATTGGAAGTCATATCGGTCACCAAAGATGTGTTCAGACATGTGGAACAATGTGGAACCTTCCTTTGTTCCATCAAGATTATTGAGTATGTCTGTTTGAATATTTATACTTAAGAATATAACATGCTTTTTTGTTTTCTAATTCCTTGTGTCTTTAGGAGACAAGCGACTTAAAATCACATTCTTCAATTATTTTTTGGAAATGCAAACTCTGGATGGTTATAACATCTATTTTTCTAGTGTTGATCTTTGTGATTGCTTTAAGTTTAATTTTGTATTCAGGTTTGTAAACACTTTAATAATAAATAAAAAATAAAAATATATCATTGGTGGTGGATTTGTCAATGGGTAGTAAATATTTGCCTAATTTTACAGGCAATATAAGAAAATTATCTACCCTTAAAGAGATTGAATCATAGCAATATGATAACAGCAGATCTACATAGAAAAGATCAGAATTTCCTAGGTGCTTGACCATAGAAGTACTTAGTATAGCAGGAGGTGAGCCCCTTGTCTGCAGGTGCATAGTCTCAATTCATGGGGAACTTTTTTTGTACTGGTTATCCAAAATTGCTGTAGGGAGAACATTGAAATATCCTAAAGTTAATAGTTCTTGGAATTTGGAAACAATTAAGTGGTGAAAGTGTCTTGCTGTTTACAAAAATGGGCCTGTCTGCTGAGAAAAACGTTGTTCGGTAGAACCAAACTATAGATCCTTCTAGGCCAGTGATGGTGAACCTTTTCAGCACCGAGTGCCCAAACCGGAATGCATGTATGTGTGCGTGCTTGTGGCTACCTGGTCTTTGGGTTTCCAGCACACGCATGTGTACCAGACAGCTGATCTTTGAGTGTGCCGGAGTGCCAGAAACCCGAAGACCAGGTGGCCCGTGTGCACATGCACACGGCTAGTATGCGCAACCAGAAACCAGAAGAGCAGCTGGCGATGGTGTGTGTGCCCACAGAGAGAGCTCTGCGTGCTACATCTGGCACTTGTGCCATAGGTTCACCATCATGGTTCTAGGCCCTTTGATATATCATTTAAATGAGTAAGCTGGTGGCTCATAACCTATCAATATGTTTGGGGATGGTTTTCCTAATTCGGTTGTGGTGCCCTGCTCTGACAAAAGATTGAATTTTACTGATGTTCATAGGACATTGGAATTAAAAAAGGAATACACTTTGTAAGGTATTTTCTTTTTCTAATAGTGGCATACAGTATATTATCCAAGCATAAAACACAAACTTTCCTTATTTAAGTAAAACAACTATAAAAGCAAAAACAAAGAAAAAAGAACACACACCCATACATAAAATAACACTAGCACAAAGATTGAAGTAAAAAATGATTATTATGAAAGAAGTTAAAAAGGCAAAACAAATTTTAAAATGAATATCTATTTGTGTTCCTGTGTATGTGTATATATGAAAAAGCAGTCTTAACACCACATTATCTATTTTTATTAACATTAAACTGAGCCATGAGTGCCAATTTAAGTATTTATTAAGTTATTCATTATTTGCTGGGAGATCAAGTTCTATTCTCAGCTCTCCCATCATTTTGTAATATATCCCATAACATAAAATCATTATTAATAAAACCAGAAAAGAGAAGAAGTTTCTTACTCATTAAAAATATGTTTTATTTAAAACCCACACCTCAACAGAACAGAGTACAGCCATAATAAAGTAAAAGCAAAGGAATCCCTCCAGATTTTACTTTGCTAATCATTGCCAACTATAGGGAGCAGTCTCATCTCCGTTTCAAGGCCATTGACCCAGTGCTTTCTGAGACATTTCCGTGGTCATGTGGCCAGCATTATCTCACTGAGTGCTGTTACCTTCCCACTGAAGTGATACTTATTTATTTACTCGCATGCTTTTGAACTACTAGGTGGACAAGAACTGAAACAGGAATGGGAATTTACTCCGTCAACTGGCACTCAGGTCTTGAACCTGGGTTGTCGGCTTTCCAGCTGATAAAACCAGTGTTTCAACCACTGAGCCACCATGTTGCCTCCCCTCAGCCATAATACAATATATTTTAAATCATAATAAAATAATATTGTCCAGTTATAAAAACATAAACCTACTTATGTATAAACTAACTTTACAGACTATATTTACAATATAGAAGTCCTATAATAATCATCAGCATCTGTTAACAACCACTTCCCCCAATCACCTTTACAGAATAAGAATAAGGTTTTCAAATCCTCAAATAGGATTTTTTTTTACAAAAAAAGTGTTGACTTCTGGTCTAGATGAAATAAAACTCTTGAGTTTCTATAGTCATGTCGGAGGGGGAGCCGGACCTTGCGGGAATTACTTGGTTGGTCCACAAGGGAGGACTTCCTCTCGTGGAAATGTGCCCGCCAGGTTACCGCACGTTCCATCAGTCACGGGCCCTAGGCCGGGGTGGGGGGGTGGCGGTCATTGTTAGGGAAGGTCTTGAGCCAAGAGAGACCACTGTGCCACAGATAACCGGTTGTGAGTCCCTCTGCGTGAAGTGGGGCCCAGGGAGGCAGCTGGGCTTGCTGATTGTGTACCTGGCTCCCCGCTACGTATCAGCAGCCCTGCCCGAGCTCCTCGAGGTGATCGCCGAGATGGCGGTTGAGACCCCCAGACTGTTAGTCATGGGAGACTTTAACCTCCCATCGGTAGGCGAGACATCCGAGGCAGCTCGGGAGTTCATGGCCTCCATGACGGCCATGGACCTGACCCAAGTAATTCAGGGCCCCACGCACGAGGGAGGACACACACTGGATCTTATTTTTGTCTCTGGCCAGTAGATAAGTGATCTGGGAGTTGGGGATTTAGTCATCGTACCCCTGTCATGGTCAGATCACTCACTTCTCCGGCTCTACTTTCCCACCGCTACACCCCACTGCGGGGAGGCGGAACCGGATTATCGAAGATGGTTCCGCCCCAGGCGCCTGATGGAACCCAAAAGGTTCCAGACGGAGCTTGGGCCATTACCTGTAGCCCTGACCCGTGCCCGGATGGAGGACCTAGTGGCTGCATGGAATAGTGCGGCCACTGGGGCCTTGGACCGGGTTGCGCCTTTGCGGCCTCTCTTGCGGCAGCGAACCACCCAGGCTCCTTGGTTTTCCGAGGAGTTAAAGGTGATGAAGCGCCGCAAGAGATGCCTAGAGAGGAGATGGAGATCCACACGCTCTGAATCGGACCGAACACAGGTAAGATCCCATTTGAGGACTTACATTGTGGCGATAGCAGTGGCCAAGTGTGGGTATTGTGCCACTCTTATCGCGTCCGCAGATAACTGCCCTACCACCCTGTTTGGGGTGACCCGCTCCCTCCTTCAACAGAGGCCGCGGGAAGCCCCTTTACAGGGCAGAGCAGATGAATTTGGGGAGTATCTGCAGGACAAAATCGCTCAGATTCGGAGCGAGTTGGTCTCCAACGAAAGTGGTCCAGAGGGAATGTCAGAGGCGGGTCTTGGGACACCATTCTGGGAGGAGTTTGACTCTGTTACTTCCGAAGATATGGACAGGTTGCGTAGGAGACTGAGGGCCACCACATGTTTATTGGACCCGTGCCCCTCCTGGCTTGTACTGGCATCCTGGGAGGTTTCACGAGGCTGGCTCCAGGAAATAGTGAACGCTTCTTTGAGTGAGGGGTTCTTGCCTACCATCTTGAAAGAGGCGGTGGTGAGGCCTCTCCTCAAGAAGCTTTCCCTGGACCTAGCATTGTTAGTAAATTATTGTCCGGTCTCCAACCTTCACTTTTTGGCAAAGGTTGTAAAGAGTGTGGTGGCACAACAGTTTCCACGTCATCTGGAGGAAATTGATTATCTGGACCCGTGCTAGTCCGGCTTCCGGCCAGGACAGCACGGAGACGGCATTGGTCGCGTTGGTGGATGATCTCTGGAGGGCCAGAGATGGGGGTTGTTCCTCCATCCTAGTCTTATTAGATCTCTCAGCGGCTTTTGATACCATCGACCATGGTATCCTATTGCATCGACTGGAGGGGTTGGGAGTGAGGGGCACCGTCTTACGGTGGTTCTCCTCCTACCTCTCCGGTCGATCGCAATTTGTATTGGCAGGAGGGCAGAGGTCGACCTCGAGGCCTCTCACTTGTGGGGTGCCTCAGAGGTCGGTCCTCTCGCCTCTCCTGTTCAATACATATATGAAGCCACTGGGTGAGATCATCCGTGTTTTTGGGGTAGATTACCATCTGTACGCTGATGATACTCAGTTGTACATTTCTACCCCAAACCACCCCAATGATGCCGTCGAAGTGATGTCCCGGTGTCTGGAAGCTGTGCGGATCTGGATGGGAGGGAACAGACTCAAGCTCAACCTGTCCAAGACTGAGTGGCTGTGGCTACCGGCGCCCCAGTTCAACCAGTTGATGCCATCACTGGCCATAGGGGGCGAACATCTAGCCCCCGTGGATCGGGCACGCAACCTAGACGTCCTCCTGGATACCCGGCTGTCGATGGAGGACCATGTGACAGCCGTGGCCAGGGGGGCATTTTACTAGGTTTGCCTGGTGCACCAGTTGCGTCCCCTATTGGACCGGGACGCCCTTCGCACAGTCATTCATGCGCTTGTGACGTCCCGTCTGGACTACTGCAATGCTCTCTACATGGGGCTTCCCTTGAGGTGCACCCGAAGACTACAGCTGGTCCAGAACGCGGCCGCGGGGCAGTTGTGGGAGCTACTAGATACTCCCATGTAACACCACTCCTGCGCGAGCTGCACTGGCTGCCTGTGGCCTTTCGGGTGCGCTTCAAGGTGTTGATTACCATCTTTAAAGCGCTCCATGGCACAGGACCTAGTTATTTGCGGGATCGTATCCTGCCCCATACATCCCTTCGGCCGATTCGCTCCCACAGAGAGGGACTTCTCCGGGGGCCGTCCTCTAGGCATTGCCAGCGGGCGACGCCCAGGGGAAGGGCCTTCTCTGTGATGGGCCCGACCCTCTGGAACGACCTACCCCCCGATATTAGAACCACCACGGAGCTCTGCTACTTCCGCCAAAAAGTCAAAACTTGTCTGTTCCATCAGGCTGGATTGGCCTAATTTATGCTCCTCGTTCCAGTCTGTAATTTAAAGTGTTTATTTGGTTTTAATGGGATACAATTTTTAATGTTCACAAATTTTAGTACAGGGTTATTTAATTTGATTTTAATTATGTAATTATTGTATGTTTTTAGATGTTTTTTAATTTTTCCTGTACACCACCCCGAGTCCCTTCGGGGAGAGGGGGCGGTCTATAAATGTAATAAATTAAATTAATTATTATTATATTTAAGCTATGTGCCTGAATAATAACTAATTTTATTCCTTTTTGTTATTTTAGTGGTTCACATAGATGAAGATGAATATTGGGATCCTGAATTAATTGCAAGGGGTAAACAACATAATTTCTCTGGAATAGTAAACATAAAATGTCCAAACCCTAATGTGCTTCTTTCAGAGTCTGCATATGATATGTTTGCTAAAAATCTTAATAAGAGGGTAAGTTCATTTTAGCTTTGTAGAACTGCCTTAGGACGGTTGTGAAGTAAAGACATTGATGGAATGGACTCTCCCTAGACTTATCATCAGAGATACTGTATAGAGAGTCATTTTTTTCCCCTTCAGTATTTTCTTTCACTATTAAAACAGATTCTTTTCTATTGTTAGACAGCTAAGACTTATCTGTAGGCTGGAAATGTAATATATTTGGGTTAGAAATGTTTGCCCTTTGAGTATAAGACACTTATGGTATATAAGGGGGAATAGAATTGTACTTATTAAGAAGCTGAAGCTCTTAATAAGAATACCTAGCATCCTCTTGTAGCATTCTGCTAGAGAATCACATGCATTAGCCAAGTGAAATTTTGCCTTAGAAAAGGAAAATCAGGTTTTAGCCTGGTAAATAAAAAAGTGAAAACTAGATTTTCAAATTAATTAAAAAGTATACATAGCCAGAAGTTAATTGCAAACCAAATGAGAGGATTCTTTCCATATTGTCTAACTGATGATGATTAATGTTTTTTTCTCTCTCTCCCAAGCTTAAGGATGTATACAGTTACTCACCTGCATTGGGGAGATATTTTATCTCATCTGAAGTTATTTCCTTCAGGTACGAAGGGTGACAAAACCCCACATGTTTAATTATTCAATTTTAGGGATAGGAATTTCCTCTTGGTAATCATGTATGGGCTGGATAAAGTAAAGAAAATGTGGATTGAAAGAAAGAGGACTGTCTATGCAGCTTATGGTATGTTGAAATGCACTTATTATTTATGCTAATGAGCATTTTATTTCAGCCATACCATAATTTCAGAACATATAATATATTAAAATGATGCAGTCTATCCCCACTTGTATCCTGTTCATGACTAAAGTCAATCATAGTTTTCTACATGAATACTGTAAATTGTAAAGAACTCCAGCAGTTTTTTGTGGTTATTGAACTTGTTTGGTCTTTTTTTTACCTTTTAACTGAACAATATGGACAAGTTAAGAAGTTTCTCCAATATGAAAGATTTAAAGAATCCAACGTCCTGCTAAATTGCCCCTTCAAGAAATAAATTAGGCAACATTTTTTAAGCATTTCCATCCTGCTTGTATAGTGAGAAGGAATACAACATATTTTTTCCCCAGAAATGACACCTATTAGATATTATTTGAAGCCATGATTGTGAGAAAATGCTTTTGATTCATACAGAGGTACAGGCCCCTTGATTCTGAAATAATATGTCAGAGGGTCTGGATCTGAGAGACTTCAAACTTGTAGGCCTACCCTACTAGACCTCCTTTTGACCATGCTCCAGTAAACAAAAATGTTGAGTTTTGGTGTTAAAACTAATTGTTATTGGAAGCTACCCTAAGAATCAGGTTGTTTGAAGTTTCTGAGATCAAATTGCACATCTTGTATAAATGAAATGCGTCCATTTTCCAGAGACATACTGTACCTTGGTAACTGTAGCACCAGCTGTGGAGCGTAAGGAAAATGACTTTGACAGACATAAACCAAATCCATTAGTTAAGTGGTGAAAGAAGAACATATTTTAAGCCAAAACCAAGCAGTAAGCAAAAGTAAGTGGCTCAGACATCTCCCTAATTTACACATGTAAAGAAGGGGAGGGAGCATGACACAATCAGACTTATGATAGTCTGTTATTATAGCCACTGTCAATTAAAATAGTCTTAGCTTCCCTGTGACATTGACTCTTAGTCTATGCTACCTAGTGGGACATACAGCAACATATTTTGAAAAACACTTAAAACATGCTAAGTGAAAACCTTAGAAACATTACAGTGGAATTATTTTATAATTCTGGGATCCTTGATGATGTCTGAGATTGCTTGTTTTCCTGCAGATATTTTATTACCAAACTAAGTAACATGAGACATTTCATTACCAAATGAGGTAACATTATTATGCTGAAATTGCCCAGCTTGGTAATGAAACGTTAGCAAGAAAACAACCAAGCTCAGAGGAGACTAAGAACCCCAATACTACAAGTATTCTCTTCCATTGTTTTCTAAGCATTTGGCATTTCATTCTCATTTCCTATTATTCCTTCAGTGGAGAAAACAATACAGCATCATACTACTTGCAATTCTTGGTGCCACCTGAGAGTGCTGACTTTATGATGTATAGAATGAGTGAAGAGTTCGTAATGAATATTTTAAGACAAAATATATATGACAAGCAAAACATCAGTGACTTGGATATACCTGAATGTACAGATATATTACTTGACCAATCTTCTGTTACAATAAAATGTAAGTGCTTAAGAAAGTGGATAAGAGAGAGAAAATTAAAGGACATTTACTCTGCTAATTCATGACTTCCCGCCCAACATCCTAGGAACTATACATTTGCTCCTCCGAGCTTGGTAATTGGTTCTAAGCAATGAGACAATCAGTTCCTATCCTAGCATTCATATCTATAACTAAGCTTTCAAATGCTGATATTTGCGCCCCTTAAAAATATATGGGCATACTTCAAAATGAATTGCAAATATATCAAACAATATCCTAATTTGTTCTCTTTAATGGCTATAATTGCTTATTTAAATTACTAAATAATATTTTATAAACCTGAGATAGTTTTATGTTAGTGTTAAGGATCTATACCTAACATTTATGTAACAATTGGTATACATATATAAATATATCTGGATTGGAAATAATTACACAATATAAAAGTATTAATAATAATTTTAGAAGTGTTTCCTTTTTCATACTTTTGAAATGCTTATCTTTTTTTAAAGTAATATAAACCATCAATATGGAGGAAGAACTGAATGCAGATTTCAAGAGTGACTTGAAGGACTCCTCTGATCTTCTTATGAATTTTTAATATTGCAACAGCAGAAAAATATGGCAATTGCACACTTACAAATTCAAATTTAGAACAACAGTATAAACCCCTTGAACAGCAATCAGAGCATAATATAGTACAAGAAACCGAAGCAACAATTTTGATAAGAGGACAAATGTTCCAGATCTCAGATAAGTAAAATCCTATTCAGTTTAAAAACTCCTTTTTGGTGAAATATTAAGAAGGACCTTTTCTTCATTTTTCTCAAATCAAGTCAGGGTTCTACAAAAAAGTGTATTTAAAGAAAAAACCAAAAACACCTACAATTGTATAGAAATGTTGCTTTTATTATTACTTATTATTTTTGTTACAATATTTTGGTTATGTCACTTTGAGAGTGTTGGATTTAATAATTCATGACAAAACTTACTAGTCACACTAATTCTAATGAGTAAAATACAGTAGGGATGGACAAATCTGTCAGTTTTACTTTCATTTTGGCAATGTATACATTTGTATACATTTTACAGTAATTCCAATTTCTTGTTGAATGAACAAAATGGTAATTCCCTAGAAAATATAGCTACCACTATCTTTAAGTTATATAATTCTCAATCATTTGTACTAGACAGATTATTAGCAAGTCATTTCTTCTTTGGAAAGACCTTTTTTATCTTCTTCCCTATTAATGTTAATGATGAAGAGTTTGGTTTGCAATTTTTTAAAAGTGAAAACTCCTTAATTCAGCAATATAAATATGATTGTATGCAGTATGTGTAAATATTTAAAGTCTGAAACAAATAAAGCCTTCTCTTAGAATTGAAAAAAATGCCAACTTTGCTTTTGAATCTTAGATGACATTTTGGTAGCAATTGTATCTTTGGAAAACTTATTCATTGAAATATAAAGTATACTTTGATTTTTTCTGTACCAATTTTTAAAAAATCCAATGCTATTTTAACTTTTCATATAAAAATATGGTCTTTGGAAAATTCTTATTTAAAAAGTCATTAGTTAAAATTGAATTTTGGTCCTGCATTCTGAACTATTTGAAACTTTATAAGGGGTAGTGGTTGTCTCCTAAACAGGTAACACTGTAACCAAATTCAGCATTCCTAGAAAAGGGCAAATTCCCCTCCTACCTTGGGTATGCAATGCTGAATATTCCAAAATTTCTCAATTGGTGTTTGTGGTTCAATCTACCATAGGCATACCCACAAACTACAAACATTACCTCTAAGGAAAGATTCCATATACTCAACAGATTGACTGGGCAAGAGTTGTTGTTGGCATTGCAAGATTTAAGATTTAAGATTTATTGCATTTATATATCGCCCTATGTCCCTTTCGGGACTCAGGGCGGTGTACAGCCAACAGTAAAAATGAGTAATATAAAAGTTAAGATCAAATGTTAAGATATAATTAAATAAATTGGCCTGCCAAATTAAAACCCCCTACTAAAATCAATTTAAAAACTACGACAGGCCAGCAGCACGAAATAAATGGGTCTTCAGGGCCCGACGGAAAAGGCGTAGGTCGGTGATCGTCCATAGGTCAGGGGGTAGGTCATTCCAGAGGGCAGGGGCTGCCACAGAGAAGGCTCTCCCCCTGGGGGTCGGCAGCCGACTATTTAGCCGACAGCATCCTGAAGAGGCCCTCTCTGTGGGAACGAACTGGTCGGTGGGAGGTATTTGGTAGCAGGAGGCGGTCTTGAAGATAACCAGGTCCCTTGCCATGGAGTGCTTTAAAGGTGGTTACTAGTACCTTAAAGCGCACCCGGAAAGCTACAGGCAGCCAGTGCAGCTCTCGCAGGAGAGGTGTCACGTGGGAGCATCTGGAGGCTCCCAGAATCCCCCGTATTTTTATGTCCTCAAAAATAAGATTAGGTGTCCACAGCAATCCCATCATCCTTGCATCTGAAGATGTCAATAGTTTAAGTTCTCTGCGCCAAAGGAAAAAAATTGACCTCATGGTTTCCCCAATTGCATGAATATTGCTTGATTTTTTTTTCCTTTGACACTCATGTATTTTGTATTCATGTTTCTCTTGCTATATCCAGCATTGTGTGACTTTTACCAGCTATTGCTGAAGTGATATAAAAACCTGTCTTCATGACTCTGTTATATCAGTCTGGAAATCTTTGGATGACAACATTAATTGCTGCTGAGAAACTGGGTTCTTTTCCTATTTGGGTCTTATGTTTGTATCTGGTTTTGTAACTGCCATTTGTATATCTGTTTGCTTTTACTTTTGTTCTCATATTTCCTCAGTCTGGTATATTCAAAGTAAACTTTGAATCTTTTTTCAGTAAAGCTATGGACAAATTCTCTTTCAAAGCAAACATTTTACTCTGGGTGGATTTCTATAGGTGGGAATTTCCTTTCAGTGCAAATTCTTCAGAATGGGGGCTTTCCTTTTATTGCAGCAGGTGAAATAAGTGCTAACTCCTTCCTTCACCCCCTCCTGTAAGCTTAGTAAGTACCCCTCTTGACTGAACCAATCTGCATTTTCAAGAGCTGCGTTTTTCAATTCAAAGGCACATCTATTATATGCAACAATTCTAATTGAGAACCTGAAATGTACCTCCAAACTCTGGCCAATTTTATTGGCCAATCCTTCCCTACTCTGAATATCAAGCACTGGTGTTACTATTCATCTGTGAGGTGGCAGAGGCTCCCTGCTAAAGTAAGAGAAGTTATCCTGCTTCAATGAACAGTCCTCCACTCCATCATGATCCAAGGGAGGGTGGAGGTTGCTTGTGATGGATTTCTCTGGCCCTAAAAATAATGAAAATGAATGATTCAAAACTTTCCAGAATAAGAAGACAGGACCTTTTTATGGAAGTTGGCAATTACCATTCCTCTCCCCCACCCCAATAATTTTGAGGCTCCATCTTAATGTGGTCCTTGATAGATGAGGATCAAAATAAACATACCTTATTTTTAGGATTGTATAACCTAACCCTTTGCTCATTGCAATAAATATGCTACTTTGAATCTGCTTGCATCTTGGTTACCTGATTGTGAGTTGCTGTAACAGGTTAATGCTGTCCAGTATGTGTATAGATCAGCAGTTCTCAACCTGTGGGTCACGACTCCTTTGGGGGGGGTGTCGAATGACCCTTTCACAGGGGTCGCTTAAGACCATCAGAAAACACATATTTTCTATGGTCTTAGGAACCGAGACACCAATTTTATGGTTGGGGGTCACCACAACATGAGAACTGTATTAAAGGGTCGTGGCATTTGGAAGGTTGAGAACCACTGGTATAGATGGATCTTTACCCACCAGTGCTCTGATTCTGCAGGCAAAGTGTATGTCTTCTAAATTCTGCCAGGGTTGAAGGAGTGATCGGGGAAGTGGATGATTCTGTCAATTCCCCTCTGCACCAAAGTGCCTACAGCGGCTGGAAGAATAACAGAGATCACCTTCACCAAACACTACACATCCACAAACACAGTATCTATCATAAGATTTGGGCTGATTTTAAATCTGGGTTTAATGGTCTTCTAAAAGACCTATGTCTTCACTGCTTTTGAATATGGATCTGGAGTACCAAGCTGCACATAAAAATAGCTCAACTAACAATTCATGGTTACTCATTGCTGGGGAGAATTATTTTTCATTTCACATGTTAACTGCCACTTCCTCATCATTTCTGGGGGGGAAAGCTTTTAGTTATTTATTTTAATTGTAAAATTGTATTAGCTGCTTAGTTGCCACAGAGTAACTCTGGGTGACTTAACTAACAATAGGTTTAGCATTCTAAAGAAATCCTCCTTCACCATATAGCTAACCTCAGCACGTACCAACTGTTTTTCTAGATGATTGATGGGTTCTGATAAGTCAGAACTGAATGAGGTCATAAAAGATGTGGGGAAAGACAACTCTTTATTCCCTTTATGACCAGAAATCTGGTGTTTAAAGTGTCATCTCTCCCAGATTTCCCTACAACTGAAAGCCTGGCAAATAGTTGTTGTTCAATATTGAGCATTTTGTATTAATAACTCACTGTGCAGTGGTGTAGTTATATTCTCCATGTGAAGGCTGTTGTTAGGACTGATTCAGATGGTCTGGTAGGTACCAAAGGATAGTCTGATTAGGCCAGGACTTTGAGACAGTGTGAATATCACCATAGAACACCATGAAATATTGAAGATCCTAGAAACTGCTCTAACAGTTTGAGAGAAAACATTATTGACTGTACATATACATATATATCTCACAATGCAAACATCAGTACTGTATACCAGGGGTGTCAAACTCGCATCGCGGGCCATATTGCGATGTATTGCAATGTTTTTGCCTTTGCATGGCCTGGGGGGGGGGCGTAACATGTGTGGGCCATATCTGGCCTGCAGGCCACCAGTTTGACAGGCTTTTCCAAAGAAAACAACACTAAGTAGACAATGTAAAGCAACTCCTAATTTATTAGTACATCATCATAATCATTGCTGTCTTGCTGGCCGGCAGGAGTCACTGTTTTGGAAATAATGATATCATCATAGTCAGTCATAGTGCTTGACGCATTTATGTTGCTACTGGCACTTTCTGCAAAGTCAATTGTTGTATAATGTAATTCAGAATGGCTGTCTGGTATTTTGTAAACAGTGTCGTCCTGATAAAAAGAAATTAATGTTATTTTTTCCGTATTGGAACTCTAATAATACATATGTTTCCTACACATTAATTTAATTACACTTCTTAATTTGGTCAATAACCTGTAACTAGGTTTATTCCCTAATTACAGTTCTTCCAATATAATCTTTATATTGGCGAGTCAAGTAATTAAAACTCAAATGTTAGTTAGATCTAGACTTGGTTAATGTTAATTAATATAAAACTAAAACCAATCAAAACAAATGTAAAAAAAAATGTAAGCTAAATGTGGGCAAATCTTCATAGTCCAGATAATTAGTTTCATTATGCTTTAAATTTGAAAAACAGTTCAAGCAGTTCCAGGTTGGGGAATTTTAATATGTACAACTGCCATTGAAAGTGTGGCTGAATATCCTTTTTGTTCCTAGAATATGAGCCTCAAAAATATTGCTCATACACCAAGTCTCATTGAGTCACAGGGTGAAGGAATCAGTTATCTGATGTCATTAAATTATTCTGTTGAATCCTGGGCTTCAGTCCCAGAGCTCATTGTTGACAACAGTATGTTGTCCAAATGGCTGCTGGATTCAGTAGATAGGGGTTTTAACAGCCGCCTCTGCCGTTGGTAATAGAGTCCTGGGAAGATATTGTTTAGATATCTCTGTGGTCATTTTTTATATCAGTCGTCCCCTTTTCTCACAGTTGTAGCAATGCCAGCAAGTTAAAAGGATGCAGAAATGGGTAATGTGAGAATCCTGATCCCATTTTGCTGATTCACTGCAGCAAGGAAACCAAGAAAAAAAGAAAGAAAAAAAAAGTCCAGCTCTTCTATTTTCCTTTACAATAGTTGGGGTGGAGAGGTGGGCTGCTAGGGATTTGCTGGGGTTTGGGAGAACCCCCAAATCCCACTGCTGGCTGGCCTCATCCATCCCTCCCCTCCCCTTCCTGGAGTCCCCATGCAGCTTGTTTTGGTGCAGGTAAGTGCAGGGCTCAGGGAGGGTGAAAAACGGGTCTACCAGAAGTTCAGGAAGGCTGGAAACGGGGCCATTTCCGGCCTCTTGAGCCTGGGGTGGCGGTTTTCACCTGCCTGGAGGCTCGAGAAAAGCCTTAGGAACCCGGGCAGAACAAAAATGCCCACCCTGCCGTAGGGCAGGAGGCTGACTAGGCCACGCCCACCATGACCACACCCACCCAGCAACCGGGCTAGCATTTTTGAAGCCTACCCCTGTTGGGGTGACTGTAAAAACAACTGCTGCAAAACAGTTTAGGACATTTTTACTGTGCTAGCAGTGCGAAAAGTAGGCAAGGAACAGGCAAGAAGACATCAGTTCTCTAGAAGAAGGATGATCCAGAGCAACATCCTTCATGGTAACATTGTCATGAGAATTCATGAGCCATTCTTAACAAAATTTCCAATTGAATTGGAAATGACAATTAAATAGATTCAGGCCAGAGGTTAAATGCATAATAAACTCCTTGTTCTCACAAAATTGTTCCCGTGCTTACTAATAATTTTTCATACAAAACCGTTTTATTGCACCTTAAAGAAAGTTGACTTTTAAAAACAGTTCCATTATTAAAGACTCAAAACGAATGGGTACTTCGCACCAACATGTAATAGCAGTAATAAAATAAACAATTCAAAACTGAAAGGGCGGCTCGAATGAGAAAGTTTAAAGCTTGCCAGCCAATGGACATCAGTTGAATAAATTATAACTTCAGTCTTTCAATCTTACAATTCATTTATTTCAATGAATACCTGATCAGAAAGTAAGGAAATGTTTTCGGTTTTCATTGGAAATAAAATGAGAAATCCAAGCAAAAAACTGTCCTATATTTAAGCAATTTAATGCTTTTCTTGCACTCAAAAATATGTAAGGAAGAACAGTGATGACAATAGGTGCAACACCAAGCTGACTTTGCTAACTTTGAAAAGGTAAGAAGATGACCACTTCTTATGATAACTTAAGAAAACCAAAATCTATAGACTGAAAAATGAAAAACTCCTGGAAGAAGGCAACAGCTAACCATTTCTATTTTATGGTTAAAAATAGAAAGCACCATAAAGCTGCAATAAACTCACAGGAGACCTGACTTAAAGGGAGGACAGAAGGGTGTAAGGCCAAGATGGCGAACCTATGGCACGCATGCCACAGGTGGCACGCGGAGCCCTCTTTCCTGGCATGCAAACCATCATCCTAGCCTGGAAAATAAATTATACTGGTTCAAAATCAGTTCCTGAATTTCCATGACTGGGATAGGTTGAACCTGAGTTTCTCAATTTCTACTACAAATCCTAACCAAGCAACAGTATCGTCAGATAATTCACTTTATAGATTCCTGTGCTGGCATATACCTCAGTCACATTCCCTTACCAAGCAAGCCTAGAACTAAAAAGTTAAACAAAGTAGAAGACTACTTACATCTTTTCTCACGGCATGTCTTCTTCTAAAATGAGACCAAGGTTTTTTTCTGCAATAGAAATATTAAAGAAACAGCTAAATGGGGCTGAGCATCCACAGTATTAATGATTTCATTCTTTGAATCAACATTATATTTGAATCTATCAGTTTCTTGAATGTTTTCTTTATGAATTTTCCTTTTGATTTTTGTTTGCTTTTGTGTTTTGACTATTTTAGATTTCTTTACGATCTCTTATCTTGACCTTTGTTGGTTTTATTTATCGTTGCAAGATGCTGTAAATATGGTACCATTGCTTATTTCTCTTTCTACAATTTTCTGCAGATAAAATCAATACAAAACCAGGAGCAGCATTCTACACAATTTATTTGCTCTTTTGTTTTCGCTAACTTTCTTTCTGCTTTGACTTTACTGTGCAATCTGTTCCTATCTTTTCTTCAATGATTATAGTTTCTGCGATTTTTAGAAGGCACATACAGTATCTTGATTAGGTTCTCAAAGTCTTACAGAATAATAAGCATATTTTGATCCCACTGATGATAATCATTGCTAGTGATGGAAGGTCCAGAGGGGAGACCTTAACTAGTTGATAAAGGCACAACTCTGTTGTTACATACATTTTAAGACAATAAATGGTAAGTTATATTGCAATCCTATACATATGTACTAGAGTCTCCTTCAAATGGAATTTTCTTCCTGCTGGCTGCATAAATATAATCATTTTTTTTTGTAATGGTGAAGTGTCTTACCATTGTCTTGTTTTGGGACATTTTTCAACTTTCCAGGATAGCTTATGGTTCTGGTATTCCTTGGTATCTTCCATCCATGGATCAACCAGAACAACTGTTTCACTTTCAATCCCAGGCAACATCAGGAGATTAATCAAGGGCCTCATTTCTCATCTTTATCCATTCATTCATCAATCATTCAGTCATTCACACAAATGTAGAATTTGCATTGACTAGGTGAAAAGCATAGTAAACGGCACTTACTTCTTCTGGAACATAACAATAATGACTGTCTGTTTTCAAAATTATCCAGCAGTTATTCATAAGAAATATAGTTATTCTGAGTAAGGGTTATTTTCCATATTAGCAAAAATGAAATAAATTTCCAGCAATTAATAAATGGAACAATTTAAATTATATTGCTTAGTAATTGGAGGGAAAATAACACTTTTCTCCGGATAAAATCTAATCTGTAGAATCTTATTTCCCTATAGTTTTAAATATCCCTTCCTTAATAGCTAAATTCAACATACTTCAAACCATATAAAATGCATAGGAGGAAGACATATTTTCAAAGTATTCTCTACACTTACATAATTATAAAAATCACTTTTCAAATCCTCATAATAGGAGAACTGGCCAAATCTTGGGAAAACATGACCTTGGTATTAATTATAGTAATTGGACTTCAGTGAAACATTGACCTTGAAACAAACTGAAACTTACCTTTTTTTAACTATTTTGTTTCCCATATCTTCTGTTCTGGCAACACTAAATTAACTTCCCCTTTTGTTTGTTCTGTCTTCTTTGGATCAGTTATTGCAGATGTACTGCTGGCTGGAAAGACCAAACGAAAACTCCTGTCAGAAAGTCATAAGCATTCTTTCACAAGTTCTCTAGAATTAAAACATGATCATGTTGCAGTGTGGGGAAAAACGTTCCTCTCCCATATCATCTCTGGGGGTGTCGTTACCAAACAAATGACATCATTTCCCAACAGTATAAGAGAACAGACTGCAATAGATACTGAAATATTGGCTTTCTAGTAAACCTACTTACATATCAGCTAAAGTGACCGTTTTTCTGTCACAAGACAGAAACTTCAGCCAGGATTTATTTAGCAATATGATTAACTTCATATGCTCATAATCACAACAGAAAAAAATATGAAGCCCATTTCTTATTTTTTTGCATAGCATGTGACAAACCAGAGATCCATACATATTCCAACAAAGCCAAATTTTTTGAAAAAATTGAAAACCAACTATTATTCATTAAATACATGTAAATATAATGAACTAACTTGTTTCAGTCCAATGAACTAGCATTCATATAGCAGCAGCACAAACCTGTATCATTACAGGTAGTGGTTAGCAAGGCAACCACATTTTTCTTTTTATAGAGTTTCTTGTCAACTGACAGCCTGCGGTTTTAAAGGAAAATGGGCCTCATACCTAGTATTAAGCTAAAGTCGACATGTATTTGCAGCATATTGCTAAGCAACCCATCTCTGAAAGAGGTGGAATAGTGAGGCCAATGATTCTTTTGTAACATGGGATTTTGAAGCTGCCTCCAAGTGTTTCCTTTCCATTTATATTAAACACTGGGAAATTCAGAGTAACTGACTGACCAAGAATATATGACCGAGTTGGAACTACCCTATAGTAGTACATCTACAGGCTATCCTAGATTTCGGAAAATTCAAACTGGATCCTGGTTCTGAGTAAGTGAATATAGGATTGAGTATATAAAAAAAAATCAAGTGCCATAGAATTCCCCTTGTGATTTTGTAAGGACTTCCCCAGAATAATAATAAAAATAGTTTTCACTTCTCTTTATGTGCTATGTAATAAATTAAGACTCTAAACGTAACTGATCAGTGCCTTAACATCACACAGAGTTAAAATGATCTCTGTATTCCTTGTTATCTGTATTCTCTGGACTCAATACTCTGTAGGTGAGTTTTGAACAAGCTTTTCAGATTGCTAGAGTCAACCTGGTGCTCTCCAGATATTTTGGACTACAACTTCCACAGTTACTTGCATCTGGTCCAACAGATTGAATCTAATGTAATTCAAAATAGCCAGAGGAGAGCAAGGCATTTGCTTGTTGATTAGCTTTATTGTGTGTTAGTATTATGGACAAAGCCATATGATTAGATGACTTCGAGTGGTATTTCTCTGAGATATTATAATCTTAACAGTAAATTTCAATGTTTTTTCTTGTGTTATGCCAATCATAGCAGAATAGATTGAATGATAATGCCAGATTCAGATAAAGTAGAGAAAAAAATACTGGCAGCAGGGTAATATCAGATTGTGGAATGTTACTGGGGCTTGCTAGATTATCTGATAAACTAATGCATGACTTTGACATCAAATATGGCTATCGCAAATTAAAATGCAAAAGCTATTCCTCCAGGACACCCTATCTATGCTGGTTTGTCCTCATTGCTACTGATACTAAGCTAGAAAGTTATTTCATGTATTTATTTTTATTGATTACTATTTGTAACTGCACATGGAGGGGTACTTAAAGTCTGGGGAAGTACAATATTCAGAATACTTTTTTTGTTTGTTTGTTTGATTTATATTTATATCCCGCCCTTCTCCACAGAGGACCCAGGGCGGCGATACTGCTGATGTGATGATATACACTTATTTTGTCATTAAGAATTCATTTTTTTTAAAGGTCTTCAGAATTGAGTACCTTGGACTTTCTTTTCAGGTGACACAGAAGTGAATCACAAGCCTGTTCAAACTGTTACAACTGGAAAAAATGTGACTCTGTTCTGTCAGTTGGCCGAACATTATGACATTGTTCAGGTCACCTGGCAAAAAAACCAGACCAACATAGCAACTTACAGCAAGGCTAATGGAGCTAAAGCGCTGAGTAACCAGAGTAATATCCATCTTTCCCAGAGTAATTTGACTTTTTCTGCCATCACTTTCAATGGAGTGACATTCGAGGATGAAGACTGTTATAGTTGCATCTTCAATACATTTCCCTTAGGACCTATTTCAGGCAAGACATGTCTCAAAGTCTATGGTAAGTTATATTGTTTTATCATCTGGATCTTCAGCAATTGCAGATCATTTCATGCTAGCAGCATTGCCTGGCACAATAAATAATTTAGGGCACAATAAATAATTTCTCTGAGCAATAATAGTTTTTCTGAACAAGAGAACAGTTTCACTAAACTAGTGTAAATTGATTGCCTCTCTTCCATGACATAAGGAAAATCTCTAACTATGGTAATATCAGGAAAGAAGAAAATTGCATTACATGGAGAGAGAGAGATGGAGTGGAAGAGAGAGAAATGAGAGAGAGATTGCTGAACTGAATGAAGATTAGTGAAGTATCATGCATTGTATAATTCCAGTATCTGGTTTCCTAAAGGCATTGATATCTAAGAGCTTCATAAGATGATTCAGTAATTTCTAAATGTTTTAGATGCAGTTTCTATTTTTAAGCTGTCTTGTCCCATCTCATCCCCCTTTGTTTTTTTTTCCAGTCATGATGAGATTGTAATAAATTTGGTTCTTTTTCTATCTTGTTCCTCTTTCAGCTATGTTATCTTACATTGTTATCAGTTGTGTGGAAAAAAGCCCGCAGATTCACAGCTTGATTTTTAAGGTTTCTCTAACACCTTTCCTGCCCCATATCTATTATCTTCTGCTTTTCTGACCTGTGCTCAAGCGTTTGCTAGCAGGGAGAAAGAATTGTATGAAAGTTATTGTCTAAGAACTTGTTCTTGTTCATCCTCTGTGCCAAAGCAGATGAGATCACTATGGAAAGATCAAAGCAGATCATTATCATTCATGGTTGTTTTGCCTCTTGGTTCTTCTGATCAACACATTCCATCTTTCCTGTGTGATTTATCTACACTGCTTACTTGCCCTGTTGTCAGAATGGGCAGGCAACCATTGCTGAACAGCAGAAATGGTTGATGCCACTTTCTATTAAACACTTACTCAACATAAAAGTAACATTGGTGTTTTTCTGCCTCATTTCCAAAAGTTCATATTTCCATATTTTGCCAGCTTGGGTGTCTTTGTCCTTTTTGGGTAGTGTACTTTATTTTATTAGAAGATAACCCTTACGGGGTATTGGTGATGGTATTTCACAAACACAGGGATACTCCTTGAATCTAATGTTTACTATAGCTTATAATATTTTTTAGAGCAGGGCTGTCAAACTCCTGGGCCATGGGCCATATGCGTCACGTGCTGGCCATGCCCACGCCCGGTTTAGTGAATGCGAAAAAGTCCCGATATGTCACGTGACCATCGTGACAATGTGAGTTTGACAACCCTGTTTTAGAGTGACTGACACCAGATATGTTTGATGACTCATATAACAGAAATCCAGGTGATGATTAGAATTAGAAATCTGAATTGTTTTTTGGCTATATTTGGTTAAAATAGGATTGAGTATTTTTTAACTCATATATTTTTCCCTGGTGGACCACCATATGATACCATAGTATTAATATACTGGTTTTGGAGGAGGAGTTATATCAATTATATAAAAACGATAATTATTTATTTATTTATTTATTAAATGTATACCCCACCCTTCTCCTGACAAGGACCCAGGGCGGCGCACAGGCAATCTTAAAAAACATACAAAAATACATTATTAAAAACTAATTAAATTATATCTTATAATTATATGTTTTGCAGTACACATTTAGTTGTGTAAATTAGCCAATAAAAGTTCAGATTTTAGGCCAGGTTTGAGTAATAAATATAATAATAATAATAATAATAATAATAATAATAATAATAATAATAATAATAATAATAATAATAATAATAATAATAATAATAATCTTTATTGTCGTTGTAAAAATTACAATGAAATTGGTTTTAACTTCACTGGTGCAAAATTATAACAGAAACAAAAAAGAGAAAAGAAAAAAGAAAAACTAGCATGTGCATGGAGTGATTGCGGTTGAATTTAAAAGTCTCACAGCCCAAGGATAGAAGCTATCTTTAAACCTGTTTGTTCGGCTGGCTATACTTTGATATCTTCTGCCTGATGGTAGAAGTGCAAAGAGATACCAACCAGGATGTGAATCATATTATGATCACATTTTAATCTGAATCAATAACAATTAATTTAACAATTGTTTAACGTAGTCATAAAAATCTACGATACCTGCCATAGATAATTCGTGGCATCTTTTGCAGTGTTAATAAAGAAAATAAGGCAGTTTCACAATACAAGAACAGATGGTGTTTGTTTACATGCTAAGGTAAAAGTAAAGATTCTCTTGATCCAGCTCATCTCCTGGAAGTTATATGCATATGTTCATATCATTTCCCTGGTAACCTTATGGAAGTGCTTGCTATTCGTTCAGGATGCTTTTTAAAAATATATCACGATATCCTCCAGCTCTAAATTTTTTGATAGTCTCCCACCTAAGTGCTAACCAGGTCTTAACTACGCTAGTTTTTCAACACATCAGCTAATAGATACCGCTATGTCATGGAGTTTTGCATGCTATTACATTAAGACAGTGTAAACTCTTCTTCCTTTTCTATGACAATTTCCATGATTACAGTATACATCAAAAGAATCTTTACTTGAAATCCCTGGACACCTCCTAAGTAAATAACTAATAATGGGAAGGAGGTGGGGAGATGGCTAATATTGGGCAACAGAAGATCAGTCTTATATCAACTCCATAGTTTATCCACTTAAACTGCTCCTGTACTGCATTCATGCAACTTGATTCTATGCTGTTTTAACACAACCTTGCTTGGATTGAAACCCTTTGGCAGCAGTTTATAAGATATTTAATTCAAACTATAAGGTGGCAGATCTTCCTACAGTATTGGGCAATACTGCTGTTGCTGTGCCCTCCTGTTTCAGCAACAACCAAATCACTTGCCATCCTCTGGGGTTTAGGTTGGGAAATCTAATAATCATAATCAGTTTATGGCAGTGAACACTGTAATTTCTATATATGATTGTGAGTAACTATCAGTTATAGGTATTACCATTTAATCCAGCTTGGCTAAAAAGAGGTGAATCATTGCTGCCCATATTAACCATGCACTCAACAGCAATGCAATATGTAGCATGCTACCTGGACATATGTTCCATCTATTTTCTACCTGTACTAGACCAGATAGTGGTAGCTAATTAGCTCTACATACAGTGTCTTTCTAGGTTCTCACCCTTGTTTCTCACCATAATGGTCTATTGCTAATGAGGAAATCCTTCGCTTTATTGCTCTCTCCCCTCTACTGTTGCTTAATAAATGAGTAATTTGGTTAATACTAAATACCATGTCAATCTAACTCACCAGAAGCAAGAATAATTGAAATTTTCTTACTCCCAAAGCACAGCTGTAAATATTAATTGAACAATTTGTTTTGAAGCTCTAACAGAACCTGAAATAAATGTAAGACAAGTTCCAAATCCAGATAATAAGGAAGAAATGAGAGAAATAAACTGTTCAGTAACAGGAAGACCAGCTCCAGTAATTACCTGGAAGATGAAGAATCTTCTTCAGATAAAGCCAAAATCACATATGATTCCACACTCGAATAAGACAGTAACTGTTATCAGCACGTTTACTCAAGTCTTGTCCAAGACAGTCTCAGAAAATTCAGTAACCTGTGTTATTCATCATCCATCTTTAAACACTTCACAAGAGTTGACCTTATTTGAAAACAAGATAACGAAGTGCAAACAAGGTAGGTTTAAAGTCAGAAAATTCCTTTCTTTTCCTTCCCTTCCCTTTTTCCGTTTCCTTTCCCCTTTCCCTGCACCAACTCTCTTATCTCTTGTCTTACCTTAGTTTGTCTTAGAAGTTACCTACTATTTTTCTTTGCAAACATTTTCTTCATGTGCTTATTATTTTATGAGCATATGCAAATGAGCCCAAAGGATGCCAGTCATTTCCTTGATCAAATCTATAATTCTCTAAAGGTGTTTTTTAGAAACTAGACTTGCTAATTTTACAAAAACAAAAAAACCACTTGGAACAAACCTACTTTCCCAGCTTGTTTCTATTACTGATGTATTAGAGATTATAACTTGCAGAATTACTAATTGGCATCTCTAAAGGCACGCCATTTCCATGACTTAGACAAGTAGATAAAGAATACTTATTGTAAAGAATGCATTTTAAAATTGTGTTTCTGTAGAAGTGTATTAAGAAAAACGCTCATTGTATGATTTCTAGACTTTTCCCACAGACATTATCATTACTGCTCCAATTTGATCCATCATCTGTATTAGAAATGTTATATTATGGTTATGCTATTGACAACAGATTTTAGTGCAGTTCTCTGAGCACCTGATCTTTTCTATTTCTTCTTTTATTATTATTTCAACAGCCAATTCTTATTTATTAATTTCTCTTTATAGCCCCAAATAAGCATCAAAGAATTATTATTGCAGCTATCTGTATACCGGTTTCCCTATTTCTCCTGGGATTATTTATCTTTTTCATATACCGGCGAAGAAGACGAACACTAGTAGAAAAAGAGCAAGATTTTCCATACTGGGTAAGTCTCAAATATATCCCATAGTGTCTATGGAACATTTAAATGCCCCAGCACAGTGAGGTTAATTACATTATAGGACATAATTAGAGCTCGACTTCAGTCCTCTATATATTTCAACAACAGATTTTGCTGATCCAGATGAGCCACAAAGTCACAGGATATAGCTGAATATATCTACATATATATGCAGGATCTTCATGAAGGAGATTGGTGAAGGAAGGATAGCCAATGGACAGAAAAGCAAAAATAGAAGCAAATAAAGGGAAGGCAGATCTAGACTTTCAATATTGCTTTTTAGAGGCATTGAGAAAGGCAGGGTAATTTTTATACAAATACCGTAGCTAATTGGTACACCGGGTAATATGATATAATTGTTGGGGGTAAAATTGACATTTCTACCCATCCAAGCAATAAGAAAAGTGATCTCTATTTCCATGATAATTTTGCCAGCAGAAAAAATAGAATCTGCAAGTGAAGGGATTCCAATCAATAAAGGTCTCAAGCAATATTAGCAGAGTATTTCAAGTTCTGAAAACAACGAGCAGCTTTTTCTCAGCTGAAATTTCGGTTCTAAACAGATTATAATTTTACAGTCTAGAACTTCTCCTTAATTCAGCCTTTAAAATGTGTTATTTTTCTGCCAGGTAATTCCACTTTGTTCTGGAAGAACATTATGTAGAAAAAATGGCTGCACAAAGAAAAAGGGCCGCATGAAATCACTCGCTGAAAGAAAGTTTCTGGACACATGAAACATTTCTCTTTTTTTTAAGTCAAGTTTTTAATTTATATATAAATATTTTGACACATGAAATATTTATATATAAAATATGAAATCATATGACGGAAAGGCATGAACACATAGCTCTGAGGCCTTGCTCTGAGCACAGAGAGGAACAGGCATCCAGCTGGCTGGTTAGCGCCTAAAGGTCGTCTCCTTGCCTTTTAATTCATTTTTCACATTCCTTGCCTCTTTTAAATATTATGTACATTTGTATACTGCTCAGACTCTTTCTGTGAGAGAGATGGGTGATTTCTAAATATGCTAAATAAATAAATAAATAAAAACAATGATAGTTTCCTTATGAATACTCCTTATTCTAGATTTATTTTCCCAAATTAGGTATTGCCTATGTGTTTACAATTAATGTTTATGAGCTGTATTCTGTGTAAGGCGTACTAATAACCAGACATTAAGCTAAATAATATAGTAAGGTTCAATAAAAATATTTATTTGGAAATTAAACTATTGTTTTAGTTACTACTTATTCTATTCCTTTCAGCAATTGGTATTGGGAAATTGTAATTTCTAAATAATTTTATTTATGGCAACTGAAATGATCCTTAAGGTAAAAATAACAATAGCACAGTAATACAACTTTGCCAAAGATACAATTCCAATTCCATTACAGAATTGTAAATGATGATTTACGGTATGTTAAATTTTGAAATAAAAAATAAAATGCAAACAACAGAAACACACATACACACAATTACGAGTTTAAGAATATAACAATGTCACTGTTGAAATATATTAATTATATCAATAGAGACCACTTGAAAGCTGAACTGATTCAGAATGTGATGGGCAAATAGTTATGGATGTCCCTCCATGTGTTATAAAATATTTCTGCTAAGTGAAGTGTACTTAGGTGAAATTCAAGGTGCTGTTTGTTATCTATAAAGCTTGAATGGCTTCTGGGCCTGAATATTTGTATTCTTGCTTATCTTCAACTATGTCTATGTACCTGACAAATTATGACAGGATTGACATGTTTTGGATCCCTCATTTCATTTCATTTTCATTTTATTTGATTTATATACCGCCCTATTTTCACCTAAAAGGGACTCAGGGCGGTGCACAGAAAGATAAAAACCAACAATACATACAAAATATAAAAGACAATTAAATTATTAAATCTGTGCTAAAATTTAGATAATATAAAATTAAAACCAATTAATATCAAAATTTAAAATTATTCCCTTAGTCCAGGGATGTCCAAACTTGGGAACTTTAAGACTTGTGGACTTCAACTCCACAAGTCTTAAAGTTCCCAAGTTTGGACATCCCTGCCTTAGTCTATGTCAGGCCGGCTAGATGAAAGAAATGTGCGTTTAACATCCGACGGAAGAGGCGTAGGTCCATGATGGTACGGATATCGGGGGGCAGGTTGTTCCAGAGTGCCGGACCCGCCACAGAGAAGGCTCTTCCCCTGGGAGTCGCCAGCCGGCATTGACCGGCTGACGGCACCCTGAGGAGGCCCACTCTGTGGGAACGGACAGGTCGAAGGGAGGATCCCTGACTATTAATTAATGTTACATCACAGAGCCCCATTTGCTCTCTTCTCAAGCTCCATTGGCCCTCACCCTGCATTATTCAAGACAGTCTTAAATGCTTCACTCCTTCCATAGGTACTAGGCTTGGATATTGTGTGAATGTACCATTAGATCAGAGTGATTTATTTGAGTTATCTCTTCACACAGGAAGGCGTTTTTAATGCTTGTAAGCTATCCAGAGTTTTGTCAATGTGGCAGCCACAGAAACAGAATGAATGAATGTTATCCATTGTCCCTCATAAGTAGTGTGTGAGATACTAAAGTCAAACTAATGAATCAGTAATTTTTTACTGTTATGATCACTTCTGTTATTGGGTGAAATTTATCATTGTTTTTAACTTTTCTTTATTGTAAACTATTGAAAAACCTTATAGGCAGTATAGTAAATGTTATGGTATTAATAAATAAAATAATAAACATATACATATTTTTAAAATTACTTATACAGTTTAGATGTGTATATGACATAGCTGAATAAATGGAAAACATCAATATTTAAAATGCTACTGCAGCTGCTTTTACTTGTGTCAATCCCCCTTTTTATGCTTATGTTAAAACAGTGATGATGTCTTATGCCCATTGTACCTTTTGGGGGGGAAAAGCATTTGATTTTCATAAAACAAAGAAAACCTATTTGTATGATGAAAGCCTGAGAGTTTTCATTTGAGGCATAAATGACCTGGTTCAAAATATCCTACATTTCAAAGTATTCTATATTATGCGTAGAACATTCTAGAAATGGCTCTAATGCTAGGAAAGGAAGGAGACAGAAGAAGATGACCAACAGCAAGGTAAGTGAATCAGATATAATGGTGGTGAGCACAAAGACCTGAAAGAACAGGTTAGGGACTGTGTCTTAAATGATTTGATAACACATCATTTAAAAAAGAAAATTCTAAGTTTCTGCATGATTCTAAGGCTGGTTCACACCAAACACTAAATTGCAAGCACAGATCAACAGATCAGATCTGCTGTGCTCGCATAATGTGTAATGGAATGTGTGGACGAAGGAACGAGATGCTGCCTAGGAAACCATCAGACAAGAGAGGCAGAAGCCCCCAGTGGCTTAAAGGTCAGAGAAAGAAACTTAGGAAGTTTATCTAATCTATCAAGCGGTTAAAAGTGGCAGCAGGAAATTTCAGAGTTGCAAGATTGATATCAGCTCTCCCAGATAAACCAGATAGGACTAGATGAACTAATGCTACTTTGTTGTAAGTCTACATTAACAGAATCTTTCATTCCTTGCTTAGTGTTTACTTTGTTTACAGTTCACAATTGTAATTCACAGTTATAACAATGATTTACCACCAATCTTCACATTTATGACTTCTACAGGCTATGCTCCAATCACATGCAATGGGAAACTAGCACCAATTTGCAGCATCAGTCAGCAGGTTCTCCAGATCTGTGCCTTTTCTTCTCCTCCCTCTTTTGCCTCTTCTCTCTCCTGAGTTGAAGTGAAGTCCCTGTCCTGTGGAAGAGCATCCCTCTCAAATCAATGCAGATCCAGTCTTGCTGTTCTTTTGGAAAGCTATGAAAACCTGGCCCTGGACACTGTGTCTTGTAACTTCCCTTGGGCTGCCTTACATGGTACTGTCAGTTTCCCTAGTAAGGGTATTATGTTTTTTAATATTTGATTCTGTTTTAGCTATTATCATGTGCATTGCCTAAGTTGCTTTGGCAGTTGAGGCACCTAAGCAATGGATGAAAAAAAAAAGAAATAAATGGATAAATAAATAAAGTCTCCCATCAAACTTTTCTTTTTACTGTACACTTCCTCACTTGAGTTCTGAAGGTTCTTCCCCCCCCCCCCACAAAAAAAATCCAACCTGAGCTTACATGAAAGAGAAATGCAGATGATTACAAATAGCATATTTGAAGAAATTCATACCAATTCCACACAATCCTTTCAAGTGGTTTCCCGACCCCCCCTTAGGCTTTCATTTAAAAACAATAGAGAGGCTACAGAGATAATTGCAGGATTCACTAAGGAAGGCATTTCTGACAGCATTCAAGAGATAGAAGTAGAACCAGCACAAACTGTTCCTTCTCACCTCCTGCTCCATCTCTGGTAAAATCATCATGGTCAACATTTGCAACAACAGTTTTAAGATACAAAAAATAGGAACGCTACCCTATTTCCTTCTGCTAGGTATTGTAAGGTTTTTGAATTCAGCTCAGAATCTGATCGTTCTAATGAAGCTCTGAACACTAGGCTACTGATAATCGGTTTTTATTTTCTGCAGAAAGCAAAAAGACTTGACGGCATTTTTGTCTCCCCCCCTCTCCCCCTTAACAGAGCAGGCATAGAGAGAGAGAGAAACAGACGCGAGGCTCACTGTCCGTGGAAAAAAACTTTTTGTCAAACTTTTTATGGTCTTACACAGCTTGTACAGATCATCATAGTGTTGGAAACTTCATTTCATGTTAAGCAAACATGATTTTTCTCAGTGCACTGAAAACAATAGAACTTAAAAGAGGAAAGAAATACATTTTCTTGCACATAAGACAGAGCTTTGTTAGGGAATGCTGAACACACATTTCAAGTTACAAGCAAGGTTGCTTGGCATAATCCACTTTTTTGCTTTTCATAAGTAGTTACTTTCCTAGGCTAAACTTGGCAATTTGCCGAGAAGTTTTATCTATGAAGTTGGCACATTAGGTTACAATGGAGCTTCTCTCAACAACAATTTAACAAAAGCTGAATTAGGTTACACTCTGTGTATGCTCTAATCCTTCAGGGGTCATTTCAGTATTATTTATCAGGGTTCAAGATTATCTGTGCACTACAGCAAGTTCACCAACAATCCCAGGAGCTGCAGGGATTCTACTTTAGCGCTGCAGCTACATTTGGAATAATACCCATCAGCCCATAGTTCTTAAAATCAGACAGTCATGACCTCTTAAATAAAGGCCTTCACATACCTTTTTAGTATTGGGGATTCCACCTAGGGAATTACTAGGGAATTTCAAACCAGTACAGAAAAGTATTAATACTGGTAGCCTTCAACTTGTGACCACAATTGAGCCCAAAATTTCTGTTGCTCAATGAGTCAGTTTTGCCCTATTTTACAAACTTTCTTGCTACAGGTATTAAGTAATCACTGCTGTTATTAAGTTAGTAATATGATTGTTAAGTGTAATCTGGCTTCCCCATTCATTTTGCTTGCTAGCAGGTTGATCCCAGGACACTTCAACCATCATAAATATGAGTCAGTTGCCAAATGTCTGAATCTTGATCACATGGTCATTGTAATGCTGCAAGGGTCGTAAGTGTGAAAAATAATCATAAGTCACTTTTACTGTGCTGTTGTAACTTTGAAAGGTCACGAAATGAACTGTTGTAAATCGAGGACTATCTGTAATCTCATAAATCATTGATATATTACAATCTTTGATGCCCCCATAAGGTAAGTTAACTAAACAATAGACAAACCCTAATATCTTACCTTGAAGGGAGATAACTGTAATGCTACTACTGTAATGCTCTCTACATGGGGCTCCCCTTGAGGTGCACCCGAAGACTGCAGCTTGTCCAGAATGCAGCCGCGCGGGCAATTATGGGAACCTCTAGGTTTTCCCATGTAACACCACTCCTGCGTGAGCTGCATTGGCTGCCTGTCGTCTTTCGGGTGCGCTTCAAGGTGTTGGTTATCATCTTCAAAGCGCTCCATGGCACGGGACCTAGCTATCTGCGGGATCGCATCCTGTCCCATACATCCCTGCGGCCGATTCGCTCCCACAGAGAGGGACTTCTCCGGGTGCCATCCACTAGGCTATGCCAGCGGGCGACGCCCAGGGGAAGGGCCTTCTCTGTGGCGGGCCCGACTCTCTGGAACGACCTTGCCCCCGAAATTAGAACAACTATGGACTTCCACTCCTTCCGTCAAAAACTAAAAACGCACTTTTTCTGCCTGGCCGGCTTGGGGTAACTGAATTGCTCTATTAGGGGTTTTAGGGGTCTAATTTTAGTTGGTCTGGGTTTTTAGCGCAGGGTTAAGTTTAATTCATTTTAAATTGTATTTATGCTTGTGTTTTTATATATGTATTTTTAAATCCCCTGTGCAACGCCTCGAGTCCCTTCGGGGAGAGAGAGCGGTCCATAAATTAAAATTATTATTATTATTATTATTATTATTATTATTATTATTATTATTATTATTATTACCTTATAAAGTAATTTCCTCTGGAAGTTTATTTGTTTCCTGCCTTTATTATTTTTATAATAAGCTAAGTGCCAAACGTACCCTAATACTTGTTCTGCCTCCTACTCCATTTTCCCCACAACAATCCTGGAGGTGGTTTGGGGTGAGAGAGAGTGATTGGCCCAAGGTGACCCAGCTTTTTTTCCATGCAAAATGGAACTAGAACTCACAGTCTCCTAGTTTCCACTGGGAGGTACATTAATCACTAGACCAGTGATGGCTGACCTTTTTTGGCTCGTGTGCCAAAAGCGGGGGGAGCGCAGGGGGGTGGGTCGTATGTGGCGTGCCACACCCATAATGCTATGTGCGCGACTTCCTGCTTTTGGCATGCTTTTTTCGCCCTCCCCAGGCTCCAGAGGCTTTCTAGGAACCTGGGGAGGGTGAAAACAGCCTCCCCTGCACCTCCAGAGGCTTCAGGAGCTTTCCTGAAGCCTCCAGAGGGTGAAAAACGGCCTCAAAAGAAGGCCTAAATCAGCTGGCCAGCGCACACATGCGCGCTGGAGCTGACAGGGCAACGCCTCACGTGCCCTAAGAAATGGCTCCGAGTGCCACCTGTGGCACCCGTGCCATAGTTTCGCCATCACTGCACTAGACCAAACTGCCTTGCTTTGAGGGCATAACAGATTAACGCATTTAATTTGCCACCATACAATGCAATCCCAAACACATACAAATACACAATCTATGAAGAAATTATCTTTTAAGGACATAACTCTGCATTTTTCTTTTACCCAAAGGTGCTATTTTAAAAGGCAGCTGGAGTTTTTTTCCCCTTGAAGATGTTTTACTTCTCATCCAAAAACCTTCTTCAGTTCTGAAGATATTTTTGTTACATACTTGTTTTTCCAGTTAGGGAAAGGTGTTTATGAAAATTTCTGTTCAGCTGACTAGCTGTTCTTAATGTTGGGTCACAAGTGTTTGAAGTTGCTGTCAAATCTTAATTATGTATTACTGCTAATATTTTCTCAAGTAATCAGAATATCTGCAAGTTATCGGTCTTGTACTTTATTAACAAGTACAGTAACTCTTTCTTAATGGTAAGATCGTATGCTGCCATCTAGTGTTGAAATCACTCTGCCCGCATCATTATTCAAAACATACTTGGAGTTTGATAGAAATGGGAAGTTATATTCTTATCTAATCCCCCCCTCCCCATTATATATCAATTAACAGTTCAAGAGACATAATATATATATAGATGTGTGTTAGAGATACTGGTGTGTATACTGGTGTGTATATGGAAAAACAAAGAAACACAAGAGAAACAGGCTCATTTCTTATCTTTAAAAATGCATGAAAACATAATTTAAAATGATACAACATCCTGAATATCTTTGCTGGCTAAAATAAACTAATACTGTAAATTTTTTAAAAGCAACTTTTTCAAGTTTTAGTCACTAAAATATAGGGAAATACATTCTTTCAAAGTTCAGATAACCCATTAAAGCAGGAGTGGACAATTAATAGCGTTGAGACATGTTAGGTCTTTGTCCAATTTTTCAGGTCCAGAATCTAGCAAAATCATACTATTAAAAGTGATGATGTCAGATTAGTTTAAAATCACATGTTTTCAAGATCTTTATTTGTTTTTAAAAGCTCGTTTGCCAGACTTCCTTGACAGATTGCTGTAATAATGTCTGAAAACTACACAGGTGAGCTTGTAATAAATAAATCCTAAATAACTAGAGTAAGTTCCACTAAAGCAGGGGTCTCCAACTTTGCAACTTTAAGTCTGAAGGACTTTGCTGGCTGGAAAATTCTGGGAGCTGAAGTCCTTCAGACTTAAAGTTGCAAAGGTTGGAGACCCCTGCACTAAAGTTCTTAAGATTTAATTAAGATTTTACATACTGGATCAGAATACTGTTCTGCTGCTCCATCTAATGAAACCTGGATTTCTGGAAACAATTTTGCTTGAATCATTTATTGTGTGACTTCATTCAAGAAAGCAAATCTTCCAAATATTTTACATCATAACTATCTATACAATGAGAATCATTCTGGTTTAATTTGTGTACCCGTTGCAGTGTCTGCCAGTTTCTTTTAAAAATCATATCAAAAGTTTAGAAATAGATGACCTTTAAACCTTTGCAAACCTCTTAAAAGTAGTTTGTTCCTGCATTTCTCACTATTAGATGGCAGAGTCGAAAACAATGATTGGTACGTAACTGTTCTTTCCAAACCCTGTTTGTTCCGCTTCATCAGCTTCTTAAAAAGGCTATATATATTTTCAGAAAGAATCTTCAAATAACCCCTGCTCTATGTACTAAGCATATCCTCTCTATCCTACTGCATTGATTGACATTTCTTGATTAGTTTACCCAAATAAATTACCAGTTCAAATGTAGCAATCATTTAACATTTCCAGTAAAGCAGAAATCATACCAGATCTTTTGGTTTTCTAAATAATTTGCAGTTCACAACACAGGTCAACAAGGATTATTTTAGGACAAATTTTTGTAGTTTATTTAAATAAGATTCTTTTTGAGATTTTCAGCTGAGAACATCTATCAAACCAGTTTTAGCAACCAGTTATTGTTCAGATGTTCTGAGTAAAATAATGAATTGAGACCCCTTGGGCATAAGGATTTGAAGGGTAGGAGGAGCATTCCAACTTTTTTTTAAAATCACAGTTCACTGTTTAGTTGGATATAGAAGTCTTGACTGCATTCTCCTTTTCCACACGATTGGAATCTGCAACTTTAAGGTAAGTGTGTGCAGTATCAGGGAAGTCATATTGGTCAATAGGTTGATCAGAAAGAAACTAGGGCTAAGAGCTGCTAAAATATGGGTTTGTGCATAGGAGTGAATGTGTGCATTAGAAATTCTCTCTCACGAGTAAACATGGTTGATATCTTTTATTATATGTGTTTTAAACAAGTAGATTAGAACCATTTCTCTGTTTTGATATTGGTGAACAGCTGATTTTATATTTGTTGATTATAACCATATTGAATCCTAGAACCCTTGTAAAATACAGATCCCTGTTCCCAGAAATTTCTAATTTAAAATACAGTATATAGAGGGGGGAAAAGAACGGATGAATTATATATGAAATTTTAAATGGCTCCGGAATGCCATAAGATAATCTCTTTTACCAACTGTCCTAAGATTAAATGAATCTCTTTTCTATGTCCCAAATATGGTAAATGTACAGAAGGGGTGGTTTTCTTTTGGATGGGGAGGAAATAGATTTCACTATCTATTCTAAGCTATAGTAAGTTTACTCCTGGAAATTTTTTATCGGTTATCACCGGACATTAAAAAACCATATGTATGGAATACATATTTTGAATAGCAACCACAACTAAGTACAGCAGATGGACCACTTTAACATTCCTATTCTGGTTTGGGATGATGCTCCTGTGGTGATCTTTTACCCAATTATATTTCACATCACTTGTTTTGGATAGTGGACTTCAGCTTAGAATTTCAATAAATCGTGACTGGTGAAATTTGATTCTATAGCTTCTATCCTTGGCCCTTGACTATTAACATAGTTAATAGAAAAACTTGTGAATCCAATGTATTCAGGAGATGCTTATTTTTCTACAGTTAGAATTGATGACCCTGTTGAGACCCTGTTGAGACCCTGGTCCAACTTTGGGGTGCTATGGGTCTCCAATGTTGTAAAATATGAACTTTTTACTGGTTTCTCAGAGGGTTTTTAATAACGAAGCAGATCAGGTAATTCAAACACTGGTGTCATAAGCTTGTGAAGATAACTGTATATGTGTTAGAGCAGGGGTCCCCAATCCCTGGGCCGCGGACAGGTGCTGATCCATGGCTTGATAGAAACCGGGCCACAGTGAGTGGCGCAACTCTTAGAAAGGGCCGGAGAGGAGGAGGAGGGAGGAGGGGGCAGCCCCCTGGGTAGAGCACACGCTGGGGGTGGGAGAGTGCAGGCGCGGTCGCTTGCACCATTGGGGGCTAGAGAGGGGTGAGTGAGCTGACTCACCCCCCACATGCGCATGTGCCACCTGTTCCTCCTCCCCTCCACTCCCCCTCTATGCTGGCTGAGCCATGGCCACCGGTCCGCGGAATTTTTTTAACATGAAACCGGTCCCTGGTGCCAAAAAGATTGGGGACCCCTGTGTTAGAGAACATAACCATGCCTTCTGTTTGGTAATGAAAGCAGTGAAGAATGTTTATTTTGCTGTCTGCATTCCATCCTCAAATAGTAATCCAGTAGAACTTTAAATATAAATAATTTCTTCTGTGCAAGTTCTTTGATATTTGCTGTTACAGATATCAAGCTAATTCAATACAATTTAAGGATAAAATGGTGTTGTTTTTTTTTAAATAACAATGTCCAAAATCAGTCTTTCAGTCTTTCAAGGAGATGTAAAGAAGAAACTTTAAGCTTTTATCCTATCAGCTTGACTTCTTAATCCTTTCCAATTGAGAGCTAATTCAAATAGGCCAAGGAGTATTGACTTGAAGCAGTGGGTGAAGTAAAGGGTAAAAGCATCATTATATAGGGGGACATGCTTCCTGCTGCTATTAAAGAAGCAGTGAATGTAACCACAAAACAAAATAAAACATCTGGATCTAGAAGATTGTAATAATTGTTGCCAAATGACAACAGCTCCTTTCTGTTCAAAATGACGGAAAGGATCATAGCAGTCTAATATGTATTCTGGGAAGATACTGATTATTTAGATTTACTGCAGATTGCATTCTGATCTGCTTATACGAAATATTGTCTTTATTAACCTACTGGTTTTAAAAACATACAGATAGATGACTTTTTTTCCTGTTACTCGATCTTTCACCTGCTTTTGATTCCATTAATCACAGTATCTTCTTGCGTAACCCCATGAATTGAGAGTTAATAGTAGTCTCCTATTAAGCCATAGTCACAGTATTGATATTTTATGTTTCTAGTTCCAAACCATTCAGGGTTATCTCAAACTGTGTCCTCAATGACATTGCCCACAGAGGCATTTATTCTCCTGTGGGAAGATTCCCATTTGGTGGGGATCTAGAGATGGGCCTTTTTCATAATACCACTTCTGCCTTGAGATGATGTTCCTGGTACCAATCCTCAATTTTGTTCTTTTTTTTTAAATCCTATCTTATTGGTTTTCTCAGCCATTAATTCTCCTAATCCTACTGTACTTTTGGAATGGATAGACTGCATCCTGCTTTTATTGTGTTCACCTTTTCCAACCTTTTATTGTATTTTAGAATTGCTCTGCAGTTTTTAAACCACCTTGGAACTGTCTAGAATGAAGTAGTATAAATTATTTCTAATAAAGGAGTAACACCAGTAAATGAATAACAAATGTACTTTTATTGGTTTTTCTCTTTTTCCCTACTACTTTTGCTATCTCTTGAGGACACTGGACCTCTTTAAGGCACTTAACTTCATTGTTGCACTGACGTATTTCCATTGACCTTAAAAGCAGGAAAAACCCATTTCTGTTTTTCTTTTGATAAATATTTTTCTTCCACTATTTCTTATTATTCCATTCCCAGTTGCTTCCATCTGTATCCTGTCATTTTTTCCATAGGATGCTTTTTCTTCTGATGTTGTCATTATAACAATCCTTATTTCTCTAAGCCCATTCTTCAAGAATTTGCACAAGCTGAATTACAGGCATATGTTATTTTAGTGGGATTGAGTTATAATCAGAAAGTATCAGTTGTAAGACCTCAAGGTTTCTTTGGCAATTCATTCTCTTTCAGCACTATGCTGAACATTTCTTCTGTTTTTAAAAACAATTTTTCTTCCATTTCTGGAGAGAAATGATTTTTCAGGAAATTTTAAAAACGATGAAATACTAATAGATCTGAAGTGCTTATGTTTATCCTTGAATATTTCTAGATCAATGTTGGAAATTCCAGATGAATTTTCAATGCCTTTTCCGTAACATAATGAATTATCCAGATATTTATACACGATCTGTGCTATCATATGTAATCATATGTCCCTTTCCCTTTTCCCTTGCTTGATATATTTTTTCTATATTCGTAATATCCAAGATATATTGTCCAATTGGTCTGAAATATTAATCTTCCATCTTCCAATTGTCTTCCAATTCTATGCTTTTCACACAGAAACAGAACACACCTTTTGCATAGACAGCCGTTTTGTAATTTGTGGCCATGTCCAGAATAACTAGTATGTATTTCCAGTATGTATGCAAAGATAGAAAATAGATTTCTGTGTACATGCCTGTATTTTGTGTACACATCATCTCCAGCCCTCACTGTCAGTTATTTTTAGGCAAATTAGTATAGGCTATTGCGTTTATGACTGGGCTTTTTTGTACATTTCAACAGCAATTCATAGCCAGATACTTCATATAAAATACCGTTCATTCAGAATCCACTTTAGTCTTAGATAGCCATCCAGTTTCTGGAAAACTGGAATGTTAATCTAACACCTCCCCTTAATTGCCACCAATCCAAAATATTAAACAAATCAAGTATACATATATATTTCATGTGTGCGCGTGCACACACACGCACACACACAATGTGCAGTGTGTATGTGTGTGTATATATCCTTGTTGATACTCTGTTTGATACTTCGCACTGGTGTAATTAAAGTGAACATTAAGGGAAGATATTGTATTAACATTGATATCCACCAGAAACTGGGGTTTGTGTGTGTGTGTGTGTGTGTGTGTGTGTAACTAGGGAAGTCAGGAAATCTTCAGGAATGAAGAAAAGTTTAGCACGGTGCCAAAGTATGCCTTGTACTTCCTCCGCAACTTTAGTCCAGGCTTCCTTTTTTTTCCTCACGACACTTGAGAAGTCTTACAACTTGCAAGAAGATCCTTCTCTGATTCTCATTGTGCCTGAGAACTTTTCCATTGAACTTGATGGTGGGTTCGTGTCCTTTTGCTTTTGTTTTGTTTTTGTTTAGCTTACTGTTTTGTTGGAGATGGTGCTGCGTGCTACTTTTACTATTTTGGTTTTGATTTCTTTCACTGCTGATATGTCCGATCTGAAGTGGACAAAAGTAATCTGGGTCTTTCACGTTGTTTTTCTTTTGGATTTAATCGAATGGTACAAAGTGACTTAGACTTAGACATTGCTGGAGTGATGGTTAATTATTTCATTGTTGATATAGCCTGCTTTTCTTCAAGGTAGGTAAGAGTACATAAATAAGTAAATAAATACGAATTAACAGGGTTGCGCAAATTCTTCAGTAGGCACTTGGCTCACAAATGATGTGCCCCTCTGGATCTGTATCACAAAGCAGCTCCTGGTACTTCAAAGCTTGAGGAAGCTGCTTTAAGGATCTCTTGAAGTTTTTTGGTTGTGTTTGCTTTCCACTGAGGTATTTAATGATGCAAAGTAGCTGTAGAATTAAATCACAATTGAGAAAATTAAAAAATAAAGATTTGAGGGGAACTTTTAATTGTATTAAGAGTTTAAGAATGGAAATGATATTACTGAAGAATGATGATTGATGATGATGATGATAGGAATTGTCTTGTGTTTGGATACAAAACCAACTTGAATTATAGTATTTGGGTTCCCGTTTCTTTTTATCAACTAAAGGCAACTCCATCTCCATCTCCATTGTGCATTTTCCTGTTTTGTATTCATACATACAGATATGCAGACCACTTCAATTAGAAAATCCATCAATCCATGAAAATCACACTTGCTGTTACATGGATTTGAACTGTATATCACTGCAGAAATATGAGAGAAATTGTTGGGTATTCTGTTGTTTCTAATTCTATAAAACAAGCCAGGTGTTCCAGGAGATTTGAACTCTTTATGTGCTTTCATAATGATTTCCATTTCTTCACCATTTTTAATAATGTTTATATGTATGGAATATGTCAGGTAAGATGTCACCTCCTCTCTGCTACTTTCTTAGACTTGGGAAGACACTCTAATTGATACATCATCTTCTTTCATTATATTCAAAATGATTTTTTGGGGTAGAAAAATGCTTTACTAATTTGTTTTTCCTTTGCTATTCTAGAGAATGAAGGGTATTTATACTATATGGACTTTGCAGTATCTGACTTTGTGCATAATAACTGTAGTCTGTTCCACAAATGGTACGTCCATCTTGAGAAGTATAATTCATTACCACCACAGTCATATTATTTCCTACAGTTTCTTTCTTTCTTTCTTTCTTTCTTTCTTTCTTTCTTTCTTTCTTTCTTTCTTTCTTTCTTTCTTTCTTTCTTTCTTTCTTGCTTGCTTGCTTGCTTGCTTTCTCTCTCTCTCTCTCTCTCTCTCTCTCTCTCTCTCTGTCTGTCTGTCTCGTTTGTTTTTGATTTTGGAAGTCATTTCAAATTGTTGTTTTCAGGTTCTTCATTAACTTAGAAATTAGATTCTGGGACACGTGGATAATTAGGGGAAATCATCTTTTCTTCAACCTGCACGGTGTATCATAAGTTACTGACTGCTACACAATCTTCAAAATATTTATAACTACTCTCATGCTTAACAGTTGTCAAGGTGTTATTTTCTTCAAATGATTTGTTCCTTTTTTCTTCAAATGTATCTTATCTAGTTATGGCTAAATACTTCAATTTTTAATTTCATCAGTCCAAAGCCTCTTGTACCAAAACATTTCAGAGTTATCAATGTTTTGTTTTGCATATTTTGTGATGATGTCAGAAAAGACTTCCTGTTGATGATTCTTTCACACCATTATTGCTGTACAAGCAATGCCATTTCTTAATAGTGCTTCTCACATCTGAAATGGCTAGTTGGCAGAATTTTGAATTTAACCTTTCTGTGCTTTATAAAAGTGGAATAATTATCTTCAGATGCTAAGAGATGTTCAAAGAAAGCCATGGCTATTAAAAGTAGACAGCTGCCTAATACTGACTTTGTGAGAGCATAGGTATGAAATTTGATATGTCACTATTCACACACTATGAACTTGCATCATTTCCATGATATTTTATTATAGTTTATTGTTTATAGCATGAGTAGTCTGAAACTTTCAACCTGCAGATGAAAGGAATGTAGATGACCATACTGTGACATATAGTAATGAAATAAAATGATTGGTAGTTTACAAAAGAATGTGCACAATAAAGAGGTTACAAAAGGTGTTGATCATGTGATTGCATCTTAAAAATGGAAGATTTCTAGGATATTTCGTCTAACCAGACTTCTCTGGGATTTATTTGGCTAAAGTTGTGTCTAGACTTGTTGACGTGTCAGAGTATTTTTAAATTTAAGCACTTGCAATGTGAATTCACCACAGATATGGTAAGCAATGGGCAATATATTCATTTATACAAGTTGGTTGGCCTGGGATGGAGCAGTGCATCATTGCTTCTTCACCCATTTCATTCAACAATCTTTAATTTAGCCTACATAACATAGATTGACATGAAATGAATGAATGAAATTTTTATTTGTATATCGCTCCCTCTCCCCGAAGGGACTCGGGGCGGTGCACAGGGGATAATAAAACATACAAATATACAACAATATAAATATCTAAAATCAGATTAAACTACTATAACCCTGCGCTAAAACCTAAAATCCTAAAACTCTAAAAAACCCTAAAAACCCAATTAAGAATTTAAATATACAGACTGTATTAAATATACAAATATACATATGCAGAGTACAGCTGTGATTGATTTACATTTCAGTTATTTAAACCCTAATTTTCTCTGGTGCTAAGAGAAGCCTAAAAGCAGTCAGGTCGAAAAAAGATCCTAGATTAGTCTGCGTCTACTAAACTTTAGGGAGATTCTCCATTTTAAGATCTGTTCAGCGAATCAACAATTGTCTTTGCAAGCTAAGTTACAACTGTTCATTCTTTCTATTATTTTGCACCTTACTGTATTAAGTGTTCCATTATTTTATCTCCATTACAAGTGACATGGCCTTCATCTGCATTCCCAGCACATTTATAAATTGAAACCTTCAGAATGATTTTGTTATAAACAGTAAACTAAAAAGCCATGAATGTATGAATGAGGACATTCCAGGTTTTAGAATTATATTATTACAAGTTAAAATAAGACTATAGAAATGCCATAGTGGGTTTAAACATATTTGATTGAAACATAGGAATACCTTTGTAACAATAAGAGCAAATTGATAAGTAAAACTAATAATTCCATAGCCTATAAATAGAGAAGCTATTTCTATGTACAGTATTTGCCTTAACTCTACATGATTGCAGAAATAGCCTATAAATATAAGTTGTAGCCTATAAATAGAGACAATAGCTTCTCTATTTATAAACTAGGGAATACAAGTCAAAATCTAGTAAAAGGTATTTATGGAACAGCTTTCATTATATTGAATTGAAGAAATCATATATTTTAAATGTTGCACAACTAACATTTTTACATTTGCATAGACCACTCAGAATCTTTTCCAGTATATTATTTGTCCTTTGTAATTTTGGAAAGACCTATATACACTATTACTATTACTTTGTCCTGAGAAAAGATAATGAAGATGTTCATCATTTGAGGACAGATAATGAAGAGATAATGAAGATGAAATAAGCTGTTTACTTCTTTGCACAGGCAGTTCTTGTTATCTACCACAGGGGTCTCCAACCTTTGCAACTTTAAGTCTGAAGGACTTCAGACTTAAAGTTGCAAAGGCTGGAGACCCCTGATCTACCAGACATGTAGAGAAGTGTCTAAAATGAGCACAGCAATTTTAAATTTATAAAGGCAACTTACTCAAACGGCTTTTAGGGAGAAAGGATTTTATAAAGACAAATATTTGTTATCTGAAGTACATGTACAATTAGCAATTATGAACTGTTTTGGGTTCTGCCAGATTCGGTAATGACAAGCAATCAAGAAGTGGAATTAGGTGGTGATGTCACTTTGAGATGTACTTTATTACAACAGTCTGATGTTCACCAAGTTACATGGGCAAAAAAAAAGAACGGAAATGTTGAAAACATTGCAACATACGAGAAAAATATAGGTTCAACTGTTTTAAAATACAAAGATCGGATCAATTTTGTAATTTGGAGCCCTGAAGATACTGCTGTTAATTTGTCGAATGTGAGCACAGAAGATAATGGCTGCTACCAGTGTTCATATTTTGCGTTTCCCGAAGAGCCTCTCATGGGACAACCCTGTCTTTCTGTTTATGGTAAGTCTGCCCAAATAAAACCAGCTTCAATAGGGGATTGATGAGGCCTTTGTCTTTAAACGAGGCACTATTACAATAAATCATGTGCTTTATTTGAGGGTGTAGAGCACTAAATTATGCAAGGAAAAAATAATAATCAATAGGCCTCACTCAAGACAAATTTGATAGAATTTTATAGAAATTACACCAGAAAGTCCATATTCATTTTATTTTGCAAATGTTTGGGGTTTTTTTGTTTTGTTTTTTGTTTGGCCACTGCAACAATGCAGTTGATACCTCTTGCAGTAGATCTAATTATTTCCACCCATATAACATAAAGGCAGTTTTTAGTTCCATCCAAAAGTTTAAACCACAATTCCTTGCAGTTAGTTTAAATTAGAAGATATCATGTATAGCACTATATTTGGCATCAACCAAATATTTTGAATAACTGACGCAATCTCTTGGATATAAGAACATAGGAACATAAGAATAGCCTTGCTGGAATAGGCCACAGCCCATCCAGTCCAGCATTCTGTCTCACACAGTGGCTCCCCATTTGCTTCAGGGTCTTCCCAAGCAGATGTCTTCACCTGCTTATGATTCCCTGCAAATGGCATTGAGAAATATCCTGCCTATCTCTCCATCCCAGAGGGTGTCCTTAAGCATCCATAATATTGTCTAACTCTGATATAAATTGAAATACAAAACATTTGGAGAGCAAAAAGGATTATATCTATATTAACAGAATATTATGTTATTGGACACAGGACTGATTTGTATTTTATTGCATAAAATATAAAGAGACCTAATGGTACTTTCTATGATATTTGATGATCTTACCTAGAAATGATTATGTGAATTTTCTAGTCAGAAGTCCACTTCCCATTTGAAAGCATGCATATAATCTAGTTGTTTCCTCATTCATATGTTATTGTTCCCTTGAGCTCCTATACTATATTACAAGAGCCCTATGGAGTGGTATATTAGTCTAAGTGCTATTATTATTGCTATACTAATTAAGTTTTGATCTTGTGATTTGTGTTACAGATGATCTCAAAACATCTATAGACTACAACATCTCTGGTAATCATTTGCATGCCAAGTGTTTAGCAACTGGTTTTCCAAGACCGAATATTTCATGGTTTCCATCAGAAGGTGAAAAGAAAGAAAAGGATATCACAAACCCAAATGGCACATTATCGGTCATAAGCAGCATTTTTGTAAGCAAATCAAATGTTGAACAAGGGCTGACTTGCCACATTTCTCACAGAGGAAAAATGAAAAATATTAAAGTACCAAGAAAAGAAATAGGTAAGTTAATAGAACAGATAGATCCAATAATAGCACTTTTCTAAAACTGATAAAACACTATGTCTGTATGTGGGAGAGTGTTTGAAAATCTTATTTCTGCTAATATTTTTTTTTCCTTATAAAGGAGAATATTTGTAGCTCAGGGTTGACATGAGGAGCCCTTGATGCTCTCTGACCTTGCTTGTTTTCTTGCAGATGTTTCAATACCCAAACTAGCTAATGTCATCAGTGCTAGTAAGGAGTACAGTTTACTATCAATGATGGCTTGCCCTTCTGGTGTTGATGGAGGTGGCCTTAGAGATTCTTTGGTTGGCTGTTTACTGTTTGGCTGTTTGACAGGTTAAATCTCCCAGGTCAGGACACCAATCAGCAGCGAGCATGAAACCTTATGTAGATTCTAGCCAATCCGTGGTGAGCATGAAACCTTATATAGATTCTAGCCAATCCGTGGCGAACATGAAACCTTATGTAGATTCTAGCCAATCCGTCGCAAACATGAAACCTTATGTAGATTCCTGACATACATCTGTACATAACAATGTTCATGATGAAATTCTTTAATTGCACAGCATATAGATAGATTTAACATCTCATCAAACAAAGGTCCCTCACCAATGGCAACTGCAACACACCGTCTTTGTAAGTTCTAATGGAGTGGATTGATGAACAGGAGTTTCGGTAATATAGGTCCCATTATATACTACCAGCTGCAGTAACATTCTCTTTTTTTCCATGCAGATGGTACAAAAAAATCTTTTCCTGTGATACCAGTTGTATTGGCTTTGATTCTTGTGATCCTGGTTATTGTTGTGAGTGTATGCTGCTGGAGACGACAAAGGAAAAAACATAGAGGTAAATTATTCAGTTTTGTAAAACAGAATTTGTCAAACATTTTTATCTTTACTACTTTGCTACTTGATTTCATGTAGTAAATTCTCTTCATATGATTACAGAATATGAGGTTGCTTGGATTATATCAAGCAAATATATTGGTATGGGATAGTTTGCCCCATCCTACTCCCTACATGTGTACTAATATATTAGAAAAGAGCACAATCCATAATACTATATTGGAACAGATGCTAGTTCCACTCAATTGATTTCATTGTTCTCTCTGGTAAACGTTTTTATAGATCTCTAAAAGGCATTTCAACCCCACTGACTGTGATCATTCCAAATAGATAAAACATATAAATCCTTAGGCTACATGTATGCAAGAATTATTTAGAGGCACATTACTTGTACATTCTAGATCCCTACCATATTTGGAAGAACTTAGATCTTGGAGGAGAGAAAATATTGGAGACTGATTTTTTGAAAGGGATGCTAATAAAGATGCCACTGTTGTATAATCATCCAATTTTTTATTTTTGTATCAGCATTATAAAAGTACAGTAGCCACCCCCAGAGCCTCTCTCTCTCTTAACTGACTGTTCCCCAAGCAGCATCTCTTTACCCCATCTCTCAAGTTCATTCCCCACATGCTATTAACATTGGATGACTTTGGACTGGAGGAAAAAGCAGGTTTGAGTCTGATTTGGGCCTTATTAATTAGCAGTTTTGGACCCAATCAATATTTGAATGGAAGATCTACAGGGAATCACAGGGCTGTAGGCTAAACTGGAAAGAAAATTATATGAATGTATGGAAGAAATCACCACAAGATAAATTTGACTGGGGAGAGGTTTTACTTTCAACAGCTGCTTATATAAACATCAGTAAAATAAAAGAAAGGGGCAAGGTTGCATAATCCTCCAGTCCTTCCGACGTGCCCTAAAAAGTTGGCTTTTCCAGCAAGCCGGCCTGGCCTGAATAAAATAAATGATTGATTTAATTGCTAATTTTAATTTAATTTTTAAAGTTTTATTGTAAATGTCAATTGTTGTTTTTTTGGATATTCTATTTAATCTTCCTTTTAACTTTTGTAATATGTGTTTTTTTTATGTTGTATGCCGCCCTGAGTCCTTTGGGAGAAGGGCAGCATATAAATCCAATAAACCTAACCTAACCTAACCTAAACCTAAGGTCAGATTTTTTACTGGAGAAATACATCCTGCTACTGTAATATACAATGCTACTGTTTTGAAAAGATCCCTTTCCATTGTTCTTCAAAGTAAAATGTTTGAGAGTAGAAAGAGCAATTTTTGCAACTGAATTGTAAACCTTAGTGGGCATATTGAATATTCTTCCCAGAATGCTATGACCCTTACAAGGAATGTAAGAAGAAGGAAATGGGTTTTATTAACCTTTCTTCCCATTTTTCTACACTGGTCTCTTTTTTTCAGGTACAAGTCAAAAGCCGTTACAAAAACAAGCAAACCTCCTTGTTGAAGTGAGGGGCGGGGCAGGGGGGGGAAGGATCATTTTAAATTATGGGTGACTTGTTTCTTAGTCCATAAATTACTTACAGCAAGCTGATTTTCAGAGCAAGTGATAGGGTCAAGTGAAGGACATTATCAGGACGACCACGGACCTCCGCTCCTTCCGTCTTAAATTAAAGACTCACTTTTTCTGTCTGGCCGGCCTAGGATGAGTCTCTCTGCCTCTGGGGTTTTATGGGGAATTAGTATTATTTAGTTTTAATGGGAATTTTAGCGCAGGTTATATTTAATTTGTTTTTAGAATTGTTGTATGTATTTGGTTTTTATTCTACCTGTGCACCGCCCCGAGTCCCTGTGGGGAGAGGGTGCGGTTTTATAAATTAAAATTATTATTATTATTATTATTATTATTATTATTATTATTATTATTATTATTATCCATTATGTTCTCCACTGTCCCATTTACAAAGAGATCAGGGCCCAATTATTAATGGCAGATGAATGCAACGGCTCTGACTTTGAAATAATGAACTAACTTCTTGCATATAGGTTTCCAAGTGTCAGCAACCAAATTCCTACTTTTGCTTTGCTGTCATTTAAACTGAGAAAGAAATACTTCCTCTTAGTTGTAATTTTGGTTTTATTTTGTTATAACTTTTTGTAATCTAATATTTTTATTACTCTACCTTAAACTTTCACTGTGTTATTGTTAGTTCATGGCATTCCTATTTTATGACTTGTGGTTACTAAAATAAACTTATTTTCTTACTTACATTCTAGTTGGTGGCTTGTGGGCAACTGTATGTTGGCTTGCAGTGTACTGCATTACATAGGATAACATTAGCATGTTTCAAGTAAAACTGGGGTTTTGCTGTTCTTGTGACATACTAGCCAAAATTCAGCAAAAGAGGCTATTAGCAGGAATGTTACAGATAACCAAAGGCAGTTAAGGTTACTTCTCCTTTATCTGCTACCTTATTAAAAAGAGTTATATGAAAATCTTGATTAACAAAACCATGATGGATGACAGAGGCAAATATATATGGTCTGGATCTGGTGATGACCACAGTATTACAACTCAGAAGGTATGAAGAGGAAGTGGTAAAGGTTTTGAACCGATAAATTCAGTGAAATTAAAAAAAATTGAATACAATGTAGGTGAAAGAAGAAGAAATTGAAAGTTATAGCAAAACTTAAAGAACTTTTAAAAGGTGCTTTGATTTGTAAAACTGAATGCATGCTAGGAAGTGCATGCACATGTTTATTTATGAATAAAATTGTTAGAATATTCAGCTAAAATATTAACAGGTTTTATCTAAATTGTTTTGAATATGTATAAGAGTAAAATCATAGGTCAGTGATAATTGCATAATATGCATGTATATATTCATGCATTTATTAATATAAATTATAGGCATTTAGATTTAGGCAACTACTTCCTGGAAAGCCCAATTTTCCAAACATGTTGCACAACACAATAGCTTAATACACGGGCAGAACAGGAAACAGTATCTATTTATCTATCTACAACAATAAAACTTTTCAGAGCCAAAGTACAAAGTCTTTTGCTGTATGCCCCATAGTCTAGCGAGTAATTCTTTAGCCCAACCTTCACTGATAGATATAATTCCCTAAGGGAAAAACAAATAATATTTGATGTATTCCTTATTTTAATTTATTTAGTCACTCATCTCAAATTCATAACACTGAATGGCTAAGAGCAGTTAAAAGCACTGAAAACAATATATAACAATAGAAATAATGCATACATAATTGACAGCTGAGATAAACAAAAAACAAAATAAAGCAACTTGGTTTACAACAAGTTTTGCTGATCTGCAATCCATATTTAAACTGGGTTTAGATAAAGCCTGGATTGAAGTGAAGAAGAAACCCTCAGATCTGGATGTGCAAAAGGATAGGCTTAACATTGCTATAACTCTACTACAACAATCGCAAATCCACACTTCACTTCTCTCAGCTTGAAGTCTAAGCAGTGCTGGAGTACTTTCCCCTGATTTAATATCCTATTCATTATTTTTATCTTACCTTGTATAGTTTTACCTTTGAACTATTTTAACTAGTACTTTTTTATGCAGGAAAGTACAAGAGTTTCTTTGATGGTGGAGTGTTAAAAAACACATTAAAAAAAAACTTTTTACCATATAGTGTAAGTGTGTCTTCATATGGAAAAGTGCCCATACTGGCAGAATAGTTAATTTTTAGTTTTGCAAATGATTCTTCATTTCTATGTTTTTTGACCATAAATAGATGATGACGATGACGATGACAATGAAAGATTTAGAGAATTTATGAACAAAAAATCATGAGTGATAAGAGGTTCTGAATGTGAGCATTCACAGTACACAGAAAACTGCTAAAATGTGTTTGGAACACCAACTTTTCTTAACTCATAAATTTGATAGCATGTTTGGGGGGATAGAGGTAGTTTGGGAACGTCTGGCTTTTTTTGGAGAGAGATCTTGAAACTCGAAAGGTCATATTTACACAAATGAATGCTTTGACGGGAAGTGCTGGGGTGTGTTTTCCTGCACATTTTTATCTTGAAGCCAAATGCCATTAGGAAAGATAATGCCAATTTCCTTTTATAAACAAAGAAGTCTGATATGAATTTTGAATGTATGATACTTAGATGTTTTTCACATGCTCCTTTCTCCCATTTCTAAGATGCGATTTCTAAGGATTTTATTGCATGGTAACTTCAACTGCCCTGAAAATCAGTTTCCTGTAATTTATGGATGAAGAAACAAGTAATTTAAAATGATCTTTTTTTCCCACCTCACTTCAAAAAGGAGATTTGCTTGTTTTTGTGATGGCTTTTGGCTTGCACCCGACAAATGACAAATGTAGAAAAATGGGAAGGAAGGTTAATAAAACCCATTTCGTGAATGTGTAGAAGGAAGAGGAGATGCTGAGGATTAAATAAGAGGCCAGAGCCATTGATACAAAAGGGAAGGGAAAGAAGCGGAGGAGAAGTGATGCTGTTTTGAAGAACTAGCAACACTTTATGCTCATTCACTTCACTTTCTGCTCAATCTTTGTTATTTTTTTCTTACATAACTTGTAGGGGGTCACAGCATTCTGGGAAGAAATTAAGGTTTACAACTCAGCAAAAATGGCTCTTTCTACTCTCAAACATTTTACTTTGATGGACAATGGAAAGGGACCTTTTCCAAAATGGTAGCATTGTGTAATAAGCAGGATGTACTGGTATTTTTCCAGTAAAAAACCTGACTTTGCCCCCTTTTTTTATTTCACTGATGTTTACATAAGCAGCTATTGAAAGTAAAACCTCTCTCCAGTCAAATTTATATTATGGTACATTCATATAATTTTCTTTCCAGTTTAGCCTACAGCCCAGTGATTCCATGTAGATCTTCCATTCAAATATTTATTGGGTCCAAATCTGCTAATTAACAAAGCACAAACCAGACTCAAACCTGCTTTTTCCTTCAGTTCAAAGTCATCCGGTGTTAATAGCATATGGGGAATGGACTTGAGAGATGGGATAAAGAGATGGTGCTTAGGGAACAGTCAGTTAAGAGACAACAGCTACATAATGGGAGGAGAGAAAGTGGAGCAAGAGGCTTAGCTCCCTGTGTTATTGGATTATAAAGGTGATGGCAGGAGAATTCCACTTTCAGATTTTCAAGATGCTCTTACTGTAGATTTACAATACAGTAGAATTAGCTTATGTGCTTGAGTTTACTTAATGAGCTTGACATCCAGATAGTGCACCATTAATACCATTAAATACCATTGTATTTGGGCTAGAAGGGACTTAAGTTATTAGTAAAATGTAGATTACAGGCTTGTTAGAGTAGATTAGGGCATGAAGAAAGAACAAATACATTTGAAGAAAGAAGTGTTCCCTATCTTGGACATCTATATGATCTCTTCTGGACCCTGATACAGGTGGCCCAAAGGACACAACTCTTTGATCATAATATCACAATTCTATGAAAGCACAGTGTTGCTTGGAATTCTAACTTGAGAACATTTAACACTGCATTTTGTTGTCTCAGTACCTTGCAAACAGAATTCTGACTGATAAAGGTATGTAGAGGCTAAACTAGTGGACAAAACAAAAAAGAAGTGCATGGAAACATTTTTCTGCCATCAACTTAAAAAAAACAACTGATTTGCCAATATAGTAGTATGGTTAATTGCTAATGGTAATATAAAGAAGGAGAGAATTTGAAGGGAGAATTTTGTAGTATAGGCATGATTTAAGATAAAAGAGTGAGCAACGGAGTAGACTGTTTTAAGAGTGAAGGGTATGTAGTTTGTAGAATGTTGTAAATAAAGAGTTAGACTAAAGGCGAGAGATGGGGGACAGGATCCGAAGATAGTAGAGAAGAAGAATGTGGTCTGAGCAAAGATGGAGTTGAGTGGAAGTATATTTAAGACAGAGTTGTTATAGCCCATCTCAGTAAAAGTAGTTTTAATTTTCCTTGGAATTGATTCTTGGTCTGGTCTACCTAATGAGGCTGACAGTCCGACTGGTAGATTGAAAATTTGCTCCCTGGGAGAGACAATTTACTCCCTGGGTGTAATGAATAATGAGTAGGGAAATGAGAGGAAGATACCTGTCATATTATAAAACACAAGCAGCAGAGGTGCATAAGGAAGGTCAGAGGTTTTGTGAAAATTTGAGAGCAAGGCTATTAGGAAGTTGTATAAATGAGGTAGAAAGTGAGTATTGTGGGTAGGATTGTGGTGAGGGTTGATAGATGGATGTTTGGATAATGATTTTCAGGGAGGTAGATTGGATTTAGTGGCCCTACAAAAGTGCTTTGCATATTATGATCAGAACCAGGAAAAACAAATACTGGTAGTACAAAATGCTAGAATCATTGATGAGGGAGGGCAGTATTGAGATAATGATAAGCAAAGAAATATATTTCAGGAAGCACTGGATAGATTATTATAGGAGAAAGAAGACCCACAAATTGGGGAAGATCTGTTCTTTTTAACAAGCTGTTCCAACCATGGGCTAAGATAGCTGAAACATTTGGTACCTCGGAGTTATGTTGTGCTGATGTGGCATTACCCTAGAAGACTATTCAGAAACTAGTCGATCCAAAATGTAATTGCCCATTTATTGACTTTTGTTTGGTGCCAAGGAAACTCAACTGCTGCTTTCTAATTGATATGCTTCTGGGTGAAATTCAAAGTTTTGCTTTGACTTATAAAGCCCTATGTGCTTTCCCCTGAAGTATTTTCAGGACTGCCTTCTCCCACCAGAATTGGCCCACCAATCTGATTTTGAATGTCTTGGGAGGAACGGCTAGTAATTTCCCATTCTTGTGAAGTAGGTGGGCTGAGGATCATAGATGCTATTTTTCAATGGCCGTGTTTTTGCCCTGGCATTGCCTATAGGAATTCAAACTTCATTTTCTGGAGGTATTGAATATAGCACATACTATTTCAGAGAATTTGTGGAAGTTGAAATAAGGTTTGGGTGATAGCATCATAATAGTCTGCAATGTTTGTCTTAGTTTTTACCATGGATAATTTTATTATTGTTCTTTGTCTCTTGATGGTTACATACCATGGAACATGCTGCTCCCTAGAGGGACATTTTGCCCTTTCTTTTCCAGCATTGTGGAAGATGCTGAAAATAACATTTCAGCTAGCTTTTGATTCCTTGCAGTAAAAATAAGCAACATGATTAGTGTTTTAGTATTTTAATGATTCTCTGGAGACACATATTTCTTTTGCTTTTGTTTTATTGATGAGTTTATTTACACTGCTGATTAGGATAGAATAGGAATATTATTAAAAGTAAAGACACTGATAAAAAAAATCATTTGCCACAAGAAATTTAACTGAAATATCAAGGGACAAAAGCTTACAAAAATAAATGAAAAAGATTTAGAAAAGTGAGGAAGCTCCATTTACATTAAACAAGAGGAAAGAAACAAAACACAATTGAAATATATAAACTATGTCTGTTCTCTTCTAGGATTCTAAGGGATTCAACCAGCACCAGTCTACTCTATGGAATTGAAAAACAATCAACCATGCATATTAAGAAGGCAACAACAGTTTAAATGAGTATGCGGTCCAAGTTCTGCTTCTCTACTTGCCTTAAAAATATGCTTACATTTCTCTGTTGACATAGCTGAGCTTTCCACACTATAGTGAAATGGATTGGTTGTTAGCTACCAAATCATCCAGCTAAAAGAAAGATTTCAATAGTGAGTTTTCAGTCATTGTGTTCAGTGGCCGATTGTGATCATCCCTATTCCTAGAGATGTGGAAGAATGTCTAGATTATCAACTCTGGACCACTGATCAGATTCATGCTTGGTAGCTAAAGGAAAGTCTCTTCTTCTCTGCCTTCATCTTCCCATCCATTACAATGTCAAATATAGATTTCCTACAGTTTATAACTGTACAATTTTTAATAGAAAACTTGTTCTATATTTATATTATGGCAGTTCTATCAGGAGTGGTAAAGTCTCAGCGCTTAATTTTATTTGAAGTTGTTTGTGAAAGTTTCTGCATATGTGCATTATTTATAAACAAATGTCCTACAGATATTTCTCACATTATTTTCCTAAACCAGGGATGTCCAAACTTGGGAACTTTAAGACTTGTGGACTTCAACTCCCAGAATTCCCCAGCATAGCTGGCTGGGGAATTCTGGGAGTTGAAGTCCACAAGTCTTAAAGTTCCCAAGTTTGGACATCCCTGTCCTAAACTATTTGTAGAATACTTCTTTATACATATAACCATATAATATAATATTTGAATAAAATACCACATAGTATATGTGCCTATTAGTAACATAGATGTGCTAAATGCACAATAGTCAATCATGCTGCTATTATAATAAGCGGGAGAAAACTGACTAGAGCAGGTCTCATCCATCAGACATAGTTTCCCTTTTATGTAGAGAATTCCAGATATTTTCTGAGGTTGATAATCAATGTTCTGCATAATACAACTTACAGGGTTGTTCTGAATCGAAGAAAGAAACATACTTCACATTTTAGCTAAAGAATAGGTAGCTTTCATTTAGTGATTACAACTTAGACCAGCAACTTAATTGTTCAGTGAGCTGTTCATTAAATGAAACTGCACTGTGATTACAATTTTACTTCACTTTTTGTTGCTTTACAGACCTGCAAGGGTTACTAAAATCTAAATATTGTAATTTTTTAAAATCAGCATCATTATTTGGTATAGTGGTTAAGGTGCTGGCCTAGACACCAGCAGCCTGGGAGTTCTAGTTCCACCTTGGGCATGGAAACTGGCTGGGTGATTTTGGGCCAATCACATGCTCTCAGCACCAGTTACCTCACAGGGTTGTTGTTGTGGGGAAAATAGCAATAGAAATAGCACTTAGACTTATATACCGCTTCACAGGGCTTTACAGTCCTCTCTAAACAGTTTACAGAGTCAGCTTATTGCTCCCAACAATCTGAGTCCTCATTTTTACCCACCTCGGAAGGATGGAAGGCTGAGTCAGCCTTGAGCCTGGTGAGATTTGATCTGCCAAACTTCTGGCAGTCGGTGATTAGCAGAAGTACCTGCTGGAGGAGGAAGGAGCATTAGATATGTTCACTGCTTTGAGTTATCTACAAAGGTGGGATAAAAACTTAGAAAAATAAATAAGTAAATAGCTGTGAATGAGGCATTTCTAAATGAGGCATTTACTAAATGAGGCATTTGCTAAATGAAGATTACCTGAACATTTCCTTACATAATTCAAAGTGCTGACTTTTGTTTGTTTAATAAACAAACAATTCCAAAAATCCTGGATGAACTTGAGACAGTGCTTTCCTGGTTATTATGTTTACGATATTGGGCGATGTCCTGGCTTATTAAATATTGGTTTGTTGAATGAGCTATAATTGATAGATTAACCTAATGCACCAAACCAGACAAACTTCCTTATGGCGTCTCATTAGCTTTGGACATCAACTTACTGACTTTTCCTTGCTATAGAAGTCTACGCCCTCCAAAAAATAAAAAACCAAACTTATGAAAACCAAAATCTAATAGTCCTATTTCTGAAAACCTTCAGGGAATGATATTTGGCTTAGATATCTCTTTGCTATAACTTGATGTTGTAAATCTAGTGCATCTAGGTTCATCTGCTTGCTTTGAATGTATTTTTAGCTTTTAAAATCATTTTAGATTCATCTAGTGCTCTTACTGTGCTGTATTTTATTATATGTAACTATTAATAGCACTGAGTTTATTACTGAGTTTAATATCAGTTCCTATTGCATGTAATAGAAGCAGTTGCACACTCTCACTTTCTTTTCAAAAATGTCACGCTCTATAAAATTTCAGTTTACTGGAAGTGTCTTTAATTATTATTGTTCCATCATATATGCATTGATTTCCAAAATGCAAGATATTTACGACATTACTTTGTACAACTATCAAGATCATTTTCCTAATCTGCGGGACATGGTAAGAAACAGAAAGGATGGTTCATTGAAACTAACTGAAAAGTAATAATAATATTACGATGTTTTAAAAATAAACAATGATTTTCTTAAAAATACTGGAGATGAGCAAGCTATTAATTAAAGTAACATTCCACATTCAAAAGATGGTATTTCCACTGCCGCTTTAAGACCATCAATCAGTTTTAATATCCAGTTTACATTAATTAGTTTTGAGTACTCTCCTACTGCAGTGCTACATGGATATATTATGACTTTCTCTAGAAAAGTATGGTAGACATACACGCATATACTTATATGGAAAGACTAGCTGAATTTACTGAAGAATATTAAATACAAATTATACTTCCTATTAGCTTTTCTTAAATCACAATGGGCAATATAGGAAGAAGGGGAAAAATCGTTGCAGGAGATTATAGATTTAATATTTTTACTGTTTCCATGGGTAGCCATATATTGCAAAAGGTCTTAAAAATTTAGAGATACTTTGAACATTGAGCATACAAATAGTTAAAATATTGCTAATCCATGGAGAAAACAAGTACACATTTATAACAGTAAGCTGAGGTGGTGTTCAGCCGGTTTGGACCGGTTCGCCTGGACTGGTAGCGGAAATCGTGGGTAGGCCTGCCTACCTGCCCCGGCTCTATGCTGTCCTATTTAGGCACATTTGTAAAGCCTGGTGCATGCGCAGAAAGCACACACATGAGAAAAGCACATGCACGGAAGGCTGGGTGCATGAATGGAAGGAGTGAACACACAGCAACCCAGTGGTAACAAAATGTGAAACCCACCACTGACAATAAGCCTATTTGATTTAGCTTAATTTAACAAAATACTTCAATATTTTGAAGTACATATCTGTACAAGTACATAAGCTGTACATATCCACCCCAGACCACCCCAACGATGCCGTCGAGGTGATGTCCCGGTGTTTGGAGGCCGTACGGATTTGGCTGGGTAGAACAAACTCAAGCTCAACCGTCCAAGACCGAGTGGCTGTGGTTTCCGGCATCCCGGTTCAGGCAGATTACTCCAACTCTGGCCATTGGGGGTGAAACACCGGCCGCCATGGAGAGGGCGCTGTTAAGTCCTCAGGTCTACGACAGAGCCAGCAAGTCTGGTAAACTCTGAGTCACCGCATTCCGGAACGGAGCCGGCAGCTGCGTCTGATTGGCTAAGACACAGCTGGCCGGATTTTGTCTAGAAAATAGATACAATGTTGCAGCTTGCTTGCTAAAAGGTTTCCTGCCTTAAAGCTGTATATAAGCAGCAGTCAGACAGGGAAACCTTGCCAGTAATGATCCTAGTGTCTTGTAAATAGTTGTGAATAAATGTTCCTGTTGTTTGACCATGCCAGAGTCGGAATCCTTTGTCTAATCCAACAGGCGCACAATTTGGGTGTCCTCCTGGATTCCCAGCTGTCCATGGAGGACCATGTGGCGGCCGTGGCCAGGGGGGCGTTTCATCAGGTACGCCTGATGCACCAATTGCGCCCCTTACTGGACTGGGCTGCCATTCGCACAGTCACTCAGGCACTCGTGACATCCTGACTCGACTACTGCAATGCTCTCTACATGGGGCTTCCCTTGAGATGCACTCGAAAGCTACAATTAGTTCAGAATGCAGCCGCGCGGGTGATTACGGGAGCTTCGAGGCACTCCCATATTACACCGATCCTGCGCGAGCTGCACTGGCTTCCTGTGGTCTTTTGGGTGCGCTTCAAGGTTTTGACGACCATCTTCAAAGCGCTCCATGGCTCGGGACCTAGTTATGTGCGAGACCGTCTCCTGCCCCATACATCCCTCAGACCGATACGCTCCCACAGAGAGGGCCTTCTCAGAGTGCCGTCGGCCGGTCAATGCCGACTGGCGACACCCAGGGGAAGGGCCTTCTCTGTGGCGGGCCCTGCCCTATGGAACGACCTACCCCCAGAACTCCGTACCATCATTGACCTCCGCCTCTTCCGCCAGTGTTTAAAAACACATCTCTTTCATCAAGCCGGCCTAACATAGCCTCCGCTGGGACTAATGTAGATAGTTTTAATTGGGGATTTTAATTGGTTTTAGCGCAGGACTGATATTTAATAGGTTTTTAAATTTTTTTGTATTATTTTGTATGTATTTTAAATTCCTGTGCGCCGCCCTGGGTCCTTTTGGAGAAGGGCGGGATATAAATCAAATAAATAAATAATAAATAAATAAATAATACTGTTGTTAGAATGTTTATCTAGAATTAGAAACAAACTATCCTACCATCCTACTATCTTGCATGTCCTACTGAGGAAATGTACTGCGGTTAAGTTAATGGAATAAATCAATCATTGTTCTTTTAAATCACACCAGTTTGTATAAATGGGTTGAAGTAATAAAGGCAGGAAGTTGTGAATTTTGTATAAATTATTTCCATTTCCTGACCCAGATCTGGAGACAGGTTTTTGTCAATGTCATTCTGGGTATACCACATTTTTATTTGCAAAAGTGGAACACAAACACACAACAAATATTTTTCATTGATGTGTTTTAGAATTCCGTCCATAAAACTGTTCAGGATTTGCATCGTATGTCAACTCTATTTAAAAAATCTCCGTCACAAGATGAATTTTGCTTTACTTCTCTGCTTGCTACATGCCAAGGATTCTAGAATATTTTGCATCACCTTGCTAGCTCCAGGATTGAAGTCCCTGTATGCAATAGTATACATCAAACATGCAAATGAAAGTTCTGCAACATTTCATTATGTTAGCTGACATTGTAAAAAATTATCTATTTTTTAAATAAGAAGGTGAAATACAAAATAAATGAAAAAATATGTAAAAAACATGTGAAAAATTCTATATTTACAGAAAAAAATCCACAAAATTGAAGCTATTCCTGGTATCTATTTTCCAGAGAACTGATCCAGAAAAATACGTACAAAAATGATTTCAAATAATCAAATTCAAAGCAAATATCTTTTGAAAGCAAAAGGAAAAATAGACAAATTGTTATCCAACTAATGCCAGAATAAGCAAACGTTTTGGAATTAAGCAATAAAGTAAATTAAGTAAAAAGAGTCCAAGATGCAATTGCTTGCTATCCTTCCTCTCTATGAATGGTAAGGCAGAGAAATCACTCTCTCTCAAGAAAGTTATGTTTTGGAAAGATTGGATTTCCACAAGTAAACTATTCTTCCATTCCACAACTGCTACAAATCTTTGAGATTCTGCCCTGCTCGGTAAAATAGTAACAGAATTCTCTTTTTCCATATTCTGATCATGACATTTACAAATTTAGGCATGCAGAAACCTTGGGTTATATTTTCCTCTCAAGGCAGAGCCAGTGTTATTTCAGCACAACATATTTTAGGCACAGATGTTAGAATAGGATAGGACAGGACAGGACAGGATAGGATAGAATGGGATGGGATGGGTTAGGTAGGACAGGACAGGACAGGACAAGTCAGAATAGAATCATAGGGCTGGAAGGGACCTTGTAAATCTTTTAATCCAATCCATTAGTCCAACTATTTTTGCAGAACTGCTTTTTAATGCAGCTGTTTACAGACCAGTAAAAGTTGCTATTTTTACAAAAGAACTTATTTTCACCTCTTGGAGAGGTTAACCACTCTCACATCATGTGCAAGAATTTTAAAAAGAACAACCAAAAGCAAAACTTGGGAAGTAATCAACTCTGTACATTTCATGCACTTTGGAATTTGTTCTTCTTTTCAGACTTGTGAAGCAGAAGATTTTCTCAGCATTTTTGCTGGACCCTGGGTGCCAAAGTTCATGTGAAATTTGCACTCATTTTGGCTTCTTTCCTATATATGTTTTTTTTCAGAGCAAATAGCAACAGATATGAACAGGAATCATGTCATTAAGAAAACATGCCTAGGGCATAATTCCTTTTAGGGCACAAATAAAATTTGGGGCCATTTTATGTTGTTGTTGGGCTTGAAATATACTACAAATTTGCAGCAGTATATTGAAGTAAAAAAGCTTAAAATAGAGGAATGGCATGTTTCTAGTCTGTGAGTTTTCCTCCTGAGCATTGCCCTGAGTAGTTTCCATTTTTAGAAGCCTAGCAAGTCATGGGAAATATCCTCCCACTTGTAACAACAGAACGACTCTATCAGGTTTCAGAAAAATGTCTTCCATTTCATTCATAGCAATTTAATGTTAACTTACAGCTGATTATACATTTGAGTGTTCCTTTGGAGAGCTATCTTCAAATTTTAGTAAGGAGTTGGAGATTTCTGAATTATTTGCTGTCACCTAATGGCAGATAGAATTTTGCAGCCTAAATCTGAATCTATCTATTGGAATAGAATAGATAGAATAGAATAGAATAGAACAGAACAGAACAGAACAGAACAGAACACAATACAATACAATACAATACAATACAATACAATACAATACAATACAATACAATACAATACAATACAATGTTTGGCAGTTTGGTAATTTCTTGATTGGGGGTTTGATATTAACCTTGCATTTAATCTACATTATGATGATCTGGATGCTGATTGCTTGTGCAGAGGTGGTTCTGTCCACACTGTTCCTTTTTAGACTGGGTGATAGTCTCTATTGCATAGTGTATAGATGTTAATGTCTATGTGCCTATTGGTGGCTGATTTATCAGGGTGCCAGGCTTCTAGAAATTCCCTAGCAATTGGTCTTTCGTCAGGTATAACCAAACAGTAAACAGCCCAACCAAAGAATCTCTACATTTCACCAGTTACATCATCAAATTAGCTTTACATATTAGCACCTAAGAAAAACATTAAAATGCTGAAAATAGTAAAGCTATTTTCAGCATTTTAATGTTTTTCTTAGGTGCTAATATTCTAGTATATATTTTAATTCCACTCTTCAACATATATTATGAAGTGGAGGAAAATAAAATTGCCTGAGGAAGAGACAAGCAAGGCCAGGAGACAAATACAAAAGAGAAAAGAGAAAGAAGGCAGGAAAAAAAAGTTGCCTGGGTTTAGAGAATTACTATGAATGATTGCATAGTAATAAAGAGATTAAGAAAACATTTACCATATAAGAGCACTCAAGGATAAATCTAAAGATAAGGGAGATTTTCCATTTATGGGGCTCCACAAAATCTGGCTTAGATCTTTAGTCACAGAGAACCAGAAACAGTTTCTCTCTTTAATAACTATAGTCTCTTTAAATTCATCTGCTTCTAGTTTGCAATTGCCCCCTTCCTGAAATTCACAAGTTGTTATTTTGTCAGAGAAAAGTTTCCTCTTTCTTTTGGGTACATAAATACCTTCAGTATTTAAAGCAGAAGATCATTCAGTTCCAGTTCCAGTTCCAGTTCCAATTATTATATTATTAGTGAAAATGTGCTATATTCCTAATTGGTTTATTGGTTTCTTCTTCATGTCTTGGTTGTAGCAGAAAAAAGAAAGTGAATTCAATGAACACTAAGCTGGATGATCAAGGCTCTTTGTATTCTCATGGTCAGTTTCCTGAGGCTGAAGAGGCATTTGCTGATTTTATGTGCTTATTATATACCCATGTTTTCCCGAAAATAAGACCAGATCTTATTTTCTTTTGGGCCCCAATATAAGCACTAGGGCTTTTTTGGGGGAGGTGTCTTATTTTTTCCCCAATGTACGGCCCCCCACTTCTTCTGTTTGCTTGCGGCAGGTAAAGAGGCCGCATGGTGGGGGAGTATAGCTGCCCCATGCATCCCGCACCAGTTTATCTCAGGGCTTCCGTAGCCAGGCCATCCATGTACCGACACCTGCTTTGTCTCATGGCTGCTTCACCAGCACACTGTTCGGCCTCCTGCTCCATTGCAGCTACAAGCAAGCCAAAGAAGAGAGCCAACGGCCACGTTGTCTCCTGCTGCACGTGGCTGCCGGTGTTGCTGCCACGAGACAGGTGTCAGGGGATGGATGGCCTGGCTGCAGGGGCTCTGAGGTAAGCTGGGTGCAGGGCACATAGAGTAGTTTCCCCCTGCCTTGCCTCATGACCGCAGCTCGGCAAGCAACCAGATGGAATGGGCTCCCAGCTAGCTGTTCAGGTTCTTAAGTAAAGCTTATTGGGTGTGTGTTAAGGCTTATATTAGGTACACATGTAAAAACCCTGCTGGTGCTTATTTTTGGGATAGGTCTTATTTTCAGGGAAAATAATTTTCAGGTAACTTCAACAATGAAAAATATTTAATTAATAAATGCAGAATATTTGAATATTAAGCTTAATAGAGACAAACCTGTATCTTTTGCTAGTTATCCACCTCAACTTTAATCCACACTTATACCAAACTATATTTCACACATTAAAATTGGTAAAACTGGTAACAAACACAAAACTTACTTGAGATGGATCAAATGTTACCTTGCCACAGAATTCTCTAGAAAAACTGGTACCTTATGTATCTATGTGTAAATATTTACAACAGCATTATGTAACAGTTTATTTATTAACTGACAAATTCTTGAGCATTGAGATCCAAATACTAAACATTTGTGATAGATTAACATGAAACTGAAATACTCCTATAACTGCAGGGGATGAGTTTTATGCTTAGGATAAGACAGGCTAAAGATAGGTTCCATAAGTGGCAGAAGCCAACCTTCATAATGAATTATGAGAAATGAGTGAAAGAAAGGTTAATAAAATTAGTTTCCGTGAACATATACTGTATGATAGGTATACCTAGAAGACTTTGCAGTGAGTTATTGAGGGTTTTAAACAATAAAATCATATAACTGAAATGCTGGAAGGAAATATATTTTTTATCAACAGAAACAGCCACAATATATTTGATAAACACAATTTTGCTTTACATTCATTTACATTAATTTAATTTAATTTAATTTAGTTTTATTATTTATAATTGTTATATATGTATATGCTCTTAAATTCTTGTACACCGCCCCGAGTCTCTTCGGAGAGAGGGGGCGGTCAATAAATCCAAATAAATAAATAATAAATTCTCCAAAAGACTGTTCTTTCTAAAGCTATCTGCTTACTATTTAAAAGCAGTAATAATTTTTTCTTGTAATTTGAAAATGTATATTCATCAGTATGTCGGATCTTTAAACTAGATTCTTGGAGTTATATAAATATGAAATATCATAGTGGACGAGGTCAGAGTGAGATGTCAATTCTTTGAACTTTATGTGTAATTCAAGAATATTTACTATTACATACACAATTATATATGGTTTTTAGAGGATGGTAGATCGGGGAAGACTAGCTTAGCATTATGATGACATAAACATTTATTGGCTGAAGATAAATAGTGACATAACTGATTGTTAGGTAATTTTGACATGAAAGGACTAGGTTTTTTCCCCTGCAGATGAAATACATACAATGAATGTGATACAAGTATTCCTATGCTGTTATTTCCACCAAAAATTCTAACTGAACTCATTTATATGCAGTTTCACTTCCTTTTGTGAACTGCACAGCCCCCTCTTATCTATGAAAAGCACGCTTTCCTCTGTAGTGTGTCTGTTTTTGATGATGTTTCCTGTTTTTCTTTCTTTTACATTTTTCAATTCAAAGAGAGAGTAATTCATTCAATTCTTGTTCTTGTTCTTTCAGTTAGATTGCCCTTTACATTTTATTTTACTTTTGGAGGCATATTGATTGCCTTCCAAAGTAGCAAGTGATAGGCTATAATCCTTCTGTCAGAATAAATCTGATGACCTTACTATCATTAGACAAATATTAACTAGGGACAATGTATTTTGGGATTAATGCACTAGGCATCAGTGTTACTAATTTTCAGCCTCACTTTTTAAATAGTCACATCCACTTCCTGCTTCAATATTAGTAAGTTTTATTAGTAAGAACTATATCATTCCCAGTCACTTCCAAGAATTTGTGGAGCCAATTGTTTTGGATATCAACTTGGAAAATCAAAATACTGATTTAATTAATCATCAGAGATATAAAAATGCCTCATTAAATAGATTAAATATCCATCTAGGCCAGCATCCTGTCTGCTATTGTATGGCCAACTTTATTTCTTGAAGCCTAAAGCCTGGATGTAAACATTTCCTCCGGTTGTTCTTAGCAGATGGTAATCAGAGAAAGTATGTGGTAATCAGAGAAAGTATCACTGGTTCCTTTTAGCCATCAAAACTGTATCAGAACACAATGGACAAAAGGCAGCAAAACCATGGGTTATAATGGAGAATCTCATCTGATCTCAATATCTCTGAATAATCAGAAATTGCATGTTACATTAAGCCAGCGTTTCTCAAATAGTGAGGCTCTGTAAGGGGGGGCGCGGAGCCGCACACCCGGAAAGACCGATACCACCGTTGCATTCTCCGAATGGCCCGAGCGCCTGTTCCTTAGCAGCTCCCAGCGCGCCGCCCGGCTTAGCAGCTCCCAGCGCGCCGCCCGGCTCAGCAGCTCCCAGCGCGCCGCCCGACTTGCCCGCTCACGGCTCTTGCCCGCTGCCCGCCTGGACGCGGCCAGTCGAAAGCCGGGAGGGAGGCGACCCCCTTCCACGGCGTGGAAAAGCGGCCTCCCTCCCGGCTTTCGACTGGCTGCGTTGGGAGCGCTGGGAGCTGCTGAGACCGTCGCAGTAAGGAACAGGCGCTCGGGCCATGCAGAGAAGGCAACGGCGGCACCAAGGAGAATAAATATCCTTGGCTCGGAAGGAGGCGAGGGAAAGAAGGGAGGGGGCAGCCCCGGGGCTGGGGGGGCGCTTTCCAGGGCTGGGGGGGGGCTTTCCGGGGCTGGGGGGGCGCGAAATGTTTTCTTATTCCTAGGGGGGGCCTGACAGAAAATAACTGAGAACCACTGCATTAAGCCATAGTTTGTCTATCCCTGGTTATTCAATAAATTATATTTTTGAAGATCACATTAGCATAGCTTCTGCAACATTAATTAGTTGTTGAGCTTCCCCAATAATTACACAATAGACTGAAAATGCTGTAAAAATTGATAGAAGACGTTTTAATTCCTCAGACAACTCATTGATTTTTAAAGCAATCAATATCTATTACTACATTTTATAGAATACAAATAAAATATTCATCTATATCTTCTGAAAAAACAGGTCAGTAATAAACTGCTCATGAAATCAATAATGTCATGGATTAATCTGATCAGAGAGAGACAATATTTTTTTTAATTAAGGGCCATATTTCTAATGAAGCAAAGAATGGATAAAGAACCAAAATTGCTGAAGTCATCCCATCTTTTACACTGTAGGGAAGAAAGCAATTATGTTTACCAGATGTTTTCAAAATAGTATACTATAGATTATGCTATATATTATGTCAAGGTTTCTAGTACAAAGATATTAATAAAAATGTAAGTCACAAATTAATTGCTGTGTATATGGAAATAGCAATTAGTTTGTGATTTATATTTTTATAAATACCTTTGTAGTTACCAGAAACCTTGATGTAATCTGTAATAGGCAAATGCTACCACCTTACAAAGATAGGTGTAGAGTTTAGAATGCAATATTGCAGGCTAACTCATTGCTCACTGCCAGGAGTAACTGGCTCAAGGTGATTCAATCTTCCATCCTTCTGGGATTGGTAAAATGAGGGCCCAGATTGTTTGGGGCAATATGTTGATTCTGTAAAGCACTTAGGAAGGGCTTTGAAGCACTATGAAGCACAATATGTCTATGTGCTATAGCTATTATATGACCATTTTGCTATATTGCTATACCCATGGAATTGCTATAAACATAAAAACCCCTTCATGTGGGTACTCCCTTGTCATGTGTTCTGTTTAGGTTGAGAGCTATGCTGAAGGTATACCACCAGAAAGTATACCAGAAGGATCACTCAAGCTATATAGGTCTCAACTGAGAAGCCAGACTAAGAGTATTCACAAACCCATTAATCATGAGGAGACAACAGAAAAAGAATTCCACAGTGGATAGGTTTTCTGGGTTACCTGGGTTTACAAGGACCATGGCAGTTGCTGTCCCTGGGCAACTGTTGGGAAGTAAATTACAAGGTTGGAGAAAGACCTTGGAACCTACTCTGCAAAAGACTTACTAATAAAATTATATGGGAAGGGTCTCCAACATGTCAGATACTGTGCCCTGAAATAGGACAACAAGAATCCCAATTGCTGAGTCAGCAAATGTCTGGTTATACCAGCGTTTCTCAAATAGTGGGGCGCGCCCCCCAGGGGGGGCGCGGGGCTCTGTAAAGGGGGGCGCGTTTGATGGTTGGACTCCTGGGCTCTGCCGATTCCCTTTCTCCCTCCTCCTCCCTCCCTCCACAGCCGGCATGCTGGCCACACGTAGTCTTCTAGGGACTGCCGTTCCACGCGCGCACACACACACACACACACACACGGAGGCTTCTCAGCTCCTGAGCGAACGAACGAGCGATCAAGCACAGCGGGTGGCCGGGGCAGGCTAAGGTGGGTGAGCCGGGCTGAGGAGACTCCGCGGGGAGTGGGGGTGGGGCGGGGACGACGACACACAGACAGAGAGAGGCACAGACACAGAGAGAGACAGGGAGGGAGGGAGGAATCAGAGAGTGACAGACACACACACAGAGACACAGTGATAGATGGGCAGACGAAGGAGAGACAGACAGAGAGAGAGAGAGAGAAAGAAAAAGAAAGAAAGAAAAAAGTGGGAGAGAGAAAGAAAGAGAGAAAGAAAGAGAGAGAGAAAGAGAGAGACAGAAAGGAAAGAGAAAAAAGAAAGAGAAAGAAATTTCTTTCTTTTTTTAATTCTCTTATACGTTAATAAGGATACAGTGTTATGCAGAGGTGTACTTATAACAATTTTATAGACAAATGATACTATTTACAGTTGCGCGGGGGGGGCGCGAAATGTTTTCTTCTTCCTAGGGGGGGGGGCTGACAGAAAATAATTGAGAAGCACTGGGTTATACAGAGATATATCAGACAGCCACATGGAAATAGAAAGAGCAATTACATAGCAAATGTGATTCACTTTCTCTATGCATTATCTGGCAAATAAATAATTATTTTCCCCCCCAGAAGAATGTTTCAAATAGAAACAGTGTATATAAGTGGTGTTTGCGGATAAGCTTGCTAAGCCATGCTAGAGAACATAAAACGATCAATGATGTCCACCTTTACTTCTTCAGTCTAATGATGGCATATTCTGTCAATTCAGTTTCTTCAGGGGGCTTGGTTCTCTGAAAAAGTTCTCCATGGCTTAATGTTGTATAAATAACCGAGTCCTCTTTATATCCTGGTAAACCTTCTTTGAATTTTATGGAATTTAGACTGGTTCTAGATGCCTTCTGGTAGTTGTCTTGATTCCCATTGGGAACTTGAAACAAGCAAGGCATGGCATCTTCATTAAAGATGGCTCCCTCATCTGAGACATGAGTCGTGCTATCATTGCAGTGTTGAGTGTTCTTAGAGCAATTATCATCAGAAATCACAATAAAAAGAAATAAAGAATATAATAGATAGGTATAGTTAGTTGTCGGCAAACAAAAGAGCAATTACCAAACAATTCAATTATAAAGTATGATGTTAATTTTAAACACTTTATAAAAACAAGAACAACATTTCTATATAATTGAACATCCTACTAAGGCAGGGGTCCCCAACCCCCGGTCTGCGGACCGGTGCCGGTCCGCGGCTTCATAGGAACCGGGCCGCAGGGCCGGCGAGGAGGAGGGAGCAGCGTGGGCGAGCGCGCCTCCACACCTCCTTCCGATGGCCACCTCAGTGCCCTGCACTTTCCGGGGCTTCCTGGAGGGGCCAGCATCTCGACTGGGGAGGTTATCCCGCAGCGGGCGGGCGGGCGAAGGACCCAAGCTGCGTGCCGCCAAAGCCATCCGGGCGCCGCACACCCAGCCCGGACGGCTTCGGCAGCACGCAGCTTGGGTCCTTCGCCCACCCGCCCGCTGCGGGATAACCTTCCCAGTCAACATGCTGGCCCCTCCTCCTCGCCTGCACTAGCCGCAGCTTGGGTCCTCTGTCCGCTCGCTGCGGAATAACCTCTGCAACCGACATGCTGCTTCCCCGGGTGGAGGGAGGGAGAGAATGGCAGACGCACAGAGAGGCAGACTTAGAGAGACAGAAAGAGAGAGAGGGGGAAACAGACACACACACACAGAGTGACAGATGGGGGGGGGAGGGGAGAGAGAGAGAGAGAGAGAGAGAGAGAAACAGAGAAGGAGAAAGAAAGAAAAATAGGAAAAAAGATGAATGGAGGGTGGGAGGGAGGGAGTGAAAGAAAGAAGGGGGAGGGAGGAGGAAGGGAGGAGTGAAAGAAGGAAGGAAAGAAAGAAAGAAAAAGAAAGAGGGATGGAAGGTAAGAGGGAAGGAAGGAAAGAAGGGAGGGAGGGGGAGGGAGGCAATGGAAGGAAGGAAAGGAAAGGAATGGAATGGAAAGGAATGGAATGGAATAGAATGGAATGGAAAGGAATGGAGAGGAAAGGAAAGGAAAGGAATGGAAAGGAATGGAAAGGAATGGAATGGAAAGGAATGGAATGGAAAGGAAAGGAATGGAGAGGAATGGAAAGGAATGGAATGGAATGGAAAGGAATGGAATGGAAAGGAAAGGAATGGAATGGAAAGGAATGGAAAGGAATGGAAAGGAAAGGAAAGGAATGGAATGGAAAGGAAAGGAAAGGAAGAAATCTATTTTCCTATTTCCTTCCACCTCAAGCTACCTGTTTAGTTAACCAGGTTAAAGATCTATTTTTCTCCCAGCGGTCATTTCAAAGGAATCACATCCTCTGAGTCATTTCCTGGATTCAAACCAGCATCCCAAAGAGTCATGGGCTGCCTTTATATATAACGAGTGCCCATAAATCCATTTTTACCATCTTCAGAAGACCAAAGACCAGCCAGAAATGGAAGGAAGGAAGGAAGGAAGGAAGAACTTATGACCACTATTGAGCCCAAAATTTTGGTTGCTAAGCAAGACCGTTAAGTGAGTTTCACCACATTTTCCAAGTTGGCCACGGGTCACATGACAACTGAGCCACTCCCACAAAAAAGGCCACACCTTCTGGCTCTCAAAAGAAATTTCAGTAGTGGTGCTGTTGATATTTGGCTCTATTGACTAATAAGTTTTCCCACCACTGCCCTAGAGGGCCAAGTGAGCCGACTCCCCCCCCCCCCACGTGCGCATGCTCCCCCTCCCCCTCTCCTCCTCTAGGCCAGCCGGTCCGCAGAATTTTCTTTAAAATGAAACCGATCCCTGGTGCAAAAAAGGTTGGGGACCCCTGTACTAAGGGAATGTGTGAAAATAGAAAACTGTTATTCTCTTATTCTTTCCTTCTGCCATCATCAGTCCATTTTCCTAATATTGAAATTGCAAACACTCTGGTAGTACAAATCCGTTTATATGGTTCAGTGTGATGTAATGTGCACTGGTGAAATGTTATAAATCATTAGAAAGATCATATTTAGTAAACTATTGACTCGAAGGCTGAATCATCTTAAACTGTGCATGAATGGAAAAATCAATCATTGTAGAAATGGTAACATTCTGAAACTAAAGCCTTTGTTGTCATACTATATATAATCTGGAGAAGTAGACAGAACTAAGGTAGAACTAAGGAAAACTAAGACAAAACTAACCAAAAACTAAGGAGAAATTTTGTAATGATGAGAGCAATCAATCAATGGAACAACTTGCCTTCAGAAGTTGTGGGATGCTCCATCACTGGAAACTTTCAAAAAGAGATTGGACAATAATTTATCTGAAACAGTATAGGGCTCCTGCCCAAGCAGAGGGTTGGACTAGAAGACCCTCAAGGTCCCTTCCAACTCTATTATTCTATGAATAACCAGTTTGATCTAATGGCTAAGGCACCAGATTAGAAAGCAAGAAATGGGCCAGGCCAGAAAGCAAGAACTACAGGGATAGGAGAAAAAATATTGCAGTTAGTAAAATATGAATTAAACCAGTGGTGGGTTTCCATTGTTTTTACTACTGGTTCGCTCATGCATGTGCACTCGCGACGCTTCTGCGGGTGGATGGCATTGGTACTAGTTCGCTCAATCCAGGCCAATCCGGGAGCAACCCACTTCTGAATTAAACCCCAAAAAGGGAAGCGAGTGTGAAAAAAATCTTGAAATGGCACTACCTTAACTCTCTTTCATATAATTGTCTGATGTCCAAGATTCTGTTACTGTAGCAGATAACAATAAAGTAAAAATCTTTTTTCATGTGTTAAACGTATTTATGTGTATATTCGTGTGAATATTCGTGTCTATTTCCCGATTTGGCCTACATTGAAAGGATGACACGAGAAGATTGTAAGAGGTAAAACATGATTATATGTATTAAGTATTTGGAGCTGATCCAGAAAAGTGTGATATTCAATGACACGTTTCAATGTAGGAGATTCGTTTTTCTTTTCCTCCAATTCATCAAAATCCTAAGATTAATAAACAAAAGGGTGGTTTTCCTGCTGATATCTCTATTATAAAAATATTATTTAGCTACATCTGCAGTAGCACATACAGGGAAAGATGAGAATAAAAAAAAATTAAAGACATGTTAATAACAAACATACCCTGTTATTTCCACTTTCTGGTTTTTTTACTTTCTGGCTGTTTTTTACTGAAAAGGAAAAGACAGCGTGTTAAAATAATCTTACATTGTTCATAAATATATTTTCTCATAAAGGAAACAGTTCAGTATTTTTTTAAGTAAATCAAAGCTGTTTCTGAAATAAAGGTTGTTTATTTCAAATGTTAATGTCCTTTTCCCTTCCTTAATATTTGAAATAAACAACCTTTACTTAAGAGTTTCATAAACATCAGTTTGGTAGCCTAATTAATACTTCTAAAAGCATAAAGGTAAAGGTTCCCTTCGCACATATCCCCTCATTCCCGACTCTAGGGGGCGGTGCTCATCTCTCTTTGAAAGCTGAAGAGCCAGCACTGTCTGAAGACGTCTCCATGGTCATATGGCCAGCATGACTAAATGCTGAAGGCACACGGAAAACTTTTCTTCCTATCAAAGGTGGTTCCTATTTTTCTACTTGCATTTTTACATGCTTTTGAACTGCTAGGTTGGCAGAACCTGGGTCAAGTAACAGGAGCCCTAGGGATTCAAACCACTGAACTGCCGACCTTTCTGACTGACAAACTCAGTGTCTTAGCCACTGAGCCACCGCGACCCTTTCTAAAAGTATAGAAAATAAATTAAAAGATGACTTGAAAGCAAAAGGCAGAGACTGAAAAATCCCTGATTATGGAACGAACTGAGGATTGAAAGAATGAAATTGTTTATATAATATACCTCGATGCCTCCTTGTGAAATACAGCCATCCAAAGCAGCCAGCAATGAGGAACAGAGTACCAAGGGATGATATGGAAGAAACCATAATCAACATCTTGTTCTTTCCAGGTAGTTTCTGATCTGTAGCATTTGTAGTACTTAGAAACACTGATGAGTTACTGTGATCTATACAGACAATGCATTTAAAGTTTCATTAACACTCAAAGCAATAGCAGCATGATTTTTAATAAAGGCACTTTGTTGCTGCTCAGTTGAAAGGAGTTCCAGGATGCACTGTAGATATAATAGTATCAATTAATCTAAAAAGTCAAAGATGTTATGTGAAGGAATAAATTGTAGGCTGAAAGAAAATGTGTCAGTAAAGGTCTTAGTGTTGGGGATGGAGTTTTATAAGTATTCCTATTCCTATTTCCTATGCGAGAAGAAGTCTCCAAAGCTGTTAATAGGTCTAGATTTCCCTGGCCCAATTCAGCCTTCACAATTATATTTAAGCTTTTAAATATTAAAATACAAGGCTATATAAATGGAGATTTTCAGTGATACAGGTCATGGTTGTCCCAAAGGTGCTTTTTCAAAAGGCAATTGGACTTTGTTTTTCTTCGAAGATGTTTCGCTTCTCACTTTTGGGACACCAGACTATAAAGATTTACATCTTGTGCCAATTTGCAATGTGTTTGCTTGGCTCTGATGTTCAGTACTGTATGAATACAGCTATTATAGTTATTACTGTAACCTTTTTAGGCTTATTATAGTCTATGGACATGATCAGTTATCACTAATATACCATACTTTAATGTAATACTGAGTTCAGTCAGGAAAGCAATTTGAAGATTGAACATAAGGAATTGAAACATTGTATTTCTTACTAGATAACACAAATATTTGGGGATACGATAACTATTTTGCTGTAGTAGTTAAAACACTAAGCTTGAAACTGTAATTCCGTGAGTTCTAATCTGGCCCTAGGCACATAGACAATTGGGTGACCCTAGGTTGGTCACTCTCTGTCCATCCTGGAAGAAGGCAATAGCAAACTATTTCCAGAATCTTGCCAAGAAAACTGCAGAGATTTATTCAGGCAGCCAACAAAAGTAAATCATGACTTGAAGATACAACACACACACACACACGGGGTGGGGGTGGGGGAGAGAAGAGAAGTTGTCATTGTTGGAAGATGGAAAACAACTAATCAGCCCTTAAATTTAACTCAATAAATATATTTTTGATTGCTATTACAACGAAGTTGGAGCTAATTTGTTCTGCTTTGCAAAAAACAAACAAACATTAGAGCAGGTACGAGAAACATCCTCTATCATGTTAGTGAATGATGAATGCCAATGCCTGATATTAGAAAAGTTTAATAATCCAGATAAATTTAACAAAAGCCATTCAGGATGCTATGGAACTTTTTCAAGCATCTGCTCCTTGTAAGATATTTATTCTTCCAAATTATGCTTGGAAGTGGACTGAATGATGTTTTTATATTTTCTATAATTAGTCTTTGGACCAGTTGAAGTTTCTAGATACCTTTCAAAGGCAGCTCATATAGAGTTCAAAATTATGTAGTTGGAGCATTTATTAGCCAGAACTAATATATCATGGAACAGACACTACTACTTTTTAACTGTGTGAATACTGGTTTGGCAATCTAAAAAACCTGGATATTCACGTTCAGGCCTATGCCTTAAGTGTGAACCAGAACATGATCCCGCCCTTGTGATCTCACCCTCAACAAAATAAATTTCTATTCCCTGAACATTTTGTTCCAAGAGTAGCTTAGTTGGTTTTATTTTAAGCTTAAATTTATTACCCTTAACTGGTCTGTTAACTACGTTAGTCACTTATTTAGAATGAAAATGCAAGGTTTTGTTTTTTCTAAAGGATGAATAAGTTTTTTTCCAGTATAGCATAGATAATCATACTGTTAATAATAATGTTGATTTTTTAAGCAAAATAACAAAAAAAGAGAGTCATTAGTTGATATCAGCAGATTGAATGAATTGTTAATATTTTAGTGTCTGTCTCTTCCCAACTTCATAACTTGTCCTACTCCCAAAGCATTATGCTGAACTATGTTGTGTAAAGATTGGTGGAGCAAGAGCTTTAAATGATAAACTGGATAAATATTGCCTGAAAACTTACCTTGAACAATTAATTCTACAACATGACTCTCAAGTTTATGTTTTCTTACGATCGCTTCACAACGATATTTCCCACTGTCACTTGGATGAACTGATTCAAAATTCAAAACAAACTTCTTTTCGGTTCCCCATGAAATGGAGCGTTCTTTTTCAGAATTCAACATATGGAACTTTCCTTCGCTCTTATTCAGCATATACCACTTCATTTCAGGCTTCTTGATACAGTAGGTCACTGGGCACTCTAGCGTGGCTGACTCACCAAGATTTTTATAGTGTTTTGTACCTCTTTCAATAGTAATGGTGGTGCAGTTATCATCCTCAGAATCTGAGAGAGAAAAGCAAGATGGAAATTATGCTTTGCATAACGTATGTATCTCAGTAGTAGCAATGTATGCAATATCTAACAGACATCTTTTATCACTTTTTATGTGGGATTTTTTCCCCTTTCAGAGTTAATTTTTGTGGGTAAGTCTTATTTATATGTCAGGAACACATAGGCTTTTGAACATGATGATAATAAACTTCTGCCTTCAGTGACCAGTGAACATATTTAGAATTATACAAAGTTGTCATAGGGTTTATATTGGCCTTGGAACTACTAGTTTGGAGAACTAGGTCCGTTTGGAGAAGGGCGGGGTATAAATTTAATAAAATAAAAATAACAATAAAAAGTGCTACTGTTACTGATTTTTATTTATTTATTTATTTTATTAAATTTATATCCCGCCCTTCTCCAAGCGGACCCAGGGCGGCGCACAGGAATGTTAAAATACATACAAAACATATAAAATTTAAAAAACTTATTCTAGTAAACCCTGTGCTAAAAACCGAATTAAAATTCCCAAATTTAAAACTGTCTAATAGTCAAAGGAGGTTACGCTAGGCCGGCTAGATGGAATAAATGTGTCTTCAGACACTTGCGGAAGAGGCGGAGGTCGGAGATGGTGCGGAGTTCCGGGGGTAAGTCGTTCTAGAGGGCTGGCCCCGCCACAGAGAAGGCTCTTCCCCTGGGTGTCGCCAGTCGGCATTGTCCAGCTGATGGCACCCTGAGGAGGCCCTCTCTGTGGGAGCGTATCAGTCTGAGGGATGTATGGGGCAGGAGGCGGTCTCGCATATAACTAGGCCCCGAGCCATGGAGCACTTTAAAGATGGTCGTCAAGACCTTGAAGCGCACCCGAAAGACCACAGGAAGCCAGTGCAGCTCGCGCAGGATAGGTGTTATGTGGGAGTGTCTAGGCACTCCCGTAATCACCCGCGTGGCTGCGTTCTGGACTAGCTGCAGCTTTCGGGTGCACCTCAAGGGAAGCCCCATGTAGAGAGCATTACAGTAATCGAGTCGAGAGGTGACGAGTGCTTGAGTGACTGTGCGTAAGGCACCCCGGTCCAGTAAGGGGCGCAATTGGCGCATCAGGCGTACCTGATGGAACGCCCCCCTGGCCACGGCTGCCACGTGATCTTCCATAGACAGCCGGGAATCCAAGAGGACACCCAAATTGCGTGCCCTCTCCACGGGGGCCGGTGTTTCGCCCCCAATGGCCAGTGTTGGAACAATCTGGCTGAACCGGGGCGCTGGAAGCCACAGCCACTCAGTCTTGGACGGGTTTAGCTTGAGTTTGTTACCACCCATCCAGATCCGTACGGCCTCCAAGCACCGGGACATAACCTCGACGGCATCATTGGGGTGGTCTGGGGTGGATATGTACAACTGACTATCATCAGCGTACAGATGATATCCCACCCCAAAACCACGGATGATCTCACCCAGCGGCTTCAAATATGTGTTGAACAGTAGGGGCGAGAGGACCGACCACGCTCCTTACCTGACCGAGTGGTCAGAAAGCCAGGTACGAAAGTTAGAAGTCCAAAGGGTTAAGGATCCAAATTTATGAATAGTCTTCTTGACAGATAAATCAACTTCCCTATCATTAGAACATCTAATGAGGCTTCTGTTCTCTTAGACAATATAGGATAGGGAATAGCAACAAGTTTAAAGTCCCCAGTCCCTTATAGACATTGAGAAAAGCCCAGGCCTATTCCCACTTAAGACGCTCAATTATTATTATTCACCACCTCTAAAATAACAGATGGAAAAGTTTGCTTCTTAAAAAAACCAAAAAACTAATTTAAAGACTACTTTTCAACATGAGACCATCAAATAATTCCTTTTCTTCATCTTCCTGTTTGACTTTAAATGTCATTTTGCTAAATAAATGCCAAAAGCTGATAGTATAGCTGTTACTGAGAAAAGCAGAAAAGATTAAAAAAAAAATTGCGAATACTTGAAGAATGAATTAAAATAAGGTGTCTGAAGTTTGAGAATCGAAACCCATCAGTGCCTTATATCAGAGTTTCCCAATCTTCCCAGTTTTGCGACTTTGGGGAGGGGGGGACAGGATGGCTCTATGAGAGAAGCAGGCAAGCATATGCAGCTTCATTTGTGTGAGTATAGATCAGTGGTGGGTTCCGGATTCCGTTGCAACTGGTACAGTGCAACGGGACCCAATGTCCTCCACATGAACAGGTGCAGCATGCGTCCTTACCTCCTGCGACGCTCTGTGATGCCTCCGCGATGGTCCAGCTGCTTGGTGGAGCATCGCGCAGGCACTGAACACTTCGTGTGTATACGGAGAAGTGCCGAAGAACAGAAATACAGGTAAGGAGCGTGGGTGGGCAGATGGGCCCTTTGGAGCACCGAAACGGAATGGTACCAGGTGCTCCCGGCAGGAACCGGTATGCCCATACCGGGGTGTATCAGTCATAACCCACCACTGGGATGGACCGTGTGGGGACGTGCTTGCCTGCTGTTCATGCAAGTGAGGATGTGTGTGCACATAGTTGCTGTTTCTATGGCTTGGTTGCAAACAGCTCACGGACCAGTAGTGGGTTGCAGTCCAGAGGTTGGGGGCCCCTGACTTATATAAGATGTAGAAAAAGAAGTTACAATAGGTGAAATAGGATTGTTGGTGGTTTATTTGTGATAGAAACAGTGTAGGTTTAAAGTAGAAGCAATTCATGTTTTCAGACTTGGGAGCTATTCTTTGGATATGTAAAAGTATTATTAAAATTGGCAAGGGAAGAGCCTAATAATTCTCTTTTGACGTTTCAAATGATGCTTACAAACTTTTTGATAAATATATAAATAGTCTGTGAAACTGTAAATTTGGATTCTTGTTCTTTTTTTTGCCCATTCTAGGGCAAATTCTTTAAAAATTCTTCCTGTTTTGGGCCTAATTGCTGGTGTGATATGTTTATATGATTATGGTATGGGTACATATATTCACAGAAGTAACTGTGAACTATTAATCAATAACTCTAATCTTAATACTTGGGGGCAAGGACAGTGGTAGAATGAGAGCTAATCAAAATAAGTGGATGTAATTTATTGGTGCACAAAACTTGCATCAAGGAAGGAAAAATTGGGGGAGGGGGGGAAAGGAACGAGAGACTAAATTTGTATTGTAGATAAGGATATTAGAAAGAGACAAGTAGAAGTAGGAAAGAACTGAGAGAAAAATTCATCTTCCCTTTCCAGGACTTAGAAATATATATATTATAACTTCTCCTCTTGCCATTTTAATTCCTCATGTGTGGTAGTCAACTCATTTGAAACAACTAACCTTTGTTCTTGTCATGTGGACAAGAAAAACAGAAGTTAAAGGAGAAGTGGAAGCCTGTAGAAGACCATATTTTAAGGGGAAGCAAAACTCCTCTGATCAAGACAAAGGAAACACTCATATGTAGGCTAAGCCAGGGATTCTCAAACTCTTTTAGGCACAATTCCCTACAATGATAAATATATTTGTCTGCTTTCCCCATTAGAAGTTGTTTCTGCTGCTGTCTTGATATCAGGTTCTTACAAGGCCTAGAAACCAGGAAATTGTGCGTTATAGTTTTGCCTTAGACACAAAAACTGGTTGGGGAGTTTTGGGCCAGACACTCATTCTCAGCCCAACCCTCCTCACAGGGTTGTTTTAGAGCGGGAATAGAAAGAAGGGGTATTAGTTTATATTTTCCACCTTGAATTATACATTAAATGTGGGATAAAATCTACTGATTATTATTATTTTTATTAAAAATTCTCTTCTTAGAACCCTCTTGCTTTCCAATTCCCATCCCATCCCAGGCCAGTCATCTGGCTTTACAACTATACCCAAATTTGCTTAAGAAGTTTTGGATCTCCAGGCTAAATCAGGATTAGGGCCAATCATAATAAAATTTTAAAACAACGCAAGTTGAAATACCATAGATGGTACTACTGTTTCCTTTAAGACTCTATTCCGGGGGGGGGGGGAATCCCCCCTCTATTCCAGGGGGGATCACGGTGCCATGGCGGCATCATGTGGTGTATGGGGACTCCCCCCCTTCGCTAAACCACACATGGGCATGGCCAGTGCATGACACATCCGACCCAGGGGCCCCGAGTTCGACCACCCTGCTCTATTCCAAATTCCCACCTGTTAGAAAGGAGGTGTAAACTAGGGTTCTGTAAAGTATCCCCAAGTGGTTTTTCACAGTGAATATTAATAGGCACCATAAACCTAAATCTATAAACTTGTTTTTCATTATATACATTTCATTTTTGCTTTGATAATCTCTATTTTTGCACTATTTATACATGTGCATATATGTGTATGTATGAACACACACACAATGCAACAAACACATTTCTGTATTTTTGAAAATATATATATATAAACATTTACTGTTTTTGCACATTTCATAAATTAAAATCCAAACTGCTTTTTTATCCATTGGCTCATGTTAAAAATCTGTCAGCAACATTTGCTGACAAAATGCACTTGTTTGTAGTTAAATTAAAACAACTGGCCTGTGCAAACCTGCTTTATGGGAAACTGCATTCTAATCAGCTGGACTTAGCTTGAAAAAATATACATATAATTGTGTATCTGTATTATTCAATCACACAAACACAAAGAGTAGAATTGAAAAATATTCTGTGTTGCTTTTTGTCCTGTGAAAGTTAATAACTTGATCATAAGTACGTTTAACAGAATTAGAATTTTAATAAGATATGGATGAAGAGAACTAAGCCCATATCTTGCTTCATATATCTAAATAGAGCTGTAGTTTTCCCACATGAATCCTTATGCAGCATCTAGAAAGAGAAATCATGCACATATAGCTATTATTTTGAAGATTTTTCTTAGTAGTGTTCCTTACCATGTGTCAATGAGTTGTCCACCATCAGCATCAACAAGAAGAGCAGTAGTACAGTGTTGTCTATGTACATGGCCTGGAGTTATCCTCACTTCAGGGTCATTGTGAACATGGAAGGGAATCTGGAACAAAAATATTGTCTTTAGCATTATTGGACATTCTTAAGTCATCTTTGAGTGCTCACAAGCAGCGAGATCATGAGAAGTGAAAGAAAGAAGTGGGTGGAAAAGAGCTTTATCTCACACAAAGCAGATTTTTTCCCCCAGGCTAGATCTTCCTGTAGTAGAATTGCTGCTCTAGGTTTCCAAACACAACCTTACTGTTTTGCTATTGCTATCTTTTAGCATCTTTTTCCACCTTGTAAGAGGAATCACTGTTGAATAAAAGGAAGCAAACCCAAATCAAAATAGTATCGGTGTTGTTTCAGATAACTGTTTAAAGGTATTTTAAAATGTAAGTCTAAAATGGTTTAAAGAATTGCTGCAATACTTTGCTCAGATGTATCATATTTGTTAAAACTTTATTTCAGGAGGTTCAGTATAAACTCTGGTGGTCAATGCCAACAAAATTGCAGCTAAAAGGAGGCTCTGAAAAACAAGGCAGGTATATCAGCATCTTCCAAACCCTCAATTAAAACCAAAGTGAGAACTGATCATGCTTGGTGATCCAGAAATATTGACCAACATTTGTAAGAGAGAAAATGTCTATCCATTTGATAGAATACCTGAACAGATTGGGTGATGAAATTAATTTTTGATACTGTGCTCTAGTCCCACTGGAAAATGTATTAACATACTACTGGGTGCACACATTATATATACCTATTATTTCTTTAATCATGGTTTATTAAACAAAACACAACAGACATGAAAACCTACAAACCATGGTTTAGAAATCACAAATGGATTAGCCTATTGCATGAAACTAGGCCACAGAAAATAAACACAATGGTTCAACACGATACAGTAAGACAAATCTCTTAAGAACTATTCTTAAATAACCTTCCTTTTGGTCTTCTCAGTAGATTTGGGAACTGAAACCTTTTAGGTAGCAAAACTAACTACTATTAATAACTGTTAAACAGTAATTTTACTGTTAAAATTTCACAACTTACTGTTGTTCAGCAATCATCATGTGCCCATGTTCTTTATCTATTCTTCAATATATTAGACTCCTGCTGGCTGGAGATTTCTGGGAGTTGAAGTCCACAAGTCTTAAAGTTGCCAAGTTTGGGAATCTCTATATTAGAGGATGTTTGGGAAAATTGCACAAAAAAAGAGAAAATTGAGGAAGGAACTAGGTGCCCACAGACAATCCTGATCTTTTAATCACAGTTGAGGTTCAGCGGTATTACATCAAGATTATGTTAAGCGAAAAGGAGAGTTTCAGACAGAATGAGCCAACGTTTCTGAGCATCGTGTTCAAGGTTTGTGGTTTCATAATTGAAAAAAATAATAATAAGCAAATGAGACATGATCAGTCAGAAGATATTTCTACTGGGTTTTTCCAGACAATAAGCCTTATTTTCCAAAACTTCTGAATTCAGCATGACAAATCCAATCTGAAATGTGCACAAAATAAACATGGGCTGAATCAACTACTTTAAGATCTATTTAGATACCAGAATGCTATTAATGAGGGCATTTAGACATTTCCAAATCTAGCGCTCACATGGAACTGTCAGCCAGCTGTTGCTTACCCTTTCTGAACTACACCTGAATTCAGAGTGTGGTCAGCAATAAGTGCTTTCTTCCTGGCCATTAATGGGATATGTAATTCTACCTTTGCTGTTCCATGCTTAAACACACATCTCTTTCCGCTCTTCTCAAAAATAAAATAACAGCTGTTGTTTTGCTTGTCACGTTAGTAGGCCTCCATTGTCTTTCAAACTACTAATGCTGGCATGTTGGTAATTCTGCATTCAGGCTCTTTTACCTTCATTATACCAACCTGTTGCGAGGAATTGTTCAGTACTGCCAGAAATTCATCAAAAGGGAACACAAACACATCAAGCACAAGGCAGTAGTATAGTGTATAGTTCTGTGCAGAGGTGGGTTTCACATAATTTTACAACCGGTTCACCGCGCACTGAAATCTGAGCACACATATACGCTCGCTTCCGTGCATGTGTTTTGCTTGTGCGTACCTTCCACACGTTTGTGGCTTAGAAAATGTGGCTAAATAGGACAGCATAGTGCCTTCCTGGGCCCACCCGCAGGTCGCCACTACCCATTTGCCTCAACCGGTTCTAACTGGCTGAATCCCATCACTGGTTCTGTGTCCATGGATATAATGTACTTGTACAGAAATAAATTACAACAATTTGTAATTGCAAACCTCCACTGCACCATTAGTCATTTCATTGATTCACTGCATCAGTATTTCCACATGGAAAACCCTCAATTAGGAGGGCTAATGATTAAAAAAAATGCCTTCTATCTTCTAAATATTTTCCCCCCCTAGATGGTACCACCTTCTTTCAATAGAAATCTCAACTTTAATTTGATTAAATATCAAATGAATGAAAGTTGCAAGCCCTTCATTTTTGTAGATTTTAAGGAAGAGACTGGAAAACATTTGCTCATGGATAGTTTAAGGGATTTTCCTGTACATTGCAGCAGGTTGACATAGACGGTTATCTTCCAACTTTTCAATCCCAAAATTCTATCAATACAAATAAAATCTGTCCGCATGGCATTATGAGGATGCCAAATATGATATTATTATCCGCTATGGAAAATGGTTTTTTCCATAATTAACTCTAGATGTATATACTTAGATACGAAGTTGTTGAGATGTCTTGCCTAAAAGTTCCAAAGGAGGAAAGTGAAAAGGCAACTAAAAGGAAAAAAAAACTATTCCAAAACTAAAAGAATAGATGCTCTTCTTTGGCATTTTTATTATTACACATCTCTTTCAGCAAGCTGGACTAGCATAGAATTTAGATCTAGGAACGATAGAGCCTCAGCTAAATTAGATAGGTTTTAATGGGAATTTTAGCACAGGTTTGTCATTTAATTTCTTTTTAACTTTTGTATATTTGTTTTTTATTTATTGTTTTTTAATGTCCTGTGCACCGCCCAGAGTCCATCTCGACGGAGATAGGTGCGGTTTACAAATCGAATAAAATAAAATAAATAAGTATGTTGCCAATTATATACAAGAGTATGTACAGACATTCTGTATATTACATTCTTTTATTCCTGTCTATTATTAAAACTTTTCTCTAGGAAGAACAAATTGTTATAGTCTATCTGTATATTGAGAATAAAATGATGAGGTTAGAAACTATAGAAATGACAGGAAAGAATACAGGGATTGAACATGGATGAAGGCAAAGGATCAAATTCTCATTTGCATTTTTTAAAAGAGTTAAGAAAACTGCTGCTGCTACACAAACTGCATCGGTTGCCAGTCGGTCTCCAATTGCAATTCAAGATGTGGTTATTAATTATAAAGTCCTGCATGGCATAGGGTCGTGATGGCGAACCTATGGCACGGGTGCCACAGGTGGCATGCAGAACCATTTCTTAGGGCACACGAGGCGTTGCCCTGTCAGCTCCATGTGTGTGATGGCCAGATGATTTAGGCCTTCTTTTGAGTCCGTTTTTCGCCCTCTGGAGACTTCAGGGAAGCTCCTGAATCCTCTGGAGGTGGGAGGGGAGGCTGTTTTCACCCTGCCCAGGTTCCTGGAAAGCCTCTGTAGCCTGGGGAGGGCGAAAAAAAGCACACCAAAAGCACGGGGTCATGCAGATAGCATGATGGGTGTGGCATGCCCAAGCACAACCCCCCTATGCCATAGGGCCTGGTTATCTGAAAGACCGAACTGACAAGCTATATAAACTATTGTCAGTAAAACAAATAAATATTATTTTAAAACAAATGGAAAACTTTCTAGGATCCTTTCTATGTGGGGATAATTTGCAGGAAGAAAAAAAATCCACCTGAGAGTCTAGGATGAGCTATGAACATACTCTTTTCACGCTAATGTTGTAATACTACAAGAGGTAAGTTTTGAAACTCTTTGCATAATGTGGCCTTTCAAATAATTTCATACTGGAAAAAGGAAGTCACCAGTTCAAAAAAGAAAAAGCAATTAAAATAAAGACATTATTTGGAAAACAGTGCCATCTATAGGCAGTTAGTTATAATTTCATTCATTTAAAAAACCTTTCTTTTGTGGATATGCAGTGTAAAATGCAGTGTGTAATTTTCAGTGCTTTTGATTAAAACCCCTAGGCTAATAAATGCAAGTTAGATAAATGCAAGTTAGATAGTGATCTGAAAGAATTTGGTCTCAGGGTATCTGATATTTATGGATTTTTTTGAACATGTGAGAAATATCCAAAAATCAAGCTTGCTATTCTTGTTAATTCTTACAATGTGTGGTAATTGCAGGAATGTGCAAATGATCTCTATTTCATGAATAATCTCAGATATCATTGTGTTCAAGGAGAACCACCTGTTTTGAAATACAGAAGCTTGGGCAGAAAAAAAAAGCAATATCCTCAAAATAGTATTGCTTTCCTGAAGGGTCCTTGTTGGCCACATATAATATTGCTTTGTTTAATTTTGCAGCAGTTGGTCTAAGAAGGAGGCAATGGCAAACCGCTTCTGAAAAACCTTGCCAGGAAAATTGCAGGGACTTGGCCTGGCAGTCTTGGAGAAATGGACACAATAGACCAAAAGAAAAAGTAGCTAACAATTAACCATCTTCAGAGACATAATTTAAAAAAGAACTTAATGTTGGGCTACTTGAGAGGTGGCATTCTACTGGTTCGGACTGGTTCTCCCGAACTGGTAGCGGAAATCATGGGTAGCCCATCCACTCACCCCAGCTGTACGGCATCCCATTTAGGCTCTTTTTTCGCCAAAAGCGCATGCACGGAAGGCTATGTGCATGCCCAGAGCTGGCACATGTGAGAGAAGAGAGCGCGTGCAGGCTCACGTTTGCAAACCGGTAGGGAAGATAGTACCACCCTGGGCTACATGTAAGGAAAACTATGTTCATCCCTACTTTTTTTTGAGGCTCCTAATCTGCTTCAGACCAATCACTAATTCTCAGTCTAATATAATAAAAATAAAACTTGCAGAGCACCGGGATGGGGAAAAAAAATACATATTTCCCTGAATTATTTTTGAAGGAAGAGCAGTTTTAAAATAGAATTCTGGGTAGTGTCATTATATTCAATAATTTGACAACTTTTTCTTCATATAACAAAGCAAAACAATTAATTATACGAAGACATTCATTCTTAGTACAAAGAGCAAAGAGCAATACAAAGAGCAATAGAAGAGAGGGGAAAAAATCATTAGTATGTTGATGCTTCTAAATATAACATTTTGCTTCAAGCAGTCTTTGCTTTAAAATGTTTTATTCTGTAAAGTTAACATTAAAAACATAAAGACAATGAATGCTCAACATGCATGAGCAAACCAAAAAACAAAACAAACAAACAAACAAACAAAAGAAAATCAACCTAGCAGAAAATTCAAAGATAGAATAGTAAAAAAGTTTAGCAAGGTTATTCATACAATATGCATCTATAAATTAAATGGAATTATTACACTATAATTATGTTCCTTACTTTGTTCAAAGGAAAAATGTTACCAGAGAGAAACAGAATTAAGTTACGAATTTAGCAGTTAAATTTTGTATGGTTGCAATAAATTAACTCTCAGAAAGTAAGTTTTAAAACGTTGGATGTTGTAAGAACATTCCTTAGCTAGAAAAAGAAACTTACTATAATAAACTAGACTGAAAAAAACTAAACTTTTTTTCAATCCAGTATTAGGATTGAAAGTTGGCATTTGAAATTAGTTTTTTTAAAAGATAATCAGATAGGCATCAAATATTTGAAGACCAATTCAGAATAGTTCCACATGGAAGGAAGGTCATCTAAATTTATTGCAGCATAATTTTCATTGGCTATACTTAAATTCTATTGAAATTAATGTGAAAAGCAAGCAATGACCAAGATCCATTGATCTTCTGGGAGTAAAGCTAAGTCTATATTCAACAGACCATTATTAGTATCTTTATTCACCCAGTCAGGATATTTTGAATGTGATGCTTATATCCAGCATTATGATTATGAACTTGCTTCATTCAATATATTTTCAAAAACCCTAACATTTGTCTTTCCCACACAGATGTGTACAAATGCACCCACTTCAAATCTAAGAAAATCTGAATACAAGCTTGTCTTGAACACATATTAAAGTGAACTACCATAAATACCGAGTTGCCCGATATAGCCTTATGCCTAAAAATTACATTAATGTACCTTGATTTTATGCAATTTATTTAGAAGCACGTTTCACAGAAAATCCAACACAAGTTACTTTCAAGTAGAAGACTGCAGCCTTGGCTTTTTCTGTCCATATAGTTGATCAGTAAATCTGTTTTAACAATATTGTATTATCTTGGCTGGATAGCATTACTGATTTCACAGTATATGCACAAATTTTATTAAAATAATAAAAGCAGGAGTCTTGTTTGCTCCTCGGGATCTCATTTGCACATTTAAAATTGTGATTTTTTTAAAAAAAGGTGTAATGCCTCTTGCTATGATTTTTACTATTCATACAGATTAAAAGATAATTTTACTTTTCCCCTTTGTTAAGCTAAGGTCTTTTCAGACTTATGGAGTCAGACTTATGGAGTATAACTTACTATGGAGTAAGTTATAAATCACTTTGTGGCAAGCCATTTGAGAAACCTGGGAAGATAAGTGGACTACTATTCTGTACACTAGCTGGAACAGTAAAAAGAAAACATACAAACACACACAAAAGGCTTCTGCTGGTACGTCCTTGTTAATGTACAAGATGGCAAATAGAAGCAGCGATGTAGCAGAACGATATAATCTTATGAAATTTAAAACATGCATTTTCCATTGCATTACATACAGGGCCTTCACTGTTACTAACCTTCATACAGGTTTATGAATGAGGCAGACAAGAAATACACATCTATTGATGATAATGCATTACAGTGCCCTATTTAAACTAGCACACAAATTTAATTATATAAGCAAAGAAAAATCTCCACAAAAGTAAATATCAATTAAGTCTGCAAAACAAAAACACAACCCTACATATTGTTTCGATAGCACTTTTTTAAGATAAAAAGTATGACATTGTCCTAATTTTAATTTATTATAGCGAGCTTAGTTTGTAGGAAGAGGCACTCATCTAATCCTAAATTTACAATGACAAGACCTGTTTATAAAATTGAAATGCACTTCTGCAAATTAATATAGTTATGGACATATTTTAAAACTCAACAAGTATGGTAGTCTTAGGAATTCAAAAAATACCATTAGCAAGCCTTGTTTATGCTGCCATATGACTTTGTTACCGAAATTATGCTCCAGGTATAGGTAATTAAATTAAGGCTTACTAATATTCAGCTAAGGAAGAACAATCTCTTCCTCCCCCCCAAGCTTTGATGGATAATTTGAAGCAATTTTATATTTTTGCAAAATTTAAAGTAACTTGACAAGAAATAAAAAAGCACAAACTGTAGAAAAGGAAATGGTTTTTTTCATGAAGAAAGCTAGAAGCTCCTCCAAAATTAGAAGAAACTTTAGGCGAAATTCAGACTTAATAATACAAACAAAACTATTGAAATTAATGGATAAAAATTTAATGATGTCTTATTAATGACTCCCCCATAAAAAGACTCTTTCTGGGTTTACTCTTACAAAAAAGACCTGCTTAATTTTTGTAAAGAAATCTGTCAATTAAAGATGAAAGTCCCAATTTTTAATATGCCAAGTAGTTCCTTGGAAAAATCAATCAATCAATCAAATTTTTATTTATATAACCGCATCCTCTCCCCAAGGGGACTCGTCGAAAAGTCAGAGAATAATTTATATAAGCACAATTTGTATAACCAGACTTTAATAAACCAAGCAGAGCTTAGACGTTTATTAATTTTAAGGTTTGTTATGAACTTGATGGACATTTCAAATATGCAACAGTGTAGCAGCCTAGCTTCCTGTCTATCAATTTGAATTCAAAGAAAGATAAATATGCAAGACTAAGACAATAATGCATGATCTAATTCAAATAGGATCTCAATAATGAAAAGTTCCATTGTATTTTCCCTCAATGGAGTGTGCATTTCATTGTAGTACTTGTAAGCATACTAGCCATAAGAAACTGCTCTGCTTTTTTTGCTAATTTACTGTAAAGTAAAGAGTTAATTAACTGGGACATGATCTAAGGAACATTAACTTTTTAAAAACAAATTTAACAGGTGTTATATAATAATTTAAATCATTAGGATTTAAGCACTATTTAAATTAACCATGCTTAAATTGGGCAAAATTATACTTTGCAGCTAAGTAACACATGAAGAACATTTTAATCAAGAGTTAAATTATCAATAATCATATGCTCCCAGCATAAAATTTCAAACAAGGAAACATGTATTTAAGTAAAGGTATTAGCAAATCTGTTTCAGACATGGTATTTACACATATCCAGCAATGTTTAAACATAAGTATTAGATAATCAAATGGATTAAAAATATTCAGGACAATTCTATTTCCTAATTCTAAGAAATAGAAATAGCATGTCAGAAAATAACATTTGAGAGAGGTGTTATTTGGAAACCCCCTCCATTGGTAAGAAACTGCTTATAATATATAATGCTGTTCTCGGAGCCTACTACTTCTTCTGATTAATTGTAGTATAATTAAAACCTTGCAAAACCATTCTTTACTCCTGCCAAATACATTTTTGCTTTCAGGAAGCCCATTTATATCCAAACAGAGGTCCATGGAAATAAAAATCTAAATGCAGGTGCTATGCTTTACCTTCAATGTAAAGTGCATTGGCACTTAGGTAGATTTTGCAAGAGTAAATTACTTTACGCTGTATGGAATTATAGAGAATCAAACAAAAAAGCAAGCTTTGAATAGCTGTTTGCATTGCAGAACTGTGACAACTCCATTGGAAATCAAAGTTCAAGAATACTGCAAAAATTCTAAATACAGTTAAATTGAAGATAAATGTATACAAAGAACATGAGCCTAATAAATAAGACACGTATAAGACACCTTTAGTACTAAAGCCCTAAATTAAACACTTGGGGGTAACCATATCTAATCTGTTCACTTACAAATATACTGTAAAAGAAACAAAGCAAGTTTTCTACCGTATTAAAGACTGGGATTACAAACTAAGCAATATGGCACCTACTTACCACTTCCTGCCCTCCCTCTCTCCCCCCTCCAAATTCAGTAACCTCTTATTCTATAGACATCAACTCTTGGTTGTACACTACTGCATTCCGAGACAGATTGTCATTTTACAATACAAAACCTATTGCAGGTGCATGAATATAAAAATAAACCACATCACTGCTATGCAATTGTAACACTTGACACCTAGAACCAAGTGGCTTTCCTCTCAGTGTTCTTCAGATTTAATAAGCTGATTTGTAAACCCGTCAGACAAGTAGATTTTCCTCAACTGGTCGGCCTTGGGTATGGAGTTCCCATTCTTCACATGGCGAGAGAGAAATGCTCGTACAGCGGGGTGATCAGCCTTCTCAAGGGGAATGCTAGCTTCCAGAAACATTTTTACAAAGTCCTGGACTACACTGGGTTTCTCTGTCTGGGTTGCGCTGTTGCACTGCAGAGAGGCAGTCAGGGTCCGTGGTTTCTTTCTGACACTTTGCTCTTCAAACTCTCCCTTACGTTTGGTGTGTGTTTTGGATTTGAGATGATCATTGATTGCAGATTTGCGGACATGATTCAGGACTACATTGCAAAAACTGCAATAGAGTTTCCCACCGTCTTCATACAGTTCACTGCCAAATTCAGTCACACGATCCTGAGGGGTCACATATAAAGCAGTCTTTGAACGGCTCCGGGAAGGAGGTGGCTTTACATCAAATCGTTCCATTGCTGCCTTTAATAAACTGGGGAAAGAAGAGAGAGAGAAAGTGCGTGATTTTGCATTTATGTTCAACTTGTACAATACAATTTAGTCATAGTCAGGTGAAAAAGTAAATCCACCTTCTTTGAATTCTATGGTTTTATGTATCATAATAAAAATCATCTGGCCTTAGCAGTTCTTAAAAGTAGGTAAATACAACTTTAGATGAACAACAACACATGACATACAACACCACCACCATGTCATCATTTATTTTACAAAAAGAAAGCCAAAATGGAGAAGCCATGTGTGAAAAACTAAGCACACCTTGCGATTTAACAGCTTGCAGAACCACCTTTAGCAGTCATAACTTGAAGGAAATGTTTTCTGTATGATTTTATCAGTCTCTCACATCGTTGTGGAGGAATTTTGGCCCATTCTACTTTACAATATTGCTTCAGTTCATTGAAGTTTGCGGTCATTTGTTTATGCAGATCTCTTGAGGTCCCACCACAGCATTCTATAGGGTTGAGGTCTGGACTTTGACTGGGCCATTGCAACATCTTGATTCTTTTCTTTTTCAGCCATTCAGATTTGCTAGTGTGCTTGGGATCATTATTTTGTAACATGACACAATGTCGGCCAAGCTTTAACTATCAGTCAGATGGCCTCACATTTGACTCTAGAATATTTTGGTATATACAAGAGTTCATGATCGGCTCAATGACTGCAAGGTGCCCAGGTCCTGTGGCTGCAAAAGATACTCAAATCATTACCTCTCCACCATTGTGTTTGATGGTTGGTATGAGATGCTTGTGCTGATATGCTATGTTTGGTTATTGCCAAACATGGCACTGTGCATTAAAGCCAAACACCTCTACTTTCATCTTGTCTGTCCAAAGGACAGTATTCCAGAAGTCTAGTGGCTAGTTCATATGCAACTTTGCAAACTTAAGCCAAGCTGCCATGTTCTTTTTAGAGAAAAGAGGCTTTCTCCTGGCAACCCTTGCAGACAAAACATTTAGTCTGTTTTTAATTGTACTGTCATGAAATTTAACATGATGAGGCCTGTGAAGTCTGAGATGTAACTCTTGGATTTTTTCGTATTTTCTCTGAGCATTGCACAATCTGACCTTGTGATGAAATTGCTGGGATGTCCACTCTTGGCAAGCTCAGCTACTGTCTTGCATGCTTTCTACTTGTGAGTAATCTTCCCCACTACAGAATGATGGACTTTAAATTGTTGGGAAATAGCCTTATAACTCTTCCCAGTATGATGGGCAGCAACAATTGCTTCTCTAAGATCATTGCTGATGTCTTTAATCTTTGGCATTAACACACATTGCAATGCTGGAGAGAAGAAAACTCTAAAACATTGGCTTTTATAGAGGTAATCACACCTGCTGGTGATCAATTGACCAAGGGCACTTTGGGCAATTGACTAAGGAGCACTTGGCTGCTACTTAGTCTCTTCATACATATGGAAGCAGTAAGGGTGTATTTTTTCATTTCGGCTTTCTTTTTGTAAAATAAATAATGACATAGTGTAATATGTCATGCGTTGTCCATCTGCGGTTGTATTTACCTACTTTTTGGAACTGCTAAGGACCAGATGATTTTTATTATCTCTTGATAGATGAGGGTATACTTTTTCTTCACATGATGGCATGCTATAACTGATTCTTCAACCAAAGTGCAGACAATACATATTGATACCATTTCCTGTGATGAAACAAATACAATATTAAAAAAAAATATGGACACCACACAGCAAAATAAAAAGAGTGCTAAAGTAAGGATTTTAGAAATATTGTTTTGTCCTTGTGTGGACAGATCCATTATTCTTTGATGGAGGAAACTATTTTCTAGTGGAGCTTTCCTATTAAGATGTAAATTTTACAATTTAACTCTGCAGATTGCTTAAAGGAAGGGAAATTGGTGAAAGTTGCCTTCTCCCTCAATTTGCAAGTTCAGTGAGTTTCACTGTATTTAAAGATCCAACACATTATTTAGTATGCTGTATGTATGTACTACATGTGCACAGTTCTCTATTGGCTCTTTTAAAATCATGGACAACCAAAATATTTCATTTCAACCCTTACTTGAAATGCAAGAATACAGAGCTTGAATATTTCATGGTATAATATGAATACTATCAAAATACCATACTCATAGAACTGCCACGCAAAATATTTTTCTTACCTGATACAGATCAAAACACATTTTGTAAACACCTATGTGAAACTAATGTTTATTTTTAAACAGCTTGTAAATCAACCATTTTAATCACAAAAAGTTTACTTGACTGACACCTTCCCTAACTGGCCAGAAAGCACATATCTGTAAAGCCTGTCATCTCTATTACCATTGGATTTCTTGATTTTCTTGGGAGAAGGCTTTTTTCCCCAAAGATCATATAAGCACAAATGGCTTAGATGTTCTAGAGCAGGGGTCTCCAACCTTTGCAACTTTAAGTCTGAAGGACTTCAGCTCCCAGACTTCTCCAGCCAGCAAAGCTGGCTGGAGAAGTCTGGGAGCTGAAGTCCTTCAGACTTAAAGTTGCAAAGGTTGGAGACCCCTGTTCTAGAGTTCTTTATCCTCCAAAATCATTTCTGTTCAGAAACAGAGTACAAATAAATCCTAACAGCGAGGTTATTATTGTACTGTTTGCTGACATCTAGCAAAGACATGCAGCCTAGAAAAAACTAAGATGAATAGGGGTCTTTTTCTTATTGCTTTGTCCCTATGTTTCACGGAATGTATTGAGAAGCTTTTTTTTTTTTTTTTGCAATTGTGTCTATGTTGTTTTAGAACTCAATTTCTTATATTAACAACAAAAGATAAAAGACCCCCACTGAAGAAACTTTGGAGGAAGAGCACACCTATTCTGGACAAACATGAAAGCGTGACAAAGTGTTGCAAAAGGAGTCTTCATACAGCAGGGATGGGCAAACTTTGCAACTTTAAGTCTGAAGGACTTCAGCTGGAGAAGTCTGGGAGCTGAAGTCCTTCAGACTTAAAGTTGCAAAGTTTGCCCATCCCTGTCATACAGTATCAGCTTAAGTCCACTCAGCTGTCAGATCAAATTTCAGCCTCATAGTAAAATATCAAGCAGACACTTTTGTCTGCTTTGAAAACCTAACTCGCTCTTCTTCCTTTGGAAAATTAGTACTAGAAAGTCACCACAGCTAAAACATTGTCAGATCAGTTTCTGATGTATTACATAATTGTTGCTGTTAATATTTTTTAAAAACAATTAAATACTTTTATGTGCTAGAATTCTAGCATGTTTTCCACAGAATCACCCATCACTAAAATTGATGGAATATTTCAACATTTTATTTTATAAACTATATTTTAAATTGTTACCTTCAAATTAAAATATTTAATAATTTGGGTTTAAGTGGCCCAGAAAAAAAAAACCAGTTTAAAAATTAGTCTATTAATGGAAGAAGATAAAACAATTGTTTGTTGAAAACATTGCTGAAAGGGAAAAGAGAGGTTAACTGATGAAGTAGGAAGTTGAAACAATGTGCCTTTCTGGTAGTAGTGGAGATCTCTGAAGTCTTATACTGATTCTTGATCCACCAGCAGCTGCATGTCCAACTGACGTAACCCACAAATGGTGCTTTGATAATATTATGATAATATTAAGAAGTAAAAATATCATGCCCAAAGTGAATATATGTTTTAATTTCTAGTTTCTCAATAGCAGTACTTACTTGCCAAATTTTAAAGATAATCTAATTTTCCTAATAAACTTTTTATGGCTACCTTTTAGGCAGGAACCAGAGAAGATAAGCACTTCATAGCTCAGATAATGTAGTGTAGGCATTAAAAACAAATTTTAGTATTCCTAAAGTGATTTAAGAAAGTTCAGAATATTTAACTTATGCAGAAGCTCTTATCATTTCTGATATTTATTATCAAATTTGTGATCATAAACTTGAAACAACTGAAACCACCTGAATATTATGTATCTGTCTCATCTCTTTCTGAATTCTGAATAACTTTTTTCTAGAATGCAACCACTGTGGCAATATCAACTATAGATAAATATGATATTAATATAATCATTTATTTCCCCCCCAGCAGCCCAGAATGTGATTCTTGTTCCTAATTTAAAACTGATGTCAAATGCTTTTTTAGCACTCCCATTTTCTTTTCCTAGCTCTTCCCCATCTCTTTGTAGATGCTTGAAAACCATATTTTCTAAATTTGATGTGTTAATTACTTGATATTTGGGGAATATATACTTAACACAAATACACACTCTCTTACAAATTGCTTCTATTTAAACTTTGTGATTTGATAAATAAAGATTTTGTAGCAAAACAACACAAAAACCAGGCCATTAAAAAAAACATGGTAAAGAAGTTACTTGATCGATGGAAAGTAAAGGTTCTCTGATGATTCAGGATAGGTTTTTTTTAATGGTCATTCAACTTGAAGGTATATTTTGTTGTCAGTTAAAATCAGGAAGATTAGGGATACCCAACCAATGTCCAAGGACTTGGAGAACAGTTTCTCCAAAATGTGTGCTTTTTTAATGTAACAAAGGGGAAAATTTATTAAATGCATAGATATTAATTATGAAAATTACCTAAAGCAATTTATTTTAAAGTGAAAAACCAAATTTCTTCCATGTTTTGCTGTATATACTTTGATAGCCCAAACACGTATTCCCAAAATGTAATAAATCTGTTTTATACATTTTCAAGAATGATATTCTAGAATGGTATACAATTTTTATGCTGCAATGTGCACAAGATCAATTATAATGTGTACAATTTATTCCGCTTGTCAGGCATAAAAAGGCTATTTTAACTGGGTGTATGATTGCACTGGCGGATCCCACATTTGGCTGGCTAGAATGAGTTATACTTCAGATAGGATTCATTCAACTTTCTTTTGAATTAAAATTGAGTCCTCTGTGCAGTTATGCTCCAAACTTTATCAAGATCCCTACCTGCAAAGTATGTGAATTGTGGCTAAGTGTGAACTATGGTTTAAGCAAATACAAGTGGAAGTCCTGTAAGCTTTACTACTCAACATGATACACTCAAGAACATCAAAGGTAGGATTGGTAGGAAACCGTTTTTCTCGGTTTGTGTATTTGACAATAATACAGCTTCTTGTTTGAACAGGGGGGATAACTACAAATCATATACCATACCTGTTTTTATTTTGCAATATATGAGGAACAATAAGGATTGCTTCCCAAAATTAACCTGTGGCTAGGAACAATTAGTGGCATCTAGTGAAATCAACTATTGGCATCTAATTTTGGTCATAATATAAAAGTTGAGTGCAGAGAAGAGCAATAAAGATGATTAGGGGACTAAAAGCTAAAACATAAGAACAATTTCAGGAACTGGGTATGTCTAGTTTAATGAAAAGAAGAACTAGGGGTGATGTTATAGCAGTGTTCCAGTATCTAAAAAGAGTGCCACAAAGAAGAGGTGTTCAACCTATTCTCCAAAGCACCTGAAGGCAGGACAATGAACAACAGTTGGAAAATAATCACGGAGAGAAGCAACCTAGAACTAAGGAGAAATTTCCTGACAATTAAAACAATTAATCAGTGGGACGACTTGCCTCCAGAAGTTTGTGAATGCTCCAACACCTGAGATTTTTAAGAAGAGATTGACAACGTTTGTCTGAGATGGTGTAAAGTCGGTCTAGAAAACCTCCAAGGTCCCTTCCAACTCTTAGTTTTATTCTGTTGTAACATTAATATTGATAATCAATTTATTAATAATCTGAAATTCAGTATTGCAGCCTCAGAACACATACTCAAGCATATTTGCTCAGAAATAGGTGGCCCTCTCTTGAATGGGTCTTATGCTAAATAAGAGCATTCAGGGATGCAGTCCTATGCACATTCCCTTGGGCAGAAGTAAAATTGAAGACAGTGGGATTACTCGCCAGAATACATACCTATTCCTTCCCACACTGTTATCTACTGGGAACGGTCTCAGAGTTGCATCTCTATTTTTCTTGTACATTTAAGGGACTCGGCCAACAAAAGTGTGTATAGTCAAGGCTATGGTTTTCCCAGTTGCAACGTATGAACGTTGGAAATAAGAAAGGCTAAGTGCAAAAGAGTTGAGGCCTTTGAACTATGGTGCTGGAGAAGGCTCCTGCGAGTCCCTTGGACTGCAAGACGATCAAACCGGTCAGTCCTAGAGGAGATCAATCCTGACTGCTCTTTAGAAGGCCAGATCTTGAAGATGAAACTTTAATACTTTGGCCACCTAATGAGAAGGAAGGACTCACTGGAGAAGAGCCTAATGCTGGGAAAGATGGAGGGAAAGAAGGGGACAACAGAGAATGAGGTGGCGGGATGGAGTCACCAAAGCAGTAGGCATGAGCTTAAATGGACTCCAGAGGATGGTAAGAGGACAGGAAGGCCTGGAGGAACTTTGTCCATGGGGTCAATGGGTCAGACACGACTTCACAACAACAAAAAACCCCTTCGGCTATTCCAAAACCAGATGAATCCTTTCCCGTGTAAATACTTTCAAGGTGGCAAACTTATCTCTTCCCCCCAACGTCTCCATAAACCCTGGTCAGCTGTACAGTTGGCTGGCTCAGAAATGCCCATTATAGTCCCAGAAAACGTCCCTCTCACCAGGTGCAACCTCTTTCAAGCTGTGTCCCCAGCAGCCACTCTGCCGTCCCTCCCCTCCTTTTAAAGGAGAGCCCTCTCCATCGACTCTGCAAGGCTTTCCCCCCCCCCTCCATCACCTGAGATTTTCTGAGCCCCCTCCCCTTTTCTGACATTCCTCTCAACCCCTCTCTCCCTCCCAACCCCGACTGAGTCGCCTTCCCTTCCCATCAATCTCGTTCCACACAACCGAGACTCGTATTTCTTCCCCGCATGGGGGAATGCGGGGGGTGGGAGGAGAAGAGAAGGTGGGTTACAGTGCTGTACTTGATGCAACGAAAAACGTCTCTCTCCGACTCGTCCTTACCGATCCTGACAGCGCGGAGTTCGGCTCCCACATTGACCGAGACCAAACCTCCGGTCTGCTCCCGTGCTTGCCCCCCCAAAAACTCCGCGATGGCGTGGGTCAGACTTGGCGGAGCCGCCTGCCAGACAGACAGGCACACGGAGACGCGCGCGGGGAGGGGGGGGGCGGCGACGGCGGATGGTAGGGCTGAATAGACTTGTTTCCTCTCTTTGGTTCGTCGAGGAAGGCGGGATGTAGCCCCCTAGCAACACCTCTTCCAATGAAGGCGTTGCTAAAAGCGAGTCAGCTCGTGCGAGGGTAGAAAAAGTGAGCGCCGTTCTGGGTGGCTCACGAGAAAGAGAGTGACAAAACTTCCCACCACTCATGCGAAGGAAAGAACGGAAGTTGTACCGCTATTATGGCCCACTGGCAAGGAGTGGGCGGGGATGTTTACTTTGAAGGATGAAATGTGGGCCCAATCGACAAGGGTAAAGGCGGGGCTTAGCTCGTTTTATCGATCACATTCTCCACCAATCCAAAAGTGCTGCCGAAAGTTCAGCTTCGAACAGGGAATCCAGCTCGGCCAATCGGAGGCTCAACCACCGGGGCTCGCTGGAATGAAGGTTCTGCAGGTCAGATGATGAGGGATCGGCGCTTGACTGACAAGTGCGCGCACCACTAACAAGGCACCGTGGGGGGCGGTGCCGGAATTGAAGTACGCGGCCGAGAGGGCGGGTCATCCGGCAGATCGGGGCGGGGGAGGGAGCTGGGACTCGGTACGCGCAGGGCGGCCAGAGCAGCATGGCGGAAGACGAGAGCGACCAGGAATCGGAGAGACTCGGCGAGGAACTCAAGGCCATTAATGAGCCGCACCTTCCCGCCGGATTGTCTCCTGCCCTGAACAGCCAGTATTATTGCTACCGCTTCTGCCAGGTGAGTGGCTAGTCCCGCCCCCTGTAGACTGACACTCTGGGACTTGCGGGGCGAAGACAGCCGAGCGATGGACGCCAAGGAATTTCGGACCGATCCTTCTGCGGCGAAAACGTCGAAGGCTCCCCTCCCTCTCTGTCGCGGCTCTTCGCAGAGCTAGCGGCTGTTAGGGGAGAAAAATAAATAAGAGGGCGAGCCTACGCGAAGGCGCTTCCCTCTTTCTCCGGTCGAGGCGAAGGAACCCGATTTTCTTTCATTTCTGCCTTTTCTCTTCCTTCGCTCCCTTCTAGGGAGAGCGGTGGACAGTCGCCCGTGGCCGAGCAGGCGGCTGTCCGTGAGGGGGGAGTTGATTTTTCGCGACGTCAGTTTTCCGCTCTTCGAGCGCTCTCTCTCATTTTGTCCTTGTCACTGTCACCCCTCGATGGCTTGGAAACTGGCCCTGGCCCTTTCCTTTTACCTCACGGTCTGACGGGATTGGGGGTTCTGAGGTGCAGCAAAAGGCATCTCCCCCCCACTCCCATCCCTTCACGGACCGCTCCATTTGCTGTTACCTGGGTGAGGGGCTTATGGGGAGGGGTCCGTTCCGAAGCTCCAGGTGGCCCTCTCGGGTTGTTTTTTTTAAAGTGACGTTGAAAGTCTGTGGAGATTCTCAGTCATCCATTTCATGGTTGGCCCAGAGGTGCTTTTTTTAGGAGGCAACTGGACTTCCTTGTTATTGTTTTCCTTTGAAGATGTTTCGCTTCTCATCCAAGAAGCTTCTTCAGCTCTGACAGGATAGCGGGGAATGGAAGGATGTATATTCCTTGCAGACAGCTGATCATTTGCATGGATGTTGAGGCAATAAGAAAAAGCTAGTTCTTTAAAGGCATTAGGGGAGGGGCTCAGTTTTTCCCCAGACCCCGCCTCCTCCCCTTAAAACTTTGCATTTGGTGAGCATAAATGAGGGTTGCGGAGAAAACATCCCACTGTTTTGAATGGGAGTTCATTACCTTGTTGCTGCCTTATTGCTATTACCGGTAGTTGTTCAGTTTCCCATTAAGAACCTACGGAAGATATTTTGCCAGTGCATATCTTTTTCCGATGGGATGGAAGCTGGAGGGAAGATCTGGATGGGTTGTTACAGGTGTGTTGACTTAAGTTTACCACTTCATTCTAACCCTGCCATGTATTACTTTGCTGGCATTTTATTTTATAAGATCCCATGATCTTGAATACTATATATGTTCTACTTCATCCCAACATGGCTTGGGGAATTTAAAGGTAGTTCTGTGGTGGGATTGGAATAAAGGCCCGAATGAAAATTAAGACCTTGCACATTTACCTGAATTAACATATTCAAAAAAAAAGCCACATGTTTAAGTGTTTGGCATCTGTGATGTATGAAGAATCTTCTGATTATATCACTGCTTTGTCATGATTTTTAAATGGTGTTTAATTGTTTATGTTTGAGAGACTTAGATTATAAATGAACTTGTCTAAACATGATTTTTACTTTTATGCCGTGCTAGCCTTGTGCATTTCCACATTATTTAGGTGGAATCCTATCCTTACCTGAAAATAACTCTGATTAAATACAATTGTTTTATGTTTTTTTTAGTGAATACATTTGCTTTGTTATTCAAATGAAATTGTACTAAAGTGGTGGCTTGGTTCATATACCAAATTAACCATTTAGCCATAGTTTATAAAATAAGCCACAATTTACTATATTCACACAAAGCTATGCCATAAAATATGATTGAAATACCTCAGTGTCTGGATTCCTATACTGTATCACATTTACACAAAATGAAGAAAATTATGATGTAACTTGATGTGTGGGTTCATATTAACTTTTGATTTAGAAATAATATATTAAATATGTTTCACATGTTAAAGTATACTTCTATAATACTTTTGAAAGTTATTAATATTAATGTATATATCTGAGAGAAACTTACCGCTGTGGCCATATACTGGATGTTTTTCTATATCCAGAATAGGAAATACATATAAAAATCCACAAATAAAATCCTGTGTAAAAACAGGTTTGAAAACAATAGTATTGTTACATTTTCCATGCTACTGATATAAAGATTTCATTCCAGTTCCCTATTCCTGGCTTTTAAAAAAAGTATCTTAATTGAATGCAAAACAAATATTTTGAAAAAGAATGATTTCATAGAGTACATATTAATACATTTTAATATAAATATAAAAGTTCTGCATCACTTTTAATGAATGGTAACTATATTTTATTATAATTATAAATCTATCTTGATAAGTCATTTATTAATGACTTGCTAATAACAAACTGCAAATTGTTTAATGAATTGTGGCATATATTTTTCTTTCTAATACTGAAGAATCTTTTGGTTATAAGTAGAACATGGAGTACCCATTTTCTTTGTCTAAGCATCAGTTTCCAGGCTGTTGGTATAATTCAGTGGAATATTTATATCTGAAATTATTGTGTCTTGTCTCAGAATAGGATTAATACGTGTAATAATTTTCTTCCTAAATGGAATATTTATAGAACAATGTAAAATATGTTTGAATGAAGCATTAATTTAATTGCATGTCCAAGTTTTTAGTATATAAATGCAATGTAATTTAGTAAGTTTTTTGTTGAATAAAATGTACTAAAATCTATTAAATCTATTAAAGTTTTTGATGTGTTAAAATTAGGAAGTAATTTTGGGCTGTTTTAGTGTCATGAGATGCATAGATGAGATGTGTCTATATTTAAAATGTAAGTCAGTATATGCTGTTAATATAAACAAAATAATACCACTAAGCTATTAGGCAGATAATATTTTTATTTTAGTGCATCTTTAATCCTATAAATGAGCTGAAGCATTTCCAGCACATTTTCCTTACAACAGGCTTTTTAAATTTGTTTTGAGACACTGGTTACTCTATAATATATCAGTTTATCACGAGAAGAGTCAAAAGCCAGTTCCTACAAATCATGTATCACAGTTTTGAAATCAGTGTTATAGTGATTAAAAAATAATATAGAGCTATCCAAAATCGGTTATATTATAGAATTAAGATTTAGGGTTAATTCACCACTCTTAATCATAATGTGTTTTTGAACTTGGCTTAGCAAAAGTGTAATAATCAGCCATTGTTGTTTATTTAGCAAACTGAATTTGTGTGTACAGATTTGTGTGGCATTACGTTTAACTACCTTTCTGATCTTCCTATTTTATATCAATCATTTGTTTTTAATTTGACAGTGATGTGCCTCTCTAATCAAGGTGTTTTACCTTCCAAAGTAAGGTGCATTTTAAAAAATACGGAGACCATTTTATGTGAATGACTTGCTAACTTTGAATTGACTTAATAGGTATACTCATACTGTAATCTTATGAATAAGTAGTTTTTTAATGGTTTGAAGGTGAAGATGTGACATTCCAATTTTTCACTATAACTTGGGGTGTAAAGATAAATGCAATCTTTCAATTGGACATTTCAACGGAAGAAACAAGAGTAATTATCAGCACGTTGGAGTGAAACCTGATGTTACATATATATCTATTGACATTTGACGGCTTTTTCAGTTGAATGGATCCTGTCATACACAGTGCAAGCACAAGCAGTATTTCTTTTATTTCTTGTGATTTATAGTTATATACTTTTTGGTTTGGTTACAGTGTAAGTACATACTGCAAGCTTTGATTTCTGTATTGAATTGAATACTATGTAGCAAATATCATATTTATTAATTATGATTAATCATAGGATTATGATTAGGAGCTGGTTTTTAATTTTGGGACACAACTTTTTAAATAAAATTTGATACTTAAACCATACTTTTATGGGTATTTTTCTTTGCAGTCCCATCCCCCCCATTATACCAATATATTGGGAGATGATAAGTTCTAGGTCTTTCTTAGACATGAACGCCACCTGGGTAACTTTCTCAGCATAGCATACCGTACACAGTTATTGTAGGAAAATAGAAAGCAGGAGTATTAAATATGTTTAAATATATTTACCACCTTGAGTTGATCAAATATATTTTAAAAAATGGATAAAAATATGATTTGATAGATGGATTAAACTGCCAAAGCCAGTCTAAACCTCTAGCTGACTGCAATTGGCCCTAATAATGATAATTATTAATAAAAATTCAAAAACATCTGAAGCACCATTTGAACACCATCAACATTGAAAAGTATCAGTCATTTGCAAAAGGCAGCTTTACTTGGACCAGCTTACAAACTGTGACAATACGTTTAATACCATAAAGCAACAATATCTACATATCCCAGGTCTTTGAGAAGGACTCAATAGATGGATTAAAATGCTGGATCTAATCTAAACATCTGGCTAACTGTGCAACCAATCATAATAGCTAGTAGCATGTTGATACAGAGGCAAAAATCCTTATAGCAATTGTACTGCATATCTTGTTTTTGAGTAGATGTGTTTTATCTGTAAACCAGAGGACTAATAGACCTCTTAAATTATTAATGTTTTGAATTGTAAGTTTTCTATTATTTCTCAGCCATGGAATGGTGCTACTTTTTTTCCTTTTAACAAAAGTAGAAATACATAAAAAATAAGGCTAGTAAATCCTTATTTAGCCATTGCAAATGGGAATGGCAATTCTATCACTAGGCAACATGTCCATAAATATGAGACTGTGCCAGCTTATGATATCACTTCTGCCTGCAGTCATTAACCAAATCAAATGTGGTTAAGCGCAACATGTGACCGCAACTTGTGTCTTCTGACTTCCGTGTTGACTTTATTTGTTGGAAACTGGTTGTGAAGATTGTAAATTATGATCATGTTACTTCCATATATAGTGACTATTATAAATGCATGCTGGTTGCCAAGCATCTGAACTGTGATCATGTGATTGCAGGATGTTGCAGTGGTTGCAACTTTGAGACTAATCGTAAAGCTCCTTTTTCAATGTTGTTGTAACTTTGAATGGTTATTAAGAAAGCAATTAGTAAGAGGGGACTATTTGTAGAAGCAGATTGAAAGGAATCACCTCAGTACTTCTGTTAGCTGTATCAAGGGTTCCTTTTCTCTCTGAGAATCTATTGGAATTAAAATTCAAGTAGGTTTCCCTCTTTGGAAATCACTCTTAGTGTGTTTTAGTCCTTACTGAAATAGCAGTTCTTTAAGTTACATGATTTTGTATATATTTTAAGAAGGTATCCTAGAGATCAGGTTTTAAAACTTTATTTCATGTAGTTTTATTTAGTGTAATTCACTAATAGTTCTATTTATATAACTTCATTATATATTGGTTCAAATAATCTTATGTATTTATATTTTCTCTACATATAAATATGATATACAGCCTTTCGGCCACAACATTTAATTGGTGTATCTGTAGAAATACTGTATATTTTTTTAAGGAAATCAGCTGATTTAAAAATTACCATTACTTCTTATTAGACAATTAAGTTTAGCTTTTTTGTAAATTTCAGAATGTAACCTTCGAAAGTCAAAATGATGAAAGTATGATAATCTGTTTCATAATGAGATGTTTTAAGTTACTAATATAAAACAGGTGTTCTTGTACACGGTTTGCCTAACATTTTGGAACTTGTCTTCTATTATTTTGAATGTGATAGTTCTGGAGTGAAATAAAAATTCTGTTGATTATAAAATCCTGAAATATAATCATATAAAAATTATGAATTCCTGTTTATTGAAAAAGTTCTTGCATGCTAACTCTGTGTAAGACCTACTTAAATACACCCCTTTAAGAATTATTAAGGTATAACACTGACCATCGTTTTCACTTTTTAAACAAAGCTGGAAGCCAGAATCTGATAACTAATTTTGGAGGAATTGAATACACATAAATATACATAGAAAACAGACTTTCAACTGATACTACAAATTAAAGTTAAAGAGTTGATGAGCCGGGAGTGGGATGCTTTATATGTGGGTAATGATAGAGAAATGTTAGGATAAATGGTCAAACCCGGAATAGATAATAAATGGATTTATTTCCTTGTATACTATTTGTACATCCTACCCTCTTGCATTACTATGTTTCTTATCACCCACAATGGAGACATTGTGAGTGATAATTATATGATTTATTTACATACTATATGCATGTTTTTTAAGCAAAAAAAGCAATTATGGATTCAAGACTCAAAATCTTAGTTTTTTTTAAATATGAAAACAGCTTACTCTTGTGTCTTATGTAGCCTCAAGTCATAAAATAATAATAATAATAATAATAATAATAATAGTTTAATTTCTTGACCGCTCCTCTCCCCATAGGGACTCGGAGCGGTGCACAGGGAAACTAAAAACCATAAATATACAATCAAGAACATCTTAAAAACAAATTAAATAGTACCTGTGCTAAAATACCCAATCTAAACTAAAATTCCCACTATACACTAAAACCCCATAGAGAGAGACTATCCCAGACCGGCCAAGCAGAAAAAATATGTTTTTAATTTCAGACGGAAGGAGCGGAGGTCCGTGGTCGTTCTAATGTCGGGGGGAAGGTCATTCCAGAGGGCAGGGCCCGCCACAGAGAGAGCCCTTCCCCTGGGCGTCGCCCGCTGACAAAGTCTAGTGGACGGCACCCGGAGAAGTCCCTCTCTGTGGGAGCGAATCGGCCGTGAGGAAGTATGGGGCAGGATCCGATCCCGCAAATAGCAAAATAGGGTTAATCTTGATTCATCAAACTGCTTTTCTTATTTCAGTAAGTCTGTACTTTGATTTTATAGTTGTATTGTTTAGTGAGGTTGAAAAGAAAAATTGCCTAACTGTAGAACAGCATGCTATATTCCTGCTGATATGCTGTTTCAGATAAAGTTTCATGTGTACTGTTTTCTCTGCAAACAGGTTGTTGAAGATTATGCTGGAAGATGGCAGGTTCCTCTGCCACAGCTTCAAGTACTCCAGACAGCCCTCTGTTGTTTCACATCTGCATGTGTATCTTTTCCAGATGAATGTGAACATGTACAGTATGTGCTAAGTAGCCTAGCCTTGTAAGTAGACCATGCTCTTCCTATTGTAAACTCTTTAACTTTCTGGATACTATAAGATAATTTGAAGAATTAATCTTCATGGATAATTTTTTAAGCTTTGGGAATAAGACTATTGCCATAGTTTTCCAAATGTATAAAATGTGAGACCTATTTAAGAATCTGTATGGAGTATATTGATGGACATATGGGCTATATAAAGGACATTGCTCCTCATTCATTTAGTAATCATCCTACCAAACTAAGATATCTTTGTTTAAATATTTATTTATGGGATAGGAATAATTGCCATATTTAAAATGAAATTGAAAATGATGTATAATTTTAATGTTAAAAGTGAGAAAATAAAATATAAGACATGAACTAATTTGTATGCTATGGGAACCAAACATTTTCAAATGAAAAATAGGTTTCATCATTTATTCAAACTCAAGCTTATCTTTATATAAGCTCCGATACTAGTTTGAAATATTGGAAACTCAATCCAGACTCTCTTGGATATATATCAAATACTGCATTGGCCAATGCAGAATATATATTTAGGCCAGCGCAGAATACATATTTGGAATCTGACTGGACGCAAGCATTCTTATCTAGTGAAGGGCAGGTTGTTGTTGGGTATCATCATCCTTCATTTTTAGGTAAGTCAAAGGGAAAACTGCATATCTATATTTAGGCAAATTTTGCCAAAGCAATTCTCTAATTGAAAAAATGTAATAGGTTGCATTTATTTGCACTCACCATACCTAGTATGGTATTATCATCAAGGTGCCTTTTTATCTAATTGTTTCTACAAAAATGGGAAATAACTGTTAGGACACTTATACATAAATTACTGCGAAATCTCTCAAATCTTGTGCTGGACCAAAAGATATTTGGTAACTTCATTTAAGGCACTAGACTTGCAAGCTCTGGTGAAGGATCATCACAAGAATGCTGAACAACAAATATCTAAAACCCCAGGGTATCAGAAATTAGCACCCTTATACATATAGAGATTCAGTTCTGATTAACAACAATTTTAATTTTATCAAACCAACAGTTGTAGACTGGGACTTAGTTCAGTTTCATTAGACTGCTTTTTTTTTTTTATCTGACATGGATTTTGAGAACAATCCCTTGTCTCATAATGATGTGGAATAATATGCATGTGAACAAAAACTGGAAAAAAATCAGTCTTTACTGAAAAAAACTAGCTTTCTGTTTAGAGATAGAAGAATTAGCACCAACTGTTGCTTCATCATTTAAATCCCGTTGAATCTATAATCATTAATTGGATTAGAAATTTTAGGTTATAGTGGCCCTTAATAAAGTATTTCTTCAATTCCATATATGGAAGTTTGTATAGACTCTATAATACACTAAAAGTTCGCTAATACATAAAATAACATACTACTTCAACATTGTATTAGGAAGAATATTACTCCAATATTTTACCCTGCCAATAACATTCTATGCTGCAGTACAATTAAATGAGCTTGCCTGATTGAGAATCCACAGGGCTTTGTCAACATTGCTCCTTCATTTAAAACTCTTTATTGAAACCTGTGACATAATACGCTTCCTCTGCTTATTTTTTTTTAAATTTCAAGTTGCTTTGATTTATAGGAGCTTTTTCGAACTATTGCTATTCTTTGGAAAAGATGAATTCTATGAAGATCCTTTAAAAGACATTCTTGGATCAATCCAGGTAATTTGCTAGTGTTCAAATAATTAAGTGTTAACATGCATAATTACAAATAATCCTTGATTTATGATCGTTTGTTTAGTGACCATTCAAAGCTTTAACAGCACTGAATGAATGACATATAGCTGATACGCAAAGTTCCAACCATTCTAGCATCCGCTTGGTCACATGATTGTGATCTAAAAGCTTGGCAATCCATTCATACTTATAACTGGTCATGAGTGCCATTTGTAATCTTCCATCTCCAGAAAGTCAAAGGGGAAGCCAGCAGGGAAGACTGCAAGTTGCTGGGGTAACTCTCCTACTTGTGCATCCTACCCAGCCTCTTTAAAATTGCACTGCACTGGTCACTTGGACAGCCCTGTGCACCTTTCCTGACCTATGCAGTGCCTATCACAAACCCTCACACATCCTTCCTGACTCATTTAGTGCCTCTAGTGCAACCCCTCCTGCACCCTCACCCACCCCTACTCATGCAGCACTTTTCACATATCTTTACACACACTTTATCGTACCTATTGTGTACCTTTTCTGGTCTTTCCCCACAAAAACTATCCCCTTTCTTCCTCCCTGATCCAGCAGAAGCTGTTAACTTGCCTATGGGTGGGGGAATTGCAACTTCCTGCTGGCTTCCCCCATTGACATTGCAGCAGCAGGAAATTGCCTTGCCTAAGGACCATGGGATTGAGTTAACAGCAGCAAATGGGATTTCAGGGATTGCTGTTGCCAAGCAATGTGATAATGTTTTCTGATGGTACTACTTAGTGACAGGAAGTTTTGGATCCAGTTGCTGTGGTGTCACGAACTACCTGGATAAGGAACTTTTATCAAAAAGGAAAATTCAGCTTCTAAATAATTTAAAATTTAAGTATGAAATTGTGAGTCAATTCATAAGGCTGTGAATTGTATATAAATAACATGATCAATTGTTAATATCAGATTCATGTAGGAATCAGTTTGTGACTTTAGAATCTGTTATTGTATCAGACCATTTCTCTTCCTTGCACTGTGGAGGTTCCATAAATTTCTAATGGCAGTTGAAAAAATGTTAATTAGTAAGGAGCAAAGCTACTTAATCCTTGCCAATTAAATTCATAAACATTTCTGCTATAGTTTATATTTCTCCTGTTGAAATTTTCAGTAGCTCTTGGCTTAGTGCCTAATACACTATTTTTTAAAGTACTGCTTATTTGTGATATCTATATACTACTAAAACTCTCATTGTCATGGTCTTAAACTGGATGAAATGGTGTGTTATAGGGCAATAGTTTTTGAAGCAACATTTTCATATCTTTATGTCACAAAGATAACATGACTGCAACAGCACAGAGGCAGTCAGCAGCATGAAGCACAACTTCCCCAAAGTTGATTCCCTTGGGAATATTGGCTCCCTGATTTTGGACACATCCTGTATATGTTAGCCGTTTGTTATGTGACAGTCTCCCAGCCAGTGTCACAATCCCTCACTCCCTTCCTCACCCAGCAGCAGTCGTTTATTTGCCTGCTGGAAAGGGAAGGAAAGATGGATGGATGGATGGATGGCTGGAAGGAAGGAAGGAAGGAAGGAAGGAAGGAAGGAAGGAAGGAAGGAAGGAAGGAAGGACCGACCACTGTGCTTCTGCATGAATGTGTGGAAAAAGCAATAAATGTAATTGAAGACAAACGATAGTGTTGCCCAAATATTAGGCAACACTAATATTTTTTAAAATTTTGGGTTGAAAAGAAGAAAGTGTCGTTAATTGATGTGGCAATAGCAGAAGGTAGTGGAATAGAAAAAAAATGGAGCGATCACAAAGTATCAAGATCTAAAATCAAAATTTGAAATATGATAGCATAAATTAGCCATGGTGATCTCAGTGGTTATTAACACACTGGGTGCCATACCAAAAATACTTGGACAGCGCTTACAAAATTTGTGAAAATTTATATCTGTCACTTGTAAAAGACCATGTTGCATGGATCTGCAAATGTACATAATGATATTCTAGGTTTTTGAGAAGAGGTTGATCAGTATGAAGGCCAACACCAGCTAAAGAATGACAGCTGTGACTTTGTATTATTGTGAACAGATAATAATTATATTCCAAATTAGTTCATCAGTTACATTTTCAGTTATGTTCTTCTTAGTTAACTCTTCTCAACTTCTCATTTTTAAAATATTTCCTTTGGGACAAGTAATAAAAAAGTATGGTCCAGTCAGTTTGGTACATTTGGGCAAATATGCAACTAGTACAGTTGTAGCCCCTAACTTTATGCTAAAAACGGTGAACTCTTTGCTTTAGGTTAACTCCAGGTACTGCTGCTTATACTCTAAAAATTAAGAAGTATATGCAGTATACTGATACATTCACAGGTACGTTCTAAGTACTTTAATGTTCACTATTTATTCCTCCATAGGATTGCCAGAACCGACTCAGCAGATACAGAAATGTTAACTTAGAATTGGTGACTCGAATTACCAGAGACGGTGGACCTTGGGAGGATCCTGTATTACAAGCTGTTCTTAAAAGGAGACCAGTTTCTCAGGAATTAGGTACAAATTATTTTTCATATATATTGAAATAGCATAATTTAAATTAATGTTAAATGTAGGAAATTTTTATTTTATTTCTTTATAATTGTTTCCAGGCAGTGAATGTTGTAATGTATTTCTTAATCACAGGATAAAACTAATTCAATTAGAGACTAAAGTTGGGCTGAAAGATAAGAAAATTTAGTATACAATATATTATGGATTTTGAGATTATTTCTTATGCAAGGAAAACAATTTGTATTGATGTTATAGTTATTGGTCCTGAGATGGGCACAGGATTAAAGAATGATTTTATGTGTGCATCTTGTTACATCATGGACAAAATTTATCAGTTTGCCAAGAGTCAAGCTGACTTGATGGCACATAATAAATCATTTTATTGCAATTGCAGATATGTTCTCAAGTAAAATGCTGTTACTTTCATAGGAATATATTATGAACTCACTGAACAGCATTCTAATTTAAAGTATTTATGGTCTTAAATAAATAGTTTCAAGGATTAAATTACGTGTGTGTATTTAGGAGCAGTGTTAAAGAAATGCTATTTGTTATTATTGTAGAAGAAGATTGCACAACATAAATTAGGATTTACATGTTTCCAAGAGGAATGGGGCTAGAGAATATTTTGGAAGGAAGTTGTAGGAGTTATAATGGGTAAAATGACTGTCTTTAGGATACCGTATTTATCGGCGTATAACACGCACTTTCCCCCCCTGAAAATAGGGGGCAAATGATGTATGCGTGTTATACGCCGAAGCCATGTTTTTACAGTGGTCGGCAGCAGAGGGCCCGGCATGTCGGGGAGCTGCGCCGGACCCGTCCGGGCACCGGGCGCCCGCCTCCCTGTACGCGCGGCTCCACAGCCCCCTCGAGCGAGCGAACGGGCGGGCGGAATGCCCGGGGCTGTGGCTGCGCCGGAGCCACAGCCCCCTGGAGCGAGCGAACGGGCGGGGGGAAGGGCCAAAGAGGGGGCATCGGGCAGGGAAGCCGCGCGCATCTCCCCCGGCTCCCTCTGACAGCCACCACAGCACACGTTTCTCCTCCCTGTCGGAGGAAGCCGGCGGAGATACGCGCGGCTTCTCTGCCTTTCGCGCGGCTTCTCTGCCTTTCGCGCGGCTTCTCTGCCCTTCCCAGAGCCTTGCGCCCGGCAGGGGCATCGGGCAGGGAAGCCGCGCGCATCTCCCCCGGCTCTCTCTGACAGCCACCACAGCACACGTTTCTCCTCCCTGTCGGAGGAAGACGGCGGAGATACGCGCGGCTTCTCTGCCTTTCGCGCGGCCGGCGGAGATACGCGCGGCTTCTCTGCCTTTCGCGCGGCTTCTCTGCCTTTCGCGCGGCTTCTCTGCCTTTCGCGCGGCTTCTCTGCCCTTCCCAGAGCCTTGCGCCCGGCAGGGGCATCGGGCAGGGAAGCCCCGCGCATCTCCCCCGGCTCCCTCTGACAGCCACCACAGCACACGTTTCTCCTCCCTGTCGGAGGAAGCCGGCGGAGATACGCGCGGCTTCTCGTGGCTTCTCTGCCTGACGCCCCTGCCGGGCCACCTGGCCCGCTGTGGGAGGAGGCGTCCGTAACCTCTGGCATGCCGGCCCTTCTGCTGCTTCCCCGGTTGGGGCGGGGGGAGAGGGAAGAGAGGGAGTGACTGACATACACAGAGAGAGACAGAGGGGAAGGGAGGGAAAGACAGAGACAGAGAGAAAGAGAGGGAGGGAGAGAGACGGAGAGAGACACAGATAGAGAATGAATCGGAGACAGACAGGGGGAAAGAGGAAGAGACAGGCATACAGAGACAGAGAGAGGGAGGGAGAGAATCAGAGTGAGTGACACACACAGAGAGAGGGAGGGAGAGACAGATAGAGACTGATTAAGTGAGTGAGAGACAGACAGACAGACAAACACAGAGTGAGAGAGATGGGCAGAGGAAGGAGAGAGAGACAGATAGAAAGAGAGAGACGAAGGGAAAGAAAGAGAAAGAGAGAGAAAGAAAGAGAAAAAGAGAGAAAGAAAGAGAAATGGAGAGAGGGGGGAAGGAGGAAAGAGAGAGAGAGAAAGAAAGAACTTATGACCACAATTGAGCCTAAAAGTTTGGTTGCTAACCAAGGCCATCGTTAAGTGAGTTTCACCACATTTTCCTTTTACATTATTTACCTTATAAGTGGTAATAATATTAATAAAAAAAAGTTCTGAGCTACCCTTATTTTGCTTCAAAGTTCTTTATTTGAAATTTAATTTTTTCCCCTGAAATTTCCCTCTTAAAATGAAGGTGCGTGTTATACGCCGGTGCGTGTTATACGTCGATAAATACGGTATGTCCTTGAAATTCCCCAGTGCTCAGTCAGAAAGAAAGTTCTTAAATTTATGGCCCCACTCAATTGGAGCAGGGGAGGCAGCAACAAAAAGAAGATAGTAAACTGCATTTTTTTGCATTGGTGTCATAGTAATTTTATACTGGCCCCATTCTCTTATCCATGTTTTTAAGAGAAAACCTACATTGATTATCCACTTTTTAATTCTAATAAGTTTAATATAATGTTTCCAATATTTTGTAAACGTAATTTTATATAACCTACTGTTAACATTTTATAACTGAATTATTTGTTTTCTTTTACCAGTTAACAAATATTTAAGCTCTGAAAATCCACTGTTCTTTGAATTACGTGCCAGATATCTTATTGCCTGTGAACGCATCCCAGAGGCAATGGCTCTTATCAAAGCTTGCATGAATCATCCTAATATTAGCAAAGATCTTTACTTCCATCAAGCATTTTTCATGTGTCTTTATATGTCACCGCTAGAAGATCACCTATTGCAAGAGGTACAGTTTGGCAGCTTGATAAAGGGATAGTATTCTAATTCATATTAAACAAATAAATGACCTTCAAAAAAACATTACTGTATTACAACTATATAGATTAAATCACAACTCTGTATATATTTTTTGAATATTGGACAACTATTTCCTAGTATTAGAATTTCATTAACCCAGTTCTAAAATTGCCAAGTAACAAGTAATGTAATAGGAAATTTGGTCATCAAAAATAGGAGTAACACTAACTATTCTGTTCAAATTAATAAAAAACCAAATATGCCATATATAAATTCTTATTATATATATTTCTCTTCTCCCTTGTGTTATTAGCTTCCTATATTGGGTAACAGAACTAGTAATAGGAGCTAGGAATTCCAATTATTGTAAAAGGATAGCCTCTGAATTATCTCATTTTGATTGCATAGCATTTGCTGAGGACTGACTGCAAGAATGGCATTGAAATCATCTGCAACATTGCAAAAGAAGGGAAGATTGCTGTAGCATTGAATCTTTGTGAATTGTTTCTTATTCCACAGCTCAAAAATGGGGATATGTATTACATCTGGTAAATCTTTTCTTTCAGTTATACTGATGTTAACTAGTGTTATAATAAAAGTAAATTACGAGTAAATTATAAAGGAATGGTCAAAGCCTAATTATTAAGAATAAATAGTACTTCAATGTAATTTCATTGACAATATAATCCATCAATTCAATATATTAGTGAAAACTATTGAATATTTTTGTATTGTTATAAATTGCTTAAAATATTGGATAATCTTACTGATTTACTTAATTGACAACTAGAAAGTAACTTACTTTTTTCTAAGTTAATTTCTTTATAACTTCTCATTTATGGAAGTTATTATGAAACTTGATCAAAATTTCATTAATCTGTACAAATTATGCCTTACATTTTAATTGTTAAAAATATTCAGAAATGGAGAATTAACTAAGAGAATGCAAAAGTGCCTTGTACAGCATTTTTCGGAGTACAAAACGCACCTTTTCCCCTCAAAAAACAGGCTGAAAATCTGGGTCATACACTGAATACAGCATTTTTTGCCTCCCCAAACCCTGCCCCCTTCACCAAAATGGTCGTGGATAGCCTTTAGGAGCCTTGCAGAGTGCTCCTGGGGGCTGGTGAGGGCAGAAATGAGCAAAAAATGGGCCGTTTTTTGCTTGTTTTTGCCCCCCCCCCCCGAGCACTGTACAAGCCTCCTAAAGGCTATTTATGCCTCCCCCCTTTTTGACAAAAAAATGGGCCTGTTTTTGCAAACAAACGGGCCATTTTTAGGAGGTCTGCAGAGTGCAAAACCCTTTAAAAAAAATGCTTCTTCAAAACTTTGGTGCGTCTTATACTCCAATGTGTCTCATACTTCAAAAAATATGGTACTTAAGCTGACTACTATAAAAATGGCACATAGATTGGTATAGGCTCTAGAGCCGTGATGGTGAACCTATGGCACGCAAGGCTGAAGTGGCAAACAAAGCCAAGTCGCCTGGCACACACAGCGTCATGCGTTCTGGTTTTGCGTTTCTGGCGTGCATGTGCATGACAATCAGCTGGTCTTCATTTGTGCAGCAGTACCAGAACTGCAAGAACTGGTCTTCCGTTTTCTAGCATGACCATGTGCACCGGCCAGCTGATCGTCGTGTGTGCATGCTTACAAAGTAACCGGAAAACTAGCTTGCGGAAAACAGAAGTTCATTTTCCAGTGCATGCATGCCCCCAGGGCAGCCCTTCTTCCTGTTTGTGGCCCCAACAAGCGTGCATACTCTCTTTTTGGCATTTGGTGCCGAAAAGGTTCGCCATCACTGCTCTAGAGATTTTGAGTTTTCCTCTTACATTTATAGATGCTGGAAATTGAACCTTAGGTCTGCAGACAAACTAGGCTCGACCACTTATTTATGACTTCTCTCAAATAGCTTTTTGAATAATATAAATATATTGATAATATTACATACATCCATATGTAGAATTTGCATACAGTGAAAATTTATTTTAATACACTAATTGGAGGATGTGGCTGGTTTTAATAAATGGCCATTGAATTGGAAAATGCATTTCCAAGTTGATTTGCATAATAGTACCATTATGCAAATAACACAACTTATGCCATTAAAAATAATGATTTTTAATGTTTAAATATTTTTATAACTGAATTATATCTACCATAGATATTAACATGATAAATAGCATATGATTGGTATCTTGGTTCCTAAAATAATAAGCTTCATTTTGTTTTACAGGGAGCTGATCTTTATTTGGAGTAAACTGCAACTTAGGTCTAACCCATCAAAGCAAGTATTTGTAGATCAATGCTACCATCTTTTAAGGATAGCTACAAATTTGCAAGTTATTTTCCCTTTCATGAAAGTCATTAGGGATGAAGTAAGTAATAGCATTTGCCTCAGATGTTTTTTAAAAGTACCAATATTAAATATTGTATAAGTTATGTTATTATATAATTAAATAATATATTGATATTACCTAAAATATTTTATTTGCATATCTGGCATAGGAGAACAGCAAATAGTACCCTAGCCATACTTACGAAGTTTGGGTTTTGAAGTTTTATTATAGGGCAAGAATAAAACGTGCTGTTACAGGGAGCTGCAGTACACAGGAACATTGAAATAGCAATCTTTTTATAGGGCTCATGCAGCTGCTTTGGAAACTGCTTCCAACTTTTCAATTTGTGTATTCGTGAATTGCCACTTTTCTAGATATATTAATATGGAGGTACTTGGAGCGCTTTCCAAAATAACTTTGCAAGCCTTTGCATTATTTTAATCATTTGAAAAGGAATACTTGTTTATGCTCTTGCCTGAACCTTAATTTAGTAATTAAATTACTTTTAAGAATTGCAACAAATTCTTTATCCTTGTATTTTAAAAGATATAATTATATGTTGTACTTGCTTTAACTTATTTAGAAAAATTGATCAAAATTGAGTCTTCCAGAATTGGAAGAGCTTCCATTCATGAACTGGTTTGATTCAACTGAGTGAACTTACTGTAATAGGAAAATATAATGTATATTGATAACAGTTTAAAATGAATGTACCTTTTAAAAATATTTTTGCAATATTATCTCTTTTCTACATTGACATAATACAATACTTTTAAGAATATTTATGTCTGTTCACCAATTCTTTAGTATATTAGGGTTTGGGTTGTTTTGTTTTATATTCAGTTTCTCCCTAAAGATGCTGGGAATTTTAACTTTGGAGCCATTTGTTTGATCACTGAGCTATAATTTTGAGATATTATGAACTCTGCAGAAGTAAATGCAAAGACTCTCAGTATTCTGAATTTATTCTACCTTTCCTTTCTTTCTCACAGATTGGCAAGGAAGGTCTACAGATTTGTGTAGAGATCTGTGGAAGCGCTCTTCAGCTAGATCTTCATGATGATCCAAAAATGAAATGTTTGATATACAAAACCATTGCTCACTTTTTGCCAAGTGACTTAGAAATAGTGCGAATATGTGCTCTTTCTATATTTTTTATTGAGCGCACCATGGAGTCCTATTATACTATTGAACAGCTATATAAATGTACAGATGAAGACTACAATGAACAGATAAGTTCAGTTCAGAATCGTGTACGTTTTGAGTTGCTCCCAATTTTGAAAAAGGGATTGTTTTTTGATCCAGAATTTTGGAATTTTTTGATGATCAAACAGAACTGTTTAGCACTGCTAAGAGAGAAAGCCTCAGCTGAACCCACTAAACGCACAAGTGAGCTTTCTTCTGCAAATACATCAAAGACACGTCGAGCATTGCGTAGTGATCAATCTAGTATACCTGAGATAAACAATGGAGAACTAGGCCATGAAGATATTTCTGAAGCACAATTGGAAAATGATGGTAATTGCAAAAAGAACCATGCAGTTCTTAATTCATCTAAAACTGATCACAATGTACCAAAACATCGCTGCGTATTATGTAACAGAGAATTTGTTGGCGGTCATATTGTGAGGCATGCCCAGGCTCATCAAAAGAAAGGCAGTTTCTCATGTGTAATGTGTTGTAGAAAATTCAGACAAAAAAGTATAATGCTTAAGCACTTAAAGAATCACATCAAGAAAATGACACTGCATCATCTGACTGCAACTTCTGTTGATAAAGAAACTCTTATTGTAAATGAAATGAACTGTTCTATTGCTGATGTCCCCCTTCAAAATGGGGATTTGGACAGTACTAAAGAAAATGAAGTGGAACTAGTCATTCCAAGTACTAATCAGGAGATGCAGAATTCTGAACTTGCACTGGATGTAACCAAAAACCATGTTAGTAGCCAGGATGATGTTGTTGAAAATGGTAGTTGCGACAATGATTCAAATAATATTCCTGAGGTGGAAATTAAAGAAGGATCACCAGAAAACAGCCTGAATAGAGAACTCCCCATACTTCACAAAGTAAATGGTGTGCTCTGTCCTCAAAATGATTTTGATCACACAAGTAATTTCAAGTGTCCTGCGGATGGATGTATTAGAGTCTTTAAAAAAATACGGTTTCTGAATAAGCATGCACGCAAGGCCCATCCTTCTGATCTGAATGTGCAAGAGCATATAATGAAATGGAATAATGGAAAATGTAGGTTTTGTCAAAGAAAATTTTTGGATTCCCATCATTTTATTGATCATCTGAAACAACATGTTTATCCAAATGTATATTTCTGTTTGCATTTTAACTGTAATCAGAGATTTAAGCTGTCTACTGAGCTTGCAGAACATATGAAAAGTCATACTGAGTTTAAAGCTCAGTGTAACTTTGCAGAGTGTTGTAAACTTTTTGATGACATTTCATTGTTATATGAGCATGAAGCTCAACATTACTTAAACAAAGCAAATCCTTCTGAAGTCAGTGAAAATATTTCTTCAGTTGTTTTAGAATCTGAATGTGCTATTCAAGAAATGGAAGATAATGGTGGTGAAAAGGAACCTGTAATGGACTTGCCAATTCCCACTTGGAAAGCAAGGAAAGATTCTCTAGAACCAAAGACTTATATCCAGACTGAGAAAAAAGTAAATAATCTAATCCAGAATGGGAATGAAAATGCATATGGTAGTGCTGTCACAGTTGTGAACTTAATAGACCAAAAGATACCTGAAGAAGTAGAGCCAAATTTAGAAAACTGTAAACTTAATGATCAGCTAGTCAATGGGCATGGTGAACTGGAACAAACAACAGCCACAATGGATGCTGATTTGGAAAGAACGAGTGCCAATACTAGGACAGAAAATGGATCTATTCTACCTGTTCTGCATAACTGTACAGAAATATCAGATACTACTCTCGTGGATTCTCAGACACTTACTAAACCAAATCAGATAACAGAAAATACATCATATGGCTTAATTTTAACAAAGCCTTATATTAGACCATTGCCTCCGAGTTACCTTGATGAACGATATATTAGCATGCCAAAACGAAGAAAAACTTTGACTGATAAAGCAGATGCACATTCAGAGCAAGGCAAAACGTGTAGCAAATCAGAGAGACTAAGATGCAGCAAATGTTTGACCACCTACTGTAACTCAGAAGCACTTCAGCGTCATCTTGCACAAAAGAAGTGTCGGACACTTTTTGGATTCGATTCAGATGATGAAAGTAAGTTTTACAATTTTATTAGGTATAATTTTAGGTATTTGTACAGCAATAAAATGTTAAACAAGTGATTTTAAACAAATGGATACAAACTGTTAGACAAAGGATTAAAAAAAGATGTAAAGAATGTAATAAAATTATATTACATATAATGTTAAATAGTAGCATCTAGTGTTGCCGTAGCCCAGTAGTATTATGAAAAAGCATTATATTACAGGTAATAGCATTTTCGCTAGTTTTGACAGCACTTACTGTGCAATGTTGTTGAAATCATTACTTAACCAGGTAAAATTATGAAGCTTACTCTATAGAATTTCAATGTTTTCATAAAGTCTTCAGAAAAAAATGGTAACTACTGTAATATAAGACGCATCGCAGTATAAGACACACCATGATTTTAAAAAAGTTTTTGTACTTTGTAGGCCTCCCAAGCCCCTCTGCATGCATCATTTTTTGCAAAAAAAAAAAAAAAAGTGCAGAGCTTTGGGAGGCTTGTCCTGGGGGCTGGGGAGGGGAGCAAAAACAAACAAAAACCATCCATTTTTTTCTCATTTTTGCCTCCCCAGCCCCCAGGAGCATTTTGCAAGTCTCCCAAACCCTCTACACGTCCATTTTTGCAAAGGGGGTATGGTTTCAGTAGGCCAAAAATACTGTTTTCAGTGTAAAAGACGCACCCAGATTTTCACCCTCTTTTTGGGGGGACAAAGGTGCATCTTACGGTAGCTACCATTTTATATTCTCTAAAAAAACATTTATATTCTCTAAAAAAACACTTTTGTTTAGGAAAAATAAATGACTGAATCTCTATGATACTAGACTCCAAAGGAGTAACCAAGTTAATTTTTTTTTTTGCAGGTGCCTGAGCAAATGATGTATGAAGACTTCTCCATTTGAGGAGTAGTGATGGAACACTACAATATTCTGCATCAACCTGCTTTTCCCTTTTTGGCCTTAATTATAAAGAAGTCTAAAATTACTAAAGAAAATCATGATCTTTCTGAGAATTAAAGCACACGGGTCACAACTAAGTAATAGTAGGAGCCGTGCAGTATTAGTATCCAGAAAACAAGCAAACTGTGTTTAAACCCCCAAAGTACCAGTTATCTAAAAGCCACAAGTTCTTGCATAATTCTACTCTTAGGTAAATTCACTGGGTGGCTGTATACATGTTGACTGAAAACAATTGTTCCAGGGAAAAATGCCTATGGGACATGCCTCTTTTTGAATCTGTATGTTCAAAGGAAGCCATTCTGTATGATAAAACTAGTTTGAGTCACATTCAATGTTGCTGTGCATTAAAATTGGATCAATTAAAAATAGATCCATGTATAAAGGTTGACTCTTCTTGCAATGGTATATTTTGTACTTTGGAAATGGAACTGATGAATGTAAGAAAAAAACAGTGCTGGGCAGTGTATCTTAATAAATGTTTTAAGGCATACAATAAGGGCTAAAGTATGTCTTTGATATTTCCAAATTCACCTACTTAAATTGCATTCAAATGCACCAAAGTTTTTCAAGACCTGATTGTGATGAATGTATAGATAGAATTCACTCCTAACAAGAACTAGCTAATCCACACAGCTACAATATTTGGTATCAAAAAGCAGTTTTAGGCTCAATAGTAAATTCATATGGTTAGAATTTAACTGAATTCAGCTGGTGTATAAATTTTAAGCAAACTTTTAAAGGTTGTCTGTATGAGTTACACTTGTTAGAAACTACTTTTGTATTTAAAATGAATTAAAAAGAATTACACTTGATTTAAATTGACACTAGGACACTGAATATAACTTTATATTCATATTGCATCAACATTGAAAAGTTGCACTTAAATTTCTTTATGAAACAATTTCATTCTTAAGAAATCCATTCAAATGGCAAGTGTATGCTATAAAAATAGTTCGGAAGTAATTTGAGCATAGACTCTGTTATTCGTTAAGCAGTCCTGTCAGGCTTCTATGCAAGTATAATACAATTTTTGAAGTGAGCATACATATAAAATCCCATGACAAACTTAAATCAATAAAAATAAATTGTTTTAGTTCTGAGTACCAATAAAATTATTTGTACTGTGCCTTGAAAAGTTAAGCTTTAAAACCCTTATTCTTAAAATAGTACATATAAAAGCAGAGTATTCTAATTCCAAAATATCCAAGATATCCCTTTCTTTAAAAACAATGGTGTACAAATATTTATTATGAAAAATAACTTTTTCATAATAAAAATTAAGATCTTGCAGATCACTAGGGTTTGAAAGTATTTGCAAAGGGATTACAATTTTTTTTTTAAATGGAAGTTATTTGACCTTTTGAGCTATATTTTCAATGCAATCCTACACATTTCTACTCCAAAGTCAGTCCCATTGAGTTTAATGGTACTTACTCTCAGGTAAGTGAGTAGATTTTTTTAAAAAAATCATATTTTATTCATAAAGACTAAGGACATTTTTTTCTCAAGAAACAAATATGAAACTTTGAACACAGATACACTTAAAATATAATTATATTTCTAACCACTTTTAGGTCAATCCTGATATCTAGGCACCAAATGATATTTTTAATAACTGCACAGATGAAGCTGTGCTTGACTATGCTAAGTATCAAAGGCTACTGTTGAAACAATTCGAATTATAACTCAAACAGACCTTTTTCAATTTACTTTTGTAAGTCATGCAAGATTGCACAAATATGGTACCTAAGTTATCTACTTTTGAGATAATTAAAATCCAAAAACATATATTTTGTAATATATTTGTACATCTTACTATATAGGAGATTTTATTAAAATATTTTAATACTTTATATTATTAAATGGGAGTTATTTGCAAATCTCAGTCTTCAATTGTGTCTTAATTGGAATTCATTTAATTTGGTCAGATTAGAGAATAGGTTTTCCTTGTACAGGAGTCCTAAAATTGGCAATTTTAAATGACAGCATGTTTTAATATATCAATACATGAAACTGATTTTTTTCAAAAATAAAACATTGATTTTCTGGGACCTCAGTATGTATTAGCAGTTTTAGTGTTTCATTTCTTCATCTGCATTAGGGGTGATGATGTTTTAAAGATAACATGCTAAGCTTGACTTCTCGTTATTACATAGGCACAGCTGTGCACTTTTCAAAATGATAATATAAAATGGTTTGCTATTATTTATGTTTTTTGACTAGCTGAACATGTTATTTCCTATGGATCTGTCATCCAGGCCAAATTCAAGGTAATAATCTAAACCCAAGTAAGGCGTGCCTGCTACTGACACTTGCTGGATAATTAGTGCTGTGGGTATGAATCAGTAACTGTTCTCTAAACTGGGTTTTAATTTTCTATAAATGAAAAACATTAGTTTCTCTACCAACTTTAGTTTTAGTGTATTGCTGCACTCTTGACTTATAGGGATCTAAGTATCCAGACTTATATCCAAGAAATATAAGCCTTTTCCTCAGGAAAACATTCCATTTCAAATTAACTCCATATTATGTAACATCATAAATATTTAGTATAAAACTGAAAAGAAAGATTAACCTTCTGCAAAAGGTTGTTTTTCACTTGCTATGTTACGTTTTAATAAAAAACTGAGTGGAATTTTAGGGTACACCATTTGATTTGTTGTGCTTTCCCACCAAACCAATACTTACGATAAATTATACAAATAGTAGCATTGCTAGGACACCAGTCTTTCAGTGTTGACTTGTCAGCTACTTTAAAATAGATTTGCAATATTTAATTTCAAGATATTCTCAATTGCCGTTAAATACTATTATGAGTTAGTAATTAAACTTGCGAGCCTAACTCCATACTCTAAAATACATACTTTTGGAAACTCTAAGTGATTAGTATTTTGACTTTCCACCAGCTTTTAAAACAGGATACTGATTATTTTTAGCCAGAAGAAGAGTTACATGAGTGACTTCAATCAAACACTTGTTTGTCGTTGGCAAGTTTTCATTATTGCAGGAAATAATGTTCCCTTTGCTAGTTAATTTAGAATTGCCATTGGTATTGCGAAAGTGGTATTTTTCAAATGGCTTGTGTAATGACCTCTTCTCTCCAGTCTGAAATGAGAAATACAAAGCCAGCGGTAATCATTATGAAGTGCTTAGGGATCCAATTGAAAATGTGCCAGGGCTCCCCTGCCCCATCTAGAAGAATATAAAAATTCCCATAGCCAGAACAAGACTACTGCTGAATTTAAGATTATGTCATCTAGTTTGAAAATTAAAGCATAAAAGTTAAATGATTGCTAGTGTTGCCCAATGTTTTGCCAGCTAATAAACACTTGGTATGCGACTCAATTAATTGTCCTATCGAGTAACGAAACTGCATGGCTGACAGTTTTTCTAACCAGATATCAGATATATAAATAAGGCATTACATAAAAATTATACTGTATTTACTGCAAGCATCTCTATTAAATCTGACTCAAGCTAGGTGCAATATTTTTTTCTTTTTTTTTAAGGATAACTTGTAGTACCTACAACAGATCCTACAGTACCCTAAATATTGATAGTGGTTCCCAAGTCATAGCCTTTAGAAGACTTGACTCTTAAAGGATGTCTCAAACCTATTTATCCATTTGGTTTGTCACAAGACTGTGCATCTGTAGTCATGCAAAAAGTATCTAGCTATTTTATCTCTGCCATCTCTTTTATAGAACAAATTTGAAATGCTTATCTGTGGGAAAGGTTACTGGTACTTTGGTCTAGCCATATTCAGTTAAACATCTAGAACTGTATAGTTTGAATCATGTAGGACAAGATTCAGGATTTCTTGCTTAATGCCAAGGTGTAGGATGAAATACTTAAAAGTTTTTTTAATTTATTTTGCGCAGTATAACACCTTGATTAAATGCAGTGTGTGTATTTTTGAATTCTTATGTTTAATTTGTAAAAGCAATTACAGATTTAACAAGTAAGGAAATTTGTGCTTCCTTCTTGATGGTTAAATTATTTTATTCTGCATTTTATACGAGTACAAATAAAAACTGAGCCATCAAACTGCAATAAATCAACAGTAGTATTTCATTTAATTTTTTTGTATTGTAAATAGATTTGTTCAATAAAATGTTATTGTTCAATAAAATATTAAAAAGATATGTCTGGAATTCTGAAAAAAAGATTTGATTTTGTTAGGTGCAATATTGCTATACAGCAGCTAGCAAGACATTTTGTATAGCTTTAATACAAAACTATCCAGAAGCAAGTGATAATTAAGTAAACAAGCACTTAACTTGCTTGGATGTACAATTTGGTAACATGAAAAACTGCACAGTATAGAATGGAAAATTTAATATGAACTGTTAAGATTTTTATTGGAAATGAAAGTTCTAATTACAGCCTGGTTTTTAAAAATCCAATAATATTGAGCTGAGGAATGGATTTTGAGAAGCCTAATTGAACCATGTTCTTGTACTTAACTTTATAAAAGTATTTCCTCTGCTTTCTTCTGATCAGTGTCCTGAGGTGAGCTTATTTGCTCATTGGGAATAATAGGTCCTTCCTGTGAATTATTAACAAGATTTTTATATTCTTCTGTTCAATCGTGCCCAGTTTTCAAGAGCCTCGAAGTCCCATTAATTTTCTTGGCATGTTTTTTTCAGAAGTGTTTTTTTTCAGAAGTGATTTCCCTTTCCTATGGCTGTGAAAAAGTGACTGGTCCGGGACCTAGAAATCTGCAGTCTCCCAGTTTCTAGTCTGATGCCTTAACCACTGCACTAAACTGACTCATTCACAAGATTACTCTGCAATGAAAGAATCTTACTTTGTTTTCCACGTTGTGTCCTGAAGTTCCTTTTCTTAAAAACTTTATCCTTACATTATAACTCATATTTGAGATATTCTATATTATCGAAACGTGTGCGTAGTATCCATTTAGTCTCGTTATTACATTCATGTATTTGGGGAAATGTATGTTGGTAACAATTTTGTTTTTGGTATGGCATTGGAAAATGGAAATTTAACTTGGAAATATCTGAATAGAGATAACACCACTCTGTTTTTTTAATGAACCAATTATGATATCGTGATATGTCTTAATACCGTCACATTTGACATGGTTCTCGAAGAATAATGTACAAATAAGTTGTGGTCAAATAAAATAGCTGTATAGAAAAGCCTCTTTAAAATAAAGTGGAGAGAAATAAACGCGCGCGGGCACGGACGTTTTATACGTTAATATTATTTGGAGTTTAGTACCAAAACAAAGCTTACAACAAATAGCTATGTATATTTATTCGGGGGGAAAAAATAATTGTAAAACAGGAAAGCACAATATATAGAAAAGTTTTGTCTTGCACAACCAGAGCTGGTATTCAAAGGACCATATATCTTACCGAATAGTTGAAGTACTGAAATCAATTTTTTTTTTTTTAAACCACGAAGATTAATAATAGAGTATCCAATCCAAGCGACGGAACTATAATAGAGCATCTATAATAGAGCAACTATAAAAGAGAATCCAATCCAAGCGACGGAACTGCCCGCTTCTGTTCCAAGCCGGACAGTTTTCACCCACGCTCCCCGTGTTAGATTGGTCGATTTACGAAAGCGCGGAAGGGGGGGGGGGAGTGGGGGAGGAAGCGTAAGGCATAACAGGCGGAAGTGGCGTTGTTCCGCCCTGCGTCGCTAGGTTGTCAAGGTTTCAGGCAGCTGCTCCAGCTCCGCGCTGCTGGTCTGGGCTTCCCGTCTCGCGCTCGAAGAAGCAACACTCCTCCCGCCCCCCTCCCCCTCCCCCCCCCATCAATATGGCTTCGGCTGGGGCGGGGATGACCGAGCGCGAGCGGGACGGCTGCCGGGAGTTATTGGAACTGCTCCAGACCGACGACCTGCTGGCTCTATCGGACACGGTGACCAGCCGCCTTGTGCAACCCAGCAACCGCCAAGGTATATTAAGGGGCTAAAACGACCCGGTATCCTGATGAGAGTTTGAAGGAGGCCTCTGCTGGAAAATACTTTTTGGCTTGAGGTTCATTAATTCCAGCCTGGTGCTTCCTTGTGACCACTTATCAGAATGAGGTATTCGTTTCCTCACCCTTCCTACAGTCTAAATAAGGGGTATCTTCTTCAGCTATGCCAGAAGTATTTTGGCCCTGCGACATCCTTCAGCTGCATTCATACAATGAGGTTTCTCTCCCGCCTACTGGCGAGGCACAGGAGTTTTGCCATAGAAATCGCCTTATTAACAGATAACCTGGTTTGAAAATAGCTTGAGAACTGGCGCTAGGCCCTGTGATTTCTATTCATCAACGATAATCACCTTTCTTTAAACATCTTTGAAGAAAGGCTGATGGTGTCACATGGTGTGGAACAAATATTTTATCAGATATAATTTCTGGCTGTTATGGTTAAGGTTAGCCAGAGTAATTTATGGAAAATACCTATGATTCTCTATATTTTTGAAGCGCTCTTTCCTAGTATTTTTTTTTGGTTAAAGGAGCAAAATGGCCATACCTTTTTCAAACATGTTTTAAAAGTAACATTTTTCAAACTAATGTTCCTCCTCTCAGTGTGAAAATAGTTGTAAAAGCATTGTGATAGGAATTCAAGAATGTAAAGGCAATTTATCATTTTGCTAGGGCAGGTTTTTCCTTTTAAAAATAAGGTGTTTCAATAAAAATCTTACATGGAGAACAATGCAACTAAAATTGTAGTAGTTTCCCCATCCTGGTACAAAGTGAAAAAATTGTCAACGAAAACATTAGCTGTACATTTGTTTGTAATCTGTTTTTCTGTATAGTCTTCTGACAAAATATTTTACTAATTAAATATATTAGCAGACAAAGTTAGTGTAAATATAAAACAATTTCTTTGTTCAGATACTATTTATAGATCAATGGGAAAGTAATATGCCCCAGATATGGAGCAAACCATTATGATAAAATCATATGCTGGATCTATTGTTACTTGACTGATGATTTCATACAGCTTTCATATAAGTAATAGTAGCACATCTGCAGCACATTACAGTATATGTTAAAAGTTGCCTTAACTTGTAGGTAAATAATAATTTAAATATTTAGTGGTGTTCATGATCTTGCAGTCTTTGAGAAACATACATTCTATTTAATATGCTTATATGCATAATTAAAAATGCACCAGTTTTATTCAATTTTCTTCTGCTCACCAGACGAAGCAGAAATATTCACTTTCCATTCTACCTTTACAACCAAATAAAGCTTCTTAAAATGATCTTCTCACATTAACAATGTGTACTATTGGTCTATATTTCAAAATACACCAAATGAGTAATAGGCTTATGTTCAAAACAGTAAATATGATTGTCTTACTACAGGCATACTTCAGTTTTTAGGAGTTTGAGAAAATGATAATATGCTATAACGAACAATCAAAAGTATTAATTGCTGACAAGGATTCAGAGTAATGTGTAATTCTTAACTATTTTTTAATGAAATATATACCTTGATCCAGCCCTCTTGTTTTCTAAAAAGTAATTATATGACTGTATATCTTTTTAAATTAAATTGTATTACAAAGCATAATATAGGAAGTTGCTTTGATGTGTCACATCATTGCCCATCTAAGCCAATATTGATGCATTAATTGCAAGTGGTTTCCAAAAGGTCCAGTCAAGAGTTTTTCTAGATGGACAAAAAATGAGCTACAGAATTATGGATTATAAGTGGCAGTTTTGTTTCTTATTGACTAGTTTTTTTTACTTGTGGAGCATTTCATAGGCCATGGGTAACATATTGCTTTTCTCACTATGGATGATGAGACTTGATTACAGGATTTTTTTATTTTTCAGTGGGTGAAAGAGTTCTACATTTTCAGCAGAAATCACAGGAAGTTGATTCTTTAATCCACAATTACTAATAATTATGTTTAACAGATCTTTATAGAATGGCTTTTTCTGTGTTATGTCTTTTGCTAATATTCCCCAATAGAAAATTCTTGGAGCAGCTTTAGCAGCATAAGTGCCATCTTTATGTTACATATTTATAATTCAGAAATATATTTTCAGAATTTTAGATTTACAATCAAATTGCTAGTTGTCTTTTGCAATAAAAGTAACTTTAGGTAATATATCTATTTCTGAATTTGTTTATAGAAGCCATAAATGTCATCTTGCTGTACAGTCAAAGTACTGAAGAGCTGTTGAAAAGAAAGAAAGTATTTCGAGAGATAATATTCAAGTACTTGGCAATGCAAGGAGTTATATTGCCACCTTCTTCTGAAAAACACCAGCTTGTTTATCGTGCAAAGGAGTACTGGTGTGAAGAGCTGAAAGTCTGTGCTTCAGAGCAAACATATACTAATCTTAGTGTACAGGTGAGATACATAAATAATATTAGAAAATGCCAAAATATTTTTATAATTATATTTAATTATTGAAACAATAATACATGCTCTTCAGTAATTTTCAAAGAACATTTATGATATTTTTTTAATTCATTGCTGGAGTTCATTGACATCTCTTGGCAGAGAGGTCTTGGGAGACTTCAATCTGCCTTCTATGGGAGTTGGGTCTCAGGTGATTCAAGAGTTCATAGCCACCAGGACAGCCATAAGAACATCCAGAGCCTGACACTGGACAGTGGTCACAAATGGATCTGGTATTCCTATTGGAGCAGTGACTATGTGATCTGAAATTGGGGAAGCTTTTGGTGTCCCTTGTCATGGCAGTATCACACCCTGATTACCATAGGATTCTCAGACACTGTCATCCACTGATGGACCTTGATGGGTTTCAGAGGGATCTGTGGATTGTTCCTGCTGCTCTGCTGCATGATCCATCTGAAGACATGGCCACCACTTGGAATAAGAGGGCAACTGATGTCTTGATCTGATTGTGGGAATGTAATTATCCCCCAATATGCTATATTTGGTGCTTGATGAGGTTGCACTGCCCCGCACAAACCCTATGTGTGGTCTGGGAGTTCCCTTAGTCTTACAATGACTGCAGCAGCTGTGAGTCATGGCTAGGAGAATCTTTATTTAACTTTATTGTGCAACAGTTGTTCCCATTCCTAGATCAAGTAGCTTTGTTCATCTCATAATCATCTTGTGGTTGGACTACTGTACTATGCTTTATATTTTTCTTCAATAGCAACAGAGGGTTGCTTCTGAACAATATAATGGGTAGTTATGCCTTTGGTTTGAGCTCCAAGCTTGACAATTTGCCACCATTTGAGGAGACATTGTCAGTATATTTTGAATTGATGAAACATTTGTAACCAAATTGCCAAACTCAAGAGTTCAAACCAACAGCCTAACTACTAACCTGAGCTACTCATATTCAAACACATTTCAATGGGTAGTTATGTGTGGTTTTAGAAGAAGACATGTTACGTTTCGTTATGAGTTATGAGCTCCATTGGTTACTAGTCTGTTTATGAATCCAATTCATGGTGCTGTTTTTGACCTTTAAAGCTCTCTACACATAAAATGGGATCACATTATTTGAGGGGCCATCTCTCCAATTACATCTACTTATCCTACTAGATCCACCAAAAAGGTCATGTTGTGGCTACTATTAGCTGGCGAGCTTCATTTGGTGGGTCCAAGAGAACAGGCCTTTTCTGTTGTGGTTTCTGCTTCATGGAACATCCTTCACACTGAAGTGACACTAGCTTCATGTTTTTTAATGTTCCTGAAGTCGCTTAAGACCTGATTGTGTCATTGGGCATGAGGACCCCAGGGGACTAGCAAAAGATTATGATGACTTCAGTGAAATTAGCATCTGTTCTATCAAAAATAGATTTATAATTAGATAACTTTAATGTTGTTAGAATATTTAAAAGATTAGCATGTAATCTTTTTTTAAATTTTATTTTATATAACTTTTATGATTTTATATTTTTATAGTTTTTAATAATATTAGTGTATGCTATTTTCAGTTTTGTTGTATGCCACCCAAAGTCAATTGTTTGTGAGATGGACAGCCATGTAAATATGACAAATAAATAAAATTGTTCACTCATTTTATTTTTATTATTATTGTATCCTACTTAAATGGAATTCAAATGTACCTGCTTGTTTTATTAGTTTCTAATAAACCTTCAACTACAGAACAAACAGGATTGATATATGAAGTTGTATATCTTACATGTAATTCTGAAAAGTTGAAACACATTCTTTAAAGCCCTACGTGGCATGCCTTGATATATTTTACACACATATACTATAAAATGTCACTATTAGCATTTAACAGATTAAAAATAAAAATATTCAGGATCTTCAAATAAATAAGAATATATAGCTCACAATATCCTTCAGTTAATCATTCACATTCCCTTCACAAAATTCACCTAAGGTTCCCTTACTTAATTCTAAATTTTCATAATTGAATAAGATTTTTTAAATGATGTTAAAAAGATACTGAATCTTAATAATCTGTCTATATATTTTAGAGGTATATTTCATAATATATTTTACTTGTGGCCTTATTAATTTGAAAGAGGTAGATGTAGAAAATGTTTGTTTCCTCAGTTATAACTCACTAGGTATAGGTATGAAAAACTGCACTTTGCCTTATTAAAATCATTGCTTTTTCTATGAGATTCATGTTGAAAATTAAAAGATTAAATTAATTATACCAAATGGAAAATACCCAATATAATTGTTTGAAAAGGTTTTAAAAGCAGAATCTTTAAGTTGCTTTCCAAGCTTCTATTTTTTTGTCAAAAGTCATAAACATTGAATTCTATGATAGAATTAATTTGAAAAAACTGACAGGTGGTTTTATCAAGTTTTATGTAATATAAGTAATAGTGGATGGGTAGCAAACATTCTATGAGATCTTTCATAATTATCCTTAACCAGTTTTTAACAAACATGTTTGAAATGTTTTATGAAGTAATTTGCAGTGCATCACACTAAATAGAACATAGAATAGAAACAGATTATAAAAAGAAACATAAATCCTCCATTTGTTTTATAAAATGGCTCCAAATAAATTATTATTCAGACCCTTAGTCCATAAATAAAGCATATACATTCATAAATACTGTTTCAAAGCAAGGACCGTTTTCCTGACACCATTTCATATTACTTTCTCTGAATTTTTAAGGATCTTTTTAGTTATGTTTTGTTATTTTATAAAGTAAAAGTGATTATTCTATTCTACTTTATGTTTCTTATTTTTCAGCAACAAGAAGATGGAAGAACACGAGGAGATCAAGATGACAACAAAGAGTGTCACAATCTGGCAGAAGAATTTTGTCAGTGGTATTTTAGAATGCTAAACTCTCAGAACCCATTACTTGAAGAACCACAACAAGAATGGGGACCACAACATTTTTGGGCTGATGTAACGCTAAAATTTTGTTATAACACTTTGGAACAAAACATGGAAGAGTACTTAGGTGCAGAATTGGTGAGCCTTCGCTTGCTGTCATTAGTGAAAGAAGAATACCTCTTTCTGAATCCCAACTTGAATGCAGGTGGCCTGAAGTATACAGTTTCACGACATGGATTAGTTGTGGTAGCAGTAGCTGGTACAGTTCATAGAAGTACTTCTTGTTTGGGAATCTTTGAACAAATATTTGGCCTTATCCGCTGCCCACTTAGGGAGAATACATGGAAAATCAAGTTTGTCAATCTAAAGATTGTTGGCCAGAATGCGATAGAGCCTGGGACCCATATAGAAAGACCACGCATAAAATACGAGCAAGAAGAACTGCAGGAATTTTATGTGTCCAAGGATGTTGCCTTGATTGAGCCTCAAAAATACTGACTGTTCTGTTTTGCAAAACGAGGGAGAAAAGTATGTGGGCCTTGGAAAATACAGCAGGAGAGCACTCAAAGCATTCAGTAATTTATTTGCCTTTAAAAAAAAATCATGCTTTCCTACTACAAGATAATCCTGACTACTGATCATAGAGATTTGCTGCTGGTAATTGTTGGCTTGATTCTTGCCCCAAAATTTACAATTTGAAAAATTACTTTGGCAGATTATTTTCTAAATGAGAAGGGAGGGAAAGTGAGAAGATACTCCTACTTTCCTGCCAACTTCTGTAAAGTACTGATGTAGAGGATGGGCGGGAATAGCCAGAAAGAATCAAGTATAAATGAGAAGCATAAAGTACTTGCAGATGTAATATTGTCATCTTGCCTGCTTGTAGTTTTCCTTTTTTCTCCTTTTGGGGTAGAAGAATACAGAAGTGTGATGAATCTGTTAAGTTTACAAGACATTCTTTTGCCAAAGACTTAATTTTAAGTCTTAGTTAAATACTTTTCACAGTTTAATCTCAGGGTTGTACAAAACAAAGCATTTTTTATTTTTGATAGAATTTTCTGCTAGGACAGCAACATTATTAAAATGATAGTTACTTAAATCAGTATATGGCTGAAAAGGTTATAACAGTGCTACATTTAACAGTGTTTTCATGGGGAATTTATGCAATAATGTTTTCCTCCATAAAATGGTTTAAAATTTATTATTTGTCTTATTTGTTATGTACAACCCTTATTAATGTAGTTATTTACATATAACAAACATACTTGTAAAAATACAAGACAATTGTGATATAAAAAAGACAAGCACTTAATTTGTGGCAGTTATTACATATAGTTTATTTCACTTAAGCTACTTTTTATTGTTCCTAATAAAAATTGCAATCTTCAGACTAATTATAAAAAAGCAGTATTCTTACTACTTCAGATAATTGTGGAAGAATCAATTCTTACTACTACTGCTGCTGCTGCTTCTTGCTACAGTACTTCAGTTTACTGTGGAAAAATCAACAGTGAACAGCTACCAGGTTTTGAAAAAATTTCATGAATCCTTAAAAGTAAAAATCAAATAGGTGGTATTATTATAGAATATAAAATAACATTTTATTTTATTTTTGGGTTTCCTGAGTGATAAAGATTTAAGAGATATATGTGTCATTAGAAATAGAGACTGTATTTTTGAACACATTTAATTTGATTTAAATTTAATTTAAATTTTAGTGCATTTATGCAGTTATCTATGATCCTGTATATACATACATGAGGATTCTTAATAAATATAAACTGGCCTTCTGCTAGTAAATAGTTTTTTTTAATACGAGGCAGTTATTTTTAACAATATTTTGGTTTAAAATCTGGTAGATGTATCTGCATTCAGATAATTTTTTTTTACGGCTGGAAACTGAAACTGAAAGTTTTTTACTTTATTTTTATTTATGTATTTATTTATTAATGTGTTTTCCCACTCTTGCTCTTTGTTAATTTGGATCCTTTTTAAGAGCTTGTACTGACTTATTTATATCATTTCTTTTTAAATCAAAATCACAATGTAAGAGTTAGAAAACTCCTTGAAGATTATCTAATCCAATTTCATGTCTGGTTCAGGAATCTACTCCCACATTATCTTTGTCAGATACATATCCACATGTTCAAATATTTTCAGCTAAAGAAAGTCTACCACCTTCCAACTATTACTATTGTGTCCAATATCCAATAAAAATTGTGTCTAATATCCAATAAAAATCTATTTCCCTATAACTTAAATAAATTGTTTGTTGCCTTCTGGGTATGTTCCAATTTCTTATTAAAATATGCCCAGAAATACTCAGTACTCCAGTCATAAACAGACCAACAATGATATAGCTTAATCTTGATACAGTACTTATATCAATAAGCCTATGGTTATATTTGTATTTATATTTGCAATTTTTTTTTGCAGCTGCATTAGTGTTGTCTCATTGTAGGAAGATAAAGACATTGCCCATACATTCTTTTATTTTTCCTTCCAGCAGCTCTGTGGTGTAGGCTGGACAGAGTATCTGTCTCAAATCACTTGGTAAACATCGGTGGATGAGGGTGGACAAATCTGGATCCCATGGTGCTAGTATAGTAGCTAACCTCTACACAACCTTTTCACAGATTGTTCCACTTTTAGGATATTTGAGCACCATTGCTTAGCAAGGTGTCAAAAACTTGATGACCGGGAGAAAAAAGGAAAAAAGTGATAAAGTATAGGTAGTCCTTGACTTATAACAGTTCGTTTAGTGACTGTTCCAAGTTACAACAGCACTGAAAAAAGTGACATGACCATTTTTCACACTTATGACCGTTGCAGCATCCACAGGGTCACTTGATTTCTATTCGGATGATTGGCAACTGATTCACATTTATGATGGTCACAGTGTTTCAGGGTCAAATGATCCCCTTTTGCAAGTTTCTGACAATCAAAGTCAATGGGAAAACTAGATTCACTTAACCGTGTTACAAATTTCACAACTGCAGTCACTTACTGTTTTTTATGGAGTACAAGACACATCTTTTTTCCTCTAAAAAGAGGCTGAAAATCTGGGTGTGTCTTATACATCGAATACAGCAATTTTTGCCTCCTGAAACCCCACCCCTTCACCAAAATGGCCACATGCAAACCCTTATGGAGGCTTCCAGAGAGCTCCTGGGGGCTGGGGAGGGCTGAAATGAGCAAAAAACAGGGCATTTTTGCCCCCCCCCAGCAGCACTCTATAAGCCTCCATAAGGCTATGCATGCTATTTTTTTTGACCAAAAAACAGCCCCTTTTTGCGATAAACGGGCCAGTTTTTTGCTCATTTTTGACCCCACCCCAGGAGCACTCTGCAAGCCTCCCCCAAGGCGATTCATGCCTTTTATTTGAAAAAAAATGGGCCCATTTTCGCGAACAATGGGCCGTTTGGGGGAGGTTTGCAAAGTGCAAAAAGGGTGTTTTTTCCCCTTTTGGAAAGCTGTTTAGTTAGAGTGATTGATGAGAATTACGTTGGTCAAGTACTGTGCTTGCAGAAACAAAGATTTGTTCCAAAGGTGGTCAGTGATTTCCTTCTCCAGCACATGGGTAAATACACCTGGAAACATCTACCTACCCACCTACTCTCTTTCTTTCTCTTTCTCTCCCTATACCTACCTATCTACCCTCTACCTACCTGGTGACCATGCAGTCTTGGCAGTCTTGACTTTCTAGATAATTGAAATCTCTCTTCCCTAAAAGTTCTATAATCTAATACAGAAGGACATTTATCCGTCTTCATCCTGGCTTGATTATAGAGCAGTAATTTCATTGATATTTTCCTTTCCCCTTTATTCTTCCTTGAATGCTCTTTGCTGGACTTTTATGGTCAAATCCCTAGATCGTTACACGAAACGTTTCCTTCACAAATAATGCCACTTTTGTCAAAGAACTATTCGTTTTGCATTTGGAATACCCTTTAACTCTTGCGTTTAAGTCATGAATGTCATCCTGCCAATTTTGAATAATGACTACTAAATCATATTTGTCTTTCTGAAAGAAAGTGTTTAATTCTTGCTGCTTGTTTTCCATACCCTAAGAATTTATACTGAAACACAGCAAATATCGGATCATGTAACTTGATATATTCTTCAATGCATGCTCATTATTGGTGCCTCCACTACCTGCATATTACTTTTGGTCTTCTCCCCAACACTTACTGTCACACTATTTGCTGGGCTATCCCTCCCTTCAGGTATGTTTGCCAGGTACTCCCTAATCCTTTTTTTTTGTTTTTGTATAGGTAGTCCTAGACTTACTACTACAATTGAGCCCAAAATTTCTGTTGCTAAATCAAGTGTTTTTCTTCATTTTACAACCTTTAGTACCACAATTCTTAATTAAATCACTACAGTTGATAAATTAGTAACCTATGACTTTGCAAGAAGGTCACAAAAAGTGGTCACATGACCCCCCCCCCCCAAAGAGCAACCATTCTAAATATGAGTCAGTTGCCAAGCATCTAAATTTTGATCATGTGACCACAGGGATGCTGCAAGATCTTAACATGGATATTACGAAAAATGGTCAAAAGTCACTTTTTTTCAGTACCGCTGTAACTTTGAACTGTCACTAAATAAACTTGTAAATTGATGATTGCCTGTATTTCCTAATCTGCATGAGATACAGTTGTTCTCTTTGTAAGAACTTCTCATTAAAAAAAATACTCCACTAGTATTCAAAGGATCCAGACCATGTGCACTGGCACTATCCGCATACTGACTTTTTTTCTTGCAGTATTTGATCCATTATTGGACTCTGTTCTGACCTAATACAGTCTGCTTATGTACCATAAAAACAAAAGGCAACATACTTTTGCAAAACTGCCTGGAACAATTACTCATTTGAAGTAATGATAGAAAAAACCGGTATAGTTCTTGCTATGTTTAACTTAAGGGCAACTTTAGTTTTTCCTAGTCCCCGATTACTTAATCTACTAGGCAAATTCCATCCTGCTACAAACCAATCCGGTAATCCTCTCCTCCATCTCCGCCAATCAATAGGACAGGGAGAGGGAGGCACAGAGGTTAAGAACTGTATTTTATTTCTAAACGGACAATGTGTGAATCGCAAGAAGAGGTAATGCTAAAGTGGAGCTCATTTAACACATGACTTATTCATACAATCAAAAATGGCGAATGCATTTTAGTGAGGGAAGGGGAAAAAAAAGACTCCTCAGAATGTATTGCCAAAGTCATTTTGAAAGAATACATTCTTCCTGGATAGTGTGGATATAAGGCAGTCCCAGGGGATTTCTCTGCTAAATGTGTTGACTGTTTTAGATTGCCTATGAATAAATCATCAATGTGAGTGAGAGAGAGCACCACCTTGAGATTCACCTTGTGTTGGCTCTCCCCCCCCCCCCCAAGCTTGTTTCTTCTGACGCCTTTTTAAAAATATTAAATGGTGAATTGATGCAAAATGACTTCCTCTTGTGGTGGAGGTGCTCATAGAAGTAAGTTGTGTCAAATACATGTTCTGAAAAATGAAGGGAAGAATTGAATATCTTTTTTAAAAAGGCGGGAAGAGAGACCAGAGATGCATTTCTTTCATGCATGCAGGAAAAAGTACTAATCTTGCTTTTGGAACAGAGAACTGCTATTGAACCCATTCATCAATAATGCAAGTGCTATATACGTATTTTCTCAGTCCCGATTACCTCCCTCAGATGGAGACGATTCACCTGCCATTGATAAAAATTGAACTCAGCCTTGCTGTTTTCGAAAGCTAGCCTTCTCCCAATTGGTCAATGATGTCAAGCTGTGATTTTAAAAAAAAGAAAAAAAAAAGACCTGTATTGGTGCTAGAGTATACTGTACAGGGAAATGTTATCCATGACAGCTGTCAGGGAAAAAAATGAGAGCGAGCTGGCTGACAACAAAATTTCAACTGACCTGTTAACTAACCCCTGTCTGAGAATCTGGATCCCTATAGGCTTAGGATTCAGAATGAAATAGAGAGCACCAGGATGACAAAAGAATAGCCCACACACTTCACCTGACTACAAATTGTAACAATCACAACAGTGGGAAGATTGGAACGGGAATTGCTTTCCTTCAGCACCTGTTTGCCTGTCTTTACACTCACTCAAAATAAGAAAAATAATGTAATTATATTGTAAGAAAAATAAGGACATTTGATTGAACAAATTGAGCAAGATATACAAATGAAGTGGCTATTGGAAAACCTGCTGCATAAATATCTTTACATGTGATAGTTATTGGCTAAAGGCACATTGCTACCCAAAAGATGACAAGATGTTGGGAAAATTTTATTTGTAGTTTGTTAGGTATTTTAGAAATAGGAAAACTACCAGTTATGCAGACTATTAAGAATGAAAGACCATGTAAAGAAATACACATGAATAATTCAGACTTTTAATTATTCGACTTCACTATTGAGCATTCACACCCACACCTATATCTTATATCTATTTATGGCAGTGTTTTTCAATCTTGGCAATTTTAAGATGTGTGGACTTCAACTTTAAGATGTGTGGGCTTCAACTTTAAGATGTGTGAACTAAGAAGTTCACACATCTTAAAGTTTCCAAGTTTGAGAAAGAGAGTTTTATGGCTTGTTGAATTGTTAGGTACACTCAACAGGTGCATTGCCTGGAAATGATTCTAATTTTCTGCTCTGCCTCAAGAAGCCAAACATCTTGGCCATACCTGAAGTACAGTAGTAGTTATACAGAAGCCCTGTAGTCACAGTAGTTAGAATGCAGTATTGCAATCTAACTTTGCCTGCAGTCTGGAGTTCAATCCTGATGGGCTCAAGATTGACTCAGCCTTCCATCCTTCTGAGGTTGGTAAAATGAGGACCCAGATTGCTGGGAGCAATATGCTGACATTGCTAAAGTGCATAGAAAGTGCTGCAAAGCGCTATGGGAACATAGATACATTTGCTATTTGGATTAAATAGTAAAATCCAGAGAGTCTTCAAGAATAGCTCCAAATCTCTTTGTTCTACAGCCAACGTAACATAATTCAAATGAATATAAAACAACACTGACACTGTATATGAAGCATTGCAGTTACCATGCCATGAAAACCTCTGGATGTGAAAGTGGCCACTTAGACATCCAGATTCATTTGAACCTGGAAGCAGTGGTAAAGGTGATTCTCCAGAAACCATAGGTTAAAAATCTCAATTACTGGTACTTAAAATCAAGATCCACTAGTTTTCTTGACATATGTGTTCATTATACATTCATTTTCATTTGAGATTGTGATGATATGACTAAGTTTATTAACACTGAGACAAGCATGTGAGCCATTGAAAGTGACATGTTATTTTTCCATATATGATAAACTTAGGAAGTCAAGCTATCTGGAATCAGATTGCATAGTCTTATACTGTATTTCTCTTCCAAGGGTGAATTCCCACTTTCATTTTAAAATTTATTTGGAATCTAATTATGCTGTGATATATTCAAGCATAATTTTGACCTAAATTGGGATTAGTCCATTTAAACTACATTTGTCCAACTATTTTAAATATATTATCGTAAAATGCTAAACATGACTGTAGTCTTTTAATATAAGTCATAAGAAAATTAAATAGATGAGAGAAGCAAGTGAGAGAACAAAATCTTTAACTGAAGGCTTTGCTTATGTATAGTAGTAAAGAAAGGACGTACTACTGAAGAGATTAGGAACATATGTGAAGGAGAAACCCATATAATCACTAAGATGTGACATCTACTTGAGGGCACATAATGAAAAAAAAATCAAATTATCCCATACTTAATGCATTGCAACAATTGAACAGTAGAGTAGCTGTCAAACATTTTGAGTATAATGGTAAATTTCCCTTAAAAGCCAATTCAGTGGAATAAAAAAGTCTGTTTGATTAAAGAGAAACAACAATATAAATGTAGGTTACAAATATGTTTTAAATGGATTTTCATCTTATTTGGAAGATTTATATAGTCACTCAGGCCATGTAGTCAGTACTCCAGCCAAGGTACATGAAATAATTTTCACTCCTAAAATAATGCAATGAAAATGACAAGATATCAACAACAGACAAAATCCATAAGCCAGAATCTCAACTACATCATAAGTCCACCAAGAAGATGGGGTCATCTATCATTCTGGGCCAATGCTCAAAGACAAAGACAAGTTTTTAAAGCTTTCCTGAAAGCTAAAAGCATTTCAGTCATCTGAATCTCAAGCTGAGGATCAGAAAGGCAGGTTTCATAAGAGAAAAGGCTTCCTTGTTAGGTCCCATTAGATGACATTGCCTCAAGGAGGTGCCTAGAACATGCCCACCCTGTGAGAGTACATGGGATGGCAGAAGTAACCATAAACACAGGTTGTTCTGCAAATATCTAGTAGGCTTTTGATTCAATGTTCATTTAGATGGATTAACTGAAACAAATACTAGCTGCCATCATAACATTAGGTAAAGTTATGGTGAAGCCTTTCCTTAAGCCAATGAAAGCCTTTCATTAAAGCCAATGTCAAGCAAGATATGGATGCAGTAGAAACCTCACATGTCCATCTCTATGCTTGTATTGCTAGTGAAAGTATCTAATATTGGAGAGCAGGAAGAGTCATCTGAATAATAATAATAATAATAATAATAATAATAATAATAATAATAATAATAATCTTTATTGTCATTGTAAAAATTACAATGAAATTGGTGGAAATGTACTGTAAATTCCTGTTGAGATTATCAACAAAATGCAATGTCAGCTATTGGACTCAATTCATCTGAAGCTAAACACACCAAAGTCCATTTTACAAAGTATGTTAAATTTATACACAGGTATGTTTAGCATTATTTCTCATTAAGATCTATGGGGCTGAAAACCCATTAGCAAAATAGGAGGACATGGATTTTGTAAACAAAAAGTCTTGGGTTCAATTTTCATAATCGCCACTACATTTTTTATACTCTTTGTAGAAAATAATTCCATGCTTTGAGGTAATAAAATATATGATGTTCTATTTGTTTTATGGTGGTACAATTGGTTTTAATGACGTTTACACAGATTGGTAGTAGCTTTGCATATTCAAGGCAGCTATTTCATCCATCATTTTGGAAGGAAGTTTTCATTGCAACTCTCCTCCAAAATAAAGAGCAGAAACAAATGCACTCATGCAATTAAATACGTTGCTTCACTGCTACAGTATTATTCAATTCAGATATAGCACCAGATGTTCCAAACGTCTTGTGTATATTAGACAATTTTGCCTTTTTCCACCTCTCCTGCAAGATACAACTTGATATCAATAGATCATTAGAGTTTTAAGGGAAATTCCCATAATTGCCACTGTGTGGAGGTGTTGCACCATAATCCATGAAGAAATGAATTGTGTGCTCATGCAGCAGTTGAACTGTCATCATCCAAATCTATTTTTCCCATCAATTCTGTCTTAGTTTCTCATAAAAAGCTTTACCTTCATCTTATTGAACTAATATATTTGTTAACACAGAATAGAGCACTAATGGAAAAATCTATAGTTCATCTTTAATCTGTTTGTAAGTACCGGTAGTGAATCCACAATAATTTATATGCTTGGGATTATGTTAGTATTACTGTAAATTGAAAAAATGGGAAAATATATATGTATTTCTTCTCATGCATATGCGAACTGAAATGGTTAATATTTCAGTGTTGGTTTATTTCTATCAGTTCAACTTTTTATGCATTCCTTATGGATTTATTTTCTGACAAGTTTCCCTAAAGAATTCTGTATGTGTGCTTGAGAGAGTGAGTACAGTGGTGATGGTCAGTAGAAGCAACATGCTGAATGTAAATCAGTCTTACATTTGAACAAGTAAAGTGCTGATGATAGAGCGTATTCTTATGAAATATTTATTTGTATGCAAATCAGGGTCAGCATAATGACATAGAAGCAATGACATTTCCGTCCATCTGAGAACAACAACAAAAGCAGGTCATCATTATCACTATATTGTCCAAGAGTGGGAAAATGGCAACTTTTCCGTTTGTGTGTGTGTGCGTGTTTTATTCATTCTGTTCTCCTTTGAGTTTGTAGTGCTCAAACAGTAAAGCCACTTTCATGTTAGATATCGATGCCAATTTGAAAGTAACTTAATATCAGCAATGTTGGCGAACTGAACCTGATTGATTTCTGGCTCAGCTGCAGAGTAGATGAATTTGCAGTAAAGTTTTTCTTTCACAACAACTTTTGTATTTTCTTTTGCAATGCTTAGAAATGTTGCAACTCCACAGAGTTCCCCATTGGAAGGAACGTCTGCTTTATTCTACTTTCTGGCTCCTGGTCTTCAGATTGTGTGTGTGTGTTCAAAAATTTCAGCAATGGGTTTTCTGCTCGGTTGCTGAGTGGCCATGGCCATGGTAGCTGTGGACTAGTTGGCCTCCTGCAACATGGCGTGGGACCGTTTTAGCCTTTGCCAGGCTCTGGAGTCTTTCTTCAAGCCTCTGGGAGGACGAAAACTGCCTGCCCCGGGCTCTGGAGGCCAGTTTCTGCCCTTTTGGAACTTCCAGAAGGCTATTCCCCCCTTCCCCTAGCCACTGCATGGGCCCTGCACTTACCTTTCATTCAAAACAGGCTGTGTGGGGTCTACTGGGAGGGGAGGGGCAGGTGCGGCCAGCCAGGGGTGGAATTTGGAAGTTCTCCAAACCGGCCACAACGTTAGCTATGGGTTCTCCTGAACCCGGGGGACCCGTAGCACTTCACCCCTGCTTTAGATGTCTCATCAATTCCTTCATGGCTAACATTGGCTTGTCACCTTGGCAGCAAAAATCTTCTCCACCTCCTCTTCCTCCTGTGCCACAAGGATATACTAAGGATATATGTAATATTAGTCATTTAATTCTTTTAATTTTCCTTTTCTATGGAATGAGCCTGAGGACGTCTTTCTTCTTCTGGACATGATGCCTTGTGTGCTTCATAATCTTTGCCCCTGGATTTGGCATTACAAGCAGTGATGCAGATGATTCTAGCTAATTTGAATCTAAGTTTAAAAACACTGGTGGTATAGAATAGACCTTAATCAGCTATTTAGCATGCCAATCAAATGATTTACATAAACTTGTTTTATTCTTAAAGTACATGTATCAACTTTTTTCTCATTACACCTAAACAAGACAATCTACAGTACACTAAAGTCAATAAGCCTTTTATGTTTTCTGAAAATGTATTCCAGTAGAAGCTGAAATGGAGAACAATAATTGTTCATTATATTCAGTAGAGATTCTATACATTACATGAAATATAAAAGCACACCATTGATATAGTCTAAATATTTTATTTTTCTGATGTTTTAATTTATTTTATTACACATTTAGGGATGTTTTTTCTCCTTCAAATTCTATAACATCATTATTTTATTATAAAGATTCACTTACCTTTGAATAGGGGAAATGTACTGAAAATAGGTTAGAACAATTACAAAATTAAATTGGATTTTATCTAATTAAAATGTAATTTATTTAAGTACAGTTAATATGATTACTTTCCATCTATTAAATAATTTCCCAGTTTTTGTACTAAAAAACTATTTGATGAGAACTTTTGGAGAAGCTTCCACCAAAGCTTTTGAGAAGACTTTGGAGAAATGTAATTCTAAAAGCTTTGGAATTATCTCAAAACATCTAGGGATTTTTTTTTAAAAGAGCTGTTTTTGCACATTTTTGTAGGCTGAGAAAATGATTTAAATTTCTGGGTCTTCATCTTGCCATTCCTGAAGTCTCATAGGAATAAAACTCCATTCTTTTGCCTTAATGTATGTATTGTATGTTTTTAGATGTTTTTTTAATTTTCCTGTACACCGCCCCGAGTCCCTTCGGGGAGAGGGGGCGGTTTATAAATGTAATAAATTATTATTATTATTATTATTATTATTATTAATTATTAATAAAAAGAGGAATAAATTTGTCATATTTGACTCCACAGCTAGATTCTTGAAAACTGGTGTCTGATTGCCAATGTAAATGATCATTAAAGGAGATGAGCAAAACTGGAAGATTGAAATTGCTTACCTTTGGGAGCAGGTATATCCTCATTGTCCTTGCTTTGAGAAAATAGGAAGCAGGGGATTCCCCCAGTTGGGAACATTGCTTGTAGATGTTCCAGAGTTGAAGCATCTCCAGATAAGGTCTGGAAAGTTCCACCAAGAGTCAGGATTAGAGGTGGCATTCAGCCAGTTCTGACAGGTTCTGGAGAAATAGCAGAAGTTTTGAGTAGTTTGTAGAACCGGCAAATAGGCTGGCCCTGACCCGGCAGCTTCTCAGCCGATCTACTTTTGTTGCCCTGAACAGGAGAATGGAGCTGGAAAGCAGGTTAGTGGGGTGGGGAGGGAATGGGGGTTTTGCAGTATCTTTCCCCTGCCACACCCACAAAGCCATTCCATGCCTACAAAGCCACACCCACAGAATGAGTAGTAAATACTTTTTGAATCCCACCACTGCATAGGAACCATTGATACTTTCTATGGTTTCTTCATCTTTCTTCTCTAAAGGGAAGAACAAGATTCAATTCTCCCCAGATTGTTTGATGGACATCACCAGGCTTTGTGCAACATGCTGTGGTCCAATTTTTTGCTGAAAGTATTTGGGAACCCAGGGAGGTGGCAAAAGTTATGCTGGTAAGCCTTAAGTGTCTGATGGGGTACACTTATTGCATCTCTGTTTTATGCTTATTTTATCCATTTCTTGTTCCTGGATTAATTGCTACTAATTCTAATCTGTTGTTTTAAAATGCTGGATTAAGCCCAAGTGTTTATTCAGAGCCATGGAAACTTCAAAGGCCAGGCTCTAGATTTTTAAGGACTGGAAATAATATAAATATTTACCCTGTTGCCTAGTTACATCATAAAGTCTGCATCTTTTTCTTTCCACTTACATGACTTTGACCATCAGATTATTCCTAGATATGGATTATGCTGTCCCAGGTCCCATCTTTGAGAACCTGACCAGCAGCTTCTGACCAGTTCTGGAGAACCAATAGCAGAAATTTTGAGCAGTTTGGAGAACCAGTAAATACCATCTCTAACTGGCCCTGCCCCCATCTATTCTCTGCCTCCCGAGACCCATCTGATCAGGAGGGAATAGGATTTTGCAGAAACCTTCCCCTGGAGTGGAGTGGGAGTGGAGATTTTACAGTATCCTTCCCCTGCCATGCCCACCAAACCATGTCACGCCCAACAAGCCATGCCCACAGAACCATTAGTAAAAATGTTGGAATCCCACCATTGGACCTGACCTAACCCCTCCTAGATTGACTTATTTGATTACTTTGTTTGTTTGTTTGTTAGATAATGTCATCAATGCAATGAACATGAGTTTGTGCAATCTCTGGGAGACAATGGAGGTGCGCTGTGGTCCATGGGATCCTGAAGAATCAGATATAACTTAGTGACTAAGTCTTTGTTTTCTGTAAGAGTTTGGATTGATCTGTGACAATATAAAACATTTTATTCACACCACTTGGAATTTTTATAGAATTAAAGAATTAGAAGGCACCTTAGAGGTCTTTGGATCCAAGTTCACTGGTCAGTTAAGGAATTCAAATTAATATATACTGACAGATCACTGCCCAGCCTCTATTTAAATGCATCTACAAGAGAAAAACTAGTTTACTTTCTGAATAATTATTCTACTACTCTACTTTCAATACTAATATTTTAATGTTTTAATATTTTGTTTTCCCCTAACAGTCAACCAAACTCTGACTTCTTGCAATATAAGACCATTATTGTTGACCTGAACTCTGGGTCTTTGTGCTCTTTTATATTATAGCCTTCTTGCCACATATATTAATTTTTATAGGCACATTATGATTTAATTTAAAATTTTTGGTTTAATAAGTAATGGAAATGGATACTAACTGTGAATAGCTCTTCGATGGAAAAGTTATATAAAAATTCAAGAAGGTTTTTTGTGTGTGCTGTGTTTGGCTATAATGAGAGATGATGATAATGATGATGGTGATGATGATGATGATGATGTTGTTTAATCACTAAGTCAAGTCTGATTCTTCAGGACCTCATGGACCATAGCATGCCTCCATTGTCTCCTGTAGATTGCACAAAATCATGTTCATTGTGTCAATGACATTATCTAATCATCTCGTCCTCTGCTGTCCCCTTCTCCTTTTGACTTCAGTCTTTCCCAACATCAGGTTTTCCAATAAGTGCCCTGTTCGTATTTGGTGGTCAAAGTGTTTGAGCTTCACCTTCAATATCTGTCCTTTCAAAGAATAGATAGGGTTGATTTCCTTTAGGATTGACCAATTTGATCTCTTTGCAGTCCCATGGAATCTCAAGAGTCTTCTTCAACACCATAATTCAAAAGCAATTATGAGAGATAGTTAAAAATTAATATTTCCTCTGACTGATTTGGGTGACAGCAGATGGATGGGTGATTATAAAAGATGAGAATTGTCAGAGAGTTTCAAGTGCATTCTAGAAGGTTTGTGAGTTGGGTTGAGGGCATTGAATGTAACAGATTAGATTGATTTCATAAAAACATGGAGAGATATGTGAATAGGACAGTTAATAGGGTTCTTCCTATGGACTATGGAAAATGGGAAACCTGGGGATAAGATGGGAGTATGAAGAAAAGAATGAAAATCAAAGAAGTGACTGTCAAAGGAAGACATAATGAAAGGTAGGGGAAGGACTATTTCCAAGAACCCCTTAATCCTGATCCCAAAGCCAGCTTACTGGATCTTTGGAGTCCCCGATCTTTAGCTGTTGCTGCTAAATTTCAATGTCTGCCTGCAATAAATCCCTCATCCATGATTTTATGGTGGATAAGAGTACAACTGGTTTCTATTAGGAAAAGCAGAACTTCTTTTTCCAAAGACGTGTTCATCCATTTTTGGACTTGGCAACAGCATAAAGGAGAAGGTATTATCATGAAGTTGATGATGGAAATCTTCAGGATTGTGGTTCTGGGGAATTTCAGCATGCCTTTCCTGGAATGGGAGTCAAAGGCAATAGGGGAATTCATGGCTACCATGGCCCTGCCTGAGATCATCCAGGGCCTGAAGCACATAGAATGCCACATCCTGTATCTGTTTTGTCTCATGGCATATGTGATGTGATCTGAAGGTTTGGTACATTACACATGTCCCTTGTCATTGCCAGATTAACTCTTGATGGCTATGAAATTGATTGGGGCCACCTGCCTCTTCAGGGAGAATGAATATATTTGTCTAGTCCAGGTATCTTATGGAACCACAGAGTTTCCAAAGGGCACTTGAGAAGTTTCCCAAAATTACAGTGAGCATTTCTGTTGAAATAGGAGATTCCCAAAACCTTAAGTAGGATTGCACCTGAACAACCTTTCCTGGTTTGCCAATCTGGAGGATGTTCTTTGGTTTACTGATGAGCTGCTGAAGAATTAATTCAAGAGATTCTTAGAATTATGCTGAGACCAAATAGCAAATCAGACTGAATACAAGTAAAAGTTCATATTTGGATTTATACTGTAGCTGTAAGATTGGCAATACTTCCATATTTCTCTATTCCTCTCACATTTATAGAAAGGAATGGGGAACTATTTAAAGTGACTCAGACTTGTTAGGGCAGATTAGGTACTTTGGAGAATTTTCCAGGCAGTTTCCGCCCCAGAAGAAATCAATTCAGCCAGGCATGGTAGAAGTTCCACAGAGATTACTGAGATACTTTTTTGAGTGGGTTTTGTGTATATGACTCCTGAGGCAGTGAATACAGCTCTGTATGATATTGGTTCTGCCATCTACAATTTGGATTCCTGCTTTTCCTCATTGGGAAAAGTTTCCAGGTAGACTTGGTCATGATTAGAGGTATTTATGAAGAGGATGATGTTGCTTGCCTTGAAAGAGACAGTGTTAAATTTCTCAAGAATCTATTGCTCATTTTAACAAATTTCAACTTTCTCTTCCTTGTAGGACCATTGAGAAGACAATGTCAGTATATTTGAGTGTTAGAAGAAATAGACAGACCCCTTTTAAAGCTGTTTCAGATTTGAATCTAGCAACTGAGATGAAACTGATTGTATTTGTGGATGATCTCTGGTAAGACCTTCCTGGTGCTGTTTGAGTTCTCAATCTGTACCCTCAATCATGCTTTCTTTTTGAACTATCTCAAGGTTGAGAGTGGAGAATATTCCATTCCATTTGCAGGGGTTCTCCTTAAATGGAAGGTCCAAGAAATTCAACACTGAGTTATGCTTTGGCGCAAATGAATACAGATTGCTTTTCAATGCCATAAGCAAGCTGGATGTCAGTTTATAAGAAGAATAACCTATCAAAAATGACTGAAATTGCTCTAATCTTAAGCATGTGTTTGTCTTACTTAAAATAGGAAAGATAAATGTTGATCTAAACTTGTCTACCTTATCTATGTATGTGTGATTTTCTTTTTAATGTCAAGCCACCACTTATCATAAATAAAATGATTTCAGACCAATATATTTTACCAATAAAGGATAGACTACATTTTAAAAATCAATAACAGTATGAAATGAAATGACTATATACTTCTGATTCATTACATTCTCTTAATCATCCATATTGGATGAAATGTGCTATATTAGTTACACAGTGCAATACTGTGCATGCTTACTCAAAATGTGGCCTACTGCCTGCCATTCAAAAATCATCTAGCCCATGATACTCAAAATAAATATATTTAACAGTTGTTGCATCATCATGAGTACAGCAACAAGTCTGCTAGAAATAGTGGCAGCAGTAGTAGCATGGCCTCTGGTCCCTAGACTGAAGATTTTTTGAAATCTCTGCTGTAGATGGAGATGAAGTACTGAAATAAATCAGCGAGCAGGAGATTGAAATCTTTACTTCCTTCATTGGTTGTATCTGGATTGGGTCATTTATTTTAAAATAGAAATACCCAAGAGGGCCAGTCATGTTCTATAAAATAAACTTAACATGTAGTTTGCTACAAGAAACTCTTCATTATTGAGAGCAATGAAGCACTTTAGCTTGGGAAAGTCAAGACATATTTTTTGAACTTTCTCGAGTAAGCTAAATTACATTGCTAAAACAAAAGTATCAATTTATGAAGAATTTTTGATTTTATGAACTTAAACTATAGTTATAAAGTAATTTGACCTTGTTGGAAATAAATTATTCCTCTGAACGTAAACTCATGGGCTGAAGAAAGATGTTCACTCTCAGTCTTTCAGTTCTCACGTGCCTTTCATTATAACACATTGACAATTCTGCGTAGATGCACTGGAATTCTCTGAACCTGGAACAGAAATGGATGCTTCCAAAATACTGCAGAAAATGCACATTCCTTTTGCATCTCTCAAATGGGTAGTGATCTCCCCTTGAGTCAAGAGACAGTTTAAAAAAGTATCCAAGGCATCAAGAAGGCATTTTCTTAATGTATTTAACAAACTTAACATACTAATGGTGCTAAGGTAACATATCCAGTTTCCAGAATTCTATAATCTAATTCCTTTCTAATTCATTTTTCCTTGCTATAACTTGGTTAATAACAATCTTTGAGAACTCAACTTTCTTGTGAGCTACTGCTAGGGCTTAAAAGAGGGCAAAATTTTGTATTCTTTAAAAATAAATTATTGTAATAAAAATAAAAAATAAGCAGTAACTCACAAATTAAACAAAAAATGTGTACCAATTCCTACTGAAATCAAATACATTATTTAAACAGTATACCTGACATGAATTATAAAACTGAGATGGTTCATTTTATGCTACTTATGTTCCTACTAACATGCTAATGCTTGGATTCTTGAATTCAGATTTATATGTCTCTTTTGACCAGCCTTCTGTGACAGGGTGTTCTATATATGTGCACAACTACAAATTGGCTGGTAATGATGGGCATATTGTCTAACATTCTGAAAAATACTATATTAGAAAAAGGCTACTTTTAAAAACAGCAAAAAAGATTATGCCTCCATTATTTAAGGGAGGAATAAACTCAGCAGGCTACATGTTTGTTTTAATGCAGCTGGGAATGTTGTTCAATTCTGTTACTCATCTCTTGATTGTATGGCAGTCTTTTTGGTTCTTATTTGAAGATGAGGTCCCAGGAGGAGTCTGTTCATAAAGATATCTACTGCAACATTAGCTTATCCATTTTTCAGTGCATGTCAAAGCCGTCCATTATATCCCCACATTGCCTCTCTAGCTGTTAATCCAAACACTTTTAGCATGATGCTGTTTATGCGCTTCTGTGTCTGGAACTGCATCCAGTTTGGGTCACCACACTACAAAAAAGGTGTTGAGACTCTAGAAAAAGTGCAGAGAAAAGCAACCAAGATGCTTAGGGGACTGGAGGCTAAAACATACAACAAATGGTTGCAGGAACTGACCATGGCTAGTCTAGTGAAGAGAAGGACCAAGGGGGGACATGATAGCAGTGTTCCAATATTTGAGGGGCTGACACAGAGATGAGGGGGTCAACCTATTTTCCAAAGCACCTGCAGGCCAGACAAGGAATAATGGATGGAAACTGAACAAGGAGAGATTCAACCTGAAAATAAGGAAAATTGTCTGTCAGTGGTAGCAATCAACCAATGGAACAGCTTGCCTTCAGAAGCTGTGGGAGCTTCATCACTGGAAGCTTTCAAGAAGAGACTGGATTACCATATGTCAGAAATGATGTAGAGTCTCCTGATTGGGCGGGGGATTGGACTAGATAATAATAATAATAATAATAATAATTTTATTGTTTCTATACCGCCCCCTCTCCCCACGGGGACTCGGGGCGGTGCACAGGTAGCATAAAAGCAATATATAACAACAATAAATAAACAACAAAATTTAAAAGCCAATTAAATAAACCCTGTGCTAAAATCCCAATTAACTAAAACCTATTCTATAAAATCCCAAGGCAAGGAGGCTATCCCAGGCCGGCCAGACAGAAAAAGTAAGTTTTCAATTTAAGACGGAAGGAGCGGAGGTCCGTAGTTGTCCTAATGTCGGGGGGAAGGTCGTTCCAGAGGGCCGGGCCCGCCACAGAGAGCGCCCTTCCCCTGGGTGTCGCCCGCTGACATAGTCTAGTGGACGGCACCCGGAGAAGCCCCTCTCTGTGGGAGCGAATCGGCCGTGAGGACGTGTGAGGCAGAATCCGATCCTGCAGATAGCTAGGTCCCGAGCCATGGAGCGCTTTAAAGATGATGACTAGCACCTTGAAGCGCACCCGGAAGACGACAGGCAGCCAGTGCAGCTCGCGCAAGAGCGGTGTTACATGGGTAGACCTTGCGGTCCCCATAATTGCTCGCGCGGCTGCATTCTGGACTAGCTGAAGCCTCCGGGTGCACCTCAGGGGCAGCCCCATGTAGAGAGAGTTACAATAGTCCAGTCGGGATGTCACGAGAGCATGAGTGACTGTGCGAAGGGCGTCCCGATCCAATAGGGGGCGCAATTGGCGAACCAGGCGAACCTGGTAAAACGCCCTCCTGGCCACGGCTGTCACCTGATTTTCCATGGACAGCCGGGCATCCAGGAGGACACCCAAATTGCGCGCCCCATCCACAGGGGCAAGATGTTCGCCCCCTATGGCCAGCGATGGAGTAAGCTGGTTGAATCGGGCAGCCGGAAACCACAGCCACTCGGTCTTGGTCGGGTTGAGCTTGAGTCCGTTACTTCCCATCCAGATCCGTACAGCTTCCAGGCACTGGCACATCACCGCTACGGCATCGTTGGGGTGGTTTGGGGTAGAAATGTACAGCTGGGTGTCATCAGCGTACAGATGGTATTCTACCCCAAAACCACAGATGATCTCACCCAGCGGCTTCATGTATGTGTTGAACAGGAGGGGCGAGAGGACCGACCCCTGAGGCACCCCACATGTGAGGGGTCTCGCGGTCGATCTCTGCCCCCCTGTCAACACAAATTGCGATCGGCCAGAGAGGTAGGAGGAGAACCACCGTAAAACGGTGCCTCCCACCCCCAACCCCCCCCGCCGATGCAATAGGATACCATGGTCGATGGTATCGAAAGCCGCCGAGAGGTCTAATAGGACCAGGATGGAGGAACAACCCCCATCTCTGGCCCTCCAGAGATCATCAACCAACGCGACCAATGCCGTCTCGGTGCTATGCCCGGGCCGGAAGCCGGACTGGCGCGGATCTAGATAGTCTACTTCCTCCAGGTGACGGGGAAACTGTTGTGCCACCACACTCTCAACAACCTTCGCCAAAAAGGGAAGGTTGGAGACGGGACGGTAGTTGTTCAAAGAAGCTGGATCCAAGGAGGGCTTCTTAAGGAGGGGCCTCACCATCGCTTCTTTTAGGGAATCAGGCAAGGCACCCTCACTCAAGGAAGCGTTGACCACCTCCTGGAGCCAGCCTCGTGTCACCTCCCAGGATGCCAGTACAAGCCAGGAGGGACACGGGTCCAATAAACATGTGGTGGCTCGCAGTCGCCCACGTAACCTGTCCATATCCTCGGAAGTAACGGAGTCAAACTCCTCCCAAACAAGATCTCTCTCGTGGCATCCCACTGGGCCACGAATGGGGGCTAGCTCGTTCTGTATCTGAGCGATTTTCTCCTGCAGAAAAATCACAAATTCCTCTGCTCTACCCTGTAGCGGGGCTTCCCGCACCCTCTGTTGAAGGAGGGAGCGGGTCACCCTAAACAGGGCGGCAGGGCGGTTTTCTGCGGATGCTATGAGAGTAGCGCAATGATGACGTTTGGCTACTCTCAGCGCCACAATGTAAGTCCGTAAATGGGCTCTTACCTGTGTCCGGTCAGATTCAGAACGAGAAGACCTCCATCTACTCTCTAGGCATCTCTTGCGGCGCTTCATCACCCCCAGCTCCTCGGTAAACCAAGGAGCCAGGGTGTTCCGCCGCCGCAAGAGAGGCCGCAAGGGCGCGACCCGATCCAAGGCTCCCGTGGTCGCACTATTCCATGCGGCCACGAGGTCCTCCATCGGGGCGCGGGTCAGGGGTACAGGAACTGGCCCAAGCGCCGTTTGGAACCCATCCGGGTCCATCAGGCGCCTGGGGCGGAACCAGATTGGTAATTCAGGTCCCGCCTCCCCGCGGAGGGGAGCAGCGGTCGGAAAGTCGAGCCGGAGAAGTGAGTGGTCTGTCCATGACAAGGGTGTGATGACTATATCCCCTATACCCAGATCACTCGTCCATTGGCCTGAGACAAAGATAAGATCCGGTGTATGTCCACCCTCGTGAGTGGGGCCTTGAATTAGTTGGGTCAGGTCCATGGCCGTCATGGAAGCCATGAACTCCCGAGCTACCTCGGATGATTCGCCCAACGATGGCAGATTAAAGTCCCCCATGACTAAAAGTCTGGGGGTCTCCACTGCCACCGTAGCGATCACCTCGAGGAGCTCGGGCAGGGCTGCTGCTACATAGCGGGGAGCCAGGTATACAACCAGCAAGCCCAACTGCCTCCCTAGGCCCCACTTCACACAGAGGGACTCACAACCGGTAGTCTGTGGCACAATGGTCTCTCTCGGCTCAAGACCTTCCTTTACAATGACCGCTACCCCACCACCCCTACCCAGGGCCCGAGGCTGATGAAAAGCGTGGTAACCTGGCGGGCACATTTCAACGAGGGGGAGTCCACCCTCGTGGCCCAACCAGGTCTCTGCAATTCCCACCAGGTCCGGCTCCCCCTCCGACACGAGGTCGTGAATGAGGGGGGCTTTGTTGGCAACGGACCTGGCATTGCAGAACATCAGCCGTAGGCCCTGGCTCTGTACACCCTGGCCACCTAGCCTGCAGGGGTTGAGGCACTTGACCGTCTGTAGCCAGCGGCCTCGTGTCCCCAACCGGGAGGATGACACACGTCTCCCCTCGGACCTGCCTCTCCCCACGACCTTTTGGATGGAAATGCCCTCTGTCGGAACGACTTGAATCTCCCCCCTCCTAACGGAACCTTCCGCTACCCTCCGTCGCCCGCTGGCCTGGCCCTCTCTTCCCTCACCCGCCTCAACTGGTACCCCCTAAAATAGTTATTAATTTAAAAATTAAAAAGCCCCTAAGCCTACGCTTTTTCCACCTCTCCAGATTAATAAATCCTTCATCAAGGTGGGCCCTCGTTAGAGCGGAGGGCCAAACCTGCGAGAGCGGGGACTCTCGCAGTCGTAGCAGGTCTAGCTTGGAATACATAATATAGATAAATAATTAAATAAGTGAATAAATAATTATATATAGATACAATGTAGGAGTAAATTTCATAAGAGGGTCATGGGTAAAATTGTAAAAAAAATTATCAATGGCCTTAATTTAAAACACACAATTTCATGAGTAGATGATAAAATTCATGAGTAGATGATAAATAGATGGAATAAAGTGCATAAAATAGATGGAATAAAGTGCATCAAGAGGAATAGTTAGGGATGGCAGTTCAGGTGTTTCTGTCCATAGGTCTTTCTTTCTGAGGGATTACAAAGGTCTCTAAGGGACGTTGATGTAAAAGTCTAACAAACCATGGTGGGGAGGATTTCAAAGATCTTAGTTCTTAGTTCTTATGAGTTGCATCTGTGACTGGGTCTTAACGTCTTGAGTCCACTGAAAATCTTCTGTCAGCGTCCTCTGGCCATCACTGGCCTGCCCGGCGACAGACCGCTTGGTCAGTGGCCCCGCCATCAAATCACCGGGGACACTAGCCTCTGGGCTGGGGCTGGGCCGGAGCTCTCACCTCCGTAGCTGAGCCGGAGCTCTCACCTCCGCCTCTGCCTCCGCCTCCGCTGCCGCCTGCAAGCCAGGATTCACGCCAACATTTGCAACAGTAGGCCAGCCCATGGCATCGGCCGGCGCGGCGTCCGGCAATCCCATTCCACTCAACGCCCTCTCCCGGCGTTCACCTCCTCTCTTTCTCGGCGCTCTCACCACCATTTACGCGGCGCTCTCACCGCCACTCGTTCTTCTCCGTTCTTCTCCAACCTCAGCCGGCCTCGCTGCCGGCCTCCTGGCGGCCTCCTGGCGCTCCCACCGCCGGCCTCCACTCCATGGGTAGTCCCAATCTCGCCCTCGCCGGGGGATATACGGCGGAGTCAGCGTTCCGCGCCCTCAAACAGACGCCGAAACGCCGACCTCCGCTCGGGCGCTCCGGGGTTTCCACCACGCCGTCCGTACACCCCCGCATCCACAAACCTCACCCAGGGGTACCTGGGTGGATTCCTCTTCAATCCCATGCCCTCCTGACTAAAACAGGAGGGCTGGGGCACATAAAAGGCCAGTAAACCTCCATGACCCAACACGGAGCTCCAGGGCTAGCCCGCCATAGTTCGCGCAAGCGCAGTACGTTTGACCTACAAGATCCCTTCCAACTCTGTTAATATGACATCTGAAGCTAGCGGACAGCACCTTTAGCCAATTATCCTTCTGTCCCTTTAGCCTATCACTAAGCGCAAAGGGTGCCCATTTATTAAGACTCATTTTGTTTCAAACTCTACAATTTGAGAGTCCAAAGATCCCTTCACAGCAAATAAATGTTGAGTGTCCTGCCCTACAGTCCATGTCTTACTCTAATTATGGTGCATTTATTGGTTTGCGTATTTTTTCTGATAGGTTGCTATAGGGCAGTTGCAAAGAAAGACCAATTTTAAAACAATTATATCCAATGAGAAGTAGCAAAGCATTCCGTTTACCATTTTGTCAAATGCTTTCAGAAAAATATATGTGAAAATGAAATTCTAGCAAGCTCTATGCTGCCTGTGAAGATCTTGAAAGCGTATTATACCTGCAAAAGTACATTATGTTTTTCCCCCTCTAGTTGGGTTGATTGAAATGCTAGCAGGGAGGCTGCTGGGTTATATCGGAAATAGACGATGAATTTGTTATAATGCAAGTTTCATCCATTTTTTAAGAGAGACAGAGAGGAAATGCAAATGATTTTTTAAGGGAAAAGAGTAAGTGGTTTCACCATTCTGTTTTATAGAAATAACATACAATCAATAGGAAGCTCAAGAAATAAGAAAAGTCAGGGAGGAAATGGTAGATTAACACATTTCTGAACAGTGGAGAAGCTGCTGGGGTGGAGACTAGTAACTTGGCCCAACTTGGCCCAACAGAGCTTCTCTTGACAAGGAGAAGCCAGGAGCTTTCCCATTTACATTCCAGAAGGCAGCTCCTTATCAAGAAACCCTCAGATCTGGAGGTACCCAATGGATAATTTGAGAGTAGAGAAACAAGTGCTTGGAAAAAATATCAAGCTCACAATCTTATGCAGAACTTTTAAATTTAAAATTTTTAAATTTGGGATTTTAATTCGGTTTTTAGTGCAGGGTTATTTATTAGAATAAGTATTTTAAATTTTGATATATTTTATATATTTTGTATCTATTTTAACACCCTGGGTCCATTTGGAGAAGGGCGGGGTATAAATTTAATAAATAAATAAATAAATAAACTTGCTTTAAGGATATTGGATTTATCCCAAACTCCACTTTCTAAGGCGCAGTTGGATTATAAATATTAAATGAGACAAAGATCTTCTGATCAGCAGAGCAATTAAATTACCTGATGGGTGGATTTGACCTGGATTAAAGTAAAAAGAAGAAATAATGCAAGGCTTTAAAAATAATTAAAAGATAAAAGCTTGTCAAGGGTTTGGACTAATAACATTTAAAATTGATTAAGGGACGAATCAAATTTGATTATTCCCTTAATCCATTTAAACTTTCTTAGTTTAGTATGATTAAATTAATTAAATAAATAACACATATTTCTGTAGAAATGAGGACTGTTTAAATTTGCTAAGAGGGACAATTGGTTGGTTTAATTAAACAAAAAAAAAAGTTATGAAAGATGATGTAACCATAGAACTATAAAATGCTAAATGATATTACAGAGCTAATGATATATAGGAAGGGGGAAAAAGAAGGAAAGGAATGAACTTTCTTTTGTTTTTTTTAAACTGTCCTTTCTGGATTATAAATTGAAAAATAGAAATGGCTGTTACTAGAAAACAGCAAAAACAGTAGAAGGAAAGGATTGTTTTCAAAGCAAATAACAGAAAAAGAGGTTATCCCAGATATATAGCAAAGAATGTTTGAAGAATGAGGGATGATACTCACAGCATCACCAAAGAATGTGTTGAGAAAGATTTGGCTACTCTTGAAGGGAGAATTCAAGAAAGAATTGCAAATAAGGAGGAAAAGACAACCAAAAAATTGAAGAATTTATTATACAAATGAGTGAAGAGGTTAAATTATTAAAGATAAAATAAAATTTTAGAAAACAAGACAGAAGTAATAAACCAGATGGAAAAAATCTAGATAATCTAGGCACTATTGAGATTAAGAGAGAAAGAATTTTCTTTGAGATTGAGTGCTTCTTCTAGAACAGGTGTCCCCAACCCCCGGGGACCGGATAGGAACCGGGCTGCAGTGAGTGGTGCAACTCTTAGAAAAGGCCGGAGAGGAGGAGGAGGGGGCAGCCCCCTGGGCAGAGCGTGCACCAGGGGCGGGAGAGCGTAGGCGCGGCTGCTCGCACCGTTGGGGGCCCGAGAGGGGCAAGTGAGCCGACTCACCCCCACACACATGCATGCACCACCTGTTTCCCCTCCCCCCTCCCCCTCTACGCCGGCCAACCCATGGCCACTGGTCCACGGAATTTTTTAACATGAAACTGGTCCCTGGTGCCAAAAAGGTTGGGGACCCCTGTTCTAGAGTAACCTGGTTAAGATATCAGGGAAAAGGTTGTTAAATCCTTAAAAAAATTGCAATGTGAGGAAAATATGGATACAGAAGTGGATAAGGTGTTAGAATCAATCAAGATATGCAAAGTTAAGGAATGTACCAAGAGACGCACTTGTGTTCTTTGTCAGGAAGAAGAGATCAAGTCCTACAATACCATTTTCATACCAAGCTGGGAATCAATAATTCAGAAGTAATTTTGTTTAAAGAAATAACTGTTACAATATTGCATGAGAAAAAGAATATACCTTTCTGGCTGACAAACAGAAGAAAGATTCAAGAAAGATGCAGCACAAGTTTTAATTTACCTCAGTCCAAAAGGCAAGAAACTTCCTTGAAAAGTTGAAAAAGGAACTGGAGAAAACTAGTGGATCAAAATGAGGGAGTTTTGTAGTAAATGCAGCAAGAGATTGGCCAAGATACTACTATATTGGACACCAAAGCTATGTATTTTTCTAAATTTTCAATATAAATATGGATTTTAATTCACTGGTAACTGCCAGGAGTTCGATTCTGACCAGCTCAAGGTTGACTCAGTCTTCCATCCTTCCGAGGTCAGTAAAATGAGGACCCAGATGGTTTGGGGCAATATGCTGACTCTGTAAACCAGTGATGTTAAACTGGCGGCCAGCAGGCCAGATGCATCATGTGCAAACTACGCCCACCCTGGCTTCGCAAAGGCAAAAGACATCATGATGCATCACCTGATGCAATTGAGTTTGATACCTGTGCTGTAAACTGTTAGAGAGGGCTATAAAGCTCTATGAAGAGGTGTATAAATCTAAGTGCTATTGCTAAGTGCTACCTAATGTGGAATATAAATGGAGCAAATAATGCACATTAAAAAAAGCTATTTTGTTATTTGAAAAAAAACACCAAACAAAATGAGAATAATTTTTTTTGCTGATTTATGGATTTGCTCATGAAAAAGGATTGAATACAGGAAGAAAGGAACCATGTAATACAATTTTAAAGAGGGACGGAAGATAATAGGCTTGTTTGTAACTATTGTAAAATGTAGGTCACAAAGATGCCTATATTCTTTTGCTGTTCCATGAAGCAGACTTCAGGTTCTGTGTTTCCTTCTTTTCTTTGACTCTGTTTAGTTTACTAGGCTGTTGTACTTACACAACTTGAAAAGGACATCTGTTAGCCACCCCTCCCCCCCCAAATCTCTTCGCTGCTTCAGTGGAGTTTTGCAGTTGAGTGCTATCCCATTTAGATTAATTGAACACATTGTATTCTTCATCCACAGTGATTGGTTTAATTTATTTGAGTTTCTTAAAGGGCTGGGATTTTCCTGTTTGCCCTTGCTGCATTGTTTTTACTCATTTGGCTCCAATTATCTTTCACTATGGAAAGAAAACAAGAAGGAGCATTATTACAAGTCTCTCTAAGGCTGTCTCTTTCTAATAACAGAACCTGTGAGTTATTTATTTATTTACACGAAGAACCTTTCTTTATGATGAAGACATTTAGAATTAAATTACATTCCTCTAGTGGGGATGAGCAATATTAATTGCAGACACCTGTGTCCCTTCCTCTAAAAGACTTATGATTCTTAGCTAATAAACTTCGACATAATCAGCAAGGTATAAGTACCATATGTTGCCTTGTTGTGAGGGGAAGATCATCTGCTTGCTCTATTTGGTGAGGAAATACTTGCCTATTAGCACCAAGACCTGGTATATTTTTTCAGCTATCTTTCAGCGCTGAAATGTTCCTTTGGGAAGGAGATGAACTATTCTTCTAAATTATGGGCTTATGTCTTTACCTATCCAAAGAACAAGGAATGCAAAGAGAAACACAGTTGTGAAAGCCATCTGAGACTTCAGAAGAATTTCCTAATCATGAGCTGCCCCCTTTTTATGACTTTTTGCCCTGCACATGATACCACCAAGTCTCTGCTTCCTGTATCTATTAGATACAGTTTTGTTCATGAACAACTTCATATGTAGCAAGTACATTGAGTATGCTCAAAATAGAACCATTTAACCTTTACAACGGATTTACCATATCCAAAATAGGCAATTGTTTTAAAAAAATCCCATTTTTGTATGATGATGTAGGACAGCAGTGAATAATCAGCTTACATGTGACACTTTTATAAATTTTTAAAGCCCTCTTTAAAATTAATTGAAATGATTGCTAAAAATTAATGGCAATGCTTTCTATTATTTTGAAGAAGAAAATTCATGGAAACTGTAGTGTAACATCCCAAATAAGATTGTATATACACTGGATTCCACAGTGGACTAGAGGAGGTAAATGATGTTTATTACAATGTCATGTTACACATGCTGCATCTTACATATTAATGTCAGACATTGAAATACAAATAGTTGCACTTGTTTAATGTCATGTCATATGTTGCCATTTAGCCTCATTGTGATTTGCTATGGATGCAGTAGTTTACACCGATACACAGGTACAAATCAAGATACACTTTTACTCCACCCTCTTCCAAAACAGATAAAACTAAAAAAGCAAGAACAAAAACCCAGCCACTCAACCAACATGTTGGTTTCAGCTTTATTGGCTTACTCTGTTTTGCTTCCTTCCCCAAATATGTAATATAGGTTTTTACCAGGCTGTATATAGCTACATAAGAAAAGGATGTTGAAAAACTGGAATATGTTAAAAAAAAAGAGTGCACCCAAATTATTAGAGGGGTAAGTTAGTTTTCTTATTGAAGGAAACAGTTTATCATTTGGAGGATGTTTGTCTTGATACTTTAATACTGAAGAAAGGCAGTTAAAAAGTGACACAAGAGGGATACTATATGCAATTTTACAAGATGTTTAGAACCAAATTGGGCTGTATTAAAGCATCTAAACACAATGGTGATAAAAATATTACTTTTATGTTGCTGCTGCTGCTACACAAATAGGCTATATAATGATTGATCAATTTTATATCAAACTTGCCTCTAGTTCTTAATCTGCAGTATGGAATGAAGTCAATAGCTCCAAAATGCAGCAGATGAAGTAATATTCGTTACTATCTAAAGTGGAATCTGGTAACTAAGTAGGATATAGTAATAGCACTAAGATTTATATACCGCTTCATAGTGCGTTACAGCCCTCTGTAAGTGGTTTACAGAATCAGCATATTGCCCCCAACAATCTGGGTCCTCATTTTATCAACCTCAGAAGGATGGAAGGCTGAATCAACCTGAGCCAGTCAGAATTGGACTTCTGGCAGTTGGCAGAGTTAGACTGCAATACTACATTTCACCACTGCATCACCACAGCTCTTATAATATTTTTACCTTGGAACATCTTCTTTCTTGTTTCATAGCTAACATTTTTCTGGCTATGACTGTCCATGAGAAAAGGTGCTTAGGAGATCATTTGCTTGCTTACTTTTTAAAAGATACAGTTCATTTCCATTCATATTTCCTGAGAAGGAGACCTGATTATGGTCCTTATAATTATTTGCTGTGCAACAGAATCTGTGGCTGACATTTCCCTTCCTCCCCATCATGTTTTTAGCACTGAAAAACATATGATGACTTTACATGTTACTGTTGAATTTCACTTCAACAATTTCGTTATTAGTAACACTGGGAAATCTATGGTAGTACACAGCTTTGAATACTATGCTAAAGTCTGTTTTCAAATGTGCTGTTTCTTCTCCTATGAAAGAGAAAAAATTCATATGGTTATGTTCTGTAGTTAAACTGAATGCCATAATCTTGCAATTTAGAAAGTGGTAGCATCACCTTTATAAGATGGTATTTTCAGGGACTCATCCAGAATAGAGAGACAGCCTTACAAAAGTACTAACATTCTTTTCACTCTGTGTCTTAGTGCCTAAAAAGCAATCTTTGAACGTAATTACCTTGTAATGTTTGTGACTTAGCTCCAGGTCCTATGAAGCATAAGGTGTCTGGTGGTATAAATACTTCCGTGCATGGCTCCCTGATCTAGGGGAAGATGAAGCCAGCAATTTCTTTTACAAAGGGTTTCTGTCACTGTTGTTACCAAATTGATCATCTTAATGGGATATATTTGGAATGGATCCAAATTCTAATTTTGGAAATTGAATTGTTTTAGTGATTAAACAAAGTAACCAAGGGCATCACCCTATTAAATAAGGTATTTCATGCATGTGATTAATTGTAATCCCGATGTAAAACCCTTTGATTTAGAGATTAATGTTGATTCTTTGCTTTAAATTTATTGTCCATTTGTTTTGTTAATTAAAATTAAAGATAGAAGACAGATAGCTGTGGAACCTCTTCAGGATGTTGATGCCCACTTTATTAAATAGGACATTTTCCATTACTATGTTCAAAAATAATGGACTTGGTATAATTATATTAACCTTCATGGGCAATGGCGTCAATGAAAGAGAGAAGTTTGCACTAATTTCTTTTGTTTATAAAGCTTGTCACATTTCAGACTGTTCTACAGATCACAATAGATAGCTTTTTGTAATAGTTTTCTTCCTTCAAAACAAAGTCATTGCCTTTGAAAAATATCACTTTAGCAAAGAGGGTCATTCCTCTTTGCATAGCTCTGTTTGTAAGTTTTGTACAGTTATCTCACAGCACTACACTTCACAACAGCACCATATTCTTCATCTCATTGACTTTATCCATCAAACATAAATTGGTCTCTTTTACAAAGTAATTGCATGAATGTATCTTAGGGTTCTGAATTATGATGTTACATTCTGCCAGAGGATAAGGGCTGCCTTCTCAAAGTTAGGGCAAGGGATTGGCATCATTGGGAAATTGTTTATGGCTTAAATATTGGCTGTAATACCAACCTGTACCTGGTGTTTCTTCGTATTGCTGTTGCTGTTCATTTATCTTGGTTGCCAATGCCAGGACAAGGGAAAAAAGCAATAATCTCAACATTTGAACACTTTTGAGAAGGAAGAAAATGGATGATAACAATAATAATGGTGGATGAAAGGTGACTGCATTTGCAAGAGCAGAGAACATCATTCCAAAAGCTTCCAAAACTAGGTCTAACATTAGATTAAATTAAAATTTTAGTCTAGCACAGGGATAGTCAACCTTTTTATACCTACCGCCCATTTTGTATCTCTGTTAGTAGTAAAATTTTCTAACCGCCCACCGTTTCCACAGTAATGGTGATTTATAAAGTAGGGAAGTCAATGAAATTTAAAAAAGGAAAGTGCTTCGGTATCGGACAAAACCCCTACTGCCCACCATGAAAGCTGGAACACCCACTAGTGGGCGGTAGGGACCAGGTTGACTACCACTAGTCTAGCACAACCTCCCACAATCCGGACACCATTTGATTCTCCTATGAATCTAGATATGAATAATGGTAATGTAAAACAATATGAAATGCAAAATAATTCCAAGTATAATTGCCCAATGACCTGCCCTCTAATGTTTCCATGATACTAATAAATGAATGTGAATATATAACAGTATAACAGTGTTGGGATTATAGATCCAGAGAATCCAAATTTGCTGAACTACTATTAAAAATTAAATGAATATTCATATTTACTGAATGCACATATCCCACTAAACAGTAAACTGGTTTGTTTGGTTTATTTTTAATGCAACATAAGAAGGCAGCTATTATAATTTACAAACCATGGTATACGAGTTCCTTTTTTGTGAGAACCAGATTAGTATAATTTGTTTAATAAAACCAGGGCTTAATAGAATGTGTAAATTTCATTGTACAATATTTTAAGAAATGTTTGTTACATTATATTTTTTGTTATTTGCTGAATATATTAATCTGGATTCAGATTTAATTATGTTTAGTATAGATAATAGAATTTAACAATAATATTGTAATTCAACATATATGTGATAGAAACATTTAAGGATATAGCTACTATATATACAGTAAATGTCATTTTCTAGGTGATACATGATGATATGCTAATGAAGCAGGAATTAAAAGCTTCTAGCATTTTATGATCTATTGGAGTTAATTGGAACCTCCCTGTAAAATATGTAGTATCTATTTTTTCTTGATATCCTGGCTTTACTCAGAATTTATGAACATCAAGAATTTAGGGCTTATTATGCGGATTAGCAATGAAAGACAAGCAGGTAATGTGAACAAAAATCTTTCACCTCTGGGGAATTTTATAGTAACAACATAGCATATGTATATCAATTTGATTTAGATTAGACTAGACTGGATAATGGGGAAAAACTTATATCAAGTGTTAATAATTTTGGTTTCATAGCCAGATTTTTACTTTTTTATTGATGATTTGGTTGCTGGCATAATTGCATACTATATCCAAGTCCACAGCATGGACCATTACAGACTCAGTTCTTTATAGTCTCCTCTATCTAGCATTTTAGTTATTAGACTGCCTCTGATCATTCTTTTAACTTCCTTAAATATTTTTAAAATTTGCGCTGCGAGGAGCCCCTATTGGGGGAAAATATCACTGGAAAGCTTGCTTTGGAAACCCGCCTCATCCCTAGAACTGCATTTGATGAAAAATAAATTCCTGGTGATTATACACTATTTATTATACTGGCACTTGTTCCATGGCCATTGGCTACTTGGCAACTGTACCAAAAAATATGCTAAAACAATCCCTTATATTATATTTACTGTAAACTGCAAGCTATTTTTCATTTCAAGAGAATCGTAAGTACCTATGCAAAATTAATAGGCTGTGTATTTGTCCTGTGCTAATATATAAGCGTTCCAATCCAGAGGCATTGGATTTGTTCTGTTACCTTTCGTCTTATGTCAGATAGCACAGAAGAAGAAGAAAGGGGCATAATGAAAGAGGAAAGAGAAGGGGTTCAGCAGATGTAACAGGCTGTGGGGTTTAGACACTTTCTTACAACTATTAACCAATGGAATAGATTGCCTACAGAAGTTGTGGATTCTCTATCAGTGAAGGCTTTCAAAAAAAGATTTGGCGCCATTGTCTGAAATGATATAGGGCCATGATGGCAAACCTATGGCACGGGTGCCACAGGTTCTAGGCGGAGCCATTTGTTAGGGCACGTGAAGCGTTGCCCTGTCAGCTCCAGTGCGCATGTTCAGCTGACTTCAGCCTTCTTTTGAGACCATTTTTCACCCTCCGGAGGCTTCCCTGAAGGCTCCAGAGGGTGAAAAATGACCCTACAAGCAAACCAGAGGGGAAAAGTGCGTGCATGTGTGGCACGCCCGCACATGCCCCCCCCCCTGCGTTCCTCCTGCTTTTGGCATGCAAACCAAAAAAGGTTTGCCATCACTGATATAGGGTCTCCTGCTTGAGTAGGGGGTTGGACTAGAAGACCTCTGAGGTCTCTTCCAACTCTATTATTCTATGTTCTGTTTTCCCCTCAGCATACATTAATCAGATGGTGATATCATTCATGTAGACAATAGGTTTTATCTGAATTATAACACTTACTATAAATGATATAATTGATTAAAATGTAAATTAAATCATATTGATGTTTTGAATAACTGATTCTACAGATCTCTTCTGTGTAATAGTTCTTCAAATATTGGAAGTCTACTATCATGTAGAGAAGAGCCATAGTGGTGCAGTGGTTAGAATGCAGTACTTTAGGCTACTTCTGCTGCCTGCCGGCTGCCTGCAATTTGACAGTTCGAATCTCACCAGGCTCAAGATTGACTCAGCCTTCTAACCTTCCAAGGTGGGTAAAATGAGGACCCAGATTGTTATGAACAGTATGCTGACTCTGTAAACCACTTAGAGAGGGCGATAAAAAGCACTGTGGAGCAGTATATAAGTCTAAGTGCTATTGCTATCATGTCCTGTCTTTGTTAGACTACACACCCAGTTTCCACAATCATTCTTCATATGCTTTAGCTTCCAGGCCTCTAATTATCTTTGTTCTTCTTCTCTATTTTTGTCTATTTTCTTTTTAAAAAGTTTTTATCTTCTTAAAAATCTCTCTCTTTTGTAAAAAAATATATATTTAAAATGCTGTGTATGTCAACAGCAGAGGGTACGACTACCAGTCAAAACTATTGTGAGGAGTAATCTATGATATGTATTTTTTTAAAGCATACAGTGGTACAATTGCATTTTCCTCTATTGAACTTGTAAAGAACTTATCAGATCTGGAGGGAGAGCAGAAGACTAGTTTCTTTCTACATGCCATTTTGCTGAGGAAGCCTTAAATAATTTTTCAAGACTGGGGGCTGTATCCTATATCCTATATCACAATACCTTTGTGGTCAAGGACCATGGCCATGGGCTACCAAGACTTAAAACCATAACATTTCTTCACGGACCTTATGTGATGACATTACACTTCACTAAGGGTCCATGGACCACAGGTTGAGAACCACTGCCCTAGTAAATATAAATAACACCTTTTCTACCCATACAGAAGTTTGCCAAATAAATGGAGAAACAAAATTCTCACAAATTCACACATTCACCAAGACCAAAGATTAGAAAAGCAATCTATCTTTGACAAACAGTTATTTTCACCCAGACACATAGGCATCCAAAGGCCACTTCCATTGTAATATCAGAATATCTTGCCTTTACCTCAGTTTCCAAATAGTTAAGAAAAGTCATTATGACATAGTGCTTTAATTGTTGGACTATGACCCAGGGAACCATTCAATTTCCAACAAATTTACTGACAAAAAGAATCCAGAAATGCTACACAGCAAAAAGATAGTTCACTTTCACACTTGCTTACACAGCATTAAAAAGCGACAGTTTGAGGGAATTAATATATCTGTTTTGTATATGTACCAAAAATCCATTATAAAGTCTGGGAACCATAAAAATAAAACTAATGTACTTTTTGTGGTTTCCTTCTCTGTTTTCTATTAAATTATACTAAACAAACTGAAATTATAAAAAGAATACACGATAGTTACGTCTTTATTGCTCCATGTTTTAAGAAGAGTCTCTAAGGTGGAAACTTTGCTTGAGAAATTAATGCACAGCTTAGTAGAATTCCATGGCAGGAAGTTGTGGTCAGACCAGATGCTTATCTTCTGAATATCTTACATGATGGCCTAGGGCAGTGATGGCTAAACTTTTTTGGCTCGCGTGCCAAAAGCGGGGGGAGCGCAGGGGGTCGTACATGGGTGTGTCACACCCATAATGCTATGGGTGTGACCCCCTGCTTTTGGCATGCTTTTTTCACCCTCCCCAGGCTACAGAGGCTTTCTAGGAGCCTGAGGAGGGCGAAAACAGCCTCTCCCCACCTCCAGAGGCTTCAGGAAGTTCCCTGAAGCCTCCAGAGGGCGAAAAACAGCCTCAAAAGAAGGCCTAAATCAGCTGGCCAGCACACACATGCGCACTGGAGCTGACAGGGCAATGCCTCGCGTGCCCTAAGAAATGGTTCTGCGTGCTACCTGTGGCACCCGTGCCATAGGTTCGCCATCACTGGCCTAGGATTTTCTGCAAATTATAAAAATTAACAGTGTGAGGAAGAGGAAAAACTTACAGTATGAAAAAGGAAAATAGCAATTATAAAAAAATGTATTTAAATTTCAAGGTAGATTATTATAAACAGTTATTTTGAACAACGTATTTTAAGATGACATTGATTTATCACTCATGGAACATATATAATGCATTCAGTGAATAGTGAAAAGAGTATTAGATAACAATTACAAAATATACATTAGCAATAACACTTAGACTTGTATACTGCTTCATAGTTGTTTATAGTCTAAGTGGTTTACAGACTCAGTGTATTGTTCCTAACAATCTGTCATTTTACCAACCATGGAAGGCTGGAAGGCTGACTCAACCTTAAGCTGATGAGGTGAGCCAAATAAACCTGAAATACTGCATTCTAACCACTGTGCCACCATGGTTCCATTACATTAAATTAAAAGCAATGAACTAGAAAACTTATGTAAGTCAATTCATTTCTTGATCAGTTTCCTCCATCCCACCTGCAAAGCTAAATATAAATGATACATGCCTACGTAGCACATTATTCTCGTTCAGGGTAAATAGCATTATACAAAGTACCAAAATAAGTAATAAAAAATGATGCATATAAGTGCTAATAAAAGAAAATCTAATTAAATTAGAGGGGACGTGGTAGCTCAGTGACTAAGACACTGAGCTTGTCGATCAGAAAGGTCAGCAGTTCGAATCCCTAGTGCCATATAACAGAGTGAGTTCACGTTACTTCTCCAGCTTCTGCCAACCTAGCAGTTTGACAGAATGTAGAAAAATAGGAACCACCTTTGGTGGGAAGGTAACCGCGTTTCATGCGCCTTCAACATTTAGTCATACCCGCGACATGACCATGGACAGTGCTAGCTCTTCAGCTTTGAAACACAGATGAGCACTGGCCCCTAGAGTCAGGAATGACTAGCACTTATGTGCGAGGGGAATCCTTACCTTTATCTTTACACATACGCATGCACGCACGCATGCCTGCACCCATCCTATATTCTCTCCTTAATTTTCTTTGCAATTTTTAAAAATTCATCCACATAGACCAGGGGTCTGCAAAGTTGGCTCTTTTGAGACTGGTGGACTTCAACTCCCAGAATTCCCCAGCCAGCTAGGCTGGCTGGGGAATTCTGGGAGTTGAAGTCCACTAGTCTCAAAAGAGCCAACTTTGCAGACCCCTGACATAGACCCATTTAAATGGCTATCATAGTTTATACTTGTAATCATGAATAGGTTCTGTTAAGATAAAAATAATCTATTTAATAGAAGGAAATAATGTTTAGTATTAAAAAAGATTTTTAAAGATGCTTTCAGTACGGTGACCACTCCTTTAGCCTTAGGCCATGTTTCACCTGTGACTGAAATGTGAAGGAAAAAAAATCCCCCCAAAGATATTTGAAATTTATTCAAATAATAATGTTGAGATAATATGCTATTTTTACTAAACAAACTGGGAAAACTATATTTTGTTTCACATTGGTGTGAAGGTATTTCCACTGTAAAACAGATTTATGAGCAGGATATAGTTTCTCAAAATGAGAAATATTAGAATAAACTAAAAATGGAATTTTCATTTATCATGAACATAGGTAGTTTATACAAGATGATCTAAGTGCTTAGAAATGTATTTATTCCTTGCTAAATCTGTCAGTCTTTAAAGTATGAAGAAGCTTGAAGCTTTGTTGTTGCAAGCAACTACCACAAAATAACTATGCCTCTGTAGTTCACAATCCTCTGAATCCCCATCACCCATCATATGAAGCTGTTATATAAAGAATCAGCTATTCAAAACATACAAATAGTCAGGGTCATCACTAGTTCCTAGAGAAAGAAAGAACAGATCTATGAATCTGACTTCTGGACAGGTAAACCAATGCAAGATTAATACCCTTGTGTCTCAGGTTGCTCACTAGAATACTCTATTATTTATTGATTGCATTCACAGGGTACCAAATTGTTAACAATAAAAGCTAATCAGATAATGACAACTTCCTCTGTCATATAGATTGTTCTCCCTCTAGCTGCATATATTGTCTTCGAGAAGCATACAACTATACTTGCACTGAAAACATTTGTAAGTGCATGTTTTACTTCAATGATAACTTGATGATGCTATCAAGATGCTAAAAGGCTAATGCTGTGGGAAAATGACAATCATGTGCAGTACATAAACAAAACAATCCCTGCTTGGTTCCATATTTAAAGGAGAAAAGATGATTTAGAGTATGTTGGGGCCCTGATATTGCACCTGTCATCACCTCCTTAAATCAAAAATGCATGATTGCATCCATGTGAGACAGGAAAAGGCATAGCTTCATCAAGGAAGAAATTAACTTTTCCTTTCAATCTAAATAACTACAAGTCCTATTGCTAATCCTACCTTACAAAGCAAGTTGACATTAGCACATCAAAAGTCCAAGTAAAAGCTTGTTATGTTCTCCCTCAGGAAGTAAAGAGACAGCTTTATATTGGCTTTCCATGTACAAAAAACAGAGCAGGTATGCTAAATAAGTATTACTTAGCATTGAACAAAGGATTTTAAGTTTTGAAACAAGGCTCATTATTTTGATTGAATTGCTTGGGAACAAAAGTATCTCCTACTTTGCCAACTTCTTTATGTAGGACATCGTGCAGACTTCCCTAAATTCCAGATGGGTTGGACTACCGGCTAAATATTCCTTATCTGGCAGATCAGATACAGAGGTAGCATTATGCTGGTTCAGATTGGTTCGCCTGACCCTGTAGTGGAAATCATGGGTGGACCCGCCCACCCGCCCTCCCACCCTGGCTCTATGCCCATGATGGTAAACCTATAGCACATGTGCCACAGGTGGCACATGGACCCATATCAGCAGGTACACAAGCCATTGCTTAGCTCATCGCCAGCTGATTTTCAGTTGGCTTGCCTATGCCGCCCTCCCCTTCCCAGGAGTCTCCATGCAATGCCGGGTAAGTACAGGGCTTGCACAGAGGCTCTGGGAGGGCATTTTCAGGCTTTCCAGAGGAAAGTTTCTGGAGCCTAGGGAGGGCAAAAAACGGACCTACTGGGCCCACCGAAAGTCAGGAAATGGACTGTTTCTGGCCTCTGGAAGGTCTCTGTGGGGACAGGGAAGACCATTTTCACCTTCCCAGTCTCCAAAAAAGCCATGTGTGCATGCACGGGGCAGAGGCGGGGTCACACACACACATGGCACAGGGGGCATGAAATTATGGGTGTGGGCATATGTGTATGCGCCTGTGCTTTTGGCACCCAAGGCAAAAAAGGTTTGCCATCACTGCTCTATGCTTTCCCTGTTAGGCACTTTTTTTAACCAAAGCACGTGTGGAAGGTATGTGAATACCACCCCTGGATCAGATTGCAGAAACAGTGACATATAGTAGATAAGGTAGATGTAACTACACGGAAGCTGGATTTTTATCAACTTGTAAAATGGTATTCTGGTTAATTACTGTATCTAGAAAACAAATAATCATTTTTTGTTTCTTAATTTTCTGTCATTGAAGTAATACTTTTGGGTGGTTTGTATATACACTTTTATTGTCTTTCTTCTCTGATTAGTTTAGACTGAAAATTAAATGGACAACATTGTCTTTCTTTCAGTGGGTTCATTTGTACCATATTTTTTTGTTAACAAATTAATTAATTAGAAATAACTCATCGAAATTTAAAAGTCAGTATAATTTATGATATTTAAATGAGAACTGAATGCAATAATATGCTTGCATGCGCATGTACATGCTCACCTTTGACTGAGTGGTCAGAATCTTTGAGTTTTTTTAAAATCTCCTTAGCATGAGATAATAAAAATATTTTATTAATGTATTCTCAATGACAGTGGCAAAAGGTTATGAACCCTGTCATACGGTTAATGACCTCAATAGCTTCCAGCAAGTTATTTAACTAACCGTTTATTCATCCTAATTTATTGTCCAATTAATGAAAGCTGAAGCACATTTGTGTGACTCAAAAAAAGTCTAGAAAAAAAAGACATACATTGTGAGTAGGTTTAAGAGAGCATGACTTATCAGACTTATCTGTTTAGGGATTGGGTTTCTGTCCCAACATTTAAGAACTGTGCCTGTGAAATGACATTCCTTTGTTTGTCCCAGTTACAGATTAGTTCCGTCTTTCAATTTATAAAGAAGCAGAACCAGAAATAATATTAACAGTCACCAAGAAGTAATTATATAAGAGTTTGTTTCTTCTTGAGTTTTGCTACAGCTATTTAATTTATTTAAGAACATGTGAAGAAGTTTGATAGGGACAACCAATGCCTATTAGTTCAGCATTATGTATTTCTCAGTGGCCAAACAAATGCCAATAGAGATTTTTCAAGAGGACACAGTATTAACAGGTACAAATGCTTTTTGAAGTCATTCATTGAATTAATATCTAGATAAATCGAGAGGGTGAGGTATCCTCATCCTCAAACTTTTCCAGAGAAAGGAAATGGTTTTAAAAAAATTCTCAAAGGCAGAACTTTGATGTAGTTTTAAGAACAAAACCCAATGGGATGACTTCCTCATTATCATTTCCATTGGAATTTAACTTTAGAAGTCAGAGCATAAGCAGACACAGTGGAGAATTGATTGCACAATGGGAAAAAAGGACATTTTGCAAAAACTCCATTTCACTCATGATAATTTTTTTTGAAAACTCTCTTTTCCTTTGAAGGAATGAGCTTAAATATAGCTATGGAGGCCAGGTTCATATTCAACTTCAGGTTTGTAACTTTCTATTACCTTGGACCAGCAGGTATATTACAGCTTAGTCTGCCTCATAGGACAGCTGAAATCAGAAGAAGGAATGCTTTTCCTTGATCTTTCACCATTCAACTTTAGTGGATAGTTCTAGCATTATGATGCAATTAAGGAAAAAAATTAGTCATGTGGATCTACAAAGGGAAAAAATATCACGGTTGGATAATATCTTTATTAAAATCAGCTAAAACATAAAAGTATGTAAAGTTCTCTACAATTCTTCCACAATTTTTCATCAATTAAAACGTAACAGAAATCTATCCCCAAATTACCGTATTTATCGGCGTATAACACGCACAGGCGTATAACACGCACCTTCATTTTAAGAGGGAAATTTCAGGGAAAAAATTTAAATTTCAAATAAAGAACTTTGAAGCAAAAAAAGGGTAGCTCAGAACTTTTTTTAATTAATATTATTACCACTTATAAGGTAAATAATGTAAAAGGACAGTAAAAGCAACTGTTTTAACAAAGAAACTTGGATATTCTGTTTTTACAAAAGTTTACTCTGAAATCGCTATCCCCTCCCTTCCTGTCTCTCTCTGTCATTCTCTCTGTGTCTGTCAGATTCTGATTCCCTTCCTTCCTCCCTCCCTCCCTCCCTCTCTCTCTCTCTCTCTCTCTCTTTCTCTCTCTCTCTCTGGCGGGCAGGCAGGAAAGCAAGCAAGGCGGCTGGAGGAGGAGGAGGAGAAGGAGGAGGAGATGACGGCCCCGGAGGCACAGAGCTCTTCCCCGCGGCGGGCGCCTCCTTCTCCGCTGGCAGGTAGAGCAAGGTCGAGGGCTTCCCCCCTTTCCCCATTTCCCAGCTCTTTCCAAACCCCGGGAGCTTGCCGAGGGGCGGTGGCGGCGGTGGCGGCAATGGCGGCGGCAACGCGGCGACGGCAGCAGCGGCAATGCGGTGGCGGCGCCCATCGCCGCCACCGCGCTGCCGCCGCTGCCACCACCGCGTTGCCGCTGCCGCTGCCGTTGCCACCACCACCACCGCCGCCACTGCCGCCCCTCGGCAAGCTCCCGGGGTTTGGAAAGAGCCGGGAAGTGGGGAAAGGGGGGAAGCCCCTCGACCTTGCTCTACCTGCCAGCGGAGAAAGAGGCGCCCGCCGCGGGGAAGAGCTCCGTGCCTCCGGGGCCGTCATCTCCTCCTCCTTCTCCTCCTCCTCCTCCAGCCGCCTTGCTTGCTTTCCTGCCTGCCCACCAGAGAGAGAGACAGAAAGAGAGAGCGGACGGCGGCGGCGCTTCGCTGAGGGAAAAAGAAGACAGCGCAGCCGCCTTGCGAACGCGGAGGACTTACTTCCGGGTCCACGGTCCAAAGGGATCGCTCGAGATCGGGAAATTTAACGAAAGGGCTCGCGAGATCCCGTGCGAACCCTTAGAAACCCACCCCTGTGTATACAGTACTTGTTAATACTGTAAAAACATGGCTTCTTAACATTATATCGGCGTATAACATGCATACATCATTTGCCCCCTATTTTCAGGGGGGAAAAGTGCATGTTATATGCCGATAAATACGGTAGATTATATATTATAGCCATGTTTTTCAGTTCAATCCCAGGAACGTGTTCACATATTAAATTAATTTTTCAGCACTGGGTTCATGTATTATTGTATTCTTACACAATTTAAATTGTATTTCCATTGCCGACTACCAGTTTGACTGGCTTCAAAAGAGGACATCATTGAGATCAATGGCTATTAGCCTTGATGGCAGAGTGGTTATTTCTGAAGGCTATCCACATGAAGACTTTCTTTTATATTGGTTGGCCACTATGAGAGCAGATTGCTGACTATGGGACCAGAGTCTAATCTGGTCTAATCTAATTAATTAATTAGTCTAATCTAATATACAGTAATTAATTAGTCTAATCTAATATACAGTAAAAGCCTAAGCAGAGACTGCTTAGGCTTTTACTGTATATTCCATCTCTGAATTGTATTTTCTGTCCATATGATGTTTTAAATACAGTTTTATATTTTAGTTTGAAATATTGTTTCACATTCTCCCCTTATGGAGATGTCTTCCAAGACAAGAAAAAAAAGAAATAAAAAGACATAACACACAATTCTTTTTTCAATGGAGAATTTTTCAGCTATTTTTTCTAAAAAAAAATTCTATTTCCCTGCTCTAGAAATGTTATGTCTAGAATACACACATTAATTCAAGTGGTATTATAAGATATTTTTTAATGAAGATAGTATAATGCTGACAACATTTCACTCCCACTCCTAATGATGACCCCTATCAGGAAATGTGCTTTTGTCACAGTCACTGTATTAGACCATTTTATTGAATGATTTCTCCACATTCCTTTTCTATTTGGCCCTTGTCAGCTGGGTATCTGTCAGTTGAATGAAGTTAAGCTTTCCCTAAACATATATCATTTCACATTTGCTCATGCTGAACAGCACTTGCCATATTTTGCCTATTCATCTTATTTGCACAATCCATCTTTTTTTAAATACTCTTTTTATTGCAGCAAAATAGTTTGAATAGTAAAAGCAGCTTGGTACACTCCAAAGTGCTGAATTGAACAACTGGTGCTTTTATTGATGATGTTGGACCTGCTGCCACATATGTCCTTGCTATAATATTGAGGCTACTCTATGGAACTGACATCCTAGCATTAAGTTTTACCTGCATGTCTTCACATGTTGCATTCAAATAGACATTCTGTAGATACAGCTGCTGATAGCCACTTTCAGAAACAATGAAGTAGGAAACATTGTTTTACCCATGTATTAATACAATTGTCAATTATTATATAATTGATATACTTTCTTAACCTCATTCATCCCCATTCAACTCTCAGAGCTAGAGTGTAGCTCAGAGATTTAAAGTGCACTGGTTGTCCATTTTATTTATGGTAAGGTTAATTGTCCAATTTGTTAGAAACAATAAGATACAATTAGCAGAGCACTTTGATATTTTACTTCCAATGACTAAAAGATGATTACCTTGGAAAAATAATAAAGCCCAAATCTTAGTAAGGATCTAAATTATACTTGTTGAGTTGTGAAGAAAAGAAAATTCATTTAATCCCCATTTGCATGTGCCAATTAGCTAAGTATTAATCAATCTTCTATATAAATGGAAATGAAGGTACTAAGCTCTTTTTTTGTGAGATAATGTTTTCTCATTAACACAAGTACAACCTCCTAGCACTTTTTATGTTTGAAAAAAATAAGCTTTTATGCACTAAAAAAAACCCTAACCACAAGAGGAAACCACATCATTTATGAGTATTTTATTGTTTTATTTTATTATTTTATTATTATTTTATTTTATTGTCACCAACCAGAGATGGAGTTACCAAATATTGATTCTCACTATGGCAAGACTATTAGTCCACCATCACCATCTCCTTCTTTTAAAAATAAAAATAATCCTTCTCTTTCCTTCTCAATATAGGGACACAGTGACTCAGTGGCTAATATCCTGAGCTTGTTGATCAAAAAGCTTGGCAGTTTGAATCCCTAGCACCGCATAATGGAGCGAGCTCCCATTGCTTTTGCCAACTTAGCAACTTTGAAAGCATGTAAAAATGCAAGTAGAAAAATAGGAACCACCTTTGGTGGGAAGTGTTCCCTCCGCCTTTGGTGTTCAGTCATGCCAGCCACATGACCATGGAGATATCTTTGGACAGCATTGACTCTTCGGCTTTGAGATGAGCAACACCCCCTAGAGTCAGGAACAACTAGCACATGTGTGAAGGGAACCTTTACCTTTTCCTTCTTCATACGCAATTTTCCATCGTATGCATCTTAGCTGATCCCAAAAGTCAGCATGAGATATTTTTAATCTGATACTTTTATTTAACTCTTACTATATTCTTTTTTAAAACACTTTTTTTAGTTTATGAAAATGCTTTTTTAATGCAAAATAAACCATAATACTGATTTTTGTACTCATTTTTCCTCTTAAAGGAATGCACATAAGGGATGCACAATTGACACGGTGTGGCTAAACTATCAGACAATAAAAAGTTAAACATTCAGTTACAAATGTCCCTGTTATGTAAGAGAAGGATTTGTCAATATATTTTAATTGTAAATATTTAAACTGTCAATATATTTTAACTGTAAATAAAGAAATGCATTGCAAATTTCTGAAGGAAAGTCTGCTTTGTAAAAAAAAATAGCATCAGAAAAATGGGAGTGTTGAATACATATATCTGTATTTTTTTTAAATGATTTTTTTTTTGTTCTAAAGACTTAATTCTACAAGCCTTGCTTATAGTGAATGTATGGGGGGCAATTGGAATAGAAAATATTTATATTTATCACTTGCACTATTAAGAAAACATAATTGTACAAGACAGTACATATACTAGCTGAGCACTTGCTCCTAGCTGACAAAATGAGACATACAGCCACCTCAGAGACTGAGACAAGACAAATGTAGTGGGAATGAAATAGGATGGGAGCCAAACCCCTCCAGCAGCTTCTACCCCCACCCCCCTCCACACCATCAATAAGCTTTTGACACAGGGAAATGTCAAGAAAAGTTGCTGAAAGCTAACTTAAACATTTCATAGATGGAGCGTAAGGAAACGGTTTGTAAAAAGGCTCAAATGAATGTTATCCTTGCTATCTTTTAATGTTAGAAAACTAATTAACATTTCATCGCATGAGGCTGGAGTGCTGTAAACAGAAGAATAAATCTCAACCTACCAGTAATGGTAAGCACTCCATCTGAGCCCTTTTCCTTTCTCAGCTATTGAACGTTCCAGCGGAAAATGAATGGCCGTGGTTATATCTGAACAAATGGTTTGCTATTTGCTTGCTGGCTTTACACCAGCTACAGATCCCCTTCGCAAAGATTATTCATATTTAATATATTAAAGCGTTACATTGCACATTTAATAAATATTTTTATTACAAACTCCCTGAGAGATGCAATATATTTTAAGTCTCCCAGGATTTGTAGGTAAAGTCAGCATTGCAGATGAGGTCTTTAATGCATGCACATTTGTAACTAATGGCCATAGTTTTGGCATCAGGCACTAAATCTACTTTATTGTGGTCAGTAAAGTTGGTCTGGAAGGCAAAATTGAAATAATTGCTTCTACCTGTTTATTATGAAAGCTACCAAATGGAAGTTACAGGGCTGCAAATAATATTGACTAGCTTTAGCCTATGAGATCTTCCTACATCAATATGCCAGGGACAATACTACATTTAAAGGTAAAGGTAAAGTTTTTCCTCGCACAAATGTGCTAGTTGTTCCTGACTCTAGGGGGTGGCGCTCATCCCCATTTCAAAGCTGAAGAGCCAGCACTGACATCTCCTTGGTCATGTAGCCAGCATGACTAAACACCGAAGATGCACGGAATGCAGTTACCTTCCCACTGTGGAAAGTTATCACCCATCTCTCTCCCAGAAAAAATGAAATACCCTAGGAAATATTGAAAAGGCAGAATATTATATTTCCCTAGATGTGAAAATGAAGAAACATGTTTTGTTTCCTGCAGCCTCCTGCCCCCACCCCCTTTGTCAATGGGCCATTAAGGCCTGAGCTAGTCCACTTTACATAATAAAGAGTTCTCCTCTTCAGCTCCAGAGTCATGGGATTAAGGTAGGACTGGCCTTACCAAACCTGGACTCAGCCCATGGGAGCCTGGCAACCAATCAGAGTACAGTTCTTACACAGGAACAAGAACCAGATAGGTGGGGCCAAACAGTTGATAAAAAGCCCTGCAAGCCCCTTGCTCACCCCTTCTCTTCCTGTCCACCAACATTGAAGCATATGAGCACCTTTTCTGTTCAGGACTCCAGCCATGTGGTCCTGTCCACCATTAAACCATCTTTCCAAGCAGCCTCCATGTCTCCAGTGTCTTCTTCCCCACTTGGAGCCGAACCCAGAAGGACATTCCTTTTAACACCACCAAAGTGGTCCCTATTTTTCTACTTGTATTTTTACATGTTTTTGAACTGCTAGGTTGGCAGAAGCTGGGACAAGTAATGGGAACTCACTCCATTATGCAATGCTAGGGATTTGAACTGCCGAACTGCTGACTTTTCTGATCGACAAGCTCAGCATCTTAGACACTGATCCACTGCGTCCCTTGATACTACATTTAGAAGGACAGAAAATGGAACTGTCCTGATTTATTCCTGAAATTATGATGTTGAGTATGACTTTTGATATATTATCTTATAGTTGAGATTTGCATTGGTGAGACACATAAGCAAGTTTCAACTTCTATGCAGGCTTGCACACAAATTGGACCAATGGCATCACTGACTGACCAATTGGGTGAAGGGCTATAATTAATTTAAGCAAATCTATATGTCCTGTCTCAGGCACACACTCACAAACACACAGTTTAAAATTTTACTGAAATGTTTGTGAAACAAATAAAGGAAATGTGAGCACAAACAGACATACAACAAAAATTGGGAAATCATCTCTCCCAAAGCCTAGCAAACTTGTCTTGAGAGGATTCTAGACCCAATCTTTTCTTGTTTTACAAAATTGTATTGTGTAGCAGCATAGAAGTGACGTATAATAGTTAAATATATGTAAATGAGAAAAAATCAATTTCAAATCTTCCGTTAGCTCTGAACTCACCTTGGACCAACCATTTTGTAGGAACTTCAATTTATTCTAAAATGGTGATATAAAACTAAAATCTCTTTATCTGGCATTTAAGTACCTCGGAGCCAAAATGGGAGAATTTTACCCTGGCGCAAAGGGACCCATGACATATCTCACCCCTCCATCTGGCTCCCTCTGGTTATCTCCTATAGGTGCGTTTTTCAAAGCTGGATTTCTAAATATATATATATATCTTTTTCAATCCAAAAAGGAAAATAATGAAAACAACTTCATTAAGTCTGAGAACAGATAACATTCCTCATATGCATGATATGTAGAACCTCTTACCTCCTAAAGCATAAAAGCCTCTTAAAATAACTATGCTTAAATCCAGGACCAGAAGTCAAAATTTTCAAAATTCATTTGCTATTACAAAATGTCATGAAACTGCTATATTCTTGTAGCATGCAAAATGATATCTTTAAGTGATGTCACTTCCTCTGCACTTTTTCAGGAAGCATTTCTTGAATCTAATCCATACATTTAAAAAGTTGTCACTAAGGATGGGTATGGGTACAGCAGACCTCTTGCTTAAGCTGGCTGAATAAAAAGATTAGTTTGAAAGTATGCATACTTTTGCCAGAATATATCAGTGCCATATTATGCAAGAGAGAGCTACACATACTATATCTGCATACTAATATGCACATAATGTTGCATACTAAAGTTTAAACAGTGTGTTTTAATGCCTCCCCAAATGAACAGAAGCTCAAGCTCTCTCTGTCTCTGTCTCTGTCTCTGTCTCTGTCTCTGTCTCTGTCTCTGTCTCTGTCTCTGTCTCTGTCTCTCTCTCTCTCTCTCTCTCTCTCTCTCTCTCTCTCTCTCTCACACACACACACACACACACACACACACACAAACTCACACACTCACACACAGTACTAAGCGGAACACTATGACTTTTTCAAATGGAAGTGCGTCTTATTATTTTGGTGCAGTTGCTTACAGATTCAAAATAAGGAAATAGTGAATATGACATAGGCAGAAGATCAATGTTATATAAGTAATATTGTTGGGTAGATGTTTGTACCACCACAATATTTGCAATGAACTGTATGCTTTGTTATGTAGACCTGACCAACTTTCAGGCAATGCTTCCCCCCCACCCCCCGCAGCAACATAATCTGAAACACACATTGAAGACTACTACTAAGAGAAAAGAAAGGTATCGCTATTGGAATGACCTTTGCACTCTCCAAATCTGAATAGTACTGAAAATCTCTGGCTGTCTCAAGCATGCAATGTACATGTAATAGATGTAAGGAAACTTCAGAGCTGGAAGAATGCTGCAAGGAAGAATGAGAAAAAGAATTGAAAAATAAGAACAGAGTTTCTGAGCTTGTTACAGAAAATTTTTGGAAGCTGTTATTTTTGCCAGAGGAGATGTTGACTGGAAGACTCTTTAATTTTTTTTCCACTTGCCATTTTCTTATTGAATCTCTAAATATCTGCACTAAATGGTAATCATGCATTTGCAAAAAGAGGTCAGGCTTCACTTTGCACCATTATTGCATTATTGTGTGTTTGCTTAGAGATTTATTGAACAACTCAAAGGAGCAGGTATACCTTCCTTTTTTGCACAGAAGATATACATTGTAGAGCTTCAGATCTGTTTACATACAGGTGCTATTATAACAGCCATGATATTCCCTTTTGGCATTAAATTTGAAGTGCTGAATACATGAGCACAAACAAAAACACACACACAGAAACATCACAAGTACATTAAGTATTGGTAGCAAAACCTGATACTTTCTCAATCATAGCTTCTGTTTGTGATTGAAGGAAAAAGCAAGACAAGTAATGGGACATGAAATAAGAACAAAGATCATTGGTAGCATCAGTACAAATAAATGTGACAGGGACATAGTGTACACACAAATAGTCATAGCTGTTTTTATCACCTTGGTATATATGATTATTCTACAGCATTTTATAAGTGAATAAAAGTTAATGTACTTAGGTTCAGTAAAGCTTATATGACTCACCTCCATACATTTAGCATGTAAACTATCTGAACATATGAGGATATTGTTTGTATTCAAGCTCATATTCACATTCTGGCTTAGTTTTACTTTTATTGTAGAATACTACATATATGAGGATATCTGTGGGCTAAAACTTAGCATGCTGTTTATGAGTTTCATGTTCCTTGGCATGATCTTTCCACATGTCCAAAAGGCTACATTAAATGGTCACCATATGTAAGAATGACATAAGTGCACAAACTGTATTCTGTATTTTAGATAACTTTAATGTGAATTGACAATAACATTGTTGAATGTTATTTTGAACTACAAACTGTGCTACAAGAGCGGTTAGAAATCAAGTATTGCAGGCTAATTCTGCTGACTGCCAAGGGTTTGATCCAAACCGGCTCAAGGTTGACTCAGCCTTCCATCCTTCTGAGATTGGTAAAATGAGGATCCAGATTGTTGGGGAAAATATGCTGACTCTGTAAACCACTTAGAGAGGGCTGTAAAGCACTGTGAAGTAGTATATAAGTCTAAGTGCTATTGCTATTGCCACAATATTTTAATAAAAAAGGGTTCTCTCTGCATCATCATCCAATTTTATGATCTCACATATTTAAGTAATCATTTTCTTCACATGGATTAACTACGTTCGCTTGTAGGTGAAAACCTATTATTAATTTAATTCTTGTAAAAGATAAAGTCATGATATTTCACATAAATACATATCTACAACCCAATGTTGTAGTCTTACTGACATAGGAAGGAACCCAAAGTGTTCCATCACAAGAGTGCTTAAGACTTATGTACATACAAAGTCACAGTAAACTTCATTGTTATTAAAGTTATTTATTCTTGTATGGGATAACCAAGAACCACTTTAACCTATCCTGAGTTACTTGGCTTTTCTTTATAGTATGATTGAGTTAGCTTGCCTAGAAATATACAGCTTCTGTGCATGTTTCAACAGAAAAGCTGAAATCCAATTACATAGTCTTATACAAGGGACTATGTGTGGCCTGACAACTTTATCATCATGTAGAAAAATTACATATGCATTCCTATTGTGGTTTAAAAAAAGATAGCAAGTAGTAAACACTTATTTTTCTAGATTTACATGCTTGTACTGGTTCTGAGAGATTGAAACCAGGCGTTTAAAATTACTCCAGGCACTGTTAAAAAAAATTAACCATGACAACAACAACAACAAATCTTTGTGTTGACACGAACATTTAGCATGTTGTATGTAGTCTAACTTTTGCCAGTAACCACATTGTAATACCATACTATCAAATATGTAGGAAAAATATTGCATGTTCCAAGACACTATAGCTACATAAATAATTATGAAAAAAGTCCATGTCCACAGATTGAAAATGTTTTCTTTAATCAGATAATAAATTAGATATATGAGCCAATAATTTCATAGCCTTTCAGGTATTATTTCAGACAAATTTATCTCTGATTGCTTAAGTACAAGTAGTCCTTGACTTACATCCATAATTGAGACCAGAATTTCCATTGCTAAGCAAGGGACTTGTTATGTGAGTGGTGCTCAATTTTATGACCTTTTCTGTTATAGTTGTTCAACAAACCACTATAGTATTTAAGTAAATCATGTGGTTGTAAAGTGGATTCTGCTCCCTCTGTTGTAGCTTGTTGAAAACCACAACAGTTGTAAATACATCACTGCTGCCAGCCGCCTGAATTTTGATCACACAATTGTGGGACTGCGGCAATGGTAGTAAGTGCAAAGACTGACCATAGACACTTTTTCCAATACTGCTCTAACTTTGAATGGTCACTAAATGAATGGCTGTAAGTCAAGTATACAGTTCAAGTATAAACGAAGAGTTTCCAATGAAGTTGGTAAAACTAGTGAAACTGATACAAACTGATGGGGATTTGCCATGATACGCATGAAGTTAACTTGGATGGTAGGACTTCAGGTGCTGACAATTAGTAATTCACAGGATGTAAAAAGAGATCTTGTTATTAACATTGTTAATGAATGGACTATCAGTATTACTAAATACTCAGAAATATCCATGTATGTTCCCCTATGCACTTCATAAAAGAATCTTGAAGACAGTTTAGATCTAGTTTATTCTCTAATTTCAATTAGAATCAATGCTTGTCACTCTTGCTGTGGGTCAACCAAGCATCAGTTGCTCCCTTTTCCTGTTATGGAGAATTAAAAAAAAATACACTAAAGTAGTGACATTTCTATTCTTTATATGTTGTTTTACTGTTAAGGAATCTTTCTGCTCTAACCTTGGTGTTTGTCTAGGGTGACCCTTAGGGCTTTTATAACCTTTTTGTAAACTTAACTGCCAATCACCAGACAGAATGCAATTAATCTTCAGAGATGAAGTAGACCTTTTGCCCAGTTTTGAAAGCAAGAAAACAGCCTCAGGTATTTAGGTAACTGCTTGAACTTTTCTAATTGGTACAAACTGTCTGTAATAATCCCAGTTTCCCTCTGCTGACCCCAGCATTCTGCTATTTTAAGCTAATACACTTATCATGATGTTATTCAGTGATATATGATATGAGCAAAAGGGCCTGAAACTGTCTAGGATTTTGAGACTGACATCTTTCTAGGCTATTGCACTTTAAAGTACATACAGTACTGCTAAAACACATCTCACTGATACATTTAACTGTACCTAATACTAGGATACTGAATGTTTAATTTTTGTTAGCACCAATCTGCAGATTTTCAAAGAGGTGTTTCACTTTAGTGATGCTGAAAAGCACCCATTTGAAGTCCCAAAGATTATTTTTCAGGAGGCAAATGGTCTTTCTTGTTTATTTCTTTGGAGATGTTTCACTTCTCCAGCGCTGATTGATGGGGAATCGAAGGATTTATATTTCTTGTAGACCTGCTAGTCATTTGCATCATTTTAGAAAGTTGTTGAGGCACTTGGGCATTTATCTGTGTCCTCAGGGTCATTGAGTAGGGCAAATGGTTCCTGTAGCCTGCAATTTTTCAAACATTTTGGGTGACTTCTGGAGACTCTTCTGGCACTTTCAGTCCAGTGGTGGGATTCAATTTTTTTTTCTACCAGTTTTTTGGGCGTGGCTTGGTGGGCATGGCAGGGGAAGGTTACGGCAAAATCCCCATTCCCTTCTGATCAGCTGGGACTCAGGAGGCAGAGAATAGATGCGGGCAGGGCCAGTCAGAGGTGGTATTTACTGATTCTCCGAACTACTCAAAATTTCTGCTACTGGTTCTCCAGAACTGGTCAGAACCTGCTGAACACCACCTCTGTTTCAGTTACTGGAAAGGGCTACTGCAAGTTTCTGCCAGAGGAAACAACTGATACAAAGAACTTTGATGAGACAAATCGAAGTATTCTGCATCTTGATGAGATAAATAGTACCATTTCTGAGGTGCAATGCACCTCGTTGATATGAAATGTAGCCACCTTCCATTGCCTGTTAGTTCCTTAAATGCAAGCAAAGTGTCACTACTTTCCTTTTACCAATTATGTGATAGTACAAAGGAAAACCTGTGGTTTCTGCATAAAATAAAACCTTTTCAAACTTGTAGAAAGGGAATTTAAATGCCACTGGGATTAATATACAGGATATGTATCCGACTCAGCAGAGTCTGAAGTCAAATTGGGACATTTAAGCTAAACTGGATCACTCTAGCTTCTTGTGCTGAAGTGCAATTTCTTTAAAACTACATCCTTTGGAAAGCTTTGGAAGCAATTAAGCACTTCTGGGGACCAAGGAAAAGCAGTTAGTAAGCTATTGTTATTTTGCTTTCACTTTTCAGAGGTTAAAAAAAGCCTCTAAAAAAAAACCCAGAATGGCATGAGAAGGAAATTAGGGTGACTTCTAATATAGAGGACGGCTTATCAAGGCATTACAATCACATTTCTTTGAGGAAGAACTATAGAATCGTACACTTTTTAACACACTATATTCTGCCTTTTGTAAATTCTACTGTACCTAAGTAGAAACATCTAAAGAAATTTGACAGCATCAATGAGAATGGAGTTATTAGTGTATATCTTCTTGGTCTTTTAGTGTTTCAAGCCTTTTTTAGTTTTCCTATTAATTTTCTTCCCTAGCCTCTTTCTAAATGTCTTCCTTGCATATATGAATCCATTCATTCTTATCCTGCTTCTTATTTTAGAAAATAGGTTGACACTATATTAGTAGGGTCACCTCCCTACTTTTATATTTGTTTTATATTTGTTTAGCATTATTACAACCTGTTGATCGTTGGCCCATTATGTGTGTCATATGTTATTTTATTCTATCAGTTATCTACTGTAAAGATAAAGGTTCCCCTCACACACATGTGCTAGTCGTTCCCGACTCTAGGGGGTGGTGTTCATATCTGTTTTAAAGCCGAAGAGCCAGCGCTATCCGAAGACATCTCAATGGTCATGTGGCCAGCATGACTAAATGCCGAAGGCACATGGAACACTGTTACCTTCCCACCAAAGGCGGTTACTATTTTTCTACTTGCATTTTTACGTCCTTTTGAACTGCTAGATTGGCAAAAGCTGGGATAAGTAACGGGAAGTCACTCCATTACATGGTGCTAGGGATTCGAACCACTGAACTGCCAACTTTTCTGATTGACAAGTATCTTAGCTACTGAGCCACCGTGTTTCATATCTACTGTACATCAACTTTTGCTGTGCTAATACAGTGTGTTGACTGGAAAATAAGCAAATTTAAGAGATGAGAATACAATTCATAGTGTCATGACTGCTTCCATCATAAATCAAGAAAGAACACACTTGAACTCATTTAGAAGATTCAAGGCTACTTTTACTGAAAATATCAATATCAGGCTATGCAGGCAAAAGCAGAGGCTGACACACAGATTCACAGATATAGCTACAGATTTAAAATACATATTACATTTTTATCTAAAATCCAACAATATCCAGAATTTCTAATTGAAAATCTATTTGTAATAGTCAAATCCCAAAATTAATATAGCATGTTTTTCAGTTTGTAGCAAATAGTTCAAATATGGTTTCCACATAGAAGCAAAGTTAGACAAAGCCTTTTCTTTAATCAAACTAGTTACTTTTAGTATCTTTGCCATTTCCCTTAACTTCATTGTCCATTATTCAGTGTGGAAAGCTATAAGATTTTCTATCTCTGTGCGCACAATTGTCATATATGGAAACAAAGTCAGATATTTTTCCCAATTGCTTACCATCAAACATAAAAGAAAAACTTCTGGTTTCAATTGTAAATTTGTTTTAAGAATTCTCTGAATCAAAATTGGTCTTAATAACTCTTAGCCTTCTTACATGTTATACTAAGGGTGATAAAAGTACCTTGAGAGTGATTACCTTTCCAACATATGTTGTATGATGCTATTATACATCTTTGATATCATCATGTTTGCATCATCCTGTAGAAATTCTCTTTCAATTATAGCTCAAAGTAAATTACAGTCATTTATTCAATATGTTTTTCCGCTAATCTAGCTTTATGGATAGAATGAATTTCTTGGCCATCCCTAAATGGCAAAGATAATCCTCAAGAGTTTTCTTACCTCAAAAACATCATTGGTAGTGCATTATTGTAATTTTTTAAATTCTTTTCTTATTTAAACACAAAGATACTATTGGGTTTTTTAAATATATTTTGAAAGATCTTCCCCACCAAGCAATATGGCAGAATAGAAAAAATAGTCTTTAGTTATCAAAAACTGGATGAGTGTTTTCCTTACAAAAATGTAAGTGATGGAAACTAAAAATAAAACTGTCACAGGAATATAATAAATATTAAGATGTATAGAATCACATTTAATGAGGGCAAAGTTTCATTCTCTGAGCTTGTTGATTTCCGAACATTTCTTTACCAGGCTAAGTAACATCTTTAGCAGAGATTAGGAGAATTCCCATTTGATTAGTATTTTAAAGGTCTTTTAGCCAATCCAAATTTTTAATCTTTTAGAGTGTCTATTATAATTGACATTTTTGAAGAGTCATCTGATTTACAACTGAACCTGTTATTTGCTGTTTTAAAAAATTCATTACCAGACAATATAGAAATACAATAATGCCTCTTTTTCCCCAAATAGTAGCTTTCCATTATACATAGTCCTCAACTTAAAACACGTCACTCAGTGAGCATTTGAAGATACAACGGCATTGAAAAAAGTGACTTATGACATTTTTCACACTTATGACTTTTTCAGCATCCCCATGGTCACATGATTTACATTTGGATATTTGATAACTGACTCACATTTATGACAGTTGCAGTGTCCAGGGTCATGTGATCCCCTTTTGCAACCAGATTCACTTAACAATCGTGTTACTAATTTAACAACTGCAGTGGATCACTTAACAAATAGGTCAAGATGGAAAAATGGAGGGGAAACTTGAAATATACTTATAATGGAAAATTATTGAGATTATAAAGAAAAAACTAAAAATTAATGATGTAATGATGTATAACTATACAATATTATGATGAGAATAGCTGGAAATTATAACCAGGTCCATACTTTGGACAAAAAATAATTTTGGGGTGGGCGTTAAAAATATAATTGATATATATGTATACTTTTTAAAAGGAAGATACATGTTAAAATTATTAATATGAAAATATTTATTGAAATGAAATTACTAACACCATCAACATTAAATGGAGCCCGCTCAGATGCTGAAATATACCATGAAAATGAGATGAAGAGTGTGGAAGAGAGGAGAGAGGCAAGAGGAAAAAGTCAGGGTTAGGTGAGAGGGTAGGGGAAGGGGGAAGTGGAGGAAAGAACGAAAGAGTGGAAAGAGGAGAAGGAGAGAGGAAGGGGAAGTAGAGAAGAAAAAGATGACAGAGGGAAGAAAGGAGGTAGGGAAGAAGAGAGAGGGAGAAGAAAGTGATGGATGGGATATAAACATGGTGTATGGAGAGCAGAAGAGCCAATGATAGTTTTTGGGGATTGATGTTAAGTCGAACTGACATAATATTGATAATACAAAACAATGTTGGTTATCTAATGGTGTACATGTGGTTATTTGTATGAAAATGAAAAAAATGAAAAACTTAAAAAAAACAAATAGGGCAAGAAAAGTCATAAAATAGGGCAAAACTCACTTAACAAATTTCTCTATTGTATTTGTAAGTAGAGGACTTCATGTATTAGTTTTATTATCTCCTTTTAGCAGATTGCCTTTACATTGTCATTGCTTTGCTGTCGTTGGGCTAGAACATCCAAATTGCAATTCTATTTATTTGGTGACCTTAGATCTAACTTGCCACAGAGAATGAAATATGTAAAACAGACAGAGAGAAAAACATGCATGTTGTCTTGAAAGCTTGGAACAGGAGTAGATATCACTAGCAAAGAATTTTAATTCCCTAACCTATTTTCTTATGACTCTAGAATACATTTAAATGCATTTAGTTTCTAGTGCATTAGGTTCCTAATGTGGGACCCACGCCCCATAAGGGGGCAATTTGATTTTTAATGGGGGCAATTCAAACCTTGTTTAAACCAAGTTAATGCCTTTTAGGCTTCATCCACGTGAGTAGAGTTCACTTTTTGAGCAAAGTACCGTATTTATTCGAGTATAACGCGCACACGTGTATAACGCGCACCCCCTAATTTTCGATTAAAAATCGGTATAAATTTTTGTTTCACTTTTTCTCGGCTCAGACCAAGCATTGTAAGTGACAAATGTTGTTGAACACGTGCGGCCATGATAAAAATCGTTTATAACGCGCACCCTCGTTTATAACGCGCACCCTCGTTTATAACGCGCACCCTCATTTATAACGCGCACCCAAACTTTGAGTTCTTTTTTTGGTAGAAAATTTTGCGTGTTATACTCGAATAAATACAGGTAAGAATTATATGTCATGCTGAGGGAGGCATCAAGATTTTAGAGATGCTTAGGTGGGGCATGGCCAAAAAAAGTTTGGGAACTACTGTTCTAGTGGCAAAAACAATCAATGCAATGTTTTTCCACTTGTATGGAAAGCACACTGTAATATAGAGCTGTAATATTATAGATAGGAGCAGCACGGTGAAGACTAGCTGGCCAGCAGGTAGGCGAGGCATCCCAACAGAGGCAGCTCTGCAGGCAAAGCAACTGACCACATATCAGCTGCTATTTTTGCCAAGCCAAGCTGACATAGGATCACAATGTGGCTCTGGGCTAAATTTCACTATGCTGCTCAAGGCGCTGTGAACGTAGGGGCATGCCATGGGGGCAGCAACAGCAAATGTACTGCAATGAAGGTGGAATGCTGTTTTGCACATTTTTTTAGTCCGTCAAACGTTTGTTTCCCTGCAAACGATGTTAAGAAACACAACAGAGAAACGTGACAGCACCCGTGCCCACATAGAGCGCTCTGCATGCCACCTTCGGCATGTGTGTCATAGGTTCGCTACCAGGGTTATAGAATTATAAATTGCCCAGAGTCATTTAATTGAGATGGGTTACTATAGAAAATGAATGAATGACAATGGTTTAAAAACAAAGTGAAATATCAGATCTGAATAATAGGGAGAGGTGCAGCTGGTTTTGTCAAGCTTGAATCAATATCTCATTAAGTACTGCCCACCCCTCCTAAATATTATGTATAATTTTTAACAATCAAGAAGTTGGCCACAAGAGTGGTGAATAAAAATAAATAGAATTTACTTGGATGGGAATACCTTTTTCTTTTTCCTTTGATTTGTGACAAGCAGTTCTATGCCCAAGTTCAATTTTAGAAGAAAGGGTAAAATCAAAGGTCAGCACAATATGGAAATCTTGCATTGATCTTGAAAGAACAGATTAGCTCATGCTCATTTCCTTGAGGACATTGGTATCATCAGAGAATCCTACTCTTATTCATACATCATACTTGCTTTGTATTGGCAGAGCAACTTAATTGAACATGCCTTAGAGCTACTGTGGAAGAAGTCAGAACTCCTTCCCTAAGTGAAGACAAGTTTCACTATGCAATACACAAGGGCAGTCTAGCAATCATTAATCTCTGTCTATGTGCTGTCACTTCCCCATGATCTATCACAGCACATACATAATTAAAAATGGAAAGGAGCCACAGCCAGGACAACATCACTTCAACTTCTGAGTGTCCAAAAATTCTTAACATTTTCATCCCTCAATCTATTTCATAACTTGAGGCAGATACCTAACGCAGGAGCAGGGGATAAATTATGATTAGTTCAGTGTATCAGCTTCTAAGTGAATATGTGCCAGAAGCTACATAAGCACTTAAGGAATTCTCTGCTCTGAGAATATAAATACTGTATATCACTATATTTTAATCTAAGAGGCCAGAAATTCTAATGAACCAATACATTAAGCACTTGTTCCAGACTTTTGAAAGCATGACTTACTGATTGCCTTTTTTTACTAGTCAACTACTGAGAGGCTTGAATTGTTAGGAACCTAATTTCTACTCTGTTAGTACTAAGTGGTGTTATATACTTGTGACTCTCTTTACTTTTAGCAGTAGTCGATAATCACAGAAAAAGTCCTAACTTAATAATCTCCAGACATTCCTAAAATGACTTTTTGTTAGTTTGCTAGTTGCATTGTCTTTTCTTGATGAAGCCATCAATCTACCTATAGGTGAGAGCAACCAATGAATAAGTAATGGTTGAACAGTCCCATGAGGCCATCCAATTTAGTGCATCATACAGAGCTTTCTCCTAAAAGGATTTATCATACTTTTTTAGGCTTTAAAGAAAGAATCTACAAGCCTCCAAGATGGGAGTTGGAATCCAGATTTGGGCGGGGGAGAAATATCTTATTTTAGGTCATTTAAACAGCAAAAATCATGGTCATTGTGGAGAAGGATAAATAAAAATGATTTTCCTATAAAATGAAAATGATAATGCAAGAAGAAGCTACAACAAAGAAGTACAATATGCAATGGCACTGTATACTTTTTGCTAGAAAGGGAAATACAACAAGAAATTTCAGGATAAATCCAGAGGCTGTAATTTTATCATATAAGGATATTCATTTTTGTTTCTGCTCTCAGTTCTTTTCTTTTTTCTTTTTGGATATTTTTATTGCTGCCATCCAAAGAAACCAGCCAAGTTTGAAAGATGGGATGGCAACAAAACTTTGGAGTAAAAAGTTATAGTAGGGATATGATCCATATATTCTATGCCTTAGCGCAACATTTAACTGTACTGCCTTAAATAGATATACAGTATGTATGCCTATCTGTAATCTTTTAGAAGACAAGCTAATCATTCTTTTCTCTGTGCATCTTACCATTCTCTGGTTTTTGTAGCCATCTTAAACATTGGACATCTCATTGCTTGACTGCTAGCCAAAGGAGGGTGATATCTAGTGTCCACTCTGTAGGTGGCCTTGGCTCACGGACATACGGCATACAGGTTACATATTAAAAAATGTATCTGCAGATATGATTGGAAAATTGCTGGGGAGCCAATGAATGAGCTAGTTCTACAAAGGTTTGATGAAGCATCTTAATTGCTATGGCTTGTAATTCTCATGTCAACTTCATTTGGCATCATCTTTGTTGTGCCATTACTATGCTTCATTGTTCCCAGATAATTCTTATGGCTTAGCTATGTTTCCAAGCATAAGTTTCAAGGAATCCTTCTTTCCAATGTGTTAGTATAATATATGTTCTTGAGAAAAATGAATCTAATAATTCATATGGTCCATTTGCTGTTGATTGATCATTTTTCCTCCAGATCTGCTGCATTTTAAATGAGAATTTACTGGAAAGTTATACAAAAGTGGGGGAGTGCAAAAATGTGAATATTTATGAACAAAGACAAGAACTGAGAATGTTTCCTTGAAATTGAGTCCAGACTTGTAATGAGGCTGATCTGAAACTTAAATGTGCATCACAGCAACAAGGCAGACAATCTACTACTTCCTTTCTTCATTCTTCTTCTTTTTCTTTCTATAACAAATGTCTCACATCATTTTTAAATACAGAGCTTTGGTGGGAAGTATGTGTTTTTATTTTTCATTTAGAGCTGGGAGTCTATGCTATGAAATAAGCATCTTTCTCTTGATCATATTCTGTAACAATTCCAGAATGTATTATAATTTGGTAGCTGTATCCTGATTAAAGCATTCCCCTTGATTAATTATACTTTGGCTTTGGACAGTGCTGGTTTCTTCTAAAAGCCAGTTCACAATGCCTGGATTACTTGACTGCACATCTGGTCCCTCCAGTGCCTGCAAATATTTATATAGATTTTAATGATTCCCTGTCCACTGTAAGGTTTTACTGCTTTGCTAATCCTGTTACCATCTTCTTCGCTCTTTAACATTTTCCATTCTGGGATTCAATTGTATAAACTGAAAGACAAACAGATTATTTTGGGTAGATTACTCTTGTTCTGGTTTATGTTGAACAAAGGCTAAAATGAAATACTTTTTCAGATTTTATGTCTGTCTGTCTGTCTGTCTGTCTGTCTGTCTGTCTGTCTGTCTGTGTGGTACAGCAAGACAAAAACATAATCATTCTCCCAGCAGACAAAGGTAACGCCACAGTGGTGATGAACACGTCTGACTACCAAGCCAAACTATCCAGCCTACTCCCAGACCCCACTTACAAACCTCTAAACACAGACCCTACCACCTACTTGGAAAAAACCCACCAAATCCAAAACAAAAGCCCCTCCCATAAGTAAAGAGATGCAGCAAAGAATCATCCCCAGAGAGAAATCTTCCAGATGCCCCAAACTCTACGGCATCCCCAAGATACACAAAGAAGGAACACCACTCAGACCTATAGTCAGCTCCATAGGCTCACCTCTACAGAATCTTGCCAAATTCCTTGCAAAAGAATTACAACCCTACGCAGAATCCATCACCTCACAAGTACAAAACTCACTCCACTTCATAGAAACAATAAAGAAACAAAATCTACAACCCAGCGATCTACTTGTGAGTTTCGATGTTATATCCCTCTTCACCCAAGTGCCTATAAAAGAAGCCTTGACAGCCATCCAGAACAAATACAACCCCCCTAAGCACATCCTGGAATCTGACCAACTACTGCCTAACTAACACATACTTCATCCATACTAGACAAAGATACAAACAGATAGGAGCACCCATGGGATCACCCTTCTCACTCGTCATCACAAACTTATACATGGAACATTTTGAAACCAATGCCTTAGACCAGGGGTCTGCAAAGTTGGCTCTTTGAAGACTGGTGGACTTCAACTCCCAGAATTCCCCAGCCAGCCGTGCTGGCTGGGGAATTCTGGGAGTTGAAGTCCACCAGTCTTCAAAGAGCCAACTTTGCAGACCCCTGCCTTAGACAAATCTGAACACAAACCCAAACTCTGGTTCAGATATGTAGATGACACCCTCATAATTTGGCCACATGGAAAAGAAAAACTGGACAACTTCCTCACATACCTCAACAGCCTACACCCCAAAATACAATTCACTATGAAAATAGAAGCTAATAACCAACTTCCTATTCTGGATGTCCTAATCTACAAAAAATCCACAGCTCACTAGGACACACCATCTACCAGAAAAAAACACACACCAATCACTACTAAACGCACAACCCCATCACCACCCTGCACAGGTCAACTCTTTAGCCAAGAACCCTCATATCCAGAACCAAACGCCTAGCCAACAACGACCACCTGAAAACTGAATTACACACTCTCACAAATGTATTAATCTCCAACGGATTCCAAAGAAAAATAATTACTAACCTAATCCAAAAGGAGACACCCCCCAAGAACCAAGACACAGAACAGGACAATGGCATTGCTTTCTTCCCTTACATCAAAGGCACCACAGATAAAATCAGCAAAATTCACCACAAGCATAATATTAAGACAGCCTTCAATACTAACCAAAAAATAGCCAACATCCTAAGAAACCCCAAAGACCAGATCCAGCTAGAAAACCAAGGAGTCTACAAAATACCATGCAAAATCTGCCCTGCAACTTACACAGGACAAACTAATTGGAGAATAAATGCATGCATCGCATCCCCCTCCCCCCACATCAGAACTGATGAAGCTTCTTGAATGAGAAGCAAACTATTTTCTTGTTCTTCCTAAAGGGAAAAAAACAGTCCAGTTGCGTTTTGAAGGGGAGGGGGGAAGCATCTTTGGGACAACTATGACCTGGATGACTGAGAATCTCCACAGATATATGGAATGACTCCTTTATAAAAACCTTATCTGATTCCTATTTTTCATATACACAAACTTTATTATTAGAGCTTTTTGGGCTCTGTCATTAAAACAATTTATCTACTCAAGTCTTGTTTTTTCTTTTTCTGTTGCCAACCTATTGGTTTTGGTTTTTTTTTTTTTGAGGGGGGGGTAAGGTTCTTTCTGGATTCAGCACATTTTTCAAAAATGATGACAGTAACATTGCAATGGTAATGCACTATAATACACACACACACACCACACACACTGAATAATAGAATAACAGAGTTGGAAGGGACCTTAGAGAGCTTCTGATCCAACCTCTGTTCAGGCAGGAAATCTATACAGTTTTAGACAAATGGTTCTCCAATCTCTTCTTAAAAATTAGCATTCAGAACTTCTCTAGAGGGAAGTTGTTCCACTGATTAATTGTTCTAACTGTCAGGAAATTTCTCCTTATTCTAGGTTGCTTCTCTTCTTGATTAGTTTCCATCCATTGCTCCTTGTCCTGCCTTCTGGTGCTTTGGAAAATAAATTGATTCCCTCTTCTTTGTGGCAAACCCTTAGATATTGGAACACTGCTATCCTATCATCTCTAGCCCTTCTTTTCATTAAACTAGATATTTCCAATTCCAGCAACTGTTCTTTATATGTTTTAGCCTATGGTTCTCTAATCATTTTTTTCCTCTTCTCTGTTGCTCTCTTCCTAGAGTCTCCACATCCTTTTTACATTGTGGCAGCCAAAACTGAATGCAGTATTCCAAGTGTGGCCTTACAAAGGCATTATAAAGTGGTGTTAACACTTCACCTGATCTTGATTCTATCCTTTATCACACGCCTTATTGAAGTCCAAGTAAATTATAACCACAGCATTTCTCTGGTCTACTAATGTTGTAATTTTGTCAAAGAATGCAACAAGATTTGCCTGGTATGAACTGTTTTTGACAAACCCACACACAGAGGTCTGGAGTAGCTTTATTGCTACAAACAATATTTGTGTTATAGGTTTTTTTTAAAAAGTTTTAAGAGGGTTGGGTTTTTTTTGCAAAATGAAGTATTTTTCTAATTAATCTGTGGATATGATGTAGTACCAGAACTTTTAAAAATGTATAAATAGCAGGAAACATTGTTATTATAAATATATTTTGGTTGATTTTTAAAATTATTTTTAGCATATTTGTAATAATAATTTCTGGTTAAGGTTACAGTAAAAGTTCTCTTAGAAAGCAACTTATGTAATCATTATAAAAAGAGCCATTTTTTCCCAAACCAATACTAAAGCTGCATTTTAATTACTGGGGTTAATTATCCACATTTCTCTTACTAATTATTTTTAAAATAAAAGCCTACATAATGAACTCAGATTTTTTTCCCTAAGAATTATTTAATGCACAAAAAGTTCAAAGCAGAAACATCTGAACTTCATCATATATACAGTTCTGCAAAAAGTAAGTATGCCACTCAATCAAATCAGCCAGTAAATTAAGACCTCATCTTTACATGAGTAGCTTCAACTCTTTTAAAATTATATTTGCTGAAGAAAAATACATATATTCATGTTTAATTATGTTACTCTTTTCTTCAATAATGCTGGTTCTGGTTCTTTTGCTAATGAAAACAGGCCAAGTAAGTAGTTCAGTTGAACCAATAGGCCAGTGTTGCTACCCAAACACTCCTGGGATTTATGCTTCTTTAGGACCGGGACGCCCTTCGCACGGTCACTCATGCACTTGTGACGTTTTGTCTGGACTACTGTAATGCTCTCTACATGGGGCTTCCCTTGAGATGCACTCGAAGGCTACAGCTGGTCCCGAACGCGGCCACGCGGCTAGTTATGGGAGCTACTAGATACTCTCATGTAACACCACTCCTGCGCGAGCTGCACTGGCTTCCTGTGGCCTTTCGGGTGCGTTTCAAGGTGTTAATTATCATCTTTAAAGCGCTCCATGGCACAGGAACTAGTTATTTGCGGGATAGTATAAACTCTTCAGAATACTTTGCAATATAGCCTACTTCATTGCAGAGGCACGTTGTTCCACTGATTAACTGTTCTAACTATCAGGAAATTTTCCTTAATTCTAGGAGGTTCTCTCTTTGGTTAGTTTCCATCCATTGGTTCTTGTCCTGCCTTCAGGTGCTTTGGAAAATAGGTTGACCCTTTTTCTTTGTGGCAGACATTAAACATTGGAAAACTGCTATGATGTCACCCCTAGTCTGTCTTTTCATTAAACTAGTTGGCAGCCTTAAACACTCAAAGAGCCACAAAAGTCCTAACCGGAAGCTCCCTGTTCAATTCTGGAGCCAACCAGAAGTCTGGTTCTTCCACCATAAAGTCTGCTCCTAGCGTGGCATCCTTTTTCCTCTACCTGCTCTAACTGAAAGGCCTATCAATTGTGGAGCTGACCAGAAAACCTGCTCCATACCTGTCATAGAATTTCTCCTGGCACTCTGTGCTTTCCTGCCCTCCCAACCAGAAGCTCCTCAAAACTATAGCACTGACCGGCAACAGGAAACCACAGCAGAGGGATGAAAGAGCCACATGTGGCTTCAGAGCCATGGGTTGCTGACCCCTGAACTAGAAATACCCAGTTCCTGCAACCATTGTACACAGGTTTTAACCTCCAGCCCAGTGGTGGGTTTCCATTTTTTTTACTACTGGTTCGCTTGTGTGTGTGCACACTCATGGGGGTGTGTGATGCTTCTGCATGGGCAGAAGCATCCAGGTGGAGCCTCCTGCCTCCGCTACTACCAGTTCGCCCAATCCAGGCTGAACTGGGAACAACCTACCTCTACTCCAGCCCCCTAAGTATCTTTGTTGTTCTTCCCTGCACTCTTTCTACAGTCTCAACATCTTTTTTATATCATGGCAATCAAAACTGGATGCAATATTCCAAGTGTGGTTTTACCAAGGCATGATAAAATGGCATTAACATGTTGGAAGAAAAATCCATCTGGTTCAGTTCCAAGCTGGGAGAAAGATGCTGGAAAAAATGGAGGCTAATGGGAAAGAAAAGTCCATTTACTGATGAAGAGAACCATCAGGGTTTGTGGTTCTGGTGCAGCTGACCAACTGGTTTGTTTTTAGGTGTGCTTTTTATACAGTTTTTTGCAGCATTTTGTAATCTGGAGGCCTGCCTTGTGTGTTTTTATTATTTGATTGGTTTTACTTGTTTTGCAAAAGCTCATGGTGGATCTTAATGATCACTTCTTTAGTCTTAATCCTGTCAGCCATGTGTAATTGATTTTATCCTATTATCTATTGCATCTAGCCTGTCTTTCTTAATGGATAGATATTGTTTCTACGGGACGTGGTCGCTCAGTGACTAAGACACTGAGCTTGTCAATCAGAAAGGTTGGCAGTTCGGCGGTTCGAATCCCTAGCATCATGTAACGGAGTGAGTGCCCATTACTTGTCCCAGCTTCTGCAAAACTTACAGTGAAAGCATGTAAAAATGAAAGTAGAAAAATAGGGACCACCTTGGTGGGAAGGTAATAGCTTTCTGTGCACCTTCAGCATTTAGTCATGCCAGACACATGACCATGAAGATGTCTTCGGACAGCGTTGGCTCTTTGGCTTTGAAATGAATATAAGCACTGCCTCCTAGAGTTATGAATGGCTAGCACATATGTGTAAGGGGAACCTTTGCCTTTATCTTATTGTTTCCACTTTTCTCAACGTCCTGCCTTTTATCCTATCATCTTGGAGCTGAAGTTCTTTTGTCTCGGGAATAGGCTGGCCCAATCTTTCTTAATGAACACAAAATATCTGCTGGGGGCTGTTAGGAAACATTGAGTCTGCTTTTTGTCTTTAAGAGCATGCTTCTTCATTTCTCCCTTTGGAGAAATATTCTGCCTTTTAAAATATTTCCCAAATCTTTTATTCTTCTGGGATGGGGGCCTTCCCACAAATACTTAATGTGATCTTGATTCTATCCCTCTGTCAATGCGGCCTAGAACTGTGTTGGCTTTTTGGCAGGTGCAGCACAATGTTGGCTCACATTTAAATGTTTGTTAACTAGGATTTCAAGATCCCTCTCACAGTTATGGTGCGTTTATTGTGCTAGTTCCACATACCTCTGCATATCACATATTTAGGGACACATCACATCCCTAACAATGGGGATAGCCATCTTGCTTGCAACTACATTTGAGATACGTCCTTTTAAAGGACACCAAGTTTATAAACCTCAATTTCTAATCATTTTTAGGAATTTCTCATTAACTATTTCTAAGCTATCAAAAATCTTCAGAAAGACTCAGACCTTTGAAAATGCTGGCTAACTCTGCCCTCAATAATGAATGAAAACAATTCATAAGCTTAAGAATTGAAAGAATCTAAAACAAACAGCAAAAAACTAAATAAGATTTTGATCTTAGAAAGTTATAAGTGGGCTAAAAGGGTCTAGATAATATCAGAATGCTGAAATCTTTACAATAAGATTTTGAAATTAATTATAAAGAACAAGCAGCTTCTTGAGGGAAATAGATTCTGTTTGGTTTTTAAAAGAGAAAGATAAGCAATTTCACAATTTCAAAAACTAGAAAGACCATTTTTTTTAGGTAGGTATTTATTATTAACATGACTATTGGAATAACAAGCTTGGGTATTCTGCTTTGGTTAAACGATTGTGAGTTCCTTTAAACAATGTGAAATTAGTTTCCTAGAAACATAAAATAAGGTTAATACAATAAAAATTATATACTTTCGTGTATACTGGCCCTTGGAGAATGTCTTGTGACATTTTGTTATAATCAACCTGCTATTGAGCATATACCTTAGGAATTGGAACATTAATTAGAATATGGTTTGTTCTTACCTTATTATGTTTGTATTTTGAATGGAATTTAATAGGATTATTAATATGAGTTTGTATCAAGTCTTTACTTTAAAGTTGTATATATTCTTAATTATTGTACTTGGGATACATTTACGTAAAAACCTGGCTCTCTTGACAGATCTATAATGTTGGGAAATGTAGATAGAAGAAGAGGAGGACAACTAGCAACAAAGTGAATGCACTCAATTATTCTTGAAATAGGTGCTCCCTTGGAAGACCTGAAGGATCAAAATCAGGACAGGTCATACTAGAGAAAGTCTATCCTAGTGATTGCTAAGAGTCAACAGCCAATTCATGGGACATAATCAATGTTCTTCTTTTATTATGTAGGCAGGGGGAGCTGACTAAAATAATTACCGATATGTTAAAAATGGAAGAAATAAAAAGTCCCTACATATGTTTTACAGTAATTTGTTGTTGAAAAATTTTGTTTAGCACAATTTGTATAACAAGTAATTTTTCACAAAAGGACAAGAAATAAGTATTTTGAGGAATGTGATTACAATTTGTAAAGTTGTCCAGATTATAACAAGATTTTATAGTGTTAATTTTCCTTTTCTATATTTTATTATTATTATTTCCATTTTAAACCTGTGCTATAGTATATGTACTTTTCTTTAGTTTATTATAATAAAATGGAATAAACTGAATCCTTACTAAGAGCGAACTCACAAGAAGTAATTCCCTATACTGACCGAATTGTTATTTCAGCTGAGATATGGTAAGAAAGCACCAAGACAGCCATTTAAACATCACTAGCAGCAGAGAAGATGCAAGACTATATATTTGATTTAGAGTTTTAAAGTATCTGTAGTCAGCCATGCTATTTACCAAAAGAAATGAATCACTGATATTCACCTGGATGCCAGACAGATATTGGAAAAATATTAGGGCTTATATTGTAACTTTGGAAGTATGAAATACTTTCAGCTATAAATAATTTTCCCAGATATCCAGAATTCACAAGAAGACTAATCTTATAAGATCTACTGCTATTAACTATTGGAGATGGGTGGGGAGGATACATGGGGATGCACTAAGGATCTTATAATGAAACACATCTTTATGCACAAAGAAAGAATTGCCATTGCTTGTAAAGGAGAGAAGATACTATCGACAAGCCAGCTGCGAACCACAGAAATTCCAGCTGTGAATTTAATTGTAACATAAGAATAGCAATTCTTAGTTCTATACAGTTATAGAATAATTTCCATTCATGTTATTTAGATAATCATAGATTGACATCCAGAAACCCTATCATCTATTCCAACCTTGAAAATAAGCTTGAAGTTTCACTGGACTGATTTAAGTGCATGTATCAGATGCAAAAGCAGAAACAACAGTCTAAAACATAAACAGACTGTTAATAGTTCTCTAGATTTTATAAAGTTTCTGTACACTGGAAGAAAACATGCGCAAATTATTTTTCATGTGAATCATGTGAATTCTGATGGAAGAATCTATTCTGATGCAGATTACCATGGGACAGCAGGCACACACACACACACACACACACAGAGATTTCATTCTATTTAGCAAAAATCAGACAAGTATCTATAGCATAAATATGTTCTACAATATTCTTTAAAATAGTCTTTAATGTCCCTGCAGTTAAAAGCTCTTTCATTTCATCATCCCTTTCATATTTTGCATGGTACTAAACTTGAAAAACATTTTTTCTCCATTTTCCTCAATACTAAAGTAAACCATGCCACAACTTGCCCCTCCCCTCAACATATTGTAGCTTAGGCAACAAACCTCAAACACACCAGCACCAATTTACCATGGTTTTAATCAGCATTTTCCACATGAATTTCACCATGTGTTTCGGAAACCTTTGATATTCATCTCGGTCTAATACAACTGTCTATTTCTTTCTCTGCTGGGTTCAGAATAAACGCCTTGTCACAAAAAGAATTAGATTTTGACAGCTCTCCCCTCCCTACAGTTAATTGAGGTGATAGATGCACTTGACATTTATCTAAATGTAGAAATGAAGATTAAGACATATTTTTCCTCATGCATTCTGTTTTAGAGGAGGTCACTGTCTGAGGTCTCTTTAATATGCCTGAGCAATTAATAGTGGTGGTGATTCTGTTCTGTATCACAGTGTCTTTAAAGTTCCCTTTCATGCTGACAGATAAAACTATTTGTTCTGTATGTGGGGCTTGAATTAGACTAATCTTTTCCAAGTTTGCCCTCAAGGCCATCCTCTTCTCACAGTTCTGAAAATTAATACTCACTGAGAAAATGCAAAGCCTAAAATGATTGTTCACTCAGTTGAAAGGAACTGTGGGTGAGGGTAAAGGAACATTTAGTTTTAAAAATCTTTCATTATTTCTAGCACATTTCTGTGGACGTTAACATCTTTCACAACTAGTGTAAAATGAAGTTATTATGTAGTGTTATGATTGTTTTACTGAGCATATGATATTGTTATACAATCCGTTTTCACCAAATGAAATTTATTTATTTGATAAAATTATATGATGTTATTAAAATATAATCATTTTAATTATTGAAATATTAAATAACCTGGTTTATCCAAGTTCTTTGGACTTAATTTCACAGCTTTTTCTCTAGCTAAAAAAGAACCAGTACTATTGCAGTGGATCAGCCCTATCATTAGGTTGAATAAAGCTGTCCCAAACAGCAACAAAGATGATTAGGGGACATATGAAGAACCGTTGCAGGAACTGGCTATATCTAGTTTAATGAAAAGAAGGACTAAGGGAGACATGATAGTTGTGTTCCAATATCTCAGGGGCTGCCACAAAGCTATTCTCCAAAGGACCTGCGCATAGGACAAGAAGCAATGGGTGGAAACTAATAAAAGAGAGAAGCAACTTAGAACTAAGGAGAAATTTTCTGACAGTTAGAACAATGGATTAACAATTGATTAACAATGGAACAAGTTGCCTCCAGAAGTTGTGATGCTCCAACTGTGGAAGTTTTAAAGAAGATGTTGGACAACCATTTGTCTGAAGTGGGTTTCGTGCCTAAGCAGGGGGTTGGACTAGAAGACCTCCAACGTCTCTTCCAACTTTGTTATTCCATTCTAACTGATTTAAGATATGAAAAACAGCAGCAGGGATTATTTATCATAATCATGTTTTTATACTCAGGCAGTCACCTATGATATTTCTGAGTAAGACAGAAAGTTAACTAGATTTACTATGAGTACTAAGCAACTTACCTTTGTACAGATATTTTTTTTTCCTGGATCAGATGATAAAATATGCTAGGTCAACTTTTATATTGTAAGTATTTATAACTAAATAGATGGAGGACAGTTGGATTGAAGTTTCTCACTCACATGGTAAACCAAATGCTGGCTTTTATTAAAATGTGTTAAATGGATTTTGAAGCAAGTTGCTGTTTATTTAGTCTAGTTATCATAATCTACCAGAATGTAAGCAGGCCAATGTTTTAAGAGCAACAGAGACATGCACCAGGACTGTCCTGATATTAATGCCTTTGCATATAGATTGTAAAGTGTTAGTAATTTGAATATTCAACTAAGAATGGGTACATGGTTATGAACATTATTAGACTGACTTCATTTTTTGCCAGTCTACATTGTGACAATAAATTTGAGAAATTAGAAATCACTCTGAATATCTGAAAGGAAAACATATAAATATAAAAGTACTAATCTTCTATATCTCTCAAGAGCTCATAGCACCAATTTGAATTGATTTTTTAAAATTTATACATCCCCTTTTTATACTTAAGATTCCTTACTCCATTATATGTGAATGTAGCAACAGAGACTTAAAGAAATATATGTATAATTTCCACACACAATTTGAAAAAATGTTCAATACAGTTAATATTATTAGGAAGAATTATTTTTGAAATAATTTGACACTTGATAGCCTTCTCCAACTTCATATTTTCTATGTGCACTGATCAACTTCCATTATTACTGCAATATCGTGGAGTGGTAAATTGCACAAATTTACTATTGAATTAACTTTTCTAAGATTGAAGATTTATCAAGAGTTAGGTTTTTAAAGAATAGGTTTTAGATTAGAGACAGAAAATACAAGCTTATACTGTAGATATTAGACCCCATAGAAGAGCTCCAATTTAGATTCTGTCCCATTTGCTCCAATTAACCCAGCCAGTGGCAAGACGTGTTAGTTATAGCTGAAAATATGTGGAAGACATCAGTCTGGCTACCACTAAAATTCCTGTATATTTTTAAATAATCCCACTGATTCAATTCTAAAGCAATTTTAAGATATACACTAAATAAGACCTTTACAGCTAATTTGTTCCAATCACAGAGACTTCCTTTCATATAAGCTATTAAACATTTGTTTTGACATATTATAGCCAGATATGTATAACCCTTGTACAAAGAATGAGGCATCATGCAAACAAGTACTTTAAAAATGTCAAGAAATTAATTAACATACTAATGCATTTCACAACTCTTGACTGTTCATGTCATTTATAAAATAGAACAGTAAAATGTCCACAGTAAAGTAAAAATTAAGTCAAATTAAAATAAATACTGACAATTTCATACTTCTTCCCAAAGGCTTCTGAAATAATTTTGTTTCTGGATCAGATGCAGTTTGTGAGTGTTCTTCAAAAATGTAGATCACTTTGCAGTTGTTCAGATGTGAATTACTGCAGCAAAGTTCTCCTGCTCCATGTGAAGCAATAACTAGACTACCAGCCAGATCTGGCCAAAGGACTTGCTAGCCATATCTCCACTTGACCTTCTAGTAGCAGCCATGGGTCAAGGAAAAGCTCCAAATTATAAATTTTATGCAATAGGTACAGAGGACCAGAAAGCCTCAATGGATAAATAATGTGCAACTACGACTTGCTAGAGATTAACTTCAGTTTGTTTTCTCTATTCAGAATCAGATTGTCTCCAGGCTCTGAGATGAAACTTCCACTGCATCTCCAGCTGGTTTTGAAATATCTCATTATTTTGAAATTATTAATGAGATCACACTTGGTATCTGATGATGAACATTCATTGCCACTTCAGATAAATGTTAACTAGCAGAAGGATAGGACGGTCTCTTTGGCATCCCTTACAAATGTGGATGAAGAACTGCATTGCCCCCATTGAATGGCTAGTATTTTAGACCAGCGTTTGTGAAGAGCTTCCTTCTATCATCTGCATTAACGTATAGCCATAGTTATGGACTTTAATCACAATCATTTTTAATCATATGGAAACATAACCTCTTTTTTCAAAAGCAGGATATTATTGTGAGCTACTAGGAAGCAATTGTCAAAGAGCATTTTTAAAGAGACATAGACCACTATAGAAAATTGGGTGCCAAATTAAATCCATAGCTTGATGTAGTAGGATTGTTTAAGACTCATTTTACACTAGATATTTGCAACATCTTTTAGAGCAGAGTTCCCCAACCTTTCTTAGTTGGCAGCCCAGAGGGGAGGGCAGGCATCTTTATGCGCACATACCTATGCAAATGGGGTTGCGAGCACGTGCGATGCCTGCAGCGACAATAGTACCTGTGTGATGTTTAGGGTGAAAATAGCACCTGCACAGCAGGTGCCCTGATGGTAGCACCCATGTGGGGCTTGCGGTGATGGTAGCATGAGTGTGTGTGTGTGTGTGTGTGTGTGTGTGTGTGTGTATGTGTCAGGGCTGGGATCCTGCCAGTTCTAATCTCTTCTATAGAAGGTGTTCCACAAATCTACAGTGCCGTTTAGAACTGGTTCCAGCTCCTTCTCCACGCCCGTCTGCACATCATCAAGATGAAGAGTGAGAGGAGGAATTCTGGGAGTTGACGTCCACAAGTCTTAAAGCTGTCAAGTTTGAAAACCCCTGGGGTTTTTTTTTTCTAAAGGGGTTAGGGATGCAAGGATCTTGTAACTTGATAGCTTTAAGACTTGCTTGCTTCAAATACCAGAGTTTCTGAGCCAACATTTTGGTTGCTAAGCAAGAGCATTGTTAAGTGAGTTTCACCACATTTTACAAGTTGGCCATGCCCAACAAGTCACATGACTGCCAAGCCACTCCCACTCAGTCACATGGCCGGCAAACCACCTCCACTCAGTCACATGGCCTGCAAGCCACTCCCACAAAGCAGGCCACACCACAGAAGAGGTTTTAAATTTTTTTGAAAGCCATCACTGGTGATGCATGTACACTGCTTATGCATGTACACTGCTAGCCACTCACGTGACCCAGTGGCCAAGAGACCAAGGCCCAGTAGTAGGCTTTCACCCACAGGTTGGGGACCCCTGTTCTAAAGATTATCTAAACACAACTATCATTGTCATAAATCACAATAGTGCAGACAGATTTACATCACTTTGATAATGGATGGGTGATGCTATAAGTTACTCCTGTGGAAATGACATTAGATTGTCACTTGTTAAAATTAAATACTTACTTTTGGAATACTTTATTTATTCTCTAGACTTTCACTGCATTGTATTATGTTTATTAGCTGTGTAAGGTGATAATTAAGCAATGAACAGTGTAAAATCATTATTGAAAAAAGTCAATAATTTGATTACTAACTAGAGAGTTGCTTTAATATCTTGATTAATAAAATAAAAGCACTGTGCTTGAATATACTTCCTTAATACCTAGTATTCTAGAAAACATTCATATGAATATACATTTGTGCTACAGTATATTTTAAACATTGTCATGACAGTAATTTGTCTAGTAAGTATCAGTGATTAATTATTAAATATAATCTCCTGACTAATGATATTTTTCTAAAATATAAATATGACTGCTATATCAATAAATTATTAATTTTACAATCATAATGTTCATAGAGGTTAAGATTGGTATGGATCATGTCTTTTAGCTTCTTCATTGTACAGGATTACATTATTTATTTATTTATTTTATTTATTGATATATCAAACTTTTTAACTGCCTATCTTCCTTACAGAGATGATCTGTGTGTATTTTCTTCTGGTGAGTATTGGAGAAAAAGAGAATAAAATGCTATAAAAATAATTTGGAAGGTGAGCAGATCTTTGAGGTCTTTATTTGTCATTTTGCAGTATGGTAGATTTGAATAGGAGCACCTCATAAAGCTAAATCCAAAGCCTCTATTTTGCATCTTTTACAAAATGCTGCAATCAATATTTTTTAGTATATGTCAACATTAGATCTTAAGAAAAGCTATCATAGGCATTCAGTAAAGACAAATGTACAGAATGAGAAAATAAGGGTTCCTCTTCATAATAATATATTACTTTTTTGCAAAAATTAGTTATACTAAGAATCAAGCTGCATATGTATATAAGACAAAAATCCCGGTTTCCCCCATGAAATCTCTATCAGCTCATCCAGTGTGGGTTTGTGGGCATGGCAGGCGAAGGATACCCCATTCCCTTTCCACCCCACTAATCTGCTTTCAGCTCTGTTCTCCTGTTCAGGGAAAGAAAAGAAGATAGGCTGGGAGGCAGCGGGGGTGGGGCCAGCCTATTTGCCGGTTCTCCGAACTACTTAAAATTTCTGCTACCAGTTCTCCAGAACCTGTCAGAACTGGCTGAATACCACCTCTGATTCCATCCCAACTGACAAACTCTGTCAATGATTTTAAGTATTAAAGGTTGCAAGAGAGGGTTAGACTAAGTCTAGGGGATAGTACTCTCTGACATACTATCATGGAGCACCTCATTGATAAAATAAATTAAGTATCATCCACAAGCAGTGAAGGAAAAACATCTAAATAAGTCACAATTCTTGACTGTAAATGCCTGAAGGCTGTGGGCTGGCTAAGCTTAAAGGCTGCTTTGTGGAAAGGGCAGGTGTGAAGATTGGGGAAGATGTTGGCAGGGACCGCTGGTACCAGAAGACAATGACAAAAAGAAGCCTGCAGAAGTATTTGTAGGAATCATCTTTTGGCTCTGCATAAACATACTTCTCCACACTTCTATGCTGTCTAGCTGGGATCTAGTTAATTTTGTAGGCACAGAATAAAGGTAGTGCATCATATTGGAAAGCTTACCTTTAGAACAAGGGTGTCAAACCCATGTTGCCACGGTGGCATCATGTGACATATTGGGACTTCCCCCCTTTGCTAAAGTGGGAGGGATTGGGGCCAGCACGTGACACATTCAGCCTGGGGGCCACGAGTTTGATACCCCTGTTTTAGAAGAAAGAAAGGGACCAGGGACTTCTCAAGGAGGAATTTATCTTATGCTGGGTTTGGAATACCCTTGAATCTCTTGTGCACAAAGTGGAAACAAGCTTAAAGCTGTGAAACCTGACCCATTTTCTTTCTCGATTTGAGTGTGAGTATGTGTGTGTGTGTGTAATTACTTTTGAATACTTGATTTGGACTGCAAACGCTCCAAAGAGTCTGCTTTTGTTTCCAGCCCTTGACCCTCAAAGTGGGTCAGGGAAGAATACATTACATAGGTTTCTACATCTTTGGAGAGTTCAAGTGTTCATTTTCTATTGGTGAGAAGTCAGCTCCCCACCTGTCTTGTCTTCAAGGAACTTGACTACAGCATAATTGACTAAAGAATTGAATGCACCTCTGCCAAGATCTCTTTTCAAACTGCACATATATTTTAGAGGTATACTGTAGGGTTTTTTTATTTTAAAAAAAGTCAAGGCTTTATCTGCAACGGAAATAGTAATGTTTCTATTTCCTAAAAGACATTGAAGCTCCTGTGATTGGTATTTTAATAGAAAGAAGCCAACACATCAATGGCAGTTAAAGTTACCAATGATCTGAACAAGCAAAACAGGGCATATACAATTGGAAAGGAGGTCAAAGGCATAGAAAAGAAGGACATGATGTTTAACTTCATTGACATCTATGCCAAAATTACAGTAAAACTGCAGAAAAAGCATATAGGGCTACATATGTATAAAATTAGCTTTTATAGTTTCAGAAAAATGATTTATTGAAATTACAATATTCTCCCAACATATAATATAGAATCAACACTGCATATAAAAACTGCATATAAAAACATATAATAAGTCATGTGATCTACAACATCTCCGCCTCCTGCCCCATACATCCCTTCGTCCAATCCGCTCCCACAGAGAGGGTCTTCTCCGGGAGCCGACAGCGGGGCAATGCCGGTTGGCGACACCCAGGGGAAGGGCCTTCTCTGTGGCGGGCCCGGCCCTCTGGAACGACCTACCCCCCGACCTTCGCACTATCTTGGACCTCCGCCTCTTCCGCCAACGTCTTAAGACGTATCTATTCCAACAAGCTGGCCTAGGATAGCCCCTACTTCTGACTTTTTAAAAATAAATAAATTTGGTACGGTTTTAACATGGGTTTTAGCACGGGTCTATTAATTTAATATATTTTAATTGATATTGTATTTTGTGGTTTTAATAATGCCTGTGCGCCGCCCTGGGTCCTAACAAGGAGAAGGGCGGGGTATAAATTTAATAAAATAAAATAAAATAAAAATAAATCTACAATGATCACATATTTGAAGGGACTGGATTCCAGCCAGTTGCTTGAATCAGGAAATAAATAAAATAAAAATAGGCTGTCGAGTCTGTTGCTGGATGGTGAACCATCCACTAAGGCTGAATTACTATTACTATTAATCTTCTTATCTTTCCTATCACCCATCTCCTTATCCTATCACCCACTTATGACTGCAGGACTTTAACTTTGTTGCTTGTATCCTTACGATTTATATTGATATTGATTGATTGTTCCCTGATTGTTTATTTGTACCTTATGACTATCATTAAGTGCCTTATGATACTTGATAAATGTATCTTGTCTTTTTATGTACAGAGAGCATATGCACCAAAGACAAATTCCTTGTGTGTCCAATCACACTTAGCCAATAAAGAATTCCATTCTATGAGGGCAAAAAGGAGAGTATTTCCTCCCTTCGTTGAATTTATGTAAACACAACTGGCATCAGCACCTGAATTTTCCTTGCAGTGAGGATGTGGAAGAAGGAAGAAAAAAATTCTTCCCTTTTAGAGAAAATAGAAAAGTTTTAAATTTTGTGTCAAAGCACTCGTTTTTATTTAATAAATAAAATTTCTTAAAGGATTTTACAAACATTTTTAAAAATTGCAGAAATATAACTGCAATAAAGAACAAGTAGAAAAAGACATAAAAGAAAAACTGAAGAATAACAAGAGGAAATAAAAAAAATATCTAAAGAACTGACTTCCTATTATCTTTGCAGCAGTTACAAATATAGTAATTATGCTACCATCTATCATATTGCATGCCATGGTTCCCTCCTTCTCATAGACAATCCGTTTTAATAAATCCATAAACTACCAGTTCATTTTTATTTATTTTCAGCAAAAATTCATAGAGTTCCCAGTTTTTAATAAAAGTATTTGCAATTCCCTCTTTAATCAAACAAGTACATTAGCCGTTTCTTCCAACTCCGCCATCTTCACAATCCAATACTTCATCAACTCCCTTCTCATGGCCTCAGCAAATAAAAGCTCCTCCATGCCACTTCTAAGGCACATAACAGAGTGGCTATACTTACTGACTTCTGAGAAAAGTGTCTTTTCAATGTATGCATAAGGCATCTTGTTTTTTCATTGGAAAGGAAGTTGAGGCAATGAAGTCCCACCTTGGTGTTTCTAAGCAAGGCTATTAGATTTATGAGGTCTTCAGCAGGGGTGAAATCTACTTACCTTTGCTACAGGTTTGGTAGCAATGTTAGCACGCACGCCACCTCCATGCATGCGCAGTACCTCCCATGCATACACAGAGCATCAAAAAGATAAGGTAAGCGAAAAGTGGGGTGGGGGTGGGGAATCCACTGTGCCATGTGATTTATATTAGCTAGAAAACAGGACATTCTGCTTTCTAGCTAATATAAATCACATGTCACAGCTGATCATTGGAAAAACTGGTTCTCCCAAACCGTTTCATTTATTTTACTACTGATTTTTGTGAACCAGTAGCCTTTTTACTACCCGTGCAGGTGAACTGGTAACATTTCATCCCTGGTCTTCAGTTTGAAAGAAGTTGCTACTAAAGTTGTAAAAAGTTAGATTAATTGGTTGAGATTTGCTATAATGTGGTGAAATTTAAAACAGAATTTCAGCACAGGTACTCAATAAACTCAACTTACCCCCAAAAAATCAATAGGAAAAGGAAAGACTGAAAGAAAGGAAGAAGAATATAAAATATTTGACTGAATGATGTGAAAATAATTAATGACAGACTTTATGAATATAGATTCTTTGACAGATTAGGGAACACTCAAATGTATAATAAAATAGTTAAATTGTTTCAATTTATTATTTGAAAAGAATGCTTTATTTCTTTTTGTAAGTTATTCCCTTAATGATCACAGTAATAATTCAGCAGGGAAGGTGGTATTGGTTTCATGCTTGAAGAAATTTATTGGGAAGTAGTGGCTACAACTGAATGTTATTGCTTTTGTTTAAATATTACTAGAAACTTACTAGAGAGATGGTAAGGATTTCTGTAGACTAAATATTTAAAACCTGAAAGAAATGAAGATGTATAAAACATATCTGTAAGGCTGATATGGCAGTAAAGAATATATATATATATATATGTTAGATTTTTAAGGGCTGAAAATAAAGAGACCAGGATGGATCCATTTCAGGCTTATTAGCCTTCTTCAGCTGGCCATACTCCTTCTACTGGGATTTGAACCAGTGCTTTCCAGCATATGAGGCAGGCCTCTCTATGCCTTGAGCTATCCGGTATCCCTGATACATCAGCCAATTTACAGGACTCTTAAATGAGAGAATATTATCACAGCTCCTGTTCAAGGGTCCATTTAAGGGGAGGAGACTTAACGTCATCCCTCTCTGCCCTTCGACTCAACCTAGAGATCATCCAGACAGAGAACCAATTAGATTACTGCTGTGTGACATTTTTTAGATATGTGTTAGATTTTTAAGGGCTGAAAATAAAGAGACCAGGATGGATCCATTTCAGGCTTATTAGCCTTCTTCAGCTGGCCATACTCCTTCTACTGGGATTTGAACCGGTGCTTTCCAGCATATGAGGCAGGCCTCTCTATGCCTTGAGCTATCCGGTATCCCTGATAAAGGGACCCTTGAACAGGAGCTGTGATAATATTCTCTCATTTAAGAGTCCTGTAAATTGGCTGATGTATCAGGGATACTGGATAGCTCAAGGCAGGTATTACATGTTAGGCAGAAGCCTTAGCCACTATGCCACCAGGTTCTCTTCCTGATCAGCTGAGACAGGAGGATAAGTATATGGTTGTGTCACAACACCCTGTTAAGCCCCAATTAAGGGAGGAAGCATACTGCTTTCCTTTTCTGCCTTTCAGCTCATCACCAGAGACTATCTAGACAGAAAGCCATGAGTTCCGTTGTGTACTTTTTTATATGTGTATTAGGTTTTTGAGCTGATCAATAAATAAATCAGGGAGACTAGGATAGATCTATTTCGAGCTTTTTAGTTCTCATCAGCTAAGCACAACCATATACTTATCCTTCTGTCTCAGCTGATCAGGAAGAGAACCTGTTGGCATAGTGGCTAAGGCTATTATCACTTACATATCCTAATAGTAACCTTGACTATAGTCTTAAATTAGTCCTATTGCAGTGTGGGATTTAGCCAGTTTGCACCTATTCGGGAGAACCGGTTGTTAACTTTCTAAGCAGTTCGGAGAACCTGTTGTTGGATAAAATCTTATTTTGTTTTTTTCCACTTTACAGGGATAATCCTATAAGGAAGGCAGGAAGGAAACATTCTGGCGTTGTTTCTAGTCTAATCTTTATTGCCCTGCTTACACAAACGGTCTCTCTAGTTAACCCTTATTACATTGTAATAGCTAAGGTGAAGCGCCTATCGACCTAAGTGACATTGAGTTGGCCACACCCACACAACCACTGAGCCACATCTACCCAGCTGGTCATTAGGGCAGAGAACCGGTTGTTAAATTATTTGAATCCCACCACTGTTATTGGATACATGTTTACTAGAGAACATATAGGTTTCCATACCAATGAAAATGTATCGCATTGTCATCCGTGGAATGGAAAACAATGTGTTCTTTATTGCAACAGAACCTGGACAATGATTTTCTTTCTGCATTTGAACGAACTTAACTCAGTTACTTCTATACTTCAAGATCTTTTTCTTTAAATGTAAATATACTCTTAACCCCATTTCACTAATTGTAATTCACTAATATTCATACTGCATATTGTTTTGAGAATATTTGTGGAAAACAGAAAGAAATAAGATTAAGCACAATCTATTGTGTTTTTTAAAAAAAGAATGCTACATTTGCTAGGAAGAATATGCAATTTATTTATTTATTTATTTTCTTGTTATAAAATTCATATTATTTTATTATTTTTATAATCAAATATAACAATAGGCACATCAGGTTCGTATTTTTCTTTCTTTTTCACATGTTAAAATGTATTGTTTTTGTTGAATTAGGCTGACACAATGCTGATAAATCTGGAATTCCAAGGATATTTAGCTATAGTTTGATTTTACTGTAGCTGCTTGGCAGGGAATTATAAAAAGCAATAAGCATCTAATTATGTCATTACAGCCAGTTCATTATGAGTGGGGCTGATCAATAGAATTGATTGCCTCTGTCCACAGTTGAAGCATTACATCATTACATTCTAACAATTTGTATTCATTATTAGCAAGAAATCTTATTTAAATAGTAAAATCATAAAAATATACTGGGATGTATAGAACATATGTATATATACTGTACACACACACACACACACACACATTCTACACATCCCCAATAAATTTTTATGATAATTGATTCTCATATTTTTATTGCTTCCTAATAATGTGGACCTCAGATACTACATATTGAGTTTCACATTTTCTTCTTAAGGACGTGCTGAAATAGACTACTGGCTATAATAAGCCTCCAACTAATATTTTAGATAAGATTACTCTTATTCTAACTAATTTGTTCTTAATCAATATATAGACAAAGGAAGGATGGTTGAAAACATGCTACAAAAATAAATCCTGAACAAGTCATCTTATTGCCTTTTCATTAGACATACAGAATTTGAAAATATGGAGCTACCCTGAGATGTGAGGTGAAAGAAGTCTGAAAAAAGTTTGTACATATCCCCAATAACTAAAAGCCACAATATAAATGCAGACTTGCTTTCTATTTTCTCATATTGTGACTTGCTCCTTACTTGGAATTGTTGACTGGTGGAATTTTGTCTTTCTTTAAAAAGTTACACAAAAGATACTATAGAAAAACATAATGATAAAGGATGAATTTAATCAAGGTTGTAGTCATGAACTGGAATTGTAAATGGATTGTTTCATGGAGAGGCATTCTTTTAGGATTAAGTACCTTTTTATTCATTCTATGGAAGCAAAATTTTAAATTTTACTGTTTTTGGATATCTGTGATTATCAACGTATCTTTTACTTCAGTTTGTATGCTACCTACGAAGGTGATAACTGATTTTCTTTTCATTGGGAGAGAGAAATTGTGCATTAAAAGTGAAATTTAGAAAGATATATTGCTAAGTTGAGGATGGCATTCAGGTAAATTATGGGAGTGACAGGTGCTGCTTGGGAGAAAATGTGGTTATCAAACACAGTTTGTTTTACCAGACAAGGAATGGAAAGCTAATGAATTTAGATGGGCAGTAAACGGTAAATGCACACAGTGGAAAAGTGAAATTGAGTTAACAAGTTAAACATTTAAAAGATACAGACAAATATTGGTGGAGTAGATACATTTCAAGATAATTATAAGTCTCCAAATTCATATGAATGTCTAGTTTATGGTACTAAAGAAATGGGAAATGGCAAATAATATAGGAAACATAAAATTATTAAATGAGGTATGAAATGACATGTTAGCAGGCATTATGATCTAGAAGCACATGACTTCTTAAAAGTTTAAATGTGATTCAGCTGTTCAGCTCTCATTTGAGAAGTGTGGTGAAGATAAAACTGGTGATGATAGAAAAAATTGATATTTTTTAGTGATCCAAAGTGACCTGATCCCCAGCTCTGCTTTCATGATATGATAATAAACATAGTCAGATTTCTGTGTCAGATTTTAATACTTTTCTGACATCTACTTGTTCTTGGTTCAAATTACATATCTATATGCAGGTAATTGAAATTTGCAGTTGCAGTTGAAATATATTTAGAAGTTTTGAGATAAAAAGACATTCATAATAAGCATTCCAATATGTATTTTGATAGACTTTTTCTGTAAATAGTAACAGTAAATCCAGATTAAGGTAAAAGTCAGATTTCTATCTATCTATCTATCTATCTATCTATCTATCTATCTATCTATCTATCTATCTATCTATCTATCTATCTATCTATCTATCTATCTATCTATCTATCTATCTATCTATCTCCATCCATCCATCCATCCATCTATATCAAAGGCAAATACCACTCACTCATCATGAAATCTCCAGAACTGTAAAGCCTACAAACTTGAAAAATTTGGCAGGTATGTTCCTCTTGGCTTCTAGGTACTCACTGAGAAAGGATTTTTCAAAATGACCATCAGATCATTAGTACTTTTTATACAGTATTATGTTAACATCCTCTGATGGTAAGGAGTTATACATTCTACTCCCCCTCCCCACGTGAAAATAACTCTATTCCAACTGCCAGTTGTCCTATATTAACATGCTCTGATGCTGCCCCTCTACTAGACCAGGTGTGGGCATGGCCAGAATGTGACTCATCCAGCCTGTAGGCTGAGAGTTTAGACATTCTACTCTCTCTCCCCACCTGAAAAGAACTCTGTTCCAATTGCCAGTTGCCTTATATTAACATGCTCTGATGCTAAAGAGTTACACATGCTACATTAAATTTCAAGCTTTAAGTATCAAGCCCGATCACATGGTTTCGTAGCAAAGCACGGGTATCCAGCTAGTATTCTATATAATCAGGAAAGAAATGGAGGTGGTAAAACAAATGTTTGCCATGCACAATATACAAAGTTCATTTGTGAGACTGAAAGAATTCCTTGCAGAAACCATAGAGAGTTTTGGGCAATCAATGCCAATGATGGATGGACTCAGCGCAAGACAGTTTTCTAAGCTCCTATTTTAAATGCCATATGGGAATACTGGGCTGTAATTGTAACTGAAAAAGTTAAGGCTTTCCTTTTAGATAAAAGCATTGTCAAATCACTTCTGTGCTGTTGTCAGAAAATACAGTTAAAGATTAGGGTTAGGGTTAGGATAGGGTTAGGGTTAGGGTTACGACTAGGGTGAGTTAAGCTTGATTTGAAGGAGACGTTTGTGGGTATTACTATTAAACATGATGCAATGATAATATCCTTGCAACATAGTTTAAGACTGAAATTAAGGTTCATTTTTCTCTACAATGCATTTTGTTGTATTTACTACAAATACAGATAGTCCTCAATTTATGATCACAATTGATCCCAAAAGTTCTGTTGCTACATAAGTGAGTTTTGCCCTATTTTTTACAACTTTTCTTGCCACAGTTGTTAAGTAACTCACTATAGTTGTTAAATAGTAACTCAGTTGTAAAATGAATCTGGCTTCTCTGTTGACTTTGCTTGTCAGAAGGTCACAAAAGATGATTGCATGATCTGGAACACATAAATACATGGCAGTTGTCAAGGGTCTAAATTTTGATCACATGACCATGGGGATGCTGCAATGGTCATAAATGTAAAAAACAGTCATAAGTGCCTTTTTTTTTAAAGTGCTTCTGTGACTTCAAATGGTTATTAAATAGCAATAACACTTGGCACAATACCCCTTCATAGCGCCTTTAAGGGCCCTCTCTAAGTGGTTTATAGAGTCAGTATATTGCACCCAACAGGCTGAGTCATCATTTTACTGACCTTGGAAGGATGGAAGGCTGAGTCAACCTTGAGTTGATGAGAATTGAATACCTGGCAGTTGGGCGAATTAGCCTGAAATACTGCATTCTAACTACTGTGCCAATGGTTGTAAGTCAAGGACTACCTCTAGTTGAATTAGCACAAAAAGTAATAAATTTCATAGGAGAGTTTCATTCAGGTCTTCAACTTGTTGAAATAATCTGTGAATGAATTATGGAATGTATTATTGAACTTTCCCATCATGTAAAGGGCAAACTATGTCCCTGATCAAAGGTAGTATGAATTATTTGAATCGGCCTAATATCAGTGGTAGGATTCAATTTTTTTAATGTACTGGTTCTATAGGTGTGGCTTGGTGGGCGTGGCAGGGAAAGGATACTGTAAAATCTGCATTCCCTCCCCACTCCAGAGGAAGGTTACTGCAAAATCCCAATTTCCTCCTGATCAACTGAGAAGCCTGAGAATAGATGAGGGTGGAGCCAGTCAGAGGTGATATTTACCAGTTTTCCGAACTACTCAAAATTTCCACTACTGATTCTCCAGAACTGGTCAGAACCTGCTGAATACCACATCTATCTAATCTGAATAAATAAGAACATATATACTTTCCCACACATTAGGAATCTTAAATTTACCCAGGGAAGAATTCCACATATATGAATTGGTATGTATACATCAGTTAGAAGTGAATATGATTGGTGGTTTAACAAAAGGTTTTCACACTAGGACCCATGTTCCCTCCCCTCCAATGAGAGAAATTGTTTCCCTTCCATTCTCTAATAACCACAAGCTTCTCTTCATATAACCTGTTCCTTACAATATTCTGAAACTGAAACTGAAGTATTTGACTTTTTAATATATATTTATTTTCTTCAGAGATAGATGCTATTATTATTGCTGTTGGTTGCAAAGTCAGCCAGATATTTGCCATTTTTATCCACCAATCAAGTCTTTCCCAGGACCTTGGGTAGGCATGGTGTTAAAGCAGGGTTGAAATCTACTTACCTTTGCTACCAGTTCAAAAACGTGAGTGCACACACCACCTCTGCATGCACAGGACTTTGCGCACATGCACAGTGTCAAAAATGGATGTATTGACATCCAGGTGGGTGAGCGGAGCCTTCTACTGAGTACACCTGCAAAGGTAAGTAGAACAGCAAGGGAGAGGGGAATCCACTGTGCCATGTGATTTATAACAGCTCAAAAGCAGGAAATCTTGCTTTCTAGCTAATATAAATCGTGTGTCACAGCTGATTGTTGGAAATACTGGTTCACCCAAACCAGTAGCATTTTTTTGCTAACGGTTCAGGCCAGGGGTGGGTTTCAAAATTTTTGGAACAGGTTCTGTGGGTGTGGCCTGCTTTGTGGGAGTGGCTTGCCGGCCATGTGACCGGGTGGGAGTGGCTTGCCGGCCATGTGACTGGGTGGGAGTGGCTTGCCGGCCATGTGACCGGGTGGGAGTGGCCAATTTGGAAAATGTGAAACTCACTTAACAATGGTCTTGGTTAGCAACCAAACTTTTGGGCTTAATTGTGGTCATAAGTTCTCTCTCTCTCTCTTTCTTTTTCTCTCTTTCCTTCTGTCTTTCTTTCTCTCTTTCTCTGTCTCTCTTTCTTTCTGTCTCTTTCTTTCCTTTCCTCTTTCTTTCCCTCTCTCTCTTTATTTCTTTCTCTTCCTCTCTTTCTTTCTCTTTCCCTCTTTCTCTCTCTTTCTTTCTCATTTTTTCTTTCTTTCCCTCTTTCTCTCTCTCTTTATTTCTTTCTCTTTCTCTTTCTTTCCCTCTTTCTCTCTCCCTATCTTTCTCTCTCTCTCTTTCTGTCTCTTTCTTTCTTTCCCTCTCTCTCTTTCTTTTTTTCTCTTTCTTTCCTTTGTCTCTTTCTTTCTCTTTTTCTCTGTCTGTCTTTCTTTCTCTCTCCCACTTTCTTTTTCTTTCTTTCTCTTTCTCTCTCTCTCTTTCTTTCCCTCTTTCCCCCCCTCTCTTTCCCTATTTCTCTTTCTCTCTCTCTCTTTCTTTCTTTCCCTCTTTCTCTCTCCTTCTCTATCTTTCTTTGTCTCTCTCTCTCTCTCTCTTTCTTTCTCTTTCTCTCTTTCTGTCTCTTTTCTTTCTCTCTTTCTCTCTCTCTTTTTTCTCTTTCTTTCCTTTCTTTCTCTCTTTCTTTTTTCTCTCTTTCTCTCTGTCTGTCTTTCTTTCTCTCTTTCTTTCTCTCTCTCCCACCTTCTTTTTTTTCTTTCTCTCTCTCTGTCTCTCTCTCCTTTGTTTGCCCATCTGTCACTGTGTGTGTGTGTGTGTGTGTGTCTGTCTCGCATTCAGGCACTTAAATCACTCATTCTGTGTCTCTGTCTATCTTTCTCTCCCTCCCTCCCACTCTCTGTCTCTCTGTGTGTGTCTGTCACTCTCTGGTTCCCCCCTCCCTCCCTGTCTCTCTGTGTGTCTGTGCCTCTCTCTGTCTGTCTGTCTCCCCCCCCACAAACCTCCTCAGCTCCTGGAAGTAGCCTGACCGGCCCGCCAGCCCGCTGGCTGTATTTACTCGCTCGCTCTCTCACCCATCCACCGGACGAAGGAACCTGGCGTCCGATGGGTGAGCAAGCGAGCGAGCAAGCAACCACGGCCAGCGGGCCAGCGGATTGTTGGGCGCTGCCGCAGCAACTTTCCTTACCCGCCCGCCGGCCAGTCGGCCACAATCACTCGGACCTCCCCAATCTCCCTCCTGGCCGCCCACGCCAAAGTCGGGGACCCCCTTCTGAACCCCTTCCCCCCCACAAGGCCAGATCCCCCTCCCTCCCCAGACCCCTCCTCTTCCCCTCCCCCCCCTTTGCCCGGGACCCTCTGGGCGCCGCTCACCTTCTGCAGGGCGCGCACGTTCTCCTCGCCCAGGAGGCCGCTGGTGCCCTGGTAGATGCCGCTGGCCGCCCTGCGGAGGCTGTTCTGCTTGTCGGCGCCCAGGGACCCCCGCGCCCCTGGCCCGCACAGCAGCAGCAGGAGCAGCAACAGCAGCAGCGCGCCCCGCGCCCCGCTCCGGCTTGCCATGGCGCTCGTGGGTGGCTCGTGCGCTCCAGCCGGGTGCACTTGGCTCGGCTCGGCGCGAAGCCCCCCCAAGTGCGAAAGGCCCAGCCCGGCCCTTAAAGCTGCCGGCGTGGCTGCAGGGGGTCGGGATGGCTTCGCGCAGCCCGCGAATAGCTGCGTGAAGCCCCCCCAAACCTCTGCATTCGCGCCAAGCACGAAAGGGCCGGCTCGGCCCTGGCAGCTTCAAAACTAAAGGGCCCAGGCCGGGCCTTGAAACTCTTTCCCTGTTGGCGTGGCTGGGGAGGGCGGGGGGGCCTTCGCGCACCTAGCATGCCTTCCGCTGCCCCCCCTAGCCATGCTAACAACGAAAGAGCTTCAAGGCCCGGCCCCCGCCCTTTAGTTTTGAAGCTTGCCGGCTAGGGGTGGCGGAACAGCGCGCTAGGCTACGCGAACCTCCCCCGTCCCCCGACAGTCGCGCCAACAGGGAAAGTTTTGCCGCGACTGGCGGGGGGTGGGGGGGTTCGCGCAGCCTAGCGCGTTGTTCCGCCGCCCCTAGCCGGCAAAGGCTTCAAAGGCTGCCGGCTAGGGGCGGCGGAACAGCGCGCTAGGCTGCGCAAACCCCCGCCCCCCGCCAGTCGCGGCAAAACTTTCCCTGTTGGCGCAGCTGGTGGGGGGCGGGGGGGGGGGGTTCGCGCAGCCTAGCGCGCTGTTCCACCGCCCCTAGCCGGCAGGGCCCCTCCAAGTCAGCCAGACTAATCCCCTCCAAAGAGTTAAGGTGAGAGAGTTCGTATTGCTGGAGGGGCAGGCGGGTAGGAAAAATGCTGAATAACAAATAACTTCCGGGTCCACGGTCCAAAGGGATCGCTTGGGATCTGAAAATTTGATGAAAGGGCTCGCGGGAATCCCTGCGAGCCCTTAGGAACCCACCCCTGGTTCAGGCAAACCAGTTGCTTTTTTTACTACTGGTTTGGGCAAACCGGTCCGAACTGGTAGCATTTCACCCCTGTGTTAAAGCTATGGCCACAGATGCCAGAGGTCCAAATAACATTTCCTTTTGCAATTGACCAATGATGACTTTGTCAAAGTAATACTGTTCAAATGGTGCTCCAGATGTTTTGGGATTGCACCCAGGGTACCTATTACTTTGCTTTTTTTGCTATAGTCATTCTACTTCTATTTGCAGGTCTTTGAATTTTTATTTTCCTTCAATTCTTTCTCCTATTATTATTGTTATCTTATTTGTTTTGGTACCTATTCCTTAAAGGCTTGCCTTATATCAAAATCTTTTATTACAGCAGACGTCTTCCCTCCCTCTCCAGCTGTACACAGAAGGCAGTGTCTTTTTATAGAGGGGGAAAAACAGGTTTTCATTCCTCCCCACCAACTCCACTTCCAGGGCCAGTTAAAGCACTTTATATGGCTGGTGAGCTACAGAGGCATCTAAGCCGTCACTTGAGCTGAATTAAGCTTGATGCTCAACCCTGGGAATTGAACAGTGTGCATGTTAACAGGCAACCCTCCTTTCTGTTTTGATGTTTTGGTGGTATCGTGATTGCTACCACTTTCTTGCAGCCAAAACATACATTTGTCATTACTCTTTGAGCCTGGGAAGACTAATCGAAATAAATCAGCCATGACTACTCAGGACCAATTGCGACAGTGAGTCTGGACTAATGGAATGTCATAATTAGTTGCCTTTCCAGAGGTGTCCGCCTGAGTGTACATGCACACAGACTGCTCTGCTGCAACTTGCCTAAGTAAGAATTTGCACGCAAACGAGTGCTATTTAATCCACCTCCGTGTCAAGTCCTTCCACAGCTTTAAATATTAAAGAAGCCGCGAGTCTCCAGTGGATTCCAGTCAGTGGTTAGATTCAGATTTTATTATCAGCAATAGGTCTATGACAAGCCTGAACTGTCCTCTCAGATTAGTAATGCCTCACTAGGCCTCTGCTCCATTTACCCTTCCTCCTCCTGCAGCGACTGCAAATGGAAGAGGTCCTTAGCATGCTTTGACTTGCTCTTTAAACCTACTGCTGCTCTATGCAAGGTATCCAAGGGTTTGTCTCCAGGCAATACCTACAGATACTGTAAATTCTGGAAATTTGTGTTTTGAATGGATGACATTTGTATGGAAAGGAATAAAAAGCTGCCAGAGTGTCAGGATTTTTGTTACTGCTTCTGCTTTTAAAATCACAGATTTATGTTTTTAATTATTAGTGGAAAAACCTGAATTGATATGAATCTAACCATAATTTTCATACCGGAAAAAAGAAGGTTTGTTTTTTTAATGAGGTCTTTTTGCTTGTACCTATTTGGAAATATATTGGCCATCTGGGACAATACGTCTCAGGGACAGTGATCTTTAACAGTCTCCCATATTTTTTTTAAAAAAAGGTTTATGTGTGCCTTCTCTTTCCTTTTATCATTCTTCCTCTGTTCCTCCTCCCTTCTCCTTCTGTTTTTATTTATCTTGTTTTCAGCAAATAATAAACTAAGCTATATTTTAGCCTTGTACACAGTACTTCATACGATATAGGGTTGCACAGGCAATTGATTCAGCCTTAGTTGTCAACCTAGAGTTAAAGGGAGAAAGAGAAGGATTACTGAGCACACAATATAAAATGAAGGAGAGTAAAAACACACACACACTTGAATATTTTAGGGAATGAATGGATAATAATAGCTTGATGTTGTATCTGTAGGTAGGTAGCTAATACTAAAAATAGCCATATCCATTTTCTGGTTTAGAATAAGGTTAAAAAATGACACTGTTCAGAAGTAAAGAGAACATGTATTCTACTCCAAGTATTTCTCCATTTCAATTCCTTTCAACTTCAATTATCATAGTTCATGCTCTATAGGATTATAGGAGGCACAATTTGAAACTTTTAGAAGTCCAAGGATTGCTTTCCTTGGATCAGATCAATATGATGTAGCCACCCCCACACACACTTCATTTTCTACAATGTAAAGTTATTTCAGGGGAAAAAACAAACTGGATCAATTTAAATTATGTAACCAAATGTTAGGATTACACACACACACACACACACACACACACACACACACACACACACACACACATTCAATTCAGTGAATTTTGATTTGTGTATAAGAATTCACTAAAATACTAGAAGCTGGTATTTTTTTCTATTTCTGAAAATATGAGTGCTGAAAGGCTAAAAAAAAGGCTGAGTGCCAAAGAATTGAGGCCTTTGAACTATGGTGCTGGAGAAGATTCCTGAGATTCCCTTGGACTGCAAGGCAATCAAACTGGTCAGACCTAAAGGAGATCACCCTGACTGCTCTTTAGAAGGCCAGATCCTGAAGATGAAACTTAAATACTTTGGCCACCTAATGAGAAGGAAGGACTCATTGGAGAAGAGCCTAATGCTGGGAAAGATTGAGGGCAAAAGAAGAAGGGGATGACAGAAAATGAGGTGGTTGGATAGAGTCACTGAAGCAGTAGGCGTGAACTTAAATGGACTCCAGAGGATAGTAGAGGACAGGAAGGCCTGAAGGAACATTGTCTATGGGGTCACAATGGGTCAGACACGACTTCGCAACTAACAACAACATTTATAAAGATGTAGTTGTTCAACAGCCAGGAACTGCACCTTTGGGTTATGAAAAATATGTACAACATTTTGAACAAGATTTTTTTTAGCAATCCTAGCATACCTGTATGTTTACTGACAAATTTATTTAGGTTTAGTCAAATATGTGATTAACATTCAGGAAACTTTCAAGAAAGTTATTGGCTTATTAGTAACCAGCATATTATTTCCATTACTAGTATTGTTAATAAAGCATTTCACTAAATATTAAATGTCTTATTCATTAGTATAATGGAAACAAGGAAGCAAACAAACAGAAACCATTTGATATGTGCATAAGCTAATGGAATTTATTTCTTATAACTGATATCTGTACTGTAGCAGCAACAATGGAAGTAGGAGGAGCTTTGAGGTAGCTGCTGAGACATTGAAAACCTGGTTAATTAATTAAATCAATAAATCTATCAGAAAGGGGGAATTTTTCAATATATTAACTACATGGAAAATGCTGGCTAGTGCAAGATTTCACAAAGTCTGCCTAATACTCTTTATAGAAGTATATGATTAACACAAAAAATATTTTAACATTGCTGATCATAGAAAAATTAGGGAAGCCTACAACCATATTTGGCACTGTAAAAGAATGTGTCATATACTGTACAATTGCAGAGTGGTGCTGTGTCTAATATTTAGCCATTTAAAGTATTTCCTATGACAGGAGTCTACCTTATTTGGTCATATTTTGGCTGTGGTTTCCGGCTGCCCGATTCAACCAGCTAACTCCATCGCTGGCCATAGGGGGCGAACATCTTGCCCCTGTGGATGGGGTGCGCAATTTGGGTGTCCTCCTGGATGCCCGGCTGTCCATGGAAGATCAAGTGACAGCCGTGGCCAGGAGGGCGTTTTACCAGGTTCGCCTGGTTCGCCAATTGCGCCCCCTATTGGATCGGGACGCCCTTCGCACAGTCACTCATGCTCTCGTGACATCCCGACTGGACTATTGTAACTCTCTCTACATGGGGCTCCCCTTGAGGTGCACCCGGAGACTTCAGTTAGTCCAGAATGCAGCCGCGCGAGCAATTATGGGTGTTTCTAGATTCACCCACGTAACACCGCTCTTGCGCGAGCTGCACTGGCTGCCTGTCATCCTCCGGGTGCGCTTCAAGGTGCTAGTTGTCATCTTCAAAGCGCTCCATGGCTCGGGACCTAGCTACCTGCGGGATCGGATCCTGCCCCATACATCCTCACGGCCGATTCGCTCGCACAGAGAGGGACTTCTCCGGGTGCCGTCCACTAGACTTTGTCAGCGGGTGACGCCCAGGGGAAGGGCCTTCTCTGTGGCGGGCCCAGCCCTCTGGAACGACCTTCCCCCCGATATTAGAACTACCACGGACCTCCGCTCCTTCCGTCTGAAACTAAAAACACATCTTTTTCGCTTGGCCGGCCTAGGATAGTCTCTCCTGATTGTTTAGGGATTTTTAGTAAATATTTGGGAATTTTAGCGCAGGGTTTTTGTTTAATATGCCTTTTAGTCAGTATTTATGTATGTTTATTGTTCTAAATTTTGTATTTTTTCTAACTTTTTTAACTCCCTGTGCCCCGCCTCGAGTCCCTTCGGGGAGAGAGAGCGGGTTATAAATAAAAATTATTTTTATTATTATTATTATTATTTTTCATCTGATAGATTTATCCGAAAATTTAAATACTATAAAATCCTGATAAAGAGAGTGACAAGGATCAATTTACATCAAAGACACAATAATCTACTTTATAGTGAGTTGACACTGGATGATAGAGGTTTTATGAGAGTCAAACTGGCACTTTCGTAGCATCATCTGAATATCCAAGAACATTGGATCTTTAGCACATATCTTTCTTTGCTTTACTTATGCGAAAAACCATTACCATATTTTTCGGAGTATAAGATGCACCGAAGTACAAGGGGCACCAAGGTTTTGAATAGGCAATAAAAAAAAAAAGTAGGTAGGTAGATGGAGGGAGAGAGAGGGAGAGAGAAATACAGTAGGTAGGTAGGGGGAGAGAGAGGGTAGGTAGGTAGGTAGGTAGGTAGAGGGATAGAGAGAAATATAATAGGTAGGTAGGGAGAGAGAGTAAGTAGGTAGATAGAGGGAGAGAGAGACAGAGAAATACAGTAGGTAGGCATGGAGAGAGAATAGGTTAGTAGGTAGGTAGATAGAGGGACAGAGAGAAATACAGTAGATAGGTAGGGTGAGAGAGAGAGTAGGTAGGTAGGTAGCTAGAGGGATACAGAGAGAGAAATACAGTAGATAGGTAGGGTAAGAGAGAGTAAGTAGGTAGATAGGGAGAGAGAGGGATAGAAAGAAATACAGTAGGTAAGTAGGGAGAGAGAGAGTGAGTAGGTAGGTAGGTAGGTAGGTAGGTAGGTAGGTAGGTAGATGTTTCCAAGATGTACTTATCCGTGTGCTGGAGAAGGAAATAACTGACAATCTGCAGCACCTAACTTTGTTCCTGCTGGCACAGCATTTGATCCACGTAATTCTCTCCAATTAGTTAAAGAGCTTTCCAAAAGTGGGGAAGGGTAATCTTTTTGCACTCTGAAAACTTCTCCAAAATGCCCCATTTTTTGTGAAAATGGGCCCATTTTTTTCAAATAAAAGGCATGAATAGACAGGGGGGGGGCTTCAGAGTGCTCCTGGGGGGTGGAGTCAAAAAGCAAATAAATGGCCCATTTTTAATGAAAACAGGCCTTTGTTGTCACAAAAATGTATGCATAGCCTTAGGGAGGCTTATAGAGTGCTGCTGGGGGCTGGGGGGGGGGCAAAATGGCCCATTCTTTGCTTGTTTCTGCCCTCCGCAGCCCCTAGGAGGTCTCTGAAAGCCTCCATAAGGCTAGACACGGCCATTTTGGTGAAGAGAGTGGTGTTTCAAGAGGCCAAAAATGCTGTGTTCGAGGTATAAGACGCACCCAGATTTTCAGCCTCTTTTTAGAGGAAAAAAGGTGCATCTTATATTCAAAAAAATACGGTATACATTGAACTAGAAGTAAGACAGGAACATTATCTCACCCCAAATATATATTTCTTCCAATGTCCACCTGTTAGAACTGATGCCTGGTACTGATGAGCAAATCATTATGTTCATATGGTAGCAATTATCCCTTTGTAATTATTAATGTTGTAATTAGGACATTCAGAATGCGTAGCTGGGAAGAGTAGGATGATAACACAGCCCTAGTTCAACATAATTTTATTTTAAAAGGAAAACTTCCATCTTCAACTAATTCTTTAAAAAACAAATAATACTTGTTTAAATCCAAAGACTATAATATCTTCTTTACAGAGCTATTTTCTCTGTAATACATTTTGTAATTATATGCTTTATAGTCACGGAAGACTATAATCTGAAAGAATTGGTTGAAAGAATAAAACTATCTATGCACAATTTGGTTAAGGGTTGAATCTGTTGTTTAAAAAAACATCCAGTATTAACTGTCCCTTTGCATAATCTCTTTAAGATTCATTCTAATTTTAGCAGTGTAACCTATTAAATTCTTCCGGAAATGTTAAAATCATTTTAATCCGTTCAGATATATTTCCAAAGAAGAGTCCAATTTGTTTCAATGATATGTAATACTAAAGGACATTATTATTAATAAATATGTATTAAATTTATATGTCACCCATATGTCTGTTCAAGATGATTTATGAAAGGCAGTTTGATTGAGTGGTTAAACCTAGAAACTTGAAGTCCTAATCCCACTTTAGGATTGAAGCCAATTGGGTGACTTTTGGATGGGTCACTTTCTCCATGGTCTCGAACAGGGGTCCCCAAACTTGGCAACTTTAAGACTTGTGCACTTCAACTCCCAGGATTCTCCAGCCAGCTCTGGCGGGAGAATTCTTGGAGTTGAATTGCACAAATCTTAAAGTTGCCAAGTTTGAGGACCTCTGCTCTAGAAAGAAGGCAATGGTAGACCACTTCAAAAAAATGTTGCCAAGAAATCTGCAGAGAAATGAGCAGATTTGAGCAGATACCAGGAGTCAACACTGACTCCAAAACATATTATAGACAGAGGCAATTTGGATTGTATCTAACCTTCCAATTTTTGATTGATTATTTGCCATCAAGCCATTGTCAATTCTTAGCAACCGCATAGACAGATTTTCTCTACTAAATCTTCCAATTTGGAGAGGCATAATTCTGCAGAAACTGAGATCTATGATTTAATTGAAAATGATAAAATGCTCTGATCTTTTAAAAAGCAATCTATATACATCTCTGTCTGTGCTGACCTGCAAGTTTAAATTGATGTCATTTAAAATTTTATCTTATTAAATAATTTTGTATGTATATGACAAATACATGAACATTCCACTACATTAATGAATAGTTAAATGAAAAATGCACAAATGTATTCTTTTTTTTAAAAAACAAACAAAAATACTGAAAAAGCTGAATGATCATTCTATTGGGTCTTAACTATAAAGATGTAAATTGCAAAGGTGTAAATTGAATTTAGGTGTAAATTGCAAAGGCATAAAAACAATCAAGCAAGATAAAATAGAACATATTGTGCTTTTGGCTATTATTACTAAACACACCTTCCAATAGACCTTTTAAAAAACAATTTAAAAAATGAAGAAGCATAAGGTAGCATATTTGGAAAGCACTACAAGTGCCAGGATGCCATTTATTCCTCTAAACCTTTAATTGCTCCAAGATAATTCATAAATCATATATTTGGCTATATTTCTCTACTATGCAGCTGGCATGGTTTTAAGAATCAGATAAAAGCTCTTCAGCAGATTTGAGAGCAAGAACTATCCCTTTCTTTAATGTAGTTTCTATTCTCTGAACTTTATATTAATACACACACACACACACACACACACACACACACCCCCTCCCCTCCCTCCCCTATGGTATACATCTACATGGGGGGAAGTAAGCATTGAGGTACCACAAGGTTCCTTTTTAGGCCCAGCACTCTTCAATATCTTCATAAATGATTTAGATGAGGGAATAGAAGGGGAACTTACCAAATCTGTGGATAATACTAAACTGGCAGGCATAGCCTAGATGATAAGCTCAAGAGCCAGATGGATCTTGATAGAATTGAACACTGGGCCCTAACAAAATACAATTCAGAGTAGAGAAAAGTAAAGTCTTACACTTAGGTGGGAAAAAGCAAAAGTACAGATATAGATTGGGTGAAATCGGGCAACTGTGAGAGGGATCTTGGAGCCTTAGTGGACAACCAACTAAATATGAGCCAACAGTCTGTAGCAGCAGCCCAAAAAACCAATGCAATCATAAATTGCATTAACAGAGGGATACAATCAAGATCAAATGAGGTACTAATACCATTCTATAAAGCTCTAGAATACTGCATCCAATTTAGTCACCACACTATAAAAAAGATGTTTAGACTCTAGAAAAAGTACAGAGAAGAGCAACCAATATGATTAGGGGACTGGAAGCTAAAACATACAATGAATGGTTGCAGGAACCAGGCATGGCTAGTCTAGTGAAGAGAAGGACTAGGGAAGACATGATAGCAGTGTTCCAGGGTCTGCCACAGAGATGAGAAGGTCAAGCAATTTTCCAAAGCATCCAAAGGCCAGACAAGGAATTTCTATGCAATATCCTAGCTGTTCCTAGCACTGCATTGATCTTGACAGAAAGTCCTGATGTAGTTCCTGGAATCTGTTGGAATTACTTTTCCATCCTAGGACTCACAGCTTCATGTGCTCCAAATACCACTGGAATAACTTTGACATTTACTTTCCACATTCTTTCCTCCTTCAGACTGGTACTCCTCCAGCTTCTCATACTCTTTCTTCCTGATGTTGTTGTCACGTCACACTGCTACATCTCTCATCTCTGCTATCTTCTGGTCTTTGTTTATTAATATGTCATCTGGTTGATTGCTCACTACTTGCTTGTCTGTCTGGATCTTGATGTCCCACATCTTAGCACTCTTGTTCTCGATGATCTTCTGAGGAATCTCCCAACTGGACCTGGGAGGTTCTCACCCATGCACTGCAGATATTCCTATGCACAATGCCAGCTCCTTGGTTGTGCTGATCAGCCTATGCTGTTCTCATCTGCATCTTACACACTGCTACTACATATTGAACTGTATCTGAGACCTCTCTGCATAATCTGTAATTTGGCTTCTGCCTACTGGGGTAGATTTCCTATTTATATGGATCCTGCCTCTGATATTTTCCCAGAAGTTAATATTTGGGTGGCCATTTTACTGATGAACTCCTAGCAGATATGGGCTTTATTCAAAGCAGTGGCTTTGATACTCACCAGACCCAGCCTACCTTCTTTATAGGTGATGCACATCTTTGGGTGTTGGACTTGGAAGGGAAAGCCCCATAACTGTAAATAGCTTCTGGGTCTTTACATCGGAAGCCTCTACTTTGGCCAACTCACTATAGAGCATCTGACGACTGCCAGAGCATATTGTGCATTTTGATGTGAGGATATTGTTCTTCCCATTGAGTGAACTCTTCAGACCTGTCTTATCCTTTGATGGCATTTGGAAGTTGCTGTTTTCCTTGCCTTCTCCTCATGGTTGCCATGTGACTGCGGGATACCAAAGTACTTTACTTGTTCCACCTCTCCAGTCTTAGTATATTCCCTCTCTTGGCTACCATCCTATTACACTTCTCCAGTCTAAATGTCATCCAAATATCTTTCCTGTAGATCCATATCAGGTGGATCAGTCAATGTCTTGTTTACTGTTGGTATGCAGCTTAATGTCATCTTCGTAGAGGAAAAGGCTGACGTTAGTTCCATTCTTGAACTTGTACCTGTATGTAATTCATGTGATTATCTGGCTGAGAGGGTTCAAACCTATGCAGAACTTCATTGGGTGCATCCAATGCTGAATTTGATGGCCATTTGTGTGGCATCTTCCAAGGCGGTGCATTTTTCCTGCTGCTGTTCTGTATGCATACATGCATATCCCTAAATGATGCTTTCTCACTCTGTGTCTTTGATTTACCTGTTGTGGTTTCATTTCATTTGCAAATTAGATTGCATTATTGCCTGAGTTCATAGTTTGTTCTAATAGCATTTAAATGTGGGGTACTTTTATTTGGAAGAGCAAGGCTGGCAAATAATTTAAAGTGCCATGCCTGTCTTGCGGAACTCTCCCTGGTTTACTGCATTATTAAATATTGCATAAATTATTCAATGTCCTTATATCAAACAATTTCTTTTCTTTGTGAACAGTGCTATCACAGCAAATGGATATTAGTCTCACCCTCCCTTTTCCTAACATAAATGAAATGGCTTATTGTCACTTTTTCTAGCCTCTCTCTTCAGAACTTCAGAAATACCGGAATGAAGAAAATCTGGCTAAAATAGGCAGATAAATATACTTATGTGGATTGCTAAAATATCTCTACCTACAACAAAAACAGCGAGTTCCTGAGGTAGCACAATCCTTTCATGAAATTCATTGTCATAGGCTCAGATCAGAAAGTACTTAATTTTAATAATAATAATTTTTTAATTTAATAATAATTTTTTAATTTGTTGACCTCTCCCTCTCCCCGTAGGGACTCGGAGCGGTGCACAGGGAAAAACTAAAACAATAAATATACAGACATATTAAAAACAAATTAAACAATACCTGTGCTAAAAATACCCCATTTACATACTAAAATTCCCAATTAACAACTAAAACCCCATAGAGAGAGACTACCCTAGGCCGGCCAAGCAGAAAAGATATGTTTTTAATTTTAGACGGAAGGAGCGGAGGTCCGTGGTCGTTCTAATGTCGGGGGGAAGGTCGTTCCAGAGGGCTGGGCCCGCCACAGAGAGAGCACTTCCCCTGGGCGTCGCCCGCTGACAAAGTCTAGTGGACGGCACCCGGAGAAGTCTCTCTCTGTGGGAGCGAATCGGCCGTGAGGATGTGTGAGGCAGGATCCGATCCTGCAAATTTACCTGCTGGACTTTTCAATTGTTGTTCTGAGAGAACTGAAACACCAAATATCAAATAAAAAACTATTGAGATCCTTAATGGCACACAGCCTGCTAATTCACTCACTGGCTCTTTCACTAAATCACCTACCAATATGGCAAAGAAGAACGCATATCCATTCCACCTTTTTTCCTAAGGAACTGGATCTGCAGATGTTGAGATGAGTTTTACTAACATGGGTAGAACACAATTCTCCAAATTCTGCAGCTTTGATTTAATGTACCCATAACTACTGAAGACCTGTGGACACCTGCAAGTGATAGACTCAGATAGGGACATATAAAATGTCTTTGTTATTCTTGACCTCCCAATGGGCTACAATACTGTCTGGAGAGAAGGAGTTTTCCTCAAAATAATCAAGTTTATACCTTGTCATAACACCACTGCCTCGATTGACAACATGTTGAGTTACAGTTATTTCAAGTTTTCACATAATTTAATAGAAGCAGGGTATAAGTTGAATAATGGTCTACCACCAGGATCAGAGCTATTCCAGACTCTTTTTAACTTGTACCACTAGGATCTGCCTGAAACTGTTTGTCAGAAATTTATTTATGCCAAAGAAATCAATTTCACAATCCAAACAATCAGCTTCAGTGATGCAGAGTATATCCTCTCTCAAGATCTCCAGAAGCTGGATTACTACTTCAAAAATTGCTCTTTCAACAAAGCATAATAAAAATAGAAATAGTTACATTCCACCTCAGCAATATGTATGCAATTATTAACCTTCAATGAAGTTCCAGAGCCATTTTACAATGTAATAACTCTCCAAAGTACTGGAGGGGTAACACTGGATGGATCACCTACTTTGTGACAACATCTAGAAAAAAAGCAGCTGCCTAATTGAAAAGCCATTTATTGAACAGACTGCTGGAACATCCTGGAATGCTGATGCTAACACCCTTTGAACAACAACCTTGGTTTTGGTTTATTACAGCTGAATATTGTGCCAGTGTTTGGTTTAACAGCACCCACACCCAAATGATCAATGTCCAAGTCTACCAGACAATGCATATAATCTCTGGCACATTGCATCCTACTCCTATGCACTGTTACCAGTACTTAGCAATATCATAGCATTAAAAGACAATAGGTTCTCACTCAACTACAGTCAAAGTTTCTGAACAAGGCCCTCCTTATTCACCAGATGCACAGCCCATCACAAGATTGAAATCCCATAGACCAGCTTGGAAAACAGTTAGTCACTTAACATCTACCCAGTTTAACCCAAGATTGCCTGTAGAGAGAAATGGTACAAGGCACCTTCTTGTGGCTTGATCATTAGTGATCCCTTTACCAAAGCACCCAGCTTTAACCTATCTCACTGTGTCTGGTTGAAATTGAACAGACTTACATGTGATACTGAAAGAAGTGCCTCTGCCTTGTATCAGTGGGAGCACTGCCCTTGTTGCAATTGTGGTGCTAACATGCAAAATATTAAACATGTTGTGCAAGATTGCCCACAACATGCAATTTCTGATTCCCCAGAAGATCTGTATACAGCAATAACAGAGGCAATCGCCCGGATAGCTGAATTTGATATTCAGTTATGAAGCCCCACGGATATTTTACTTATAATTATGTGTCTATATACAGTATGTTTACTTCTATTCTGTCATGTTCTCATCATACACTAAATAAATAATAACTTGCTGGTGTTAATGACACCACAATATGAAAGTAGACACTAAAGAAAAATGATAGGGAATAAACATGCTTGCTTTATGCATGTGGATGCTTGTGTAATGATTTTTTTCCCCTTCTTATTCTTGAGCCTCATAGATGTTCTGAATACTGTGTGGTCAGATTAGACACGCTGCTCTGACCAGTTTAAGGAGGTCTGAGTATTTAGCAATATATACTGTAAGTTCCTTTTCCTCCTCCCCTCCTCTCCTGTGTTCCTTAGCAACAGCTGGGAAATGAGATCAATAGAAATTGATATAAGGAACTGAAGAAAAATAATAGTCCTTAAATGGAAAAGAGGTGGAGGTTGTTTGGTCTTTGAAAATTTAATGGAAACAAGCAATAAATGTGTGTGTTTGTTGGATTGCATGTGAAAATAGCCCTAAACCTACATAGGAGAGTTACATTTTCTTGACAGTCCATAGAATTCTGCATTGCAGAGTTTTAGAAACAGCATGGAATTTTAAAACTCAAACTGGAAGAGGAAAAAACATATTATCAGAAATAAAGAATTGACTTATAATAGGTCTTCTATCTGTCAGTTGTTTCATTATCAATAAAACTCCAGCATACATATTTTTTAAGTTAAAAAAATTACAATTACAAATGTTAATTGCAACATTTAAAGTATTGAAACGCAAAAATGTCAACATTTAAAGTGCTTCCATACAACCCATATAAAAGGATTTATTATTTAAAGCGGGGGTCCCCAACCTTTGCAACTTTAAGTCTAAAGGACTTCAGCTCCCAGAATTCTCCAGCCAGCTTTGCTGGCTGGAGAAGTCTGGGAGCTGAAGTCCTTCAGACTTAAAGTTGCAAAGGTTAGGGACCCCTGATTTAAAGGTGTGCTGCAAAATCCAAAAGTGATGGGGGAAGATGGAGGAAAATATTGCTCAACACCTATCCTTAAAGTTAAACGGCAATTCTAATAGAATAACTAACTGGATTAAATTCTGGGAAAAGAACAACATGATGGGTTAGCTGTAAAGAATGCAGAGGACATGCTTCCAAACTGCATCATTTTTAAATGGTACTATATATAAAATAAGGCCCAAGACATACTGGCAATTGTAAATGTGTACAGGAGATTTAACAGAGATTTATGGTATTTTATGCATTCATGTATATTTTGTAATGTAATTCACTTTTTTGATTCATTTAATCTTTTCCTGTATTTGTGAAACAGTCTGAAATTCTGCCTGCTGAACTTCTGGCATGTAAATATGAACCTATACCCTATGCTAATATTTGTTACATCTAAATCTGTGCTTAACTGTCTTATTGTTAAACCGTGCCTTCCATCAGCCAAGGGCCCTAGGGAGGGGTGGGGGGGTGGCGATTATCGTAAAGGAAGGTCTTGAACCGAAGGAGACCACAGTCCCTCAGACAACCGGGTGTGAATCTCTCTGCGTGAGATGGGGCCTAGGGAGGCAGTTGGGTGTGTTAGTTGTATACCTGGCTCCTCGCTATGCAACAACAGCCCTGCCCGAGCTCCTAGAGGTGATAGCCGAGGCGGCAGTTGAGACCCCCAGACTGGTAGTCATGGGGGACTTTAACTTGCCATCGGCAGGCGAAGCCTCTGGAGCAGCTCGGGAGTTCATGGCCTCCATGACGGCCATGGACCTGACCCAGGTAGTTTTAGGCCCCACTCACGAGGGAGGAAACACACTGGATTTCATCTTTGTCTCGGGACAGTGGAGTTGTGATCTGGGAATAGGGGACCTAGCCATCACTCCCTTGTCATGGACAGATCACGCTCTCCTTCGGCTGGACTTTCCAATCGCTACACCTCACCGCGGGGAGGCGGAACCGGATATTCCTATATGGTTCCGCCCCAGGCTTCTAATGGACCCGGAAAGGTTCCAGAGGGAGCTTGGGCCAATTCCTGTGACCCTGCCCCATGACTCGACTGAGGACCTAGTGGCCGCATGGTTAAGTGCGGCCGCGGGGGCCTTGGACCGAGTCGCACCCTTGCGGCCTCTCTTGCGGCGGCGAATCACCCAGGCTCCTTGGTTTACCGAGGAGCTTCGGGGGATGAAACGCCACAAGAGATGCCTAGAGAGCAGATGGAGATCCTCTCGCTCCGAAGCCGACCGAACACTAGTGAGAACCCATATTAGGGCTTACTTAGTGGCGATAAGGGTGGCCAAACGTGAGTATTGTGCCACCCTTATTGCATCCGCAGATAACCGCCCTGCCGCCCTGTTTGGGGTGACCCGCTCCCTCCTTCATCACAGGCCGCGGGAAGCCCCTCTGCAAGGGCGAGCAGAGGAATTTGGGATTTATCTGCAGGAGAAAATCACTCGGATTCGGAATGAGCTACCCTCCATCGACAGTGGTCCTGTGGGACTGTCCGAGACTAGTCTTGAGGTTCCTTCTTGGGAGGAGTTTGACTTTGTTACCACCGAGGATATGGACAGGTTGCCAAGGAAACTTAGGGCGACCACATGTTTATTGGACCCGTGTCCCTCCTGGCTTGTACTGGCATCCTGGGAGACGACATGAGGCTGGCTCCAGGGCATTGTCAACGCATCTTTGAGTGAGGGGTCCTTGCCTGCCGTCTTGAAAGAGGCGGTAGTGAGGCCCCTCCTCAAGAAGCCGTCCCTGGACCCAGCTTTATTAGAGAACTATCGTCCGGTCTCCAACCTTCACTTTTTGGTGAAGGTTGTCGAGAGTGTGGTAGCCCAACAGTTTCCGCGACACCTGGAGGAAGTTGATTATCTAGACCCGCGCCAGTCCGGCTTCCGACCCGGTCACAGCACCGAGACGGAATTGGTCGCGTTGGTTGATGATCTCTGGAGGGCGCGGGATAGAGGTTATTCCTCTATCCTAGTCCTATTAGACCTCTCGGCGGCTTTTGATACCATCAACCATGGTATCCTATTGCACCGACTGGGGGGGTTGGGGCTGGGAGGCACCGTTTTACGGTGGTTCTCATCCTACCTCTCTGGTCGGTCGCAATATGTGTTGACGGGAGGGCAGAGGTCGACCTCGAGGCCTCTCTTATGTGGGGTTCCTCAGGGGTCGGTCCTCTCGCCCCTCCTTTTCAACACATATATGAAGCCGCTGGGTGAGATCATCCGTGGTTTTGGGGTGGAGTACCACCTGTACGCTGATGACACCCAGCTGTACATATCCACCCCAAACCACCCCAACGATGCCGCCGAAGTGCTGTCCCGGTGTTTGGAGGCCGTACGGATCTGGATGGGTGGTAACAAACTCAAGCTCAACCCTGCCAAGACTGAGTGGCTGTGGTTTCCGGCACCCCGGTTCAGCCAGATTACACCAACTCTGGCCATTGGGGGCGAAACACTGGCCCCCGTGGAGAGGGCGCGCAATTTGGGTGTCCTCCTGGATTCCCGGCTTTCCATGGAGGACCATGTGGCGGCCGTGGCCAGGGGGGCATTTCATCAGGTACGCCTGATGCGCCAATTGCGCCCCTTACTGGACCGGGCTGCCCTTCGCACAGTCACTCAAGCTCTCGTGACGTCCCGGCTCGACTACTGTAATGCTCTCTACATGGGGCTTCCCTTGAGGTGCACTCGAAAGCTACAGCTAGTCCAAAACGCAGCCGCGCGGGTGATTATGGGAGCCACTAGATGCTCCCACATAACACCGATCCTGCGCGAGCTGCATTGGCTTCCTGTGGTTTTTCGAGTGCGCTTCAAGGTTTTGACAACTATCTTTAAAGCGCTCCATGGCTCGGGGCCTAGTTATATGCGAGACCGCCTCATGCCCCATACATCCCTTAGACCGATACGCTCCCACAGAGAGGGCCTTCTCAGGGTGCCGTCGGCCGGACAATGCCGACTGGCGACACCCAGGGGAAGAGCCTTCTCTGTGGCGGGCCCAGCCCTTTGGAATGACCTACCCCCTGAATTACGTACCATCACCGACCTCCGCCTCTTCCGCCAATGTCTTAAGACATATTTGTTCCAACAAGCCGGCCTAGCCTAACCTCCCATGGGGACTTTTAGGTAGTTTTAAATTGGGTTTTTAAAATTTGGTTTTAGCGCAGGATAGGTTTATTTAATAGTTTTTAAAATTATATTTATGGTATTTTGTATGTTTTTAAATTTTCCTGTGCGCCACCCTGGGTCCTTTGTGGAGAAGGGCGGGATATAAATTTAAATAAATAAATAAATAAATAAATAAATAAATAAATAAATAAATAAATAAATAAACATGAGCCAGCAGTGTGCAGCAGCTGCCAAAAAAGCTAACACAGTTCTAGGCTGCATAAACAGAGGGATAGAATCAAGATCACGTGAAATGTTAATATCACTTTATAATGCCTTGGTAAGGCCACACTTGGAATACTGCATTCAGTTTTGGTCACAATGTAGAAAAGATGTGGAGACTCTAAAAAGAGTGCAGAGAAGAGCAACAAAGATGATTAGGGGACTGGAGGCTAAAACATATGAAGAACAGCTGCAGGAACTGGGTATGTCTAGTTTAATGAAAAGAAGGACCAGGGATGACATGATAGCAGTGTTCCAATATCTCAGGGGCTGCCACAAGGAAGAGGGTCAAACTATTATCCAAAGCACCTGAGAGCAGGACAAGAAGCAGTGGGTGGAAACTAATCAAGGAGAGAAGCAACCTAGAAGTAAGGAGAAATTTCCTGACAGTTGGAACAATTAATCAGTGGAGTAACTTGCCTCCAGAAGTTATGAATGCTCTAACACTGGAATTTTTAAAGAAGATATTGGATAACCATATGTCAGAAATGATGTAGGGTTTTATGCCTGAGCAGGGGGTTGGACTAGAGGATCTCCAAGGTCCTTTCCAACTGTTATTCTGTAGTTTTTTCTGTAATAAAGGATGGGAAAAGCATGTCTTTTAAAGTCCAAACTGATCATTGACTCAATCCTAACCAATAGGGACTTAGTCCCAATCAGATTCAATCTTGTTTGGAATGAAACTGACTCCCTTCCTCACCTAATTCACAAGGTTGTGCAAATAATTCAGCAGAGGGTTATAGAACCACTCTGATATTCATGACTGAAATGCTTTAAATGGACCTGTTCCAGACAAGCTATTTATATGATTTTAGTTTCCTCCCCAACCCATAATAACACACCAATGGTGATAAGAGAGCAGACATGAGTGGGATGAATAAAACCTTCCAGGCTTGTCTAAGGCAAGTCATACCAGGTATTCTTAATATCACTTAAAATGCCTTCAAAGAATGGGAACAAGATTAAAATATCAGGAAATGAAGAAAGTGACAGTTTCTTTTGGGCAGCAGAAAACTCTTAACACTAAAATGGTTGCTAGATGGCTGACTGAATCATTTTGTATTTTATACATCTAAGCTACCTTTAATCAGATTACACTCATAGACCAGCATAAGAAGAGTGAGATACAAACAATTAATAATTTTAAAAGCTAAACAAAATAAAATATACAAGGTTAGAAGCATTTTAAAAAATCTAATATACAATATGTATATTACACACACACACACACACTGTATATTAAAAAGCTATAAAAGGGATTACAAATCAATGAAAAACAAGAAAATATAAAATATGGCTAATTGAATATCACAATACACAACACTCTTAACTAACATGGGAATGCTCATTAAGCCTGGTTTGAGGGATAGATCATCATCTGATGGTTGTAATTGCTACTGCACAGAACATGGCAATAATATATGTTGTAGCAGAATTAGTGTCTGCAAACAGCAAGAGATGTAAAATTGTTCCATGCACCCTGGTATTTATACAGCATTGGCAAGATGAGACTGGTACAAATATCTGGTACAAACATACACTGGAAGACCACATACTCTGTTTGCCAAGTAGGAATTTTCCTGTATCCTTTATGGGCAGCTGAGGGGAGAACATGAAATTATGCCAAAATAAAGGTCCTCCAGTGGTTTGGTATTTCAATGTTGGTTAAATATGAATGGGAAAAGCAACGTACCTTGCAATAAAGGCTGGAAACCTGGTGAGGCTCAGTATCTGCTAAACACAGTTTAATAAGAATTTCTCATATCTCATATCTAATATTAACTAAAAACCTGGAAAGAAGCCCAAGGATGGTCACTAACACACTGGCCTCCATTTTCAGGAAGGGAGGGAAGGAGAGAGAGAGGGAGGGAGAAAGGAAGGAGGGATTTATGGTGCTACATGACATAGGAAACTCCATAGGGAATCCGGCAGGAAATTAAGAAGTTGCTCCTGCTCTCACTGCTATTCGTTCTATTGTGTTCATCCTATGTAGGGAAGGAAATACCTTGAAACAATGATCCAATGGGGCATAGGTTACCTAATATAATAATACATATAGTTAACAGTTGGAGATTGAGGAATGGCATACTATTTTATTTTTTACAATGAAATCTCTTGAACAGCTTTGTCTATGGCTAATGATACAATATAGTTTTCCCTCGCTAGTGAAAACAGTAAGTTTCCTTTGCTTATCTAATACTCCTAACTTCTCACGATAATATATGTACAAATAATAGATCTGGCTCACCTGCATTTGAAGTTTTACACTAAAAAAAGACACATTATCTTTAACTGCTAATGTAGAATTAAAACAAGGTTAGTAGTATACCAGTCTAAATCCAGGCCGTTATCATTTTTTTTGTATTTTGTAAATCTGTTCGTCTTTATTTTTTAGGGCGATATTGTGGGTTCAACTCTACCAAATGATTACCAGGAGACATAACCATTTCTTGTATGGTTCTTTAGAATGTATGTGTTCAGAAAACAAGTAAAGCTTTGTCAATAAAATCCAGGCGCTTCAGTCAATATTCTATTGTCAGAGGGAAAGGTTCATTAAAGAAGAAAATAAAAATCATTTGAATACCTCTATCTTATCAGCTCACAAAATGAAAGCATTGATTTTAACAAAGATAGCAAGAATACCACAAACTAAAAGGTTGGACATCTGAAAGTATATAGCTATTTTATAACAAAACACATCTTTCACTTAATTTTCTTTATTTTACTGTTATTACCAACTTTATAAATATCAATTATAAGAGAATTCATTTTTCTGCACAGCATGTTTTTTCTAACAATTTTTGTTTGCAGATTTATTCCCAAGCAATTACAAGGGAAAAAATACTTCAATACTACTTCATAGTTAAATAGCATTACCGTGGTCAGATTTCCAAAAGAATCCTGTTTTCACGAGAGAAATAGTAAAGAAATATTGTAAGATCGATTTCAAATAATATTATTGACACTTCATTTAATATTTACCAAAGTGCAGGAATTGCATTAGATAAAATGCAAGAAATTTCTTGCTTAGTTTTATTGTAAATTGTAGAAATAGGCAAAACTGATTTCTGCCTCACTGAATGTTTGATTATCAAGAATAATTATTGTAATAGCAATAAAATTATTTTAGAACACAACATTTCCAGTAGTGATGTCTTACAGTTGGGGCTAATATCTAGTCCTGAATATTAATCCTAATAATAAAATGTTATTTCAACTTGGCAAGTGTTCCCGTATAGTCGACTTTTAAAAATCTGTACGGTGAGCAATACTTTTAACTGGATTTGAAGGGTGTTTTTTTTTTAATGCTTGGATATTATGGATAAGCTATGTGAAAACCTAAAAAAAGATACCCCCCAAAAGACTTGGGAAGAATAGAAATTCCTTAGAATTTTTGGAGGATGTGTGTTACTTGATATTTAAAAAGAGATCAAACATTTCCAATGTATTTTTCTTCTTCAATTTCATTTTGAAAGCTTGAACCTATTCCCAGCAATGCAAGACTTTCTCCATAACTTTCAGGAATGTGTTGGAATGACACTCTATTATATTGTTTATACCACTTAAAATATAGTTCAATCTGAGAAGTGAACCTAGAAGATGTTTTTCAGTAATGATTTCTCACTGCTTCTACATCCTGGAACTAATACAATTCCATTTTAGATTGTTTAATTCTCAAGGAGAATTTTTTAATTTTTTAAAAAAAATTAAGAAAAATAATTAGAGTATATAGATAGAAACTTTCAGCTGACCTATGATAAAAAGTGATATTCTTCTAAAATTTCAGAAAACTTACCATTCAGCCCAAATCAAGGAAATGGTGAAAATCATTTGCAGAATTTTACAAATATTTGGGGGAAGAATTTTGGCTCAGTCTAAAGTAATGTGGCTTCTGGTTTGTGATGGCATTGTTATTACATACTTCTTCTCTCCCCTCCCTCCCCCTCCCTGTCCCTCCCCCCCTCTCTCCTTCCCTCCCTCCCCCCCTCTTCCCCCCGAAATTAGAACAACCACGGACCTCCGCTCCTTCCGTCAAAAACTAAAAACACACTTCTTCTGCTTGCCCGGCCTGGGGTAATTTAACTGTTTTTAGGGGTTTTTAGGGGTTGAGTTTAGTTTTAATATGGGATTTTAGCGCAGGGTTTTAGTTTAATTCATTTTAATATTGTAGTATGTCTGTGGTTTTATATATGTATTTTTTAAATTCCCTGTGCACCGCCTCGAGTCCCTTCGGGGAGAGAGAGCGGTTTATAAATTAAACTATGTCTATGTCTATGTCTCTCTTTCTCTTGTACATAAACCAAGAGATGGTGAAGTCTCAGTTTCCCTTAGGCCAGCAGTGGGCTGATGGCATTACTGATGGTCTGGCGTGCAAAAACATTTGCTCCATGCTCATGCACAGTTGCCCCTAAAAATGTCTGTGCATGCGTAAAATGTTAAAAAAGGAAAAAAATACATTTTTGCAATGAAAATTGTTCTGCGCATGCGCAGACCAAAAATCAAGATAGCAGTCCCTAGGAGAACTGGCTTGGGGACATGGCAGTCTGTGTCGCTGCTGGTTCCAGTGACCCAGGCTGCCAAGTTACTAACTATTTGGCCAAACCAGTCCGAACTGGTAGGAACCCACCTCTGCCTTAGACATGACAATTGTTGGGCAACTTTGGGCCAAGTGCTCTCTTAGTCCAAGACACCTCACAAGGTTTTATTGAGGGTAAAATAGGAAAAGGAAGGAATATTACATAAGTTTGCTGCCTTGAGTTATTTATAAAATTAATAAAAAATCGCATATAAAAAAATCTAAAAAAACAACAACTCCATGCACCATCCTGATTGCGTGACTCTGGCAGTGGTTTTAAAAGAAGGTTCTAGTAGAGGACAACAGTTTTGTCATAGAGACCTCTTCCTCCCTAGAGTACTAAGCTAATTTATGTGTTAAAATGTGTTGTCATAGCTGACACCAAGAAAACCCAGGAGGTTTTTTCTGTGAGATATCATAAAGCAATTTTTAAAAGGGTAAAAGTTGGGCCCAGGGATCCATGATAAAGAATATAGGACTATTATATTTACTTTAAACTTTAAGAGATTTAACAATATCTTAAAGTATAAATGTAGTGGATATTCTGTTTGAGACAGATAGGTTTGCACAGAATATCTCCTATATTTATATCAGAAATGTAAGTACTAACCTCACAGTATAAAAAATGTTGGAATGTTGGTATAGAATAGCCAGGTGTTTTTGGCAACCAATAGTTTTGTAGTTGGAAACCTTGTCTTTTGAATTATTTTAGCATAAAAAGCTGTTTTTGTTGCACTGGCCAAATAAACACCATTTACATTTTGTGGAATGGATGCAATAATTATGATAGTGGCTAAATATCAATAGGTGGCAAGGACAGCCAGTTTGGGTAGTTGTTAAGGCCAGTAATAGTATCCTCTTATCTTCACTACCAGTTTGGTAGCGGGAGCATGCACAGAAGGTCCGTGATAATGTCTGGGTGTGTGGGTGGATGGAGCCTCGCAGTGCTGCCCCTACCAGTTCGCCCAAACCAGTAGGAACCGGGAGAATACCGCCTCTGGTTAAGGCCCAGGCTAGAACCTGGAAGACTGGGGGTTCTAGTCCTAACTTTGACCCAAAGCTAGAAGGGTGACTGGGTCAGTTCCTCTTTCTCAGTCTTAGGAAAAAGCCAATGACGAATCACTTCTGAAATCTTGCCAAGAAAACTGCAGCGACTTGTTCAGATAATTGTCAGGATTCAATACATGTGACTATAGACACAAGAAATAACACTTGTGATAGTCTTTAAAGTTGTGATTTGTTTCTTTGATAAATCTGTAACATTTAATATTGCCTTAAAATTCAATAGTTATAATTCCATTATATTCAAGTACGACAACTGCTTTTTATGCTAAAACAATTCAAGATTACATTGTATGTATTTGTGACAATGAATGAATTTTAGCATATTTTTACCTTAGGCAAAGCCATACTGACAGCAATTATGTCTTATATTTCCTAATTTAATTTCTTAGACAGATGTCTATAAAGGCAGGATCATAAAAAGACATTGTTGTATCTGAGGTGAGAATGAATACTAACGTGTATCGCTGCAATAAATGACCACTGATAATTTCCATTTAGTTTTATGATGGAAAGGATTCCTGATGAATAGAATAAATGGAATAGAAGCAAAAAAGCATTTTCATTTTCAGTAATTCTGTACTTTATCTGTACTTTTAAATAAGTCAATCCATTCATTTTTGCCCAATCCTCAATTCAGGTAAGCCATTTTTAAACTGTTATTTGCCTTAGGTCTGGTTAAAATATAAAACACAATATAAGTAATTTGCCTCAGTTTGCACGATGAACCCATTTTTCTACTTTAAATAAGTTTTGAGAGGCATCACTGAAGCACCTATGTTACATTACATATTTTAAAATTAGACCATTAAATAGTTGTGGTTCCTGTCACTCCTATTAGGTCACATGATATATCCTGAATATATACATGATGTATATATATATTCCTACACACAAGTTCTCTCATTTAAGATTTGCAAATTGTTCTACAGGTTTACTGAGATCAGTATTAAACAAGCTATATTGCATCATTACAAAGAGCAGTTACTCATTTGTCTTCAAACCTAAATTACACAATAAATGGATTTATTTCTAATCTAGTTTACATATCAGAGCCTAGAAAATCAAATACGTTTCCCCTAAATTCTAAAGCAGTTGACCTAATTCACACACCTCTCAAAGCAGTAAAGTAATGAGATAATAGTTTTTTCTTTCTTCCATTACCATGCAGTGTTTCCTATTGCACATTATCTTATAGAGCAGTGATGGCTAACCTTTTTTGGCTCGCGTGCCAAAAGCGGGGGGAGCACAGGGGGTTGTCATGCATGGGCGTGCCACACCCATAATGCTATGTGCATGACCCCTTGCTTTTGACACACTTTTTTTACCCTCCCCAGGCTCCAGAGGCTTTCTAGGAGCCTGGGGGAGAGTGAAAACAGCCTCCCCCCGACCTCCAGAGGTTTCAGGAGCTTCCCTGAAGCCTCCAGAGGGTGAAAAATGGCCTCAAAAGAAGGCCTAAATCAGCTGGCCAGCGCACACATGCGCGCTAGTGCTGACAGGGCAACGCCTCACGTGCCCTAAGAAATGGTTCCGCGTGCCACCTGTGCTACCCGTTATAGAGAATATACTATCACTATCACTGTTATAGAGAATATACTAAGACTATTTAAAATGTATTATAATAGTGAATCATCTTTTGACTTCTCTAGTCCTTTATATTAGGCTTAATATTAAAAAGAATAGCAATGGAAAGATACAGTACATTACCTTGATATTGAAACCAAAATCTGCATTTCATTATTCTTAAAATGGAGACAGTGATTGGACACTTAAGTTCTGGGGCAACATACCAGTAGGTTTCAAGTTTCATCCAGCAGCTTTTGGATAAAGATGTAAACAGTGCTTGAGTCCATAATAAGAAGTAATTATCTGTATCTCTGTCTGCTATTTTTTTTTCTACCATCCTCATTTTATTTGCAAGCTTTTAAGAAACCACCTACACATTTTCTAGATATCTTATCTTAATGCTTAATTTTTGTTCTAGTCTTGATAAGGTCTCTTTCACATGTGGCATTGTTCCAATCAGTGCTCCTTTTTGCAGTCCTAGGAGATTGGAGTTTCACGTCAGCTGTTCTACATAATTCCCAGCTTGGCCACAGTGCAGAAAGAAATACTATGAATATAACATTCAAATCCCAGAGTGGCTCAGTTTCACTGATAGGAATTGTAACCTCTTATCCTACTTTTCTGTTCCACAGGATTGTTGAAGTGTTGAAGCCAGAATGCCCTGCTCAGTGGTGGGATTCAAATTAATAATAATAATAATAATAATAATTTTTATTTATAACCCGCTCTCTCTCCCCGAAGGGACTCGAGGCGGGGCACAGGGAATTAAAAAGTTAGAAAAAGATACAAAATATAGAACAATAAACATACATAAATACTGACTAAAAGGCATATTAAACAGAAAACCCTGCGCTAAAATTCCCAAATATTTACTAAAAATCCCTAAACAATCAGAAGAGACTATCCTAGGCCGGCCAAGCGAAAAAGATGTGTTTTTAGTTTCAGACGGAAGGAGCGGAGGTCCGTGGTTGTTCTAATATCGGGGGGAAGGTCGTTCCAGAGGGCTGGGCCCGCCACAGAGAAGGCCCTTCCCCTGGGCGTCGCCCGCTGACAAAGTCTAGTGGACGGCACCCGGAGAAGTCCCTCTCTGTGCGAGCGAATCGGCCGTGAGGATGTATGGGGCAGGATCCGATCCCGCAGGTAGCTAGGTCCCGAGCCATGGAGCGCTTTGAAGATGACAACTAGCACCTTGAAGCGCACCCGGAAGACGACAGGCAGCTCGCGCAAGAGCGGTGTTACGTGGGTGAATCTAGAAACACCCATAATTGCCCGCGCGGCTGCATTCTGGACTAACTGAAGTCTCCGGGTGCACCTCAAGGGGAGCCCCATGTAGAGAGAGTTACAATAGTCCAGTCGGGATGTCACGAGAGCATGAGTGACTGTGCGAAGGGCGTCCCGATCCAATAGGGGGCGCAATTGGCGAACCAGGCGAACCTGGTAAAACGCCCTCCTGGCCACGGCTGTCACTTGATCTTCCATGGACAGCCGGGCATCCAGGAGGACACCCAAATTGCGCACCCCATCCACAGGGGCAAGATGTTCGCCCCCTATGGCCAGCGATGGAGTTAGCTGGTTGAATCGGGTAGCCGGAAACCACAGCCACTCGGTCTTGGTCGGGTTGAGTCTGAGTCCGTTACTTCCCATCCAGATCCGCACGGCTTCCAGGCACTGGCACATCACCGCTACGGCATCGTTGGGGTGGTTTGGGGTAGATATATACAGCTGAGTATCATCAGCGTAAAGATGGTATTCTACCCCAAAACCACGGATGATCTCACCCAGCGGCTTCATATATGTGTTGAACAGGAGAGGCGAGAGGACCGACCCCTGAGGCACCCCACAGGTGAGGGGTCTCGAGGTCGACCTCTGCTCTCCTGCCAACACAAATTGCGATCGGCCAGAGAGGTAGGAGGAGAACCACCGTAAAACGGTGCCTCCCACCCCCAACCCCCCCAGCCGATGCAATAGGATACCATGGTCGATGGTATCGAAAGCCGCCGAGAGGTCTAATAGGACCAGGATGGAGGAACAACCCCCATCTCTGGCCCTCCAGAGATCATCCACCAACGCGACCAATGCCGTCTCGGTGCTATGCCCGGGCCGAAAGCCGGACTGGCGCGGGTCTAGATAATCAACTTCCTCCAGGTGACGGGGAAACTGTTGTGCCACCACACTCTCAACAACCTTCGCCAAAAAGGGAAGGTTGGAGACGGGACGATAGTTGTTTAATAAAGCTGGATCCAAAGAGGGCTTCTTAAGGAGGGGCCTCACCATAGCCTCTTTTAGGGAAGCAGGCAAGGAACCCTCACTTAAGGAAGCGTTGACAACCTCTTGGAGCCAGCCTCGTGTCACCTCCCAGGATGCCAGTACAAGCCAGGAGGGACATGGGTCCAATAAACATGTGGTGGCTCGCAGTCGCCCACGTAACCTGTCCATATCCTCGGAAGAAACGGAGTCAAACTCCTCCCAGACAAGATCTGCCTCGCGGCATCCCACTGGGCCATCAATGGGGGCTAGCTCGTTCTGTATCTGAGCGATTTTCTCCTGCAGAAAAATCACAAATTCCTCTGCTCTACCCTGTAGCGGGGCTTCCCGCACCCTCTGTTGAAGGAGGGAGCGGGTCACCCTAAACAGGGCGGCAGGGCGGTTGTCTGCGGATGCTATGAGAGTAGCACAATGATGGCGTTTGGCCACTCTCAGCGCCACAATGTAAGTCCGTAAATGGGCTCTTACCTGTGTCCGGTCAGATTCAGATCGAGTAGACCTCCATCTTCTCTCTAGGCATCTCTTGTGGTGTTTCATCCCCCTCAGCTCCTCGGTAAACCAGGGGGCCAGGGTGGTTCGCCGCCACAAGAGAGGCCGCAAGGGCGCGACCCGATCCAAGGCTCCCGTGGCCGCAGTATTCCATGCGGCCATGAGGTCCTCCATCGGGGCGCGGGTCAGGGGTACAGGAAGTGGCCCAAGCGCCGTCTGGAACCCATCTGGGTCCATAAGGCGCCTGGGGCGGAACCAGATCGGTGACTCTGGTTCCGCCTCCCCGCGGTGGGGAGTAGCGGTTGGAAAGTCGAGCCGGAGAAGTGAGTGGTCTGACCATGACAAGGGCGTGATGACTATATCCCCTATACCCAGATCACTCTTCCATTGGCCAGAGACAAAGATGAGATCCGGTGTATGTCCACCCTCGTGGGTGTGAATTGTTGGATGAAGATGCACAGAGAAGGCATTAGCAGAGAAGGCACCCACACATCTCCATTCCACACAGTTGTTTTTTAAAAATTTTGTTTTAATTTGTATAATTTTGAATAGATTTTCTATTTATAATTATCGAATGTTTGTGAGTCAGTCACCATGAATCATGAGATAGCACTTACTGTAGCAATAGTACTTAGACTTACAAACAACTTCATAGTGCTTTACAGCCTCTCTAAGCGGTTTACAGAATCAGCATATTGCCCCCAACAATCTGGGTCCTCTTTTTACTCATTTTGGAAGGATGGAAGTCTGAGTCAACCTTGAACCTGGTGAGATTCGATCTGCCAAACTGCAGGCAGCCAGTGATCAGCAGAAGTAGCCTGCAGTACTGCACTCTAACCACTGCACCACCATGGCTCTTTTAATGGAGATGGGCAGCAAATAAATTTGATAAATAAATAAGTTAAAGTATAAAGATGATCTGAAACTTACTTGTTTTCAGGCAGAATTAAATCATGTTTACAACTAGAGATGTCTCTTTCTGGAGCTTAACCCAAGTAAATTTGAAATAATAACCCTAAGAGAATTCTCTGCAACAAGAATCTTAAAACAGTATAAGCACCAAATTATTTATCAAGCTTACCTGTTTGGTTTTAGTTGCTTCAGAAGGTTCTCAACACTTCATAAATCTTTATCCTGAAATATATTGGTACAGCAGTTCCCAACCCTGTTCTTTGGTTCTTCTAACATTCTGTTCCTTGTATTAATTGATAAACTATATCGGTTTATTAAAAAAATCAATTTAGCTGACTTTATGTACACATAGTTGTTATTCAATACCTGTAATTTAAGGAACTTGATAATTCTGCAAGGTGCTGAGTGTTCTTCAATTGTATTGATTTTTCTAAGAGCTGCTGTTCTGCTTTGTGAAACTTTGTCCTCGTAGAGTAATGTGCTTATCAATACTATTCTGAAGTCAGAATTTATGTTCCCTCAACACTTGACTGAACTTCATTTGGTCACAGTATATTGTTTTTGTAAAGTCCGTGGTACATATGTCCACAAAGATTTTGTGTATAAAGACATGTATGGTCTTATTCCTTTTCTTTAATGTTAAAAGGAATCATATCACAAGGGACGTGGTGAATCAGTGGCTAAGATGCTGAGCTTGTCGATCAGAAAGGTCGGCAGTTCAACAGTTCAAATCCCTAGCGCCATGTAACAGAGTGAGCTCCCGTTACAACCTAGCAGTTTGAAAGCATGTAAAAATGCAAGTAGAAAAATAGGAACCACTTTTTGTGGGAAGGTAACAGCATTCGGTGCGCCTTTGACATTTTGTCAGGCTGGCCCCATGTACATGAGACGTCTTCGGACAGCGCTGGCTCTTTGGCTTTGAAACGGTGATGAGCACTCCCCCCAGAGTTGGGAATGATTAGTACATACGTATGTGTGAGGGAAACCTTAACCTTTATCACAAAGGCAATATGTATAGAGTCTTGTTTCTGTGTTTAATGATTTCTTGTACATAATCATTCTTTCACTTCTGCAAAATGTAAAATTGGTGGCCAATGTACATTCTTTTGATACATGTAAACTTGCTTTCTTATATTTTATATTTACTAAGAGTTTTTTTTTTCACCACTGAAACACAAACTGAGAAACAGTCCTCCTTCATAAAAGAATTTATTTTTGTGTAAATCTGGAAAAAATATTTGGACGTGATTATGTTTTCAATATGATTAAAATAATAATTGGCTACAAATTTGCATATGAAAAGTTAATACAAATCTATGAGAATGGATGAGTGAAAATGTTATATATTTTTATAGTTCTACACTTTTCCATACATTCTTGAAACATTTCAAATTACTTTATAAAAAACACCAACCTGGGACTCATGCAAGCAGGCAAAGGGATTTTAGTGCTTATTTCTTTTAACTTTTGGACTGAAATCCTTGTGTATAGAATGTGTATTAATGTTGATGCGACTTTTTTTAATATAAAAGAACTTTCCATGTAATTTATAGGGAAATATGTGAATTTAGTTTTAATTTAATAATGAATCAAGTTAAATTCTCATTTAATCCAGTACTTACAATACAATAGCAGAGTTGGAAGGGACCTTGTAGGTCTTCTAGTCCAACCCCCTGCGTGGGCAGGAACCTTATACCATTTCAGACAAATGGCTATCTAACATCTTCTTAAAGACTTCCAGGGTTGGGGCATTCACAACTTCTGGAGGCAAGCTGTTCCAGAGGTTAATTGTTCTAACTGTCAGGAAATTTCTCCTTAGTTCTAAGTTGCTTCTCCCCTTGATTAGTTTCCACCCATTGCTTCTTGTCCTGCCCCCAGGTGCCTTGGAGAATAGTTTGACTCCCTCTTCTTTGTAGCACCCTCTGAGATATCGGAACACTGCTATCACGTCTCCCCTGGTCCTTTTCTTCATCAAACTAGACATACCCAGTTCCTGCAACCGTTCTTCATATGTTTTAGCCTCCAGTCCCCTAATCATTTTGGTTGCTCTTCTCTGCACTCTTTCCAGAGTCTCCACGTCTTTTCTACTTATCTTATCTATGATTATATTTGAATTTGTGGAAGCATGGTTCACTAAGAAAAAAAAGATACAAAGTGACTTACTGAAATTTTCTTTGCATGGTTTTCTTTTTGTGCTTATTTGTTTTAGCATTCTCTTCTGCCTTGGTGAAAAAATGTTTGTGAAATGTCTTTGAAAGGAGAAATAAATGTATCAAGTGGGTTGCTCTTAGATTTACTAGTTGTAAGGTGGTCATGCATTATGTATGACTGTCACATCTTCAGATTTGTTTTGCTTTTTGAAATTCCTTTATCCTCTTCTTATTTATTATACATTATTATGATATATCCTTCTTACCAGAGGTGGTATTTAGCCCATTCTGACCAGTTCTGGTGAAATGGTAGTGGTATTTTGAGTAGTTTGGAGAACTGGCAAATACCACCTCTGACTGGCCGTACCCACATCGATTCTCTGTCTCCCAAGTCCCAGTGATCAGAGTCCCAGCTGATTGGGTTGGGTCTTCTTTTGCTTCTCTGCACAAAATGGACTTGGAAAGCAGGTTAGTGGAATGGAGTGGAAATGGAGATTTTACAGTATCTTCCCCAGGAGTGGGATGGAATTGGAGATTTTGCAGTATCCTTTCCCCAGGAGTGAGGAGGAAATGGGGATTTTGCAGCATTGTTCCCTAGCCACACCCACCAAGCCACACCATGCCCATCAAGCCACACCCACAGAAACGGTAGTAAAAAAATCTCAATCCCACCACTGCTACTTACACTGAAGAACAAAAACCACAAAAGTAGGACTTTTATTTTTCCATAGTAAAAATATTGAGATGGATTGGCTTGAGAATGGACATAGATTTCTTTAGTTATAGGTCTTGATTTTAGCCCCATGCTTTAGTATATTGTGAGCAATTTTATCAATAGTATTTTTTAGATTTATAAACAACCCAAGAGGCTTCAAAAGAAATATAAGTCACTTCTACAATCTCTAATGACAAAATATCCTAAAAAATATTGATGGGAATAATTTCTAAATATTCTCTAGCATTCTGAATATAAGCTAATAAAACAGGAATCATACCACACACATACGCCCTATCTGCCAAATTGCAAAGCTGATATGGAGACGTTAGATTCACATTGCTGAATTGAAACCATACACAAATGTATGTATATAGTAAATATTCTCATAAAAAAGAGAGCCAGTTTGGTGTCATGGTTAAGGCACCAGGCTAGAAAGCTATAGACCAGGGGTCCCCAACCTTTTTTGCACCAGGGACCGGTTTCATTTTAAAGAAAATTCTGCAGACCGGCTGGCCTAGAGGAGGGGGGGGCAGGGGGAACAGGCAGCGCATGCGCATGCGGGGGGGGGGGAGTCGGCTCACTTGGCCGTCTAGGGCAGTGGTAAGCAAACTTATTAGTCAATAGAGCCAAATATCAACAGTACCACAACTGAAATTTCTTTTGAGAGCCAAAAGGTGTGGCCTGTTTTGTGGGAGTGGCTCAGTTGTCATGTGACACCAGTGGGCGTGGCCAACTTGGAAAATGTGGTGAAAATCACTTAACAGTCTTGCTTAGCAACCAAAATTTTGGGCTCAATTGTGGTCATAAGCTCTTTCTTTCTTTCTTTCTTTCTCTTTCTTTCTTTCTTTCTTTCTTTCTTTCTTTCTTTCTTTCTTTCTTTCTTCCATTTCTGGCTGGTCTTTGGTCTTCTGAAGATGGTAAAAATGGATTTATGGGCACTCGTTATATATAAAGGCAGCCCATGACTCTTTGGGATGCTGGTTTGAATCCAGGAAATGACTCAGAGAATGTGATTCCTTTGAAATGACCACTGGGAGAAAATAGATCTTTAACCTGGTTAACCAAACAGGTAGCTTGAGGTGGAATTTCAATTTCAATTTCAATTTATTAAATTTATAAAGGAAATAGGAAAATAGATTTCTTCCTTTCCTTTCCTTCCTTCCATTGCCTCCCTTCTTTCCTTCCCTCCCTCCTACCCTCCATCCCTCTTTCTTTTTCTTTCCTTCCTTTCCCTCCTTCTTTCACCTCTCTCTTCCTCCTCCCTCCCCCTTCTTTCCTTCACTCCCTCCCACCCTCCATTTTTCTTTCTTTTTCTTTTTCTTTCCTTCTTTTCCTTCCTTCCTTCTTTCACCTCTCCCTTCCTCTTCCCTCCCCTTTCTTTCCTTCACTCCCTCCCACCCTCCATTTATCTTTCTTTTTCTATTTTTCCTTCTTTCTCTTTCTCTGTTTTTTTGTCTCTCTCTCTCTCTCCTCCCTCCACCCATCTCTGTCACTGTGTGTGTGTGTGTGTGTGTCTGTTTCCCTCTCTCTCTATTTCTGTCTAAGTCTGCCTCTCTGTGTGTCTGCCATTCTCTCCCTCCCCCCCCGGGGAAGCAGCAGAGGGGTTGGCATGTCGGTTGCAGAGGTTATCCCGCAGCGGGCGGGCGAAGGACCCGAGCTGCGGCTATTCTTAAGTGCCGCCAAAGCCATCCGGGCGCTGCACGCCCAGCTCCCTTCCAGCTCCGTGTGCGCTGCTGAAGCCATCCGGGCGCTTAAGATAGCCGCAGCTTGGGTCCTTCAGCCGCCCGCTGCGGGATAACCTTTCCAGCCGACATGCCAGCCTCTCCAGAAAGCCCCGGAAAGTGCAGTGCGCCGCGGTGGCCATCGGAACGAGCTGGGGGAGGCGCGCTCGGCCATCCTCTGCCAGGGGGCTGCTCCCTCCTCCTTGCCGGCCCTGCGGCCCGGTTCCTATGAAGCTGCGGACCGGCACCGGTCCGCGGACCGGGGGTTGGGGACCCCTGCTATAGACCAGTGATGGCTAACTTTTTTGGCTCCCGTGCCAAAAGCGGGGGGAGCACAGGGGCGTCATGTGCGAGCATGCCACACCCATAATGCTATGTGCTTGACCCCCTGCTTTTGGCGTGCTTTTTCCGCCCTGTCCAGGCTCCAGAGGCTTTCTAGGAACCTGGGGAGGGTGAAAACCGCCTCTTCCCCACCTCCAGAGGTTTCAGGAGCTTCCCTAAAGCCTCCAGAGGGCGAAAAACAGCCTCAAAAGAAGGCCTAAATCAACTGGCCAGTGCACACAAGCGCACTGGAGCTGACAGGGCAACGCCTCGCATGCCCTAAGAAATGGTTCCGTGTGCCACCTGTGGCACCCGTGCCATAACTTTGCCATAATTGCTATAGACTGTGAATTCAAGTCCCACCATAGCCGTGAAAGTCATCTGGGTGACTTTGGGCCAGTCATTTTTTCTCAGCCCACTACACCTCACAGGGTTGTTGTTGCAGAGAAAATAGGAAGAGAAAATTGTGTTGGATATGTTTGCTACCTTGAGTTATTTGTAAACATAATAAAGGTGGGATACAAATAAATAAATAAATAAAAATTTAAAAAATGTATTTCCATACAAGAAAATACCTCACTCTTAACATTTCATAGTACTTCATATATATTTTTTCTCACAAATTTCAATTATTAATTTTTTCCCCAACCTAGTAAGTTAATACTTGAGAGTGGGTTCCTTTTTCACTTGAATATTTCCATAGAGTGTGCCTAGAAATCTGGTCTGTAGTCTCTGACACTTTCCAATTGCTTTGCCCAGTTCAAAAGGCTTAGCTAAAGTTGTGTACTTCTCAATCTTTAGTTCCTCTGAACTGACCTTACACTAATCTAAATAAGTAACAGTAATACTATGTCAATGAAAGACATAAACAAGCAACTGAAATTATAGGCCCTTTCACCCCATTGATTTTTGTATTAGTGATTGTCATTCATTCTTCTACAAATTAGGCCTTAAAAAAAATCTGTGGCATAGTGTGATCTTGCCTCCGCCATGGTACTGGATCATAATTATCAATATACCTGTCATAATACTGTATATAGCTGTATTCTTTTTTGCATAATTTTGGATTGAAATTCCCAGAATGTTCAGCTAGCACAACTATTGTTGAAATTCTGTCATTGTGCTTTATGATTGAATTGCTTAGTGATAAAAATTCCAATCTGAATCACTGCCATTTTGTGAGGACTGCTTATAGTGCTAGCATGTAACCAGCCACAATAATGCCATCCTGAAATTCTGGCGGGTTTTGGCATATTGCTGAAAATTAATATACAAATGTATAAGTATAATGGCATTATTGTTATCTTGCTAGCTAATGATCCAAAATAAAAATGTATAAAATGAAATTTTTGGAGACAATGAAGTTGCGTTGAAAAAAATGGTTGAAAAAAAGGGGCATATTGACATTCAAAAACATTGAATAAGTTTTCTTTTAAAAAAGTTGTACAGTGTGATAGAATTCAAAATAAATAAATGCAAGTAGATGGGAGGGAAAAAGTTCTACCCAGTTATCTACTTTTTAGTGAAGACCTGAACATGTACAGTATAAGAAAAATCAGAAAATTTGCCAGCTGCACATTATATACATAACACGCACCTTGAACCTTGTAAAATTTAGCTTGACACCTGCATTGTTTGAATTATAATTGAAAACAGTCATAAACACGAGCTTTCTGCATTAATGACATTTACATCATATTACCACTTACCATAATATGAAGTAAATGTCATGTTGGGAATCATCAGCAGGAAAAAGAGAAGGGGCTACCCTAGTACCCATTGGTTAGACACTATAAAGCAGGGGTCCCCAACCTTTTTGGCACCAGGGACCAGTTTCATGTAAAAAAAATTCCGTGGACCGGTGGGAGCCTCCAGCGGGTGAGTTGAATCACGTGGGCCGCGCACGTGTTCGGCAGTCACGTGGAACACGAGGCTCATTCCGGCCCAGTTACTATCAAGCCACGGACAGGCACCAGTCCGCGGCCCGGGGGTTGGGGACCCCTGCTATAAAGGATGACACTAGAATTACCATGGTAGATCTGAAGGACATCAAAGGCAGTGGGCATGGAAAGTGCTGATCTATAGAGTGGCCAAGGGTCAGACACGACTGAATTGCTGACAATGGTGACATCATACTATGTGAAATTTATGATGATATTTATTACTATAGACTTCTGAGGTGTGTTTATATAATTAAGAGTCAGGAAGGTCTTGGAGATCGCCAAGTTCCACTCTTTTTGCTACTGGAAATTCCGTGTTAGAGCATCCTTAGCAGATAATTGAATTGTCTTTGGTTTAAGATCTTTTGTGAGATCATAAAGGGACTCAGTGGTTCAGTGGCTAAGATGCTGAGCTAATCAATCAGAAAGGTCAGCAGTTCAGCAGTTTGAATCCCTAGCGCCACGTAATGTTATTTGTCCCAGCTTCTGCCAACCTAGCAGTTCGAAAGCATGTAAAAATGCAAGTAGAAAAATAGGAACCACCTTTGGTGGAAAGGTAACAGTGTTCCATGCGCTTTCAGCATTTAGTCATTGCCAGCCACATGACCATGGAGATGTCTTAGGACAGCTCTTTGATGGCTCTTTGGCTTTAAAATGAAGATGAGCACCGTCCCCTAGAGGGAACAATATATGCGAGGGAAACCTTTACCTTTATGAGATCTGTTTGTCCTAAATTTTTATACAGTTGGATTTTAGGAGTTAAGCAAAAATGAATAAAATATCAGCGATGCCATAGTTTCATGTGTCGTCCCCCCCCCCCGGCAAAGAGATATCAGGATTAAAATATTTGTATGCTGAACAATGTATGTGATAAGTAATTATAATATACAGCAGCCTAAACTATATATCATTATGGAAGTTTTGTTCTATGAAAAGGCAAACTAGAGTAGTTAGTTTTCAAAATCTGTTACTCAAATTTATTATTCCAGCACCGTTTTCACAAATCATTGCTAAATAGAAAAACAAATAAACAAAACCCTCAAAGAAGCACTTCAGTATAACTTTCTGTATGCCAATTATACACTAGCTTTCATCAAGAACCTAGAGCTTATAATTTTCATTAATGTATAATTTACAGATTATACAATAAAAGTTTTGTTTATTCTAATAAAAATATGGATAATTTTATTGTACCTGCAGTTTACATTTAATATCAAGGGGATACATAGAAACACATACTGTGTGTGTGTGTGTGTGTGTGTGAGTGATTGTGTGTGCACTCAATCAGCTTTCAGCTAGAACACACACACACACTCACACACCACACTTACCAGCCTAAATAAGTCCACTGCAGGATGAAGGCTTTCAGTCATACGAACCTAATTTTACTATGTAGTCCTATAGGATTTGGAAGGTAAATTAACTTTAATGTTGACTATGAGTGGCTGATGCAAAATTACTCAATTGTCTTCCATACACCATAATCCCGGCAAATTGACTCTTAGGTGCATATATGTGTATGCACAAACATATGTGTATGTATACACATGCATACACCCCCAAGAATCTGTGGATACATTTATGCCAGAAAAGCTGTGGATAATAAATACTAGAAATGGATTTGGTTTGAAGGGATTATTCTGCCCAATATCAGGCAATTATATGCCTTATAAGGAACTCTTCTGCCTCCTTGACAACCTAGTCAGACAAACTGACCTTAAGTAGCTCAGAAGTCAGATAAACAGCATTGGCAATGGTGAACTCATCTGTGAGAGTCAAAACCTATCAGAATGACAACCTAGTTGCCCAGTACTTTATGTTGGTAAAGTTGGATAATGAGTTTCTTTTTATTGATTACTTTTGATTCTATTGTAATTTAGGTATATATCACATTATTGACTATGATCTGTGTAGTCAAAGCTATAGTTTTCCCAGTAGTAATGTATGGTTATGAGTGTTGGATCATAAGGAAGGCTGAGAGGTGAAGAATTGATGTTTTTGAATAGTGGTGTTGAATACACTTGAGAGTCCCTTGCACTGCAAGGAGATCAGATAAATTAATCCTGAAGGAAATCAACCCTGACTGTTCTTTGGAAGGACAAATATTTAAGCTTTGTACTTTGGCTATCAAATGACAAGAGAAGACTTCCAATGAATCCTTGACATTGGGAAAGATTGAAGGCAAAAGGAAAAGGGGACAGCAGAGGATTAAATAGTGACATTGACTCAATGTTCACTAGGAGACAGTGAAGCACAAGGGGAATTGGTATAGTTCAGGGAGTCATGAAGAGTTGTATACAACAGTGACTGTACAACAACAACACAACACACTCACATATCACACACACATACACTGTGTGTGTGTATGTATGTGTATATATACACATACTATCTATCTATCTATCTATCTATCTATCTATCTATCTATCTATCTATCTATCTATCTATCTATCTATCTATCTATCTATCTATCTATCTATGTTAGGCTTACTAGGGTGTTGTGACACAAATATATATATATATAGTATATAAGTGTGTGTGTGTGTGTGTGTATACACACACACATGGATACACACACACACAGAGGGAAGAATGGGGAGACTTATTTTAGTGTGATGAATTCTAAGCCTCAAAGCAAAGGAGACACAGAGAAAAATAATTAGGTAATTAAATGCCTACTACCAATACTATCTTTGTTACTGACACCATCCATTGCCCTTTTGCTCTGCCGTTTAGCTTATCTTTCTAATGCATTAATGGATGGCAGCTGCTTTTCCTTTTGCAAACTGCAAAGGAATGGGGCTGAAATTCAAAACAATGGCTATGCTAGGGTAGTCTTAAAACACAGCAAATAGAATTATGAAGATAATCACATAAGATAGTGGAGATTGATCTCTAGATCAGTTTTTTTTAATCCAATATCCAACTGAACCTCAATTATACCTTCTATTGTTCACATTATAGTCGTGATTTCATTAGTAAATCAATGACTATTGATACATTTAAAATATAAGATACATTTTTTATTTTCTTTCTTAGTTTTTATTTTTAGTTGCACATTTAGAGATTGGATTTCTAGAGTTTATCTATCATACTTTTTCATTTTCCATATTAGAATTAGCTACTAGCTCGTATAAGTGAAACGGGTTTAATTTGTCTATCTATCCTCTTTAATTTCACATACTTTTATTCATCCTGCATAGGTTTTTGAAGCAATTTTCTATGCAGTACATTTTTTCCTAGTATCTGCTTTATAACACATGTGCAAACCTACTCTGAAAACATTTAAAGCTGCAAAATTTCTTTTCAACCAGGTACACACCGGTACTGTTTGCCAGTACTAATTAATTTCAAAGACTTAAATGCCTACTTGAGATCTCATAAAGTATAGTAAAATTTGAATTATTTTTTTTTTAAAGTTGAAACCTGTTAATGTGATACATTATAGCTTGACATTCAAATTGTCTTACAAATGGAGCGAACACTAACAAATATCTTACATAAGGCATTTAGAAATAAAGCACAGATGCATCCTGTTTGGTTATCTGACAAAATTAATTCACTTTTGAGTCTAGATTTGTTCTTTTGTTGACTTCATAAACTCACAATCTGTTAAGTGGCATTCATGCAGCCTTGCAATTAATTTGTAAAACTTGCAAAAAATTGGTACTTAACAAATTTATATTCTAGAGTTTAGGGAAAACTTCAGTGAGACGGTGGATGGCAGGGAAAAACTAGGTTTTCTTACTTTTGAATTAGTGATAAGCATAGCTCAAATATATTTTATGTCCTGATTTCTTTATATTTGATTCTAACAGTACTTTTTCAAGAGGCAACTGGACTTTCTTTCAGCACCATTTGGACAACCATAACCTGGATGACTGAGACTCTCCATAGACATATTTCTACTTTCTTAATTAATCTATATGGATATTTTGCTTTGTCTCCAAAGAATCCTATCCATGTAAAACAAGTTTCTCAATCCTTTTGTCCCGTTACAGACGTTGAGCCTGTAATCTTATCTTAAGTAACTCAGCAGTACTCAGTGTTGATAGTGATTATTGGATGTGACTACTTTAAGAAAAAAAAATAGTTGAAGTGATTGATACTACACCGGGATTCTTCAATCCAAACTATTTGTGGAAGATGTTAAACAGGCCATTTCTCTGGGTGACACAAATTTGATGGTAGACTTGATGATCCAGAAATAATGAGTAAATTCCTTTTACATATTATCCTTGGTAAAAGACGTAACAAAATAGTGGCTATCCCTTCAAACCCACATTGTGAATCCTAAGCTAGCCAATTGGCTGATTCATTGATAGTCAGATATTATTGTTCTCTCCACAAACATATCTATACTGAACACATTACTATTTGTACAGACTTCTAAAACTAGAAATATATTAAAGAAAAAGAAAGTCATATTTTATGACTTTCCATTCATAATTCTATAAAAGGTTTACAGAATCAAACCAAAACAAAATAAAAATCAAATATTGTGTTGACATCAATCATAGCAAGAAAATGTACATCAGTGCTTCACTTGGGAACATGCAGGAGTTTTGCCAGACACTTAAAAATATGAATGAATCTTTGTAAAGAAAGAGAATATTCTAAATGAGGTACTAGAGCAGGGGTCTCCAACCTTTGCAACTTTAAGTCTGAAGGACTTCAGCTCCCAGACTTCTCCAGCGAGCAAAGCTGGCTGGAGAAGTCTGGGAGCTGAAGTCCTTCAGACTTAAAGTTGCAAAGGTTGGAGACCCTTGTACTAGAGGACAGAGTATGATAGTGACAGGTCACAGAGCAAAGATGTTTGTGCTTTGTAGACAGGAACACACTTTGGGAACTTATTGCTTGAATAGCATGGAGTGGAAACTCCATTATGAGAGAGTGTCCTCAGCAAACAGTACATTGGACACCTGCAGATCTGGATAAACCCTAAGGTAAGAGTGCACTCATATTCCTCCCAGAACTGAATGCAACAAAAACCTAGAACAGTAATGGCTAACCTTTTTGTCATCGCATGTGTGTGCGCGCAATAGCACGTGTGTGCATGCCACACCCATAACACAATGTGTGTGCAATAACCCCCCCCTTGCCCCTCCCCTCTGTGTATGCATGCGTGGGCCCCCATGGGCTCCTGTGAGCCCTATGCCTCCCATGCATAGATGCACAACCCCTCCATGCATCCCATTTTGGGCCTAGCAGGCTTCCCTGCAGCCTCCTGGGATCAAAAACAGTGTGTGTGTGTGTGTGTGTGTGTGTGTGTGTGTGAGAGAGAGAGAGAGAGAGAGAGAAATACCGCACCCCTGGGGGTGGAAACATCGCTCCCCTAAACTCCCCCTGCCCCTTGTACATGTGTTTTTTCTCACTTGGCCCATCTACTTCTTATTTTAAGTAGAGCCTGAAATTTAGTTAGAGGCTTGAAAATAAATGGTGCAGTCCTATTCTTTATTATGGTGAGGAATACTATACCATTTATCGCACTGAAATAAATTTGTATTGGTTGTCTGAGAAGCTTCTCTCTTTGGAATGAGAAAAAGATGCTACTATCTTTTTCCTTTAGGCAGAAAAATGCTTCCACTCTGTAGGAGAGAGATGAGATACACATGTTTAAATCAATCAATAAAGCTTGAACTTGTCTAGTTTTGCAAGTTATCTTCAAAAGCAGATATTTTTTTAAAGAAGAAATCTTCTTGCTTCACTTCTAAGCATAAGGAATTATAGACCATAATCATTCCTCAGATTAACCTCATTCCCTGCGATACTGTCACTGTTCAAAACATGTAGCAAAAACTGAAGAAAAGCACAACAGAGAAATCACTTAAATTAATCTTGTTATGCTCCATATTGTCAGGGTTAATGATGATTGCCTTTTCTTTGATTACACTAAACGTGAGTGTTAGAATGTCAGCGTGGCGGCTGTTGCAACAAATGCCATTTATCCAGTAGAAAACTAAACAAATGAATCTTTGCTGGACATCTTGCCCTACAGGTCTTGGTCTCACATTTGTTTTTCAGATATTAATTGTACAGTTACATTACGTATATAACTAATTCATCCAGTTTTACCATAAGTTTAAACAGAACTAAAAAAAAAGAAAAAAAGGACAAATACAATATAATCAATGTTTCTCTGGCACTGGGTTAAGATGTTTTAGTCACCTGGGGCTTTTAAGTACCTTATGTCTTTAGTCTACATTTTTAATTGAAAGACTGAATTTTGATTGCTTTTATCTTTTTCTACTTTGTTTGAAAGTTGCAGATGTTTGTAATCTGATTAACTACTTATTTCCTGTTGTGTTCTCATTAATATCCTTTAAATGAGTAAATAAATACTACTGCTGGCTGTGTATCCTTTTCTAAAGTCTGGATTTGGATTCAAATCCATTTGAATGGATTTGAAACTTCTCTTTAGTGACATCTTGGAGAAAAAGTGCAACAATTATTCTACTCTGCAGTGCACTACACGTTAATGAAATAAATAAATCCAAGAGGTTCAGGTATAGAGTATGGAATGATGTACTTTTTCACTTTTGACATTGGAAATATACTATGTTCTTTTCTTGAAACAGTATATACCAGGGGTGAAATTCAACAGGTTCTGACAGGTTCTGGAGAACCAGTAGTGGAAAATTTGAGTAGCTTGGAGAACCATCAAATACCATCTCTGACTGGCCCCAGAGTGGGGTGGGAATGGAGATTTTGCGGTGTCCTTCCCCTGCCACACCCACCAAGCCACACCCACAGAACCGGCAGTAAAAAAAAATGAATTTTACCACTGGTATATACTGTCAACAAGTTAAATCAGCTTCGATAGACCTGTCGTATATCTTTTTGTCTAGTCTTCTCTCTAAAACATCTGAATTAACATTTTCTATGATGATGAATTTCATATTTAACTGTGCGTTATGTAAATCACCACTGTTTTGTCTAAATTAATCTTGACTACTTGTCTTTATTTCAATGGAGTTCTATCATAGTGAGAGAAAGAGAAAAAAGTCCACATTTTTTTGCATATACTGTATATTTCCCCTACCAACTATCTCCTTATTCATCTTCACTTTAAACTGAAAGCCCCAAACATTTCCTTTCAGTGGAATTGCTTTAGCCTACTAATCATTATAAGGGACATGGTGTCTCAGTGGCTAAGACGCTGAGCTTATCAATCATACGATCAGCAGTTTCGTGGTTCGAATCCCTAGCACTGTGTAACAGAGTGAGCTCCTATTACTTGTCCCAGCTTCTGCCAACCTAGAAGTTCGAATGCATGTAAAAATGTAAGTAGAAAAATAGGAACCACCTTTAGTGGGAAGGTAACAGCGTTCTGTACACCTTTGGTGTTAGGCACGCCAGCCACATGACCATGGAGATGTCTTTGGACAGCACTGACTCTTCGGCTTTGAATGGAGATGAACACCACCTCCTAAAGTCAGGTACAACTAGCACATATGTGCAAGGGGAACCTTTACCTACACCTTACTAATCATTATGGTTCTGTTTCTCAGAATCATTTTCACCCTACAATATGCCTTCTGAGGTGTGGCAATCAGAACTGTTTATATAACGGCATTCCTACATTGGCAGTTTATTTACATTCCTTTTGAAATGATTCCTACATTGGTATTTGCTTTTTGTTGTTTATCTGACACAGTTGAACATCAGCCCAACATTTTCACTGAGCTATTCAAAAGACTTTAAATTTACTTTCTTGGTCATTTTCAACTCAGAACTGTAGATTTATGAAGTTCAGATCTTTTGCTCCAGTGTACAACACTTTACATGTGTTGTGTTGAACTGAATTTGACATTTGTGCACATTTCAAAGATGTTATTTTGGATCATTTCAAGATGTTTTTTTGATTTTGATGTAATATTATCAGTATATCTGATCACTTTAATGTTGAACTTTAACTCTACATCACTTATAAGCAAATTAAAAAGTACCCAAACTGTCCGTGTCATGTTGTAGTAGAATTCCTGAAGAAGAATTTAATTCATCCATAAATAATTTTTAAAAATCTTTTTAAAAAGCAAGATGCACTGTAACGTGAGTAATTTTTTTAAAATAAAAATGACTTCAGTAGAGTTTGATTATTTATTCTGAATTTGATATGGTTTTATGTGGATTGAAAGTTCAAACTGCTGGAAAAGTTTTAAAATCAACGTTTGAAAACAACATTAATTACAGAACAGTGAAATTTCACGAACACATAGTTTGAGACTTCATCTATCTCTCCCCCCAGCAAATTATTATTTATTAGATGTTAGTCTACCAGACTAGTTATGGAAATCTAGAAGATTTTCACTGAAAGGAGTCAATTTCAATAGCATGCTATAAAAGGTAAATAAATGCTATCGTATATTAAATACTGACTTATACTCTTCTTCTACTAATATCAAAATGAGAGCAGACCTTTATACTTTCAAAGAAAAATCTCAGTAACAACAAAGACGGGGATGTTACATTGAAAGCATGCTGATTTTAAAATTCATTAAATAAAAATTTTAAAATCTAATTCTATTTGGTAATGCTTATGCTTTTGTAAAATAAAAGATGGCTTAGGGGTCAGCCATGGAATTTTAATGAAACAGCATGCAGCTGCTGTTTGTTTTCTGTACTCAGTACACAGTAATTACTAATCCGAATCAGGGTCAATGGACACAGGTTTAAGAGTTGTGGTAGCGTAGTGGTTAGAATGCAGTACTGCAGGCTACTTCCGCTGACTGCCAGTTGCCAGCAGTTCAGCAGTTTAAATCTTACCAGCTCAAGGTTGAATCAGCCTTCCATCTTTTTGAGGTCGGTAAAATAAAGATCCAAATTATTGGAGGGAATAGACTGACACAGTAAACTGCTTAGAGAGGCTTCTAAAGCACTATGAGGTGCTATATAAGTCTAAATGATATTGCTAATGCATGGGTACCAACTCTTCCCTTAATTCTCTTTTTAGAAAAACTGACACAGCAGATATTTTTCTTGCTAATGTAGTTTGGAAACCAATTAACAAAACAGGTCCATGTGGGGTATATGAAAATGTGCATTTGTATAACCAAAGGGGCAAAGTGTAGGAGAACAATGAGATGCAAATCAGGTCATGGAAATCTATTTGTCAATTTTTTAAAAAAAAATTCTCAGATTTCATCTAATGTAAATTCCTCCCAATTTATTGATTTATGTCCTCTGCAGCTACTTTTGTGTTATAATCCAATTCAAACTGCAAGCACAGATAAAATAGTAGTCAAATAATGGACTAACACAATTGACACAATGGTCAATTCTCTATCAGCTTATAATACAAAAGCCACATCAAGCAAAATAAGATAAACTTCATCATTCATCTTGAGATATAATTTTTAAAACTTTACTAAAACTAAAGTACCTCCGTTTTTAAAAAAAAAGGAAGTTGGAACATTGAACCATTCAAAATGTATTAGCTAGTGCTAATAGGAAAATTGCATGGGAAACCATAGTAGAAGCAATAACATCCAAAACAAACACTTATTGGTGCCTCTGGGAAGCACACTTCTATACTGTGCTAGGCTGTTCTATTAAAAGCATATAAGCTGTAGTTGGAAGTAAAGATGATTCCAACTACAGCATATGTTTCAGACCAAGTTACTCTATGACCATAGTTGCAGTCAATGACTTAGTTACAGTAGAGTTGGAAATGAGCAGATCTCCATTTCCACCGCCCCGAGTCCCTGTGGGGAGAGGGTGCGGTTTAGAAATATTAAATTATTATTATTATTATTATATTATTATTATTATTATTATTATTATTATTTACTCTCCATAACTAAGTTCAGTAACAGTTCAATCACGTAGAGAACACCATCAAATATTTCCTTTGCAAATATGATTTACAATGACTCACCTCTTAAATGGAATGCATGTTTAATTAGTATTTTTTCTTGTTCTGAGTCTCTTTTAGACAATAAATAAAAATCAAAGAAAAAAGTGAAAAATGAGAATACAAAGATGAAAAACAGCAGAAAAACAAAAGAAATATCATTTTATTGTAATTATACTTGATGGGGAAAGGAAAAAGGAATCACACAACATTGCTTTTGTTTAGGTACATATGATTATAACGAGCACCTGTACAATCTTGCTGCACCTCGTTTTCTTTCCCAAGACTTATGATTTTAGATTTACCACTAAAGGGAAACCATTATAAGATGATGATGATGATGATGATGATGATGATGTACAAAGGAGATCAAACTTTTCTCCAAGGCACCTGGGGGCAGGACAAGGAGCAATGGGTGGAAACTAACCAAGGAGAGAAGCAACTTAGAACTAAGGAGAAATTTCCTAACAGTAAGAACAATTAACCTCTGGAACAGCTTGCCTCCAGCAGTTGTGAATGCCCCAACCCTGGAAATCTTTAAAAAGATGTTAGACAGCCATTTGTTTGAAATGGTATAAGGTTCCTGCCCACGCAGGGGGTTGGACTAGAAGACCTACAAGGTCCCTTCCAACTCTGCTATTGTATTGTAAATAATGGAGTATTCTCAGAGGAGATACACAACATCCAACAAACCCTTGGTCAAATTATAGAGCAAGAATTGTTCAGGAAGAACCTGCTGAATACCACCTCTGTTGCTATTACTCCACTATCATGATTACTATAGCAATTTTATGAAACTTGTAAATGGAGTGATAAACATGTAGCTGTTCAGGTATAATTAAAAGTAAACTAAATAATTGTCAAGTTTTCTTAAAAACTTAAATAAATCCTGAATTGCACCCAGATTTTCAAACTTTGATTTGTTTAGATCAAAACACACCATTTTAAAATAATGTTAAAAGTCTGTACTCAAAATTCACATCCTTTCTTATATAGATAAGAACTTAGAAACCACATTCCCAAAATTAAAAATATTTGTTGGTTAAGTGAAGGTTTTTTCAGCTGTGATGGTAATGTGGACATTAGAAATTCAAGACAGGTTTGGAGAAGATGGGGCACTTCCTCCTAATATAATCTACTATGAAAAATTGTGGTATTAGAGAGATAAAATGACCTCAGATTTCCTGTATCAGGAATGCCCGTAACACCTGCTCACTCTGAACATAAGGAAGTATTTTCAGAAGGATGTACTACCAAATGAAAAGTCAAAATAACAGAGTGGAGCAGCCCATGTCAAACATATCCATGATCCACAAAACATTTAACAGTGGAGATGCACTGCAATCAACAAGTTCCCAAGCGGGTATTATGAATCTCCTTTTTGGGATATTTGCACAGCTGCCAGAGTGTATCCCATTTCTGTACTGTGATTTTATTTTAATTTTTTTGCATTTAAATTGTTTGAGTGCTACAAGCATGGAATTTTTCCATAAGGCATGTTCAAATATACACTTTATGAAAAGTGTCTGTGGCAATATATCCGTGAATTAAAATCTCCTGGGTAAACAGATAGTTTTCAGAGGATATTGTAAAATGTGTCAGCAATATATCCTATTATCTAGTCTTTCTATCAAAGATGATGAAGATCCCAGATCAATCCATTGCTCTTCACTGAAGGTAGTTGACAATAATCTAATCTTTTATATTAGTCTAATTCAATTGGTAGATATGTAAATAAAATAGCTCAGGTTGTTTCATTGCATACCAAGTCTAATATGTCTTTGAATTTCTCTTTCAAGGCATGTCTATAAATGATGCCAAATGATTTATCTGGTACTTACTTAGAGTAGAAGCATCTGGTGGGAAATAAGGCTCTCATTTCTAATAATTTGGATCTGGCAACAAATTTTTAAAAAACTATCTTTCTAAAGAATGTCTTCTTGAATTGCAAAAGGACTTTCATCATTGGAAAACCAATGATGGAAGATTTTGAAGTGATAAAAACAGAAATAGCTTAAGATCAAAATTCTTGATAATAAAGCTTCCTTTCAGAAATCATATATCATCTTAAATTTTCTAAATTTTCAACAGAACTGTTGGGATGAAATCTGTTTGTGTAACTGGACTTTCTTAAATGTTGTTTTCCTCTCATCTCTCCTGCCACTTCCTAAGCAGATTAATTGTATATCTACCATATGCCTTGCAGTAATTGTTTGGCTGTATGATCCTTCTCCTTCCCCACCACCCCCTTTATGCCTGACATGGCAAAACACCAGGCAATTTTTCATTTGCTACCATCCATTATGGCATCTTTTCCAAGTACAGAATGGGAGAATAATCAATAGCTCTACTGTAAATTTCAATTAAAGTAACTTGGGGACTTGGGATAGTGCCAAGCAACTCTATCAATGTTTGAGCATTATATGCACTTAATGGGTATGTGCAGTATTTAAAAGAACACTCAATTATCCTCAAGTACAATCAGAAGCTCATTTTGCACAGGTTTTCCACTTAAATAGACCCATTCTGCAATGTATCTCAGTCCACTCATATTGTTTTGATGTCTTGCATCTGTTTGCCTCCTTAATTCAATCATTTGTTAATCTACTATTCGTTGAATATACTACTAATCCCCCAAATTTCATTCCCAATTCATAGAGAAAATGCTGTATTGTCAAATGGAAAACATGGATGTAAAAAGACACATTCAAAAGCATTTGTGTTTAAAACTCATTATTATACCATTGTTACTAAGTATTCCCTCATGCTTTAATCCTAGCATCATACTTATTTGAAACAAGTTGTTTATAAATGAAACACTGGAGTAATTTTCATTTTCTTTGTACCTTTGAAAACAGATTTTACTAAATTCTATAGTTCTAAAGTTCTAACATTTATACTTACAAAATTGAATGCATCAATCTTTATGTAAATAGGAATAATACATATGGAATGGTAGTGGAGATATTAATGTTAACAAGTATAGATATCAATATTTTTATGTTTAATGTGTTTATTGTACTTGTAATGAATTAGTTTGGAAGTTCTGGAATTAATTTCCACTTGTTGTTAATGCCGTGCTAATATCACTAGATGTTATGCACATTAAAATAATTTATTTCAAACAATGTGGCATGCTAAGATTGTTAAATTCAACCAGGGAATCAACAGCTATTAATTCATAGGGAATAACTAAGCATTTTTATAATGTTAGCAATATTATAGTTCTGCAGAATACTTACTTTGCACATAGACTAAAGGTATCAAAACAGGTGACCTACCATTTTATCTCTTTCAACATCCATGGCAAGTTCAAAATTGACTGTGGCCAGTCTATCTTAAGTTCCTTTCCTGTTTTGGAAATTTTCAAGGAGGTTTAAGGGAGAAAAATAGGTGCCTTAATTCTTATGCAAACTCTTTAAAAGCTGTCTCTTCCCCCCAAGGGTTCCTATCCTTTACTACCCACCACTTCAAAGGTTGCCCTCAAGATATCTTGCAATTCCTGCAGTGGGAGGTTCTTAAAAAGAAATTGCATACTCCTTATGCTTAAAGAAACCAGGGAACATCAGAGACTATCTGTGTCTCAGTGGAAGAACACATGCCTTGTATGCAAAAATTTTTAATTTAATTCAAGCAATGGCTGGTAAAAATTTTTTTTACCACTGAAGGCTTTTGAAAGTCATGGTTAATAATAATAATAATAATAATTTATTTTTATAACCCGCTCTCTCTCCCCAAGGGGACTCGAGGCGGGGCACAGGCAATTTAAAAATACAAAGAACAAACTACAAAATACAAACTACAAAATTAAAAATAAATTAAATAATTCCTGCGCTAAAACCCATATACTAAACTAAAAATTACCCCTAAAAACCCCTAACCTAAAAAGAGACTACCCAAGGCCGGCCAGGCGAAAAAAGTGTGTCTTTAATTTTAAGCGGAAGGAGCGGAGGTCCGTGGTTGTCCTAATATCGGGGGGAAGGTCGTTCCAGAGGGCTGGGCCCGCCACAGAGAAGGCCCTTCCCCTGGGCGTCGCCCGCTGACAAAGTCTAGTGGACGGCACCCGGAGCAGTCCCTCTCTGTGGGAGCGTATCGGCCGTGAGGATGTATGAGGCAGGATCCGATCCCGCAGATAACTAGGTCCCGAGCCATGGAGCGCTTTAAAGATGATAATTAACACCTTGAAGCGCACCCGGAAGACGACAGGTAGCCAGTGCAGCTCGTGCAAGAGCGGTGTTACGTGGGCAAACCTAGAGGTGCCCATAATTGCTCGCGCGGCTGCGTTCTGGACCAACTGAAGCCTCCGGGTGCACCTCAAGGGGAGCCCCATGTAGAGAGAGTTGCAATAATCCAGTCGGGATGTCACGAGAGCATGAGTGACTGTGCGAAGGGCGTCCCGATCCAATAGGGGGCGCAACTGGCGTACCAGGCAGACCTGGTAAAACGCCCTCCTGGCCACGGCTGTCACTTGATCTTCCATGGACAGCCGGGTATCCAGGAGGACACCCAAGTTGCGCGCCCCATCCACAGGGGCAAGATGTTCGCCCCCTATGGCCAGCGTTGGAGAGAGCTGGTTGAATCGGGCAGCCGGAAACCACAGCCACTCGGTCTTGGTCGGGTTGAGCCTGAGTCCGTTACTTCCCATCCAGGTCCGCACGGCTTCCAGGCACTGGCACATCACCGCTACGGCATCGTTGGGGTGGTTTGGGGTAGATATGTACAGCTGGGTGTCATCAGCGTACAGGTGGTACTCTACCCCAAAGCCACGGATGATCTCACCCAGCGGCTTCATGTATGCATTAAACAGGAGAGGCGAGAGGACCGACCCCTGAGGTACCCCACATGTGAGGGGTCTCGAGGTCGACCTCTGCCCTCCTGCCAGCACAAATTGCGATCGGCCAGAGAGGTAGGAGGAGAACCACCGTAACACGGTGCCAATAGTGGTTGACAATAGTGGTCCATATAGGGCAGCATAATTCATTATAAGCCCTTTCCCATGTTCCCATACAGTAAATACATTCCCACAATTAACATGTTTGGATACATTAAAAATCCAGAGTGTCATGCAAATCCAGTAACCTGGTTACTTCCAGCTTAGGGTTATGGCCCACTTAATAATAAAAAATATCTAGTGTTAAATATTATTAATTATTTCACATGGTTATGTAGATTAATATAAAAAGATAACTTTGTTTTCAAGACAGGAAACAAACACAATTTTTTGAAAGTAGGGTTTATCAATGCACTTTCCCCTCTATTTCATTATTGGCTCTACTCATGGAGTCCAAAGAATGTTTAAAATAACGGCTAAAACAAGTGATGGTGGTTGACTCTTCCTATTCTTCAAATGCAATGGCTCTAGGTTGATGAGACTATTACCAGCCACTGCAAAACATTGATGAATATAACCAAACTGATGACTTTCTTTCTCCCACCAAAATGGTCCTTGATTTACTAAACTGTCTATTGCGAACATTTCAAGTAAATAACTCCTTGCTGGTAGAAGACAATCACAAGTGAAAACACTGAAGAAGGGGGCACAGGATTGAAGATATGTTAATGAAATATGGAAATCAAAAAAGTCCCACCTTAGTCATGAAAACCAGCTGGGTAACCTTGGGCCAGGCATTCTCTCTCAGCCCAAATCATTCACAGGCTTGTTGTTGTTATGGGAAAAATAGAAGGAAGAAGGTGTGTTGTATATGTTTGCCACCTTGAGTTATTTATAAAACTAATAGGTAAAGATAAAGGTTCCCCTCGCACATATGTGCTAGTTGTTCCTGATTCTAGGTGGCGGTGCTCATCTCAGTTTCAAAGCTGAACAGCCAGCGCTGTCCTCTATGGTCATGTGACTAAAAGACTAAATGCTGAAGGTGCAGGGAACACTGTTACCTTCCCACCAAAAGGTGGTTCCTATTTTTTCTACTTGCCTTTTTACAAGTGTTGCTAGGTTGGCAGAAGCTGGGACAAGTAACAAGAGCTCACTCTGTTACGTGGTGCTAGGGATTTGAACTGCTGAACTGCTGACCTTCTAATCAACAAACTCAGCGTCTTAGCTACTGAGCCACCACATCCCATATAAAACTAATAAAAGAATATAAATAAATGAAAGAATAAAATAAATGTACAAATAAGTAAACATATTTCAAAATGACATTTGAAAAATTTATGCTGAAGATGTTTATTTCCAGTAGATAATAACAAAATGCAAAGTTGCCATATACCAGTTTCTTGTCACATTCAAGTTGTAAACAGTTGCTTATGAAATCTGGTGCAATGTCTTTACACAAAAATCATTGCAACATCCTTTTTTAAACAATTGTGTGTTACTGCATAATTTTTAATTCATGTTCTTTGTGGCTTTAAGAATTCATTTAATCAGCAAATAATGTGTCACAATCACATTCTCCAGGAGTAATACCAACCACGATTACACTTACATGTGAGAGATGCCTGAAAGGTAACAGCAGTGTTTTGTGAGGAAAACGTGTTAATTGCAATACTCTGGGATATGAAAATGAGAAAAAAAAATCAATAGCATAAGTTTCACAGTAAACTGTATGTGGAGAGCTAATCACATAAGAAAGAGAATTAGTTTCCTGTCTTCAAGGCATAGAAAAATGAAGAAAAGCCATTAGGGTTTTTTTATATTACCAATGCACCAGCAATATTTGAAAATGTCCACTTCTCCAGGCTTCTTCCACTTTTAATGAAACTGTCTATTATATTCCAATATTAATGTTGCCTATTATTCTTTCTCTTTGATGAAACTGCATTTTAAGTACAGGAATTTGCCCCAGCAAAACAACTTTACTGCCCATTGTGCTACATATTACCATTTTATACACAATGTAAGTCCTTTTCATCAACCATATGCTGAAAGTTTTAAGATTGCGAAGAAGGGGGGAGATTTCCATCACAGCCAGATCAGAGGTGGTATTCAGCAAGTTCTGACCACTTCCAGAGAACCAGTACAGAAATTTTGAGTGGTTCGGAGAACTGATAAGTATCACCTCAAATTGGCCCTGCCCCCATCTATTCTCTGCCTCCCGAGTACCAGCTAATTGGGAGTAAATAGAAATTTAGCAGTAACCTTTCCCTGGAGTGGGGAGGGAAGAGAAATTTTACAGTATCTTTCCCCTGCCACGTCCACCAAGCCGCACTCACCAAACCCACCAAGCCACGCCCACAGAACCGGTAGTAAATCTTTTTGAATCCCACCACTGAGTCAGATATTAGAATGAAAGCAGAATGGAGCAATAACTTTAATGAAAGCTCAGCCTACACTGTCACTTAGAGCCAAACCTGCACCTAAATTTATCTGTTCCCTACAGTATGGTTTTCTGACACTATGCAAATCAGGTCACAAGAGTTTTGACAATTGCAAAAGTAATGATCAAAATGGCTGCCTTCATTTTCAGTAAATTCTGAATGAGTAATTAATTAGATTGCGTACATCATAAAAATGTATTGCCTAATTTATAATTGCACATTCCCATCCCAAAATAATAATAATAATAATAATAATAATAATAATAATAATTTTAATAATAATTTTAATAATAATAATAATAATAATTTTAATTTATAAAACGCTCTCTCTCCCCGAAGGGACTCGAGGCGGTGCACAGGGAATTTAAAAATACATATATAAAATCACAAACATACTACAATATTAAAAAGAATTAAACTAAAACCCTGCGCTAAAATCCCATACTAAAACTAAAATTAAACCCCTAAAAACCCTAAAAACTTTTAATACATTCTTGGCAAATTGAAAACAATTGAAATTGACCCACGTATTTATGTGAATGATTCCAATTACAAAGACATAATTCTAAGAGTCCATAAATAGAAAAACGAGAGCTAAGAATGCAGAAAAGTTATCAATTAAGGAAATATTTGGTATTCAACCTTTTGTGAATATGCTCCTTTTGAGGTACAAAAAATATTGTTTATACTACACTTAAACATTGCCTTCAATATTAATAAAAGGAAATGTGGATCTACAGTGTATTGGACAACAAAAAAAGTAAAATAATACAATGTTTTATGTTTTCAGCATAATTCTGAAAGCTGCATCAAAACTGCCTGAGTTACATGTGCTGATTATTCCTTGGTTTATTAAAGTTGGGCATTTGCCTGAAGGGACATACTTCATCTGAAAACACTGAACAGTGTACATTAGAAAATACCTTCATTTTGGCTGCGGAACAAAAGCAATTTCTTTTTCTCCTATGGAAAAAAAAAGAGCAACAAGTGAAGTTTGTCATTGAGTTTCAGCAGAAGAAAAAAGCATAATTTAGCCTCACACGATGATTTTCCCTTGGGCTGTTTTCTGATTTAATCCACTAGACATTCTCCAACTTCACAAAAACTATGGCATTTCACAGTCTTAAAGTAGATGATGAAATCATTTAGTGAACAGTCAATATAAAATCCAAGTTTTGAATAGCATTTAATAGAATAACAGAGATGGAAGGGACCTTGAAGGTCTTCTAGTCACACCTTCCTGGTTAGCAGGAAAACTTACATCACTACAGAAAAATGGTTATCCACATCTTCTTAAAAAGTGTTCCAGTGTTGGAGCATTCTCAACTTTTAGAGGCAAGTTGTTCCACTGATTAATTGTTCTAACTGTCAGGAAATTTCTCCTTAGTTCTGAGTTGAAGCTAAAACACGTTCTTCATCCTGGAGGAGATTGTGGGAACTACAGTCTGAATGGGACCAATTGTTTCAGACACATCTCTGCTAAATGTTTTCAACAATATTTCTTCCAGATATATATTTGTATTCTGTTTTATACATTTACTGTTGTTTCTTAGTCCATAATTATACTGAACAAAATCTAAAAAGACACTGCGATAACAGCAAAGGAAAGGTAGCTTGATGGCTTTAGTGAGCTTATATTGGCATCTACTGTGGAAGGATTTCTATTTCTTGATGTCTTCTAGAGCAGGGGTCCCCAACCTTTGCAACTTGAAGTCTGAAGGACTTCAGCTCCCAGAATTCTCCAGCCAGCAAAGCAAAGCTGGCTGGAGAAGTCTGGGAGCTGAAGTCCTTCAGACTTCAAGTTGCAAAGGTTGGGAACCCCTGTTCTAGAGAGCAGGTCAGTGAGTGTAATAACTAATTTTTTGCATACTTCTATTGCTATGTATAGTGACCATTGATTGAGCCATGCTGTTTATTTGCATGTTCTTTCAGATTAGAAGAGAAGATTATTTCAATGTGATTTGTGAAACCGGTGAAATACTGAAAGACAAAAGACAAGCATCCATAGTATCTATATTCAAAAAGAAGAAGATAGGGAATGTGGGGCAGTTCATTTAACAGATACACTAGGAATAGATATAATCTGGGTAAAACATATTGTCAAACAATTTTTTCACAGCCACTTAGAAAAGAATGATATCATTATCAGAAATCAGTGTTGCTTTGCCAAAAACAAATCTTATCAGATGAAATGTATATCTTTTCCTATAAGTGTCTACTTTGATATAGCAATAGTATGCTGTGGATGTTGTGTTTTGTGATCTCAGTAAAATGTTTGACAATGTCTCATAGCATACTTGTGAACCAAATGGATACATGTGTTCCATTTGCAACTAGATTTGCAACTGGTTGAAGAGCCCCTCGCCCATATTTGCATGTACCAAAAATGGTTCTGAATTATTCTGGAGCAAAATATGAAGTGCCCCACCAGGCCTCATTCAAGTGCCATATAATAATTTTGTAATTAACCTAAATGAAGGAATGGAAAACAGGCTGTTGAAATTTGAAAACTACAGGACAAAATCACAATTTAGAATGATTTTTAGAAGTCTGAACATTGCACTAAATTCAATAGGATAGTATTTTAGTGTAACAAGTTTTAATCCCTTCTTTTGAAAGAAAATCAAATGCATAGAGAAGGAATGGAATGGAATAGAATAGAATGAATAGAATAGAATAGAATAGAATAGAATAGAATAGAAGAGTTGGACAGGACCTTGGAGGTCTTGCTTAGGCAGGAAACCCTGTACCATTTCAAACAAATGGTTATCCAATCTCTTCTTTAAAACTTCCAGTGTTGGAGCATTTACAACTTGTGGAGGCAAGTAGTTCCACTGATTATTTGTTCTAGCTGTCAGGAAATTTTTCCTTAGTTCTAAATTGCTTTTCTCCTTGATTAGTTTCCACCCATTACTTCTTGTCCTACTCTCAGGTGCTTTGGAGAATAGCTTGACTCTCTCTTCCTTGTGGCAGCCCCTGAGCTATTGGAATACTGCTATCATGTCACTCCTGGTCCTTTTTTTCATCAGACTAGACATACCCAGTTCCAGCAACCATTCTATGTATGTTTTAGCCTCCAGTCCTCTAATCTTTGTTGCTCTTCTCTGCATTCTTTCTAGAATACAACAATAACAACAACAACAATAATAGTGTTAGGTAAAACTAGTTTGCCAAAAATGTATATTTGAAGGATCTAAGAGTATTAGAGTACCAACAGCAGAACACAAGCAATCATTGCAGTGCAAAATGTCCAATGCAGGCTTGGACTGCATTAACAAAAGAATTATGTGTGATTCATCAAAGGTAATAGTACTCTGTGCTGTTGGACTACTTGCAGTAGTATATATATTAAAGGCAAAAGGAGAAGTGGACAACAGAGGATATGATGGTTAGATAGTGTCAGTGAACATGGGTTTGGGCAGACCCAGGGAGACAGTGGAGGACAGGGTGCCTGGTGTGCTATGTTCTATGAGCATCACAAAGAGTTGGGCATGACTGAGTGACTGAATGACTAAACAACAACAAAAAGTACTAGGTCCAATTATTGGCACAATATTTTACAAAAGACATAGAGAAGCTAGATTATATCAGATTTTATCAGAACAATTTGGGGGGAAATGTAGAAATAACTCCTCTAAAGAATGGTTAAATTTGGTGGACAGGTTTAGCTTGCAGAAGAAAAATCTAAATGAAAATATAATAATGGTTTACAAATATCTGAAATGATCCTTAACTGAATGCACAAAGATGAATGAGTTGAATTACATGATGGTAAGAGTTGGTTAAGCGTGAATTATATGTATAGAGTAGTGGTGGGCTTCCCTTCACTGGAATATTTCAAATTGGGGCTACAGTATATGTATAGGGAGAGAGCAAGGGGAGTGAATGATAAAAAATGTGTATTGTGGTATCTGACCCAAACTCATCACTTATGAAACTTCATTTGACATCAGAGCAGAAGTATAAAAGAATGTGTGCATCATGATATCACAATTTACAGAGTTAATTTACTCTTTACCACCAGTATAATTGTAGATTATAATGGATATCTATACCTAATGTTTTACTTAATCTAAGCTTTTAGTGAATTCCTTTATAAAGCATGAAGCCAAATAACTGACTTACACTGCAAGGAAATTATTGGTTTTTAGCTGTGGTGTTGACAGATGAAATTTGTTTTCTGGGATCATGGACTGAGCTATTGATTACTTTCCACAAGGAAATCTGGCCAAGAAATGGAAAGTTTGATCAAGAGCGCTTTATTGAATCTTCTGGGTGTTGGAAATTGAAAATTCTGAGGTTAGAATAGATGATTAGACAAAAAATTGTGAACTGTAGAAGTAAGTAAGTTAATGACATTCATTCTTAAGCACTAATATACAGAGTATGGATATTAAGCAATAGAAGTGTTTTTTTGGAACTGGATGACTCAATAGATATAAAATATACTATTTATTCAAAATGAATAGGTACAAGAGAATGTAGAAATACATTGTTCACATCTTGTTAGAAGGTGAAAAAAATGGCAGTTCTATTAAAAAAACTATGTAGGCTGGACTAAATAGAAGAAAGAATAAAAACAATATTGTTGATTTCATGGTGTGTGATAGGAAAGACTGCAGAGAAGATGTTAATAATGGTTTCTGAAAGTGATTTGAGATTTTTCAAATAGGCATAAAATAGTAATGATGGGGAGCTTTAATTACCCTGACATCTATTCAGAGGCAAAGTCTTCCAAGCATGGTCTTTCAGGAAATTCCTGATTTGTTCTGCTGATAGCTAATGAAACAAATGGAAGAATACACACACACACAAAATCAGTTGCACTTAATAAACTAGAACATTTAGTTGAAGAAGTGGAAGTAGCTGGAGTTATTGTTTTAAGGAAAATTAGAACTGAATATATTGAAATGTGAATTTTAATTTCCAAAAAGCAAATTTAAATAAAGTTAGAGCATTAATAAGAATTTCATGATGGGACAAAGGGCTTAGAATATGCATGAATCCTAAAAATGAAATCCTAAAAGTATGATTGAAACTGAAAAAAAAAGTAGAAAACAGTAGAAAAAACCAATTTGGCTACATTATTGAACATCTGAAAACAAAATGATATTGCTCACCAAGAAATGAAAGATAGCCTAGAACTGTTTCATTAATATGATTATTAACAGAAAGAGATCCTGTCAGGAACTCATATATTAAATAAAAAAGCAAAAAGAACTGTTATGCCAATTGCTCGATATATTGCACATTGGACAATGTTTTGACAAGTCATTTTATATTTGGTCTCAGTTTCTTCCTGAGAAATGGATTTGTGTTTCACAACTAAACAAGTGTGAAGAAAAGATGAAGCTTACAATTTAAACAATGGTCATGTATTTATTAAGAACAAGTTTTATTGACAAACTTCCTAAGAAAGGGTATAGTCATATCTTGATTTCTGTAAAGCTTTTGATAAATTACTTTTTCATATTTCTATGCCAACAAATATAATTTGTTTTATCATAGCTTCATAAACACCCACAATCACTAATGATTCTAATATACAATCTATAAAGCTTCTAATAATATGCTCAGCTGAGTTCTCACTGTAAAAAAAGTGCATATTATTAGCTCTGAATCTTTTAAATGATAGGTGGGATAGATAGTGGGAAGGCTGAGAAAAGAATGGGAGGCATAGTATTGTAGTAATCAAGAGATGGTGGACAGATCAATTCATTTCTAAAATAACAACTTAGTTCAGGTGGAAAGACACATGGGAAGAAGTGTTTCAATTTGAATGAAACTCTGCCTTAATTAATTTACTATGAAGGACAGGAGGAAATTCGTCTTACTGATTCCAAAATTCTCTATTGGCTTCAGATTAACATTAAAGGTACCTTACTGAAATCCGTGAAGTTCTTGCTTCCTTGATCTTGCCGTATACATGGAGCTCAGGGATGGGTTTCAAAATTTTTTACTACCTATTTTGTGGTGTGGCTTGGCGGCCATGTGACCAGGTGAGCATGGCCAACTTGTAAAATATGGTGCAACTCACTTAACAATGCTCTTGCTTAGCAAACAAAATTTTGGGCTCAATTGTGGTCATAAGTCCTTCCTTCCTTCCTTCCTTCCTTCCTTCCTTCCTTCCTTCCTTCCTTCCTTCCTTCCTTCCTTCCTTCCTTCCTTCCTTCCTTTCTTTCTTTCTTGTGTGTCTCTCCCTATTTATTTATTTATTTATTTATTTATTTATTTATTTATTTATTTATTTCTCTTTCCTTCTTTCTTTCATGTTCCCTTTCTTTCTCTCTCTCTTTTTTCTTCCTTCCTTCCTTCCTTCCTTCCTTCCTTCCTTCCTTCCTTCCTACCTTCCTTCCTTCCTTCCTTCCTTCCTTTTTCTTTCTTTTCCTCTTGCTCTTTCTCTTTCTCCCTCCCACTCCCTCTCTCTCACACACACATCCCTTCCAGTTACATTCATAGATATATTCTATGAACTAAAACCTCTACCTAACAAATCCTATGATCACGGCCATCCATGTCCTACAAACCAATTCACAGAGTCCCTAATTCAGCCTCTTCCCACTCTGGGGAGGGTGGTGGTTACCAAATATGGTTAGTCATTCTGTTATCACCTGGCTGCGGTTCCCACCTTTTTAGAGTGGCAGAGAGGGCTAATGGCTTTTTTCCCTTTTGCCGAAGCCCAATTTCTCTGCCACTTGGCAGGTGACCTGGTGGGTGTCTGAAGGGGTTGGGCATGCCATGGAAGGCATGTGCATCTCTCTCTCTCCCTCCCTCCCTCCCTCCCTCCCTCTCTCTCTCTCTCTCTCTCTCACACACACACACACACTGTGCTTGCTGCAGTGTGAGGCATGTGTGTAGGGGGGGCTGGATCAGCTTGGGGACTGGCAAAAAAGCCTTAGTTTCTCCTGCTGCCACGGCTCTCAGAAGGAGGTGGGGATTCTGGCCGATGCTTGCTTCCCTTACTACTCACTGCTGCCTTCCCCCTTGCTGCATCAAGGCCAGCTGCCCAGCTAAACAGGGCAGGTGGGGCCCAGGCTGCAGCCGGCAGGGTGGGGATGGGTAATGCAGGGGTGGTGTGGCAAGAGGTAAGGCAAGTGAGTGGTGGTGAGTGGTAAGGGAAGCGAGCACTGGCCATCATCCCTGCCTCCTTCCTCCAAGAGCCGCTGCAGCTCTGGGAGAAAGAAAGCAGGGATGTTGGCTGGCGCTTGCCCTCTTGCTGCTTTCCCAGCCAGCCACCCAGCTAAGCAAAGCAGTCTGGGCTGAAGCTGGTGGGCCCCAGGGGCACCAGTGGCAAGTGGTAAGGGAAGTAAGGGCGAGAAGGCCATCCCTAGCAGAAGCTCAGCTTTCTTCTCCCTCCTTCCCCCTGATTTCTCCCCATGGCAAGTAAGGTGGCTCTCAAGGAAAATGAAGTGCGGATTGTTATGTACTGACACCCGCTTGAATTCCCCGGCAACAGCCAGTCGCGTCTGATTGGCCAAGACGCGACTGGCTGCAGCCGAAGCGGGAGACGCGCGGATTGGCCGGCTCAATGACAGCTCCATATAAAAGGAGCTGTCAGAGAGAAGGCGCGCGCTTTTTGTTATTACAACTTACCGTTGTTGTTATAGTTGGTTCTTGACAATAAAAGCCGTTGGATCAACCGGGTCTGGACCCTCTCTCTCTCACTACACAACACTGGCGACGAGGACTGGGGCCCGGCATCGATCCTCCTAACGGACCTCTTCACCCTACGGATCGAAAAGATATTTTGGTTTCACAGGCAATGTCTGTTTTGCCTCACGAACATGGCCACGCTGCCCCCCTTCGCGACCTACGATCCGACAGCGGAGTCCTGGGAGGCCTTCCTGGCGCGCTTTGATTGTTTTCTCCTCGCCGACGTGTCCGGGGACATCACCCCCGCGAGGCGCCTGGGCCTGTTCCTTGGCTGCGGCGGCCGGACGGTGTTTGCGGTCGCGCGGAACATAGCCGCCCCGGCCGCGGTTCAAGACCTGGAATGGGGCGTGCTGCAAGCCCGCCTCAAGGCCCACTTCGCCCCGGCGCTCTCTAAAATTTCGCGCCGCTGCGCCTACAGACAATGCCGCCAACTACCAACGCAGTCGGTGACTGACTTCTTACAGGCTTTGCGCGCGGCTGCCCTCCTCTGCGAATTCCCAGGCCCGTTCCTTGACGAGTCCCTGCTCGAGCAGTTCGTGGCGGGGCTCCGGGACATCAAGCTCTGCCGCCGGCTCCTGGCTCGCTCGGACATTACTTTGGAGCAAGCCATCGAGGATGCCAGGGCCGCGGAGCTGGCGGATGCCACATCCGACCTCTTCCTGGGCCAGCCTGCGCAGATGCCTTCCCCGCGGGCCTGCCTCGTGGACGAACTAGCACCGCTCGACCCCCTGGATGACAGCTCGGCCTACGACAGCGTGGCCCGCCTACAGGCCTCCGGCCGCGGCAACGCCAGGCCGAGCGCCTCTCGCAAAGGGGCCGCCGCCTGTGCCGGATGCGGCGGTGCCCACGCGAGAAGCGTGTGCCCCTATAAAGATACAATCTGCCGCCGGTGCGATAGACGGGGCCACATCGCCCGCGCGTGCCGCGCTGTTCTGTCCCGCCTAGCGGACCAGGCCCCCCGCCGACCCGCGGAGGCGACTCCGCCACCCGCTCCGGCCTACAGAAGACGACCCCCGAACCGACGCCCGGCTCAGGATGCGGCCTGCTACGCCACGTCTGACTTCAGGGACACCATCCCCATCGCAGCCGATGACCGTAGGCGAATCTCCACCTCCCTGACCCTTGAAGGACGCCCCTTATCTATGGAGGTTGACTCGGGGTCGTCCCGGTCCCTCATCTCGTGGGGGCAGCTGAGAGCATTGTGCCCCAACCTGTCACCCGGGGACCTTTCCAGCCCAGACGCCATGCTTCGGGACTATCAGGGCAACCCCATCTCTGTCATGGGCCTGCACCGGGTCCGCGTGGCGTACGGACGTTTCTCCGGGGCCCTCCCCATTCTGGTAGTCGAGCGCCCCCTTCCCGCGCTCATAGGCCTCGATTGGTTTGACGCCCTGGGCCTCTCTATACAGCGAGTCCATCGGGTGCCCGCCGCCTCGGCCGTTGAGGCGGTCCTGGACGAGTTCAAGGACATTTTTGACGGCTCGCTGGGCTCCTATCGGGGCACCCCAGTCTCCCTCAACCTCGACCCCCAGGTGGCCCCAATTCGGCTCAAGGCCCGCAGGCTGCCGTTCGCCTTGAAGCCGCGAGTTGACGCGGAGTTGGATCGTCTCGTGGCGCAGGGCGTATTGGAGCCCGTCGACCAGGCGAAATGGGAGACCCCCATTGTGGTCCCCATCAAGCCTGACGGGTCCATACGCATCTGCGCCGACTATAAGTCGACGATCAACCGCGGGCTTCAGGCGAACCCATATCCGGTTCCCGTGGTGCAGCACCTGCTCCACTCCCTGGGGCAGGGGCACATCTTCGCGAAGCTGGATATGGCTCAGGCCTACCAGCAGCTGCCGGTGGATGACGATGCGGCTGACGCCCAGACCATCGTCACTCACCGAGGAGCTTTTCGCTGCCGGCGCCTCCAATTCGGCGTATCCGTTGCCCCGGGGATCTTCCAGAGCCTCATGGAACGGTTGCTCCATGGGCTCCCGGGCGTCGTGCCGTACTTCGACGACGTCTTGATAGCTGCGGCCAGCCTGTCAGACCTCGCCGAGGTACTCCGGAAGGTCCTCCGCATTTTTAGGGGCGCGGGCCTTAAATTAAAGCTCAGCAAATGCAGGTTTGCTGTGCCGAGGGTGGAGTTCCTGGGTTTCGTTGTTGATGCCCAGGGCATCCACCCCGCTCCTGCCAAGGTCGAGGCCATCCGCAAGGCCCCAGTGCCGAGCTCCAAGACGGAGCTGCAGGCATTCCTCGGCTTGGTCAATTTCTATGCTCCCTTCATTCCTCACAAGGCGTCACTAGCCGAGCCGCTGCATCGATTGCTCGATCGCTCGGCGGTTTGGCTCTGGGGCAGCCGCGAGGCGCATGCGTTCGCGGCTGTCAAAGAGCTGCTGACGTCAAGGGCCGTGCTAGTGCAATATTCTGCAAGCCAGCCCTTGACGCTGGCGGCGGACGCCTCCCCTTTCGGATTGGGGGCGGTCCTGAGCCATGTCCTGCCCGATGGCTCGGAGGCCCCCATCGCCTTTTACTCCCGGACGCTGACTCCAGCGGAGCGGAACTACAGCCAGATCGATAAGGAGGCTCTGGCTGTGGTCTCCGGGATTAAAAGATTTCACGAGTACCTGTACGGCCGCTCGTTCACCGTGTTCACGGACCACAAGCTGCTCCTTGGGCTTCTGGCCGGTGACCGGCCCACCCCCCCCATCCTCTCGCCCAGGATGACACGGTGGACGGAGTTCCTGGCCGCGTACGAGTACGCGCTGCTTTACCGTCCGGGCAAACACCTGGGGCACGCTGACGCCCTCAGTCGCTGCCCCCTTCCTCAGGCGGACAAGGAGCCGGTACCGGCCCTCTCCGTCCTGTCGGTGGCCTACGCCGGGCTTCCCCTCACGTCTTAGGACGTGGCGGCCCGGACCAGATCCGACCCCGTCCTTTCCCGGGTCTCCACATGGGTCCTGCGGGGGTGGCCTTCGGCTGCCGTGGCCGCCAAGTTCAGGCCGTTCAAGGCCCGCCAGCTGGAGCTATCGCTCCACAGCGGGTGCTTGCTCTGGGGGGACCGTGTCATCCTTCCACAGCCCCTGCGCCGTCAGGTACTCGAGGCCCTCCATGCCAACCACCCAGGCATAGCTCGCATGAAGGCCCTTGCCCGGAGCTACGTCTGGTGGCCACGCATGGACGAAGAGGTGGCCGCCTTCGTCGGCGCTTGCCAGGCGTGCCAATCCACCCGCACTGCCCCTCCAGCGGCCCCTTCCCGCTCCTGGGATGCCCCCAAGTCTCCGTGGGCTCGCATCCACATCGACTTCGCCGGCCCCTTCCACGGCCGGACATTCCTGGTGGTGGTGGACGCTTACTCCCGCTGGGCGGAGGTCGTTCTCATGGCCTCCACCACAGCCGAGAGTACCGTGCGTGCGCTCCGGCGCCTCTTTTCCACGCACGGGTTGCCGGACACCCTGGTCTCCGACAACGGTCCACAGTTCCACTCCTCCACCTTCCAGGAATTCCTGGCCTCCCTGGGGATCCGTCACGCGCCTACCGCCCCCTACCACCCTGCCGCCAACGGCCGGGCGGAACGGGCCGTTCGCTCGGCCAAGGAGGCCCTCGGCAGGATGGCCGGGGGGGACTGGCAGGCAAGGGTAGATGCATACCTGCTAGGTCAGCATTCTACGCCTTGCCCGGCGTCAGGGAAAAGCCCCGCGGAGCTGCTGATGGGCAGCCGCCTGAGAACCGAGTTGGACCGACTGCACCCCCTCTACAACGAGGTGCAGCCGTGCAACCTGGGGGTCCCCCCTCCCCGCCTTTTCACCTCGGGGGAGGAAGTGTACGCCCGGAACTTCGCGGGAGACCCCCGATGGGTCCCTGCAACCATTGACGCACTAACCGGGTCGTGCTCTTATAGGGTTCGGAGACCCGACGGATCCGAGTGGCGGCGCCATGTGGACCAACTAAGGCGCCGCCACCCAGTGCCGGACGACCCGAACCCCCGGCCGACATCCGCGGACCAAGCGACCGACATTCCGCTCAACGATCTGAATCAGCCGGCCGAGCCCTGGCCCGCGATGGGCACCAACTCCAACGCAGGACCATCCCCGGGGCTGACGACGATGGAACAGCCCTGCCTGGGGGGGCCCTGGGACACCTCCTACCAACATCAGACAGCTCGGCCCCCTGCTCGCCCAAAATCACAAGGCCAACCAGGCCCGGCCTACTCCTCCCCACCGCGCCAGGGGCTTGACTGTGTCTTCAAACCGATCGCCACGCCCCCTCGCCCCGTCCTACCTATTTCGGAGGCTTCCGGCTATTCGCTAGGCCTCTCTGACGTAGTCCGGGACTACACCCCCGGCAGGGAGGAGCCCGAGCGGACACGTCCTCCTCCTCCGCATTCTGAAGTCGATCTGAGGCGCTCTGGGCGGAGTCGACGCAGCCCCGCCTACCTCAGCGAGTACGTATGCTAATGGGCCCGCATGCGTACTCGCTGGGGGGAAAGGAGTGTTATGTACTGACACCCGCTTGAATTCCCCAGCAACAGCCAGTCGCGTCTGATTGGCCAAGACGCGACTGGCTGCAGCCGAAGCGGGAGACGCGCGGATTGGCCGGCTCAATGACAGCTCCATATAAAAGGAGCTGTCAGAGAGAAGGCGCGCGCTTTTTGTTATTACAACTTACCGTTGTTGTTATAGTTGGTTCTTGACAATAAAAGCCGTTGGATCAACCGGGTCTGGACCCTCTCTCTCTCACTACACAACACGGATGCTTCTTCTAGCAGTCAACATCTCCACTCCTCTTCCTTCCTCGGCTGTTTCTTTCTTTTGCTGGTACAGGGGCATGGCCAGGCCACTACCAGTACGGTATGCCAGATTTTCACTACCTCTTCTGGTGTACCGGACTGTACCGGACTGATGGGGCTATAGATTAGAAAACAAGAAGGGAGACTTTATTAACATAACTAAGAGTAGTTATGTTGGAAGGTCTACAGCCTGAATTTCCAAGGCCATATGTGGCTACTGAAATTCTACTCTATGGTTTCTAGAAACCTTCAAAAGTAGTTGCTCAAAGTGTAAATGTACTAAGATACAAGGGAGAAAACTTAAAACTTGCATTACGAAATATTACTTTAAAAAAAACAATTTATTGTAACAAATAAGTGTATTAAAACAAATATGTTTTCCTACTAGTCCACCAATCATTTTCCATAACTGATGCTTATCTGAGATTGATTTTTTTTAAGAACAAAGCAAACCCTAACATCTAGCATCTTTTAATTGAGAGAAAAATTTAAAATGACTGCGTTGATTGATAGGTATTTCAGTATTTTAAATACAGTTATCTCTGTAAATTTTATAAAAGCATAGTTTAAAAAAAATCAAGCACTATTCCTTAATATTTGTAGGCATGGAGAGAATTGGGTTATAAGACCTACTGTTGAATAAATCTTCCATCATGTCTTAAGACTTTCTTCTGAATGATTTACAGCTTGAAAGGTTTGATTGTTTATGATGGGAGAAACTTTGTACATATTTGTGAAATATATTTGCAAATTATATTTGCAATTATCATATTAACTGAAAGAAAACATTTCCATTTGAGGTGGGAATTCACAGTAAGTAGTGACTGATACTTTCATAAAAATATGTTTGGCTACACTTGTAAAGAATTGTAGCATTTTGCCACACAAAAAGATTTGCTCTTGGATACCCTACTACTGTAGATAAAAGTAGGAAGTCAAATCCACTTAGGAATTTGTGACTGATTTTTTTTTCTCCTTGTACACTGTGTCATGACAGCTTTGAGGAGGAAAAGTAACAGATTAGTTTTCATATTACCATCCTCTTGTTAGTATCAGAAATTGCAAACATTCCATTTGGAACACTTCCTTTGGAATAGCTACAGCACGTTGTTGGGGGAAAAAATTAGTCATGTTACATTTTATTTCACAAAAAAATTTCATTATCTCAGGAAATGGAAGGAAAAACTACATGAGAATGGCAAATAATAGCTCTTACTATTTGTTTAAGCTAAAATGTGAATGGAGCACAATATGAAAGAATTTATTCTATGAAAAAACCCAAATGAATAAGGAAGTTTTGCAAGAAGTATGCAATTATGACTAACGTCCGTTAGTGGTTTGGCCTCCAGATTGAATTTAACAGTTTTATAAACAATTGTGGGTTTGTATTAAATTCTGATGTTTAAGGGGGGGGGGGGTTGGTAGAAGATGGGCAGAAGTAAATATATAGAGACGATGAGTCTGATCAACTTAATTTTTATATATGTTTCACTTTTGTCCAAGGTGAATATTCATTAATGTTCTTGTGATTGTCCAGAATCATGGTGAGACTGATACATTTATGATGAACTTCCTTTTTATTAGAATAAAATATAGAAACAAAACTATGTTGCAACAAAACAGAATAATTTCTTTCATCCTTACAAACACAAAACTGAAAGAAAAAAAGGAATCATATGCTGTTGGATTAAACTACACCAGCCACTATTAAGGGGAATTTAAGTCATTTGGCAGGAGCTATATCACAATAAGATCTAAACGTTAAGCTAGACCAGCTTGCTGGAAAAAATATGTCTTGAGTGAATGGCGAAAGAGGGGAAGGTCTGTGATAGTGCGAAGTTCGGGGGGTAGGTCATTCCAGAGGGCCAGCCCTGCCACAGAGAAGGCCCTACCCCTGGGCACCGCTAGCCGGCATTGACCGGCGGTTGGCACCCTTAGTAGGCCCACTCTGTGGGAGCGAACCGGACGAAGGGAGGTATGTGGCAGGAGATGGTCCCACAAGTAACTAGGCCCCGAGCCATGGAGCGATTTGAAGATGGTAACAAGCACCTTGAAGCGCACCTGGAAGGCTACGCCAGTGCAGCTCGTGCAGGAGAGGTATTACGTGGGAGCATCGGGAAGCTCCCAGGATCTCCCGCGTAGCCACATTCTGCACCAACTGGAGTCTCCGGATGTACCTCAAGGGGAGTCCCATGTAGAGAGCGTTACAATAGTCCAAGCGAGACGTCACAAGTGCTTGAGTGACAGTGCCGAAGGCATCCCGGTCAAGAAAGATGTACCTGGTAAAAAGCCTCCCTGGTCACGGCCGCCACATGGTCATCCAAGGACAGCCGTGAATCCAGGAGGACGCCTAAGTTGCGAGCCCTTTCCATGGGGTCCAGTGATTCGCCCCCGATAACCAGCGATGGAATGAGCTGGCTATGCCGGGATGCCGGAAACCACAGCCTTGGACGGGTTGAGCCGAAGTTTGTTACTTCCCATCCAGAGCCGCACGGCTTCCAAACACCGGGACATCACTTCAACGGCATCGTTGGGGTGGTTGGGGGTAGATATGTACAACTGAGTATCATCAGCGTACAGGTGGTACTCTACCCCGCAAGGTGGTACTCTACCCCGCAACCACGGATAATCTCACCCAGCGGCTTCATGTAGGTGTTGAATAGGAGGGGGGAGAGGACCGACCCTTGAGGCAACTCCAGAATCAACTCCAGAATCAACTCCAGAATCAGTGTGAAGTGCAGCTCATTTGAGTTTAGGAGAGGTTTTAAATATAATGCACATCTTCTAGATTGGTATGAGCAAGACACAAATGCGTTGTGCCTTTCCCCTTCAAAAATAATGCAGGGAAGTCAAAATGAAAGTGATTCTTTGACCAACCCAAGATGGAATTCCTGCAAATGCAAACTTTACAGCCAGTGAATTATTACAAAATTATCACTTGGAAAGCAACTCACAAGCACCAATGTTTAATGGCTCTTTTAGCTGCTTGTCTTTTCCATATGAAAAAGGTTGGAACAGTTGAAGTAGAGTTGACATTTGTGCACACTCCCAGCTGGAATCACCTACTAGTACTGAAACTGAAAGGGTCAGTGAGGTGGAGTTTGAAATGTTCTGTGTGCAAAAGTGAGAGGTCTTGAGGGCAGGAATATAATTCGAGCAATGATGTGAAACAGGCTCCATAGATATAATAGAAAGCAGGCTTATTTATTTGAAATACATTCTAGGAATAAGTAAAGCCTGCATCCCATAGCTTCAGAAAGCAGGACGTGAAATAATTCTTTATATCCTGTTTTGTTGATTTCACACTCCTTCCAAATCATGAATAAATATTTCATTCATTCTGTCTATACTTTCAAATGCACTTTCCAAAGCAATGAATGGGTATTGAGATAACACTAAGTCATTTTGCCTCCTGGTTTAGTGCACATGATGCAGGAATATCATAGCTTTTCTCCTGAAGTCTTTATGCACTATTCCTACATTACTGTGCAGGTATACAGTATAACTACTTTGAAGAAAGTGTTATAACAAAGCAGTTGTGGAAAGGTCCAATTTCTCATTGAAGACTTCCAGTGAATCCAGTCATATAGCTAAAGCCGATGTATTTAAGCATATGACTTTTGACATTAGAATATACTGTAGATAGTAGATCTTAGTGGAATCAGTAGATCAACAATATGTTCTGGCATAGTGTTTGTACACTATATTTTATTTCAGGTTAGCTATTATGATAATATGCAAATATCAACATATTATATCACCTTGAAATCAATTACAAATCAGAGTTTTATATCACTTCTGAAGTGATATAAAATATGCATTATATTGCAAAATTGGGATGAGGAAATATATTATCAATTTTTTCAATGTTTTCAATCTTAAATTTACTTTGTGTCATTCCTTATCAAATTTCACTTTTTAAAAGTAAGCACAAGTTTTTAATTCAAGTTTATGTACTTTCACTTTATAACATTTTACACAGATGTTTTACACACACCCACACTAAATATGTATACATATTTTTATGATGTGTAATTTTTGAGTGTGCTTTAGTGTGTGTGTGTGTGTTCAGCACCCACACACAGAGAGTCCTAAATGCAAATGAATTTCTACTTTGCATATTGATTTGGAATAGAGACATTTTGCCTATTCCTAAGAACAACAGTCATTTTAAGGGGACATACTGTAGTTAAGGCATGGATGACATTATGGTATCTCATATAATATTTATGGTTTTCTTTAGGGTATGTACACTAAAATACATATGCATTTTTTATTTTGGTACTAAGTAGTATCTAAATATTTAATCCAATATATTTTTATTATAAGCCACAGAAACTCTGAATTGTTTGGAGCAAAGTGAGGTAGTGTGAGAAAACCTTGCAGTTATGTTTTCTGTCTCATTGACAGCATGAGAAAAAGTCTAGTTGGCAATTGTGGTAGGAAAACATTTCTGGAGGTGGCTGACATGAAAGATTTCATGCTTCTGGTGCATTTTTTTATTCTTCATAGTTGAGTTAGAAGGAAACCCTCTCTTGATTTGTATAGTAGACTTAAAGTCTGCAGAAAATACCACAGTTATTTAAGGCAGAATCAAAATGTGTGCATTTGCCAAAACATGGGTCAAATGAGGTTGCTAATAGCCATTCAAAGGTGACTGTTATACACTTCCACTGCTTTTCACACTGACTTCTAAATTGTAGAATTACACAGGTACAAGGAATATGTATCTATCTCTAACTCTCGGTCTGAATCTAATCTAATCTAATTTTGAGAAATAAGAACATTCATATTATGAAAACAAATACAAATATCATAATATGGCACTAAAGTACAGATTAGAACCGTGACGGCAAACCTATGGCACAGGTGCCACAAGTGGCACACAGAATCATTTCTTAGGGCACGCAAGGCGTTGCCCAGTCAGCTCCAGTGCGCATGTGTGCGCTGGCCAGTTGATTTAGGCCTTCTTTTGAGGCCATTTTTCGCCCTCTGGAGGCTTCAGGGAAGTTGTTTTCACCCTCCCCAGGCTCCTAGAAAGCCTCTGGAGCCTGGGGAGGGGAAAAAAAGTGCGCCAAAAGCAGGGGGTCGCACACATAGCATTATGGGTGTGGCACGCCCAAGCACAACCCCCCTGCGCTCCCCCCGCTTTTGGCATGCGAGCCAAAAAAGGTTAGCCATCACTGGATTAGAATATTTAGCAATATAGAAGACACTTGCATCTTCATGTTCCTATGTTGCATGTGTGTAGTCGTAGCGGTTCAAGAATGAAAAATCAGGAATATCAAGAACTTTGGGCAGGAACTTTTATTTGCATCTCTCCCCTTTTCTTTTTGTTGAGTTTTATCTTAATATAATTGTTTTCCTTATTATTTTATCTACATCTGTTCCTGTCTGGATTCAGGGCTATATACCAGATGAAAATTATCTTGGTTGCCCTGGTTAATGACTTTGTTGGCATTTGGATGGAGAGTATGAACACCAGGGGTGAAATCCTCCTAGTTTGGCCCAGCTTGGCTGAACCGGTAGGGATGATTATTGTTGGCTCTGCGAACCAGTAGTAAAAAACCCTGCTCCCTAGGATCGCGTGGCCCAGCTATCATCAGAAGCTTTAAAAAACAAACAAAAAAGAGCTTGCAACAATCGCGCAGCTCAAAGCTGATTCCCACAGTCATTGGAAGCTTTCCCCCCAATTTTTTAAAACATTTTTCCCCTGCTTATTCACCTGAACAGGCAGGAATAAAATAATTTAAAAAGTGAAAAAAGTTGGCTACGCCCACCCAATCATATGACCCACCATCACCAAGCCACGCCTACAGAACCGGTGGCAAAAATTTAGATTTCACCACTGGTGCACACCTATTGGTTCTTAAGGAGTTCTTGTGAAAGTTGAGAGTTGGGAGCACTGTGTTAGAATAGCATTCTGAAGTTGGGAGCACTTCCAATTGGTCTCAGTCATGGAGGAAAGGCCATATCTTTGATTGCTCTAATATGGTCTGCCATGAGATTTGGTACTCTTTCCATTCTATTCAATATTTACACAAAACATTGCACTGGATTGGAATGATGTTTAATCAGCATGCTGAAGATAATCAATTATGTTCTGACCTGGTGTCTGAAGGCTATAAAGGCCTAGAGATGGAACAAGATAAATGTAAATATCTGCAAGATAGAATTCTTGGATTTGGGATCTGGCTTGAGTATGGTTCTGATGATGTCTTTTGATAAACTAAAGCCTCTGAAGGAGAAGATTGGTACTTATGGAGTTCTTTTGGACTTGCCACTTATCAGATGAAGGCTGATCATGAGTGTCTTTGTCCATCTTAGTTGGTATGTCAACTGCAGCTTTCCTTGGCTGGGAAGCCTTGACAATAATGACTCATGGACTCATTAACCCTGTGGTTAAATTACTGTAATAGACTGTATTGGACTGCCTTGAAGATGACTCAGAAGCTACCACTGATGTAAAATGTGGTCAGTATGCTAATTGGGAATAGCAGATTTAACAGTGTTTAACAACCACAATTAAATTCAGCCTTACCCTAAACAAATGCTTGTGAGAAATGTCAGCTTTTCAAAGATTTAGAAGGATTGTGGCCAGGCATATCTCAGAATAACAGAGTTGGAAGGACCTTGGAGGTCTTCTAGCCCAACTCCCTGTTCAAGCAGGACACCTTATACTATTTCAACCAAATGGTTGTTAAATATCTTCTTAAAAACTTTCAGTGCTGGAGCACCCATACCTTCTGGAAGCAAGTTGTTCCATTGACTGTTTTTACTGTCAGGAATTTTATCCTTATTTCTAGGTTGCTTTTTAAATTAGTTTCCATCCATTGCTTCTTATCCTACCTTCAAGTGTTTTGGAGGTTAGGTTGATGCCCTCTTCTTTGCAGCAGCCCTTTACATATTGGACCTAGTTAAACCAGCAAATATGATGACAGAGGTCATCCTGGCCTCATGTCATTCAGAAATATAAAAGTAATATCAGCACCTTGAACTACATTTGGGGAAAAAATAATCTGGAAGCCAGTGCAGCTTGAACAGCAATTATTTAATACAAGCAAATCATAATTACCTAATTTCTTTTAGAACAGCAATCTGATAAAGGAGAATATTTATAGCTCAAGGGTAGCACCAGCAACCAATACCCAGATGAGCATAGCTGAACATCAAGATTAATATCAGACCAGCAATCAAGAAGTAAACAATACCCCAATCAACTAAATGTAAAAAAGATAATAATAAACAGTCCTCCAAGACCACTCCTACAAATACTGACAGGGCAAACCATTAGAATAAAAATTGAGAGCAAACCCCACTCCCTATCAGTACTGGTGGTGGTAACCTAGTTTGGGTAATGAAGGTTAGAAAAGGTAATGAAAGTTTGGAAAAGAAGGTTAGACATCATTTTTTAACCCTTTCTTTTCTTCATTAGTCATCATGTATATGTATGAGTAATGTCAGACTTTTCTAAGTGACAAAAAGGATATTATTGTAAAGTTGATTTAATCCTGTTTTATGTTACAAAATACAGATGTGGAAAATAGGGACATTTGACAGAATAAAGAGGTATAAACCAGGGCTGGGCCTCAAAATTTTACCAAGGGGTTCTTTGCCTGGTTGCTGGGTGGGGGTGCCCATGGTGGGTGTAGCATAGTTGGCCTCCTGAACCATGGTAGGAGGCTGTCCTCCCTGAGCTCTGGAGGTTTTCCTCAAGCCTCCATGAAGGCGAAAATGGTCTCCTCAGGCTCCAGAGACCCTCTGGAGGCCAGAAATGGGCCTGTTTCTGGCCTTCCTGAACTTCCAGTTAGGGCCATTTTTCACCTTCCCTGAGCCTCCATGCGCACCCTGTACTTACCTGGATCCAAAATGCGCCGTGTGGGGACTCCTGGGAGGACTGGGGCAGGGTGGGTGGGGCCAGCCAGGAGTGGGATTTGGGGGTTCTCTGAACTGCACAGAATCTTAGAAGTTGTCCTGAACCCCTGCGAACCCCCAGCAGCCCACCCCGGGTATAAATCAAATGAGATTCTGTTACATATTCATGCTTACTGTTGTGGATAAAAAAAATAGAATAAAGTTGGTGGTGTGGTAGCAAGACTGATTAAGTATGAATGTGAACATGAGGAAAACAAGAGTTCCTTCACTTGTTTGAAAATGCATTCCTCCCTGAGACATGGATATCCATGTCTCAGCCAACATTGATGAAAACATGACACCCTCCCAAAAACCTGGTTATATAAAACATTTGCCATCAGCTGAACACATTTCAAAATTGTTTGAAATGTGCTTGGCTAAGGTTTTTCATGTTGCTGCTGAAATCTAATTTGTTTCAGTTTAGTGTTTAAATATTGATCTAATTCTAACTCATTCTTTTTTTTTTTAACTTTTATTTCATGCCACTCTGACCAGCCTGTGAAAGTTTTGGCTTGAGCGTTTTGAAGAAACAGACTGAAGGCCTAGGTAGCCTTTTGGTGGAGACTTAGCCTTTTGTTCCTTCCAAAGGAAATGATGGCATACGGGCCTTTAACATGCTTCCACTATCACAGAGTTCATCTCCCTGTTTTTCATACAATTTTACAAAAACACAATTGTTCTCAATTTATTAACATTTCACCTAATTTTTTAAAGCCAAAAACATAGCTTGCTGTAATTAAAATGTCAGACTAATGTGACTGAAGTGATGGCAAAGATTATCAACTTACAATTATTCTCCCTTGTCTCCTTGAATGGCCTTGACAATGGCATTTGTTGAAAAGGATTAGGAAGTAACAGGCAAAATGGAATCAGTGTTCACTTCCTGTATTAATTGTTCACAGAAATTTCAACTCCTAATAGCAGGTCAGGTTTTCAATGCTGATGAGAGACCATCAATTCTTGAACATGCAAGAAGTTTATATCACATGACCCAGAGTGAATACATATCAGTTGAAGGGACAATGCTTGATCTTCAAAATATGGCATTGAAGATTTAACAGCTTATGTTGACAAGAATAGCAGAAAATCGATGGTAGCAAAAAAGACATGACCAACAATCTCTGGTGAAGCAAATAGTAAAGTAACATAGAAGATCTGGCTCGACATGAAAGAGTGTGTCTACTAGTAGGCTGTACTGTACATTCCAGAAACTCTTTATCAATTAAATGGGTAGAATACCTTATGCTTGTTTGACAGATAGTGTAAATTGTGATTGGTTGTTTGGATCTCTTTGTCCCTGTTTTAGCTGCCTTTTATCCTATTTTGCTAATTAACAATAGCAATAGCACTTAGACTTATACACAGTTCCACAGTGCTTTAAAGCCATCTCTAAGTGGTTTATAGAGACAGAATATTGCCCCCAACAATCTGGGTCCTCATTTTACCCTCCTCAGAAGGATGGAAGGCTGAGTCAACCTTGAGCCTGAAGAGATTCCATCTGCCAAACTGCAGGCAGCCAATGATAGTAGAAGTAGCCTGCAGTACTGCATTCTATCTACTGTGCCACTCTGGCTCTAAAAAGCTAATTAATTGCTTTTGATTTAAAAAAAAAATCTTGGTGTTTCATAAATAAATAAATATAAGGTTTTATTTTTACTAGCTACACTGACCCTTTTGCTAGCTACATTGAGGCATGTAGGCTTACTCTGATCTGGATAAAGAGATTGACCCATTAACTCTCTGTTTACTCCTTCTATCCAGCAAAAATACCTCTTTCATTTTCTTTGCTGATGCTGAAAAAGAGCAGGTGGCATTGCATGGCTTCACATTGGATTATTTAAGAAAACTACATCTAATTAGCAATGATTTCCCAGTTTTACTGTGCTAGCATTTTTTAGAAATAAATTACATGATTAATGTTATGCATTGATTCCCCATATCTATGCAGTTATAATATATACAGTTTATATTAGCAACCAAGCTGTACCAGAGAATCACTTGGTTTTTATGTGGCCCAGGCGTGCACTTCTTACAATTTAATCAACATTCAATGTGAGCCTTTCACAAGAGGACAGTAATCCGTGCTTTAAACTACGCACGCAGGCTATATTCTTGCCCTCCCTTCTAGCCATCAATAAAATATGACTAATTGAATACAAATGAATTCACCTGCATTTAATTGAAGGACTCTTCATTTAAAAAACTGGGACATTATAAATTCTCAATTTCAAATCAACAATACGTGAAGGCAGAACTACTTTCTTTAGAGAACAATACACCGAAAGATTTAGTTTCCAATGAATCTTAGTTGGGCTCAGGAAATGTGTGTGTTTTAAAATAATTATATAGCTATTAAGAAATTGTATACTTTTAGTTCAGAATATGAAAATTATCAAGAAGAGAAAGAAAGGGGAGGGGGAATCCCTACCAACTTTTAGGCTTTTTGCTTCTTTACATCTTCTCTCCTCTTAAGTCTTTCTCTTCTGTCACAGGCCAGTGGTCAGGTTAATAGCCTGAAGTAAAGCTAACTTTCACAATGACTCGATCTCACTAGCAATAAGATGTCAGAAACGGAAATAGAGAGGGGGAAAAAATATCTTTAATGATCTGTTCAATTTATCCTGTGGAGCAGCTGCTGCCAAAACTATGTTGCCAAGCTGAATGACAGCAGGTACTTTATAATGGAGGAAAGAAACAGCTCCTGTTTTCTTCACATATTTCTGTCTTTTTGTTCTGGGCTTCCGGTAGGAATTGTAGATAAGAAATTTGCATGGCCTTTTAAAATTTGGAGCTTGCTTTATGTCAGTGAGTATTAGAAAGAAATATGAAGGTTGGAGGAACCTGGGAGAGAGAGTGGGGGACAAATGTACTATCGGTGGTAAAAATGACTGAATTACAGGTGCTTGCACATATTCAGTGTATGACTGCCTAAGGCCGTGATGGCGAACCTATGGCATGAGTGCCACAGGTGGCACGTGGAACCATTTCTTAGGGCACGTGAGGCGTTGCCCTGTCAACTCCAGCGTGCATGCATGCACTGAAATTTAGGCCTTCTTTTGAGGCCGTTTTTCACCCTCCTGAGGCTTCAGGGAAGCTCCTGAAGCCTCTGGAGGTGGGGAGGAGGCTGTTTTTACACTCCCCAGGCTCCTAGAAAGCCTCTGGAGCCTGGGGAGGGAAAAAAAAGCACCCCAAAAGAAGGGGGGCGCACACATAGCATTATGGATGTGGCACGCCCGCGCACGTCTCCCCTGCATTCCCCACGCTTTTGGCACGTGAGCCGAAAAAGGTTAGCCATCACTGGTCTAGGGTAAATAACATTTAGAGTTGGAAAAGATGCATAAATGCAAACCCTTCTATTTTCTGTAAGAGTTTGTAATTGCTGAGGAAGTGGGTAAATTCCTAAGTATATTACACTTAATTTTCTAGAGATAATTTCTGTTTTGGATAAGAAAGAATGCTTTCTACAAATGCTGCCCTTGAAAAACAAGAAAGTCCAGTTGCCTCTTAAAAAAATACATTTGGGATATGTAACCTAAAGTCATCTAGTGAAATCCTTGTAACACTTGAATCTGGTTCTCCTCAATCTTAGTCTAATATATAGTTGGAACGTCAAATCCCTTTGTGATTTAGTCCAAGGATGCTTGTATAAGAACTTACTTTCATATGTAAATATATTTAAAAGAAGACTCTTGGTACTTACGCAGTATTAGATGAAAGGCAATCAGAGAGATTTCCTTTTCAGTATAGAACATTTTCTTTAAAATGTTCATCCTTGATCTCCTTGGCCTATTGGCTGTTTAGTTATTTCTGATTGATCCTGTATGTCTCTGTCTGGAGTTTATCTTAATCATCTTTTCGAAAGAATAAAAAATGAATATGTGACCTGCTTAACCTTCACTTACTGGCTGCTGCACAACGATGACAATATTAATGCAAACAAACTCCTATCTGTTCAACTGTACACAGGTTACATGTCTGCAAAGAGCTTGAGAACAGTAGGAAAAAAATAGCAAGTCTGAGAAATAGCAAAATATAAATATTTAGAACAGGGCCAGTGTTAGAGGTTGCTGTGAAATATAGGCAAAATACAGAGATGGTTTGGCAATAAAGATATTTGTGGGAATGTATGTTTAAATGGCAGAGCATAGAAGGAAGATTGGAGGAGGCAGCATATATGCCTGTGATCGTAAGATAAATGGATCTTCTAAGATTTTCGTCTCTCATTTTACCAAGATATTACAAAGTGCAGTGCAGGGACAAAAAAATGATCTTTTTAGGAGGAAATCAATAAACATGGAAATGATTAATATAAAAACCATAAAGCAAGGAAAAAGTAGATTTGATTTACTATGGAAAGATCATCCATTCTGGTAAAAGAATTGTTTGAATTAAAGCATTGAATTAAAAGAAAATAATTAAGACAATGTGACACGATGTGCAGCTGCACTGTATAAGGCACGCCAAGATACACTTTTCCAAATACTGTTACTACTGAAAAAAACCCATTGAATTTGATTTTAATTATGAATGTACTGCATTATTGCTGTAATTAGTAAAATGGGGAAAAAAGACTGGAGATAAAAATACTCTTATTTTTTTCTTTCCATTCTTTCAGTAGATTTTTGACAAGTACTTTTGTTAATTCAACACCTGGATTTTACAATGCTTTTTCTTTCCTAAATATATTTGTTTGTTTTGCACTGCCTGCATAACCCGTCTTTTTACAAAGTCATGAATGTGTACCAAAATGTTATAATTTTTTAAAAATGAATGCTCTGTAAAATTATCTCTTGAATAAATATCAGTGTATCTCCTTATAAGTGAAAGAAGTCGCATGCTTAGGTTTATTTGTTAAAATACTGAATATTTAAGCTATATTTTCAACAATGTATAGGCTGTGATAAAGTTGAAATTAATTTGGAATGATCTAACAAAATGCTGTTCAATGGTGAGAAATTGGGACTTAGCGGTTAGGTAGAAAAAACAACACAAAACACAAAAGTGCAAATAGGAGCTAGGCTTGACAATAGTATTTGTGAAAAGGTTCTGGATGCCCTGATGGGTCCAACCATGTTCAGCAGATGCCATAATAGCCAAAGCATTATTAGGCTGCATTAACAGAAGCATTGTGTCATGACATGGGAAACGATACTTCCGTTTTATGCTGATCTGATTCTGGAATAATGAATATTTAAGCCATGATTTTCAGTAATGTATAAGCTATAGTGAACCTGAAACTAATTTTAAATTTCCTGTGTTCATGGGAAAAGATAAGGGACAACAGAAAGAAATTCAAAATATGTGAAGATGTGACTATTTCAGTTTTGAAACAACTGTTCTTTCTCAGCCTTTTTCAATGGAAATTATCTGCTGCTGAAATTTGTTCAGATAGAGATACTGATACACACATTAAAAGATCCATGAATTTCAGTTGTAAGTTACTAACTGTGCTTACTGTTAAATTTAGTACTAATGAAAGACCCTTTAGTAAAATACCAATACAGAATTTTCTTAACTTGGAAAAAAGATATCAAATAATAGCATATTTAATTTTTATTTTTGCTACCAACAGTTTTGGAAAACAGATCTTCCTGGAATCTAATCTCCCAGGCTATTAATTTCTTGTCTTTTCTAGATATTGGCGCAACAAATCGGTTTGTGAGAATATTTAGTTAAGCTATTAACATCATTTATGAATATAGCATGCTGGCAGTTGTGTTTTAACATTTTTCTAATGTGTGCTTATAGATAAGGGTAGTCCATGACATCCTAGATCAGTGATGGCTAACCCTTTTATCGGCATGTGCTGAAAGCGCCCATGCTGCAACAGCACATGAATGTGCCCGCACCTATAATGCAATACACTCGCCCCACATGTCCTGCCCCTGCACATGTGCCCCCCTCCATGCATGCGTGACAGAGACCCAAAGATCAGCTGGCTGGCAGGAGGCGTGCACGCATGCGTGACGCTATGGTGAACCTGAAACTAAATTTAAATTTCCTGTGTTCATGGGAAAAGATAAGGGCTGGGGCAATGGCTGGTGTGCTTGCAGAGAGGGCTCTGCATACCACCTGTGGCACACATGCCATAGGTCAGTGATGGCTAACCTTTTTTGGCTCACGTGCCAAAAGCGGGAGGAGCACAGGGGGGGGTCGTGCATGGATGTGCCACACCCATAATGCTATGTGTGTGACCCCCTGCTTTTGGCACACTTTTTTCGCCCTCCCCAGGCTCCAGAGGCTATCTAGGAGCCTGGGGAGGTTGAAAACAGCCTCCCCTCCCCACCTCCAGAAGCTTCAGGAGCTTCCCTGAAGCCTCCAGAGGGCGAAAAACGGCCTCAAAAGAAGGCCTAAATCAGCTGGCCAGAGCACACATGCACGCTAGTGCTGACAGGGCAATGCCTCGCGAGCCCTAAGAAATGATTCCATGTGCCACTTGTGGCACCCGTGCCATAGGTTTGCCATCACTGCCATAGGTTCACTATCATGGTCCTAGATGGAGAAATCAGATAGTATGTCAAAATGTTCTGTGTATATGTAAAAAAATGTTCTGTGTGCAGCGAAATAGTTTTACTGTGTTATATTCAAAAATATCAAAAATATTTTATTTGTTTCTTTTAGCTGAGAAAAATAGCTTAAATCTGATTTATGCTGGTCCCACAAATCTTTCAAATATTATAGTAGAAAACCTTTATGTCAGATTAAATGAGATTACTCATTATAAATCAAAAGAAAATAACATAATTCCCATGTCTTAGAATGGAACAATGTAATTTTGGGTTTCAGTATATTGAACAATTTTTACCTTTGCTTTGGACAACAAATTAATGATCATGGCAAATCCAGTAATTAATTAATTAATGTCAGCTATGTTGCTAATGTGCATGCAGTCTGCTTAAAATGCCTGATGAGGAATACAATTTTAGCTGAAATGTAAAATGCCATATTAAGTCTGTGCTAACCCTTTTGAGAGTAGTTTCTCTGTTTGGATTCTTGTGCTAAGGAAAGAGCTAAAACAGAAGAATTACACATTTTTCACCAAGGGGGCACATACACATTTTATGACTTTTGCTTTAGTCGGTAATTATTCTGATTGGAAAACTTTGTATAATAATTAAGTAGATAGGTAGAAGAAGGGGTGTGTTAAAATGAGATAACACAATGGAATGAGGAGAAATGTGCTTCCAATCACTTGGGAAGATATATTATCTTATATATCTGTGTAAGTCTAATAAAGACACAACAAATTAAATACAACTCAGTCTAGATTATCAAACACATGCTTTAAAAAAAGTTAATGCTTTATATTAGAATATATATATATATAGGTCCAAAATACTATGGTAACAATTTGAAACAAAAAAAATATATTAAGGTATCCTCAATTTTTCAGAATTTCTATGCCTTTCTATTCACAAAGATATAGATCAAATTGCACTTGATTCCATCAACATCAGCACAATTATGCTGCAAATATCTTTTTTCCATTTTAAAAACAATAATAGGCTAACCAGTATAGCAGATGAAGCCTAACAACATTCATGCCAAAAATAGATTTTTAAAAACGATTAACCACATATCTATCTAGAAAGAGGATACAGCATCAATAGTGTAACTGAATTTTAAATTCTCTTTTATCTTGATAATTAACATATTTGTCATAGTTCAATGACGTTTTATTAGGCCAGCAAATACAAGCTTTTACAAGTTTACAATAAAGTGTACAACATAAATGTTATCTAAAACAGTTTAGCAATTGAGAAACAACCATACAAATTAACTATACAATGCTTACTATTTTGAAGCTGGAGTTTACACAGACTTTAAAAAAATCAAAACTACACAGTTTGTTTTAATATATCTTACTGTGTCCATCTATCTACACATCTCTTTCTGGGTGCTTTAGTGCATCATGTTTTCAGAAGAGAAAGAACCAAATTTTACAGTTTATTTTTAACCTCTTTTGGCAGCCCAGGGGTGCCAACTATTCTGTTTTCTTTCTGCTGGTCAGGTTACGTTTTGTAGTTCATCCCCCATTAAGCAGCTCAGCACTTTACCCAGAAAGAAGCACCATCAAGAAGAGACCTTTGTTAAGTTGCTCTTTCTCACAGCTAGCAGCACATAAAGGGGAAACATCAGACGGCAAAAGTACATCTACCTTTAATCTCACCAACTTGTGGAAATCAAAGGAAATGGATTAAAACAAGAGTAGGATCTGATTCCCCAGGAGAGAACTTTTTTCTTCCATTTGATATAACAAACAAGATAATCAAAGCAAGGCAAAGCAGAAGTTCAGCCTGCGCAGCACTCCTTCTCCTCCTTCTTCTTCCAAAAATACTTTTGTGATGTTGGTTCAGAGACTATTATAGTAATAATAAAATAAGACTTTAGCTTTCACAGAAACATCACGACTGGGAGGAGAAATGAACATTCTGGTTTTTAGCCCAAAATATTATTGGGTAGGCCTGTAGATTTATGTTTCCTATTGACTGTACAATTGGCAAAAGATAAATTTAATGGAAATTAGCCAAGCTGCATATATCAGTAGACACAGACGTTTCAGGATTTCTTTTTCTTTTTAAACATTGTTTAGCCTGTGCAAGACTTACCAAGAAAGGGGAGAAATTCAGTTTTAGACGGTAAGGTAGGTAAAGGTTCCTCTTGCACATATGTGTCAGTCATTCCTGACTCTAAAGGGTGGTGCTCATCTCCATTTCAAAGCCGAAGAGACAGCGCTGTCTGAAGACGTACTCTGTGGTCATGTGATAAATTTATGCAAACACTGAGTACTCTGGGGAAGACCCTAATCCTGGGAAAGTCCACAAATTTGTGTATTCCACAAATTTACATGATACAGTGCTATCTATTTTGTGTCATAACCCTCCACCAAAAACTTGCCATTTCTGCAGGATCTAATCAGAGTTGAATCTAATCGGAGTTGAATCAGAGAAAGAGAGAGAATAAACTTAGCTACAATACAAGTCAGAAAACCTGGAAGACCAAATCTTTGGTCCCAGTGACCAACTCAGATTGAATTCTGCAACATTATTGCGGGACATGTATATTTGCCTTTATTTGCCCACTTCTGATATCAGAGTTGTAATTCACTATTACAACTATCCAGTAGAAGAAACAAAACTTGTAGACATTACTGCCCACTCTGCATACTGTTGTAAATAAATAATCATTATTTGAGATCAAAATCTGTGGAGGATAATTAATCAGGAAACCATAGCAGCAAGAAGATAGGGTAATGAAAACATATTTACCTTCAATACAAAGGTAACATTCTTATTTGATACTGTATTTTATACAGAACCCAAATTTAAGACATGGAATGCTGCTGTGCATGTTTGTGCATGTTTTCCAGGCCAAAATGCACATACATAGTTAAAAAGTAAAGGAGATAGACAGAATCTATGAAATATATATCTTTCTCAGTCACTTACCCTTTTATTATTTTCTGGCTAGTTTGAGATGCTTCTACTTCAGTGGCGCTTATGGATAAATGAGTGAAAATGCTGATTTGTCTATCCCAAATATGCCTCTGAGTCTTCCAATAGGGTCTACTGTCAATCCTATGAGTATCACAGTGATAAGCATTGGATTTTCAGTGTGAAGAATCAAATAAAAGTATTTTTCTGACCTGATTATCTATTGCTTTACAACTAGTGTGATGCCAAAGAAATATTATTTTTCTTAACTCTTCTTTTCTTTTAGACATTTTCAGCTTACACTTTCAGCTTCTCAGTGTTCATCCAATATAGAGCTGACAATTGTTTCTAGTCAAGTGATATAATTTCACAATATAGTATTTGTGAGAAAATGCTAGTATCTCTCTCTCTCCTCCTTCTTTCTTCATACAGAACATAAATGGTTTTTTCTCTTCTCTTCTCTTCTCTTCTCTTCTCTTCTCTTCTCTTCTCTTCTCTTCTCTCCTCTCCTCTCCTCTCCTCTCCTCTCCTCTCCTCTCCTTTGAAATGAACATCACTGGTTTATTCACCTTATCTGTAATTCCTTGCCATGAGCTTTAATAAGTCTTATCACCACCAGGGACATGGAGGTTGGCGTAGAGGCTTTCTCCATATCCTTCTATCACTTCCCATTACTATCAACTAATGACAATTCAGCACCATGAAAGGTTAAGAATGGCACCGTTTCTTGGGAAAAAATAAATAAAAATATTAAAATTAAAAATACAAATACCATAATTATATAATTGCTTCACATTTTCAAAACAGTTTTTATAACTCTACATTTATAAATACACAGTTTATAGTTTCTGTTCCCAGTGGCAAATGTAGCTATTGTAATCGACAAAAACAAATGTATCTGCAATTCCCAGACATTCATGAGTTTTGCTGGATTTTCAGTAACAGTAGGGCATAAAATAGCAGAAGAATTTAGTCTGAAGGAACAAATAGCTAAATTTTCAAAACTTAAAGCAAGACTGATCATGATTTAAAAGCATTGATTTTGTGATTAATAAAATTGTGCAATTATATCTTAAATTTATTGAAGAGTTTACTTAGTAGGGTACTGGGTGAGTCGGTTTAAAAAGAATAGCATAATTTTTAAATTATTTTAATAATTAAAAACCAGAGCTAACATTTTACTTAAAATAAAGACAATAATTATTGTGTGCCAGTTTTTTTTCTTAATAATTATGTCTTTATTCAATTCTTAAATTGTGCAGATGGCAAAACCAAATATTTATGCTTGGTTTTAAAAAAAAATACTTTAAAACATCAGAACCAAAAATAGAGTAAAAAAAATCTTGCTTTCTCAAAAAACTTGGCAAAGATGTATGTTTGGGGTTTGGTGCCCAATTGTACAGCACACTACTAGTTGCTACTACTGATACTACTGATTGCTTGTATCAGACCTCAGCAGTTTCACCACATAAAATAGTTATAAGCAAAATCTTAAACCTGTTAAAAAGATAATCTATATTTCTATACTAGTTACTAGTCAATTTATAAAATGATATACTGTAACATGATTAGATTGAATTTACTGGCATTAAGACATGGAATACATAATGTGATCGTTCTTAAATCTGGAAAACTCCAGTGTATTGCCATGTTTATTGCATTGCAGAAAAGATGGCATACAAACCAATAAGTCTTTATAGTTTGAATTTTTTTTTTATAAACAGAAGGTAACTTTGAACGTTTTAATCAACAGAATCTATTTTTTATAATATAATAATAAAGAATTGTGTCACAATATTCATCTCTAATTAGAAAGTTTAATTGTTGAATGGACTAACCTTTCACAAGGAAATTATTAATGTTCAACAGACTTAAATTTTACAGTTAAAAATAAGTACTTGGAATTGATAAACCAATAACATACTGTATCTATGTTTCATCCATCCATCCATCCTTCCATCCAAATGCACACATATCAATATACTTAGAAATATGGTATATTGGTATACTTAGAAATATTGCTGAATATTTATAAGAAAAGCCACCTGAAAAATGTCATGGGGTTATGAAATAATATAGGCAAATCATTATTTATTTCAGTTCATTTTTCTAGCTATTGTATGCATTAAGAAAAGTGACATTCATCCTATTCTTGATCTGAGAGAGAAACTAGTATTTTTCTTCTGAATCTGGAGATATTTAAACACTAACTGCACTGAGTTTTGACATAAGTAGGATTACCGTATTTTTCAGAGTATAAGATGCAGCAAGGTTTTGAAGAGGAAAATTTTGAAAAAAAGGTTTTGCACTCTGCAAACCTCCCCAAAGTGGCCCGTTTTTCACAAAAATGCCCCTCTCTTTTGTTAAAAAGGACATGAATAGCCCTTAGGAAGCTTGTAGTGTGGTCCTGGGGGGTGCCGCCCCCCAAATGAGCAAAAAATGACCAGTTTGTTTGCAAAAATGAGCCCCTTTTTTATCAAAAAAAGGGCATGATACCATTTAAGAAGCTTATAGAATGCTGCTCAGGGCTGGGGAGGGGGCAAAAAGGAGCCATTTTTTGGTCATTTCTGCCATCTCCAGCCCCAAGGAGCTCTCTGAAAGCCGTCTAAAAGCTATGCACGGCCATTTTGGTAAAGGGGGCAGAGTTTCGGGAGGCAAAAATGCTGTATTCAATGCACCCAGATTTTCAGTCTCTTTTTTGAGGGGAAAAAGGTGCGTCTTATACTTCAAGATGTATGGTCATTAATTTGGGATTGAAAAAAAATCCATCAGAGCCATTTTATCTCTAATGAGAATGGAGTGATTGCATATACATAGTATATTTTTGGGTGTTGTGTTCTTACATTTCATATTCATTTCATAGATATTATTAATTTCACAGATATTAATCATTTTACAGTTTGTAGGTGGACTGATTCTATTTGCCCATCCTTCAGCTAACTAACAGAATGTCACATAAATTGTACTGGAGTGAAAAACTGCAAATTACATGCTTAATTTGTGGTAGGTTGTGAGACACTCTACTTTTCCTGTAAGCCAGGATACTAGGCAAGGTATTGGTAGCTGGGACACTTTCCCTCTTCACTGCTTCTCCTACGTCTCTTCATTTCTAATGGATGGGATACAACACCAACTTTCAAAGATAGGCTAAAATGCTTGAGGTAAGGGAATGCTAGTCAGGTTCAAACCCTATACAAAATAAAGATAGGACGTAGAGAGAACAATCTGACTTGATGTTTGTGATGTCAATCATTCCCAATTTACCACAGATGAATGGCTGAACAAAGAGTGGCTGATCAGAATCATCATCATCTTGTGAGATGGCAAACTAGTGTGATACTGATTTATTCCTAGCCTTTTCTTTTTAAAAAGTATTTGTACAACTGAAATTGTACTCTAAATGCAAATGATGGGAATTTTAAAATTTATCATTTTCCCCCTTTTCTCTCTGTGTTTTTAAAGGTGGACATTAACAGCCATTTTCCTAGGAGCACTGCATAATCTTTAAATACTCTAAATAAACAGAACGATATAGAGATATTGCCTTGACCCTTAGTCCTGGAAGTTTATTAAGTGGTTCTGAACCATTCATTACTCTTCAGTCTTTCTTCTAGGGGTTAATTGTGGGGGGAAATGCAATCTCTATTCCCTTGAACACAGTAGAAAAGGTACAATGTAAATCTAAGGAACAAAATATAAATACAGCAAATAAAGATCTATAAATAAAAATGAATAACATGGCTTTAAGGTGAAAAAGTTCTTTCTCCTTTTAACCTAAGGCTAAGGCTTGGTTTGACAGAATGATGATTAATTCATGTCATCAATAATACTTTTGCTATTGCTTTTTAAAAATAATTCATTGTAAGAAACAGAGTATATCTATCTATCTATCTATCTATCTATCTATCTATCTATCTATCTATCTATCTATCTATCTATCTATCTATCTATCTATCTATCTATCTATCTATCTATCTATCTATCTATCTATCTATCTACCTACCTGTCTATCTATCTATCTATCTATCTATCTATCTATCTATCTATCTATCTATCTATCTATCTATCTATCTATCATCTATCCATCCATCCATCCATCCATCCATCTATCCATCCATCTATCCATCTACCTAACCAATAACAGGTATCTATTCTTCTAAGAAAATTGATATTATACAGTGTGATTAACAAAATATTTTCTCCATGCAAAACAATAATTTGTTTTAGGATTGTGTTAGAAACTAGTATTATTAACTAAATACTATATTTTGTTTTTGGTACAAGCACAATAATAGTAATCTTAAGTAGAAATGATCATGATCCCATGCTACTGAAGAACTGTACTGATGTCTCAAGAATAACTCTAGCTTTTTTATAAGTGTCATTTAACATTCCTATAATAAGATTCTTTAATGAAACAGATTTGAATAGAAACTCTCTCTCCCCCTCTCTCTCTCTGTCTCTCCACACACACACACACACACACACACACAGAGTATATGTACAGTATATATATACACACACACATACACACACATGCAGTAGTCTTTGTTTTTTGTTGACCTTTTTTTGCAGCAAACAGCATTCTAAACACGATTGTTTTTAAGAAATATTTATTTCAATTTATTTTTATCCTAAAGATGTAGCAGAATATTTGAGAAGAAATATAATTCATGTCTGCCAAAATAGTTCTCTTGTGTCTCAAATGCCTGAATTATTCATTTTGATGATGGTAGTTTCTGAAATGTTCACTATAAAATCAGATAAGCAGAAATTTAAACTAAATAAAATACATTAAACTAAAAAAATCAGTTTCTTGTAAAATATTAGACAGAGGATTAAGATGCAAAAAAATAATAATGATTCAGTATTATAATCTTTTAACCACTAAGCAAATAGGGATGGATAAGGGCCACCTGATACCCTAAAATATAGCTCAAGAGTGGTGCCCCCCAACAAAGGTGAAACTCTCAGACAGTGAGACAGAAACAAACATGATATCTAGAGACACTTTCAAATTAAACATTTAAACAATAGTCACCCATCATGCCACAATAATTGCTTTTGCTTTAACAATGCAACTTAAACAATGCAAATTAATCTTGAAACAGGTACCTAAGGGCAATTATATAAACAATCAACTAAATTCAAATGCAGCATGATAGATTGAACAAAAAAAGTATTGTTCTTCCTTTCCTTTTGTGCTTATTGATTAATCCAGGGCTGCTCAGAATTTTTTTTTAAAAAAATCCTAAACTACCTCATCTGGTGTTGTCTAAGTATATTTGGAGTATAACTTCTTCGGTTCTCTATTGACCACCCAAATATAGTAAGTCAATCTGACTTGGAAATTCTAGTTGTTCTATTCCCAAGATAAGATCCAAAGCACTAACCAGGCTTATATTTCAATTTCTTAAACTATTTGCTGGCCCTTCACATAAGAATGTCAGAATATTTCTATGATTTATAGCATTCTCATTGACGTAAGCTAATACCCTGATATAAAATGATGTGCTATACTATGTTTTATATTCATATCTGTAGATAAAGCAATGAATCAGCAAGGAAGCTTTAAATCACTGTTGTTTAGAGTGGGAAAGAGCAAAAAGTCTTAAACTGAAGCTGAATAAAGACTCAAGATATTTCACTGTTTTAAAGAATCTTTTTCATTAAGGTAAACTTAAAATTTTAAATGCAGATCTGAGTAAAAGCGAGCAGTTCATCCACTCTGCTTTGTGCAGGGACATTTTTACATGGATTGAATATGAATGAAATCAAATTAGAGCTTTGCTAAATCCTTTTACCTTTAAAATTCACAGGGAGTTATGACAAATCTTTTTTACTTTATCCTTGCACATATGAAACTTCGGTATATTTTTATATGATCATGAAACTGGGGAAGCTTTGGGTAGCTGGTTTATTTGTTTCATTTACTTAACAAAGAAAAAGAAGATATTTAAATGTTTATTAACCTCATTGTATTCTGGTAGATGGATGGAATGAAGGAGCACTCAAAGGGCTCCTCTTCTTCTTTCTGCTGGTTGTGAATTTAAGATATTCTCTACCTCCCATTGTTTCTTTGATAATGAATCTTTCCTCTCTAAGTCAAGGTTATCTTCCTCAATCTCTACAGTGTGTTTGCTTGTATTCTTTTCCATAAAGGAAATCATAGTTCTAACTCCAATAGGATCAAGATTATCCTATTGCCATCGCCCATTGCCAAGATTATTCTATTGCCATTTTCATTTGTAATTTTTTGTTTCTATTCGATCGACATTCCATCTGAAGACTTTTAGTAGACACGAGAATGTTATTTTAGTAAAGACTCCTATTAATTTTAAAAAATGAAATAATATGGAAGATTCTCTGAATTATGATAAAGATTAATGAGTTAACAGAAACATACATTACATACAGCAAACATACAGCAGAGAGAAACAGAGATGGTCAAATTGATTCTTTTATCCAAAGAAGAGAATATATCTAACCTTGTTTCTATTTTGAAATTGCTTCTGGATTTTGTGCTTGCAAAAAAAAAAAAAAAAAACACGTTGATTTTGATTTTGCTAATTAGATAGGTTTATTGTTATAGAAATGGGTTCTACATACTGTTGTGTAAAAGTAAAAAGTTGCAGTTGTTATGTTGTTATCTTCTACTGTGCTAAAGAGAGTTGGCAATCGGTGTCTTTTTCTTTCCTTTTCCCTCTTTACACCATACTGTGTTTCCCCCAAAATAAGACAGGGTCTTATTTTTTTTTGACCTCCAAAATAAGTGCTTGCCTTATTTTTGCGGAGAGCTTATTATTTTTGAGGTTCAGGAGGTGGTGAGCATGGTCACCTCATGGCTGCTGTGTTGCAATATTTTCAGGGGAGTGCTTATTTTCAGGGGCAGGCTTATTTTAGCACATGCGCTCAAAAGCCTGATTGGGCTTATTATCTGGGAAGGTCTTATTTTCAGGGAAACAGGGTATTTGTTTTCTTGTCCTCTTCCCTCTTCCTAGTTTTCCTTTACTTGTATTTTATATTTTGATAAACCAATAAAAATATTTTAAAAAGACTTCTATTATTTTAAAGTTTTATAAAACATTACCATTAGAATAGCACTAATATCAGGTTAGATGTAGTGAGGACAACCTAGTGGCACAATAGGGACCAAGTTCACACAACACGGTAAAATTAAAATCAATTTTATTCCTGTTAGGAGATTAGTCTTTACTGATACAAATATAGCTAAAACATTCAATTAGAGCCTGTGGCTGGTTCCAGCCTTTCAACTATTCCTTCAGACACTGTCTCAAAAAGTGAATCCAATTACTAACTAAAGACTAGCAACTGAAAGGCTATAGGACAAATTGCCTAATGGATGAAAAGGGTTATGATTTCTGTAGCAATCAGGAGGACAAGGTCAATTGTTATAGGACCAGCTGATTTTAAATCACATCTATCGTAGGTTACCTTCCTCTTTATTTCAAAATTTGATCAAGGGATCTAAAGTTTTTATTATTAAAACATTCCACTGGGAACTTAATCTGTGAAGGGAAGAAGCATTTTTATGATTCAGTTGATTAAAGCAAACTGCAGACAGATAACAGAATCAGTTGGTTAAAGCTACAGTGTTCTACAGTGAGTAGTGTTAAATGTAGGACATCTGGAAGCCAAGAATAGCTCAACAATAGTCATGTAGAAAATAGGCCGCTGTGGAATAGGCGTTTATAATTTAGTTCTCTGTGGAGAATGTGGTTTGTTTTTTGAACTGTTCTTTTGTAATATAAAAAGTAATTGGCTATCCTGCTAAGAACCATCTTACAAGAATGTTCAATTGTTAAATAAAATACTGAAACTGAAAAAGGGAAACATTTTATTACATGGCCTTCTAGACTGGACATACAAAAATAAAACGAACTACTTTTTACTTTCAAGTAAAAGTCTATGGTTGTAAATGAAACAAAAATACATTTATTTTTATATTCTTAAATGTCATACCTTTCAGTGAACCTTGGATCTATGTTTGTGTAGTGGAAAATATAGTCATCTACTTTATTCTACATCATCTGTTAAATTCATTTGCAATATTTTTATATTTTCATAGTTAATTAATATTATTGGAAAATAGCCAAAGCATATCTTTAACATTTGTGCAGTGAGATTGCAGAACCTATAATTAAATCTGGTCATATTTTAGGAATGTGAAAACTGTGGATCACAAGCCAAAGACAGTTTCCATAATCCAGTTGTCAGATAGAGTGAAGTCAGTATATTCACTCTTTTTGTCTCTTGTGGGTTTTAAGGTACAACATCTTCTTCCCAACTCTTCAACATCTGGGCTTAACATGTTAGCCTCACCCATTCCCTCCGGTAAGATCATTACATTATTGGCCAAACTCTCATGACCTTCAATAGCAAAAAAATAAAATAACAAAAACATCTAACTTGACTTAAGTCACACTTGCTCATTAAGCAGTCATTTTCACATGTTTTACTTTAAAGAGGAAAAAAAAAGAATGTTCTTACCAAATGTTTAAACAAATTTAGGGCAAAAGTGATATAATTTGACACATCTGCAGAAAAATATCTTCTGAAGGGACAACTGATGTAATTTTTATAACTGATTCTGAACCAATCTGAATTGTAGCTTGCAACATAAATTAAATGATATAGATTGCAATCAGTGTACTTTTTCTGACATGATTGATTGAACAAGTTGACTGTTTCACAAATTAGCCTTTTTCAGAACAGGCTGTGGCGTGAATTTCTGCAGCAATTCTGTTTAAAAGTCTGTTTTTAAATTCAACTGTTTATTTTTTTTAAACAACTGCAAAGATATATAATTAAGACACAAAGTCCCACCTTATCCCTCTCTGCCCAAGATCATTTCCTATATATTTTAGGGCAACACACTTTAAATCACATCGGTTTTTCTTCAAAACAACAGTTTTGTGTGTGCGTTACTTGCATATATAAGCTAAGTTATAGTGCTCTACATTCATCAGGCCTGGAAAACTTTGTTTATTTAGCTTCATGTATTGCTTTTGAGAAATTCCATATCCATAAAACCCAAATCCCTCTATGACATTAAATATAAACATATTAACAGGAACTTCTGCCATATCAAGATTTTTGTAAACTGAATGTAAACCAAAATATCTGCTGTCAAAATCCCATTAAAATAAATAGAAATGCTTCTCAAGTCTTGTGGAGAGAGAAAGATTATATAGATTTCAATATTTATTCTTCAGTTATCTTTGCTGATACTTGGGGTTGAAGTACAGCAAAATAAAAACTGTTTACCTAGGAGTGATTCTCTTCCTGGGACATTATATTTCACAAAATTAACATAAGGAAAGGGAAAGAATAATAATAGGCAAATAATATTTCTTGCAGATATTCAAATGCACTGTTGTTGCTATTTTGCTCCATCATTGTTTGTATAACCTTCTTGCAATAGACAACTAGGTAAACATTGTTTCTTCACCTATTTATTTTTGCAGAAGTTGCATTTGCTGTTGTTGCTGTTTTCTCAATTCTGACTTTAAGCTTGGTCTTCTGAAACTAGAATGATCACCCCCTGTCTCTTTCTTAAATTGCTCTTAACCATTGGCAGGTCTTGTTATCTGCTTTGTACAGCAAAATAGATAAAGCAATATAAAATGAATAAGCTAAAATGATCTGGGACTTCATACAGACAATTCTGCCACATGACATCCCAGACTTGTCATAAGAAAGACAAAAAAGTCTAACTAGTAGATATTGCCCTACCTGGATACAGCAGAATAGAAGAGAAAGAAACGAAAATCACAAAATGCAAAGACCTACAATTAAGAGAAGAATGGATGTGGCAAAAGAAAGCAAAGATAATACCTATCGTAATAGTGCAATCCCAAAACATCTGCAACACCTCTTGAACGTCATTGACAAAATCACCATTAGTCAATTGCAAAAGGCAACTTTTCTTGGAACAGTTTACAGCCTATGATGATATCTTTAACACCATCAAGCAACAATGTCTGCCTATCATAGGGCTCATGGGAAGTACTTGATAAGTAAATAAAATGTCAAATCTAGTCTTAACATCTGGCTGACTGTGTGAATAAACACTTTTAGAACCTTTATTTTCCCCATGAAAAATGCAATTTTTAAATAATTGTCCCTAACTTAGATCTTCTATGATTCCTAATATTCCAAAGAAGAGTCCAAAATGTTGTACTTAGTCATGGCTGATGTTTTCTCAGCAAAATGAAAAAGGCAATTTCATTACAGCAATCTAGTTACAGATTTTCAGGGTTTTTTTACTTCGATTTTACTTTATTGGACCATGACATCATCACTGAACTGATTTGACAACCATCACTTAAGACAGGAATCAGCAGCTGATGATTATCTATCTATCTATCTATCTATCTATCTATCTATCTATCTATCTATCTATCTATCTATCTATCTATCTATCTATCTATCTATCTATCTATCTATCTATCTATCTATCTATCTATCTATCATCTCCCAGATTGCATTTGTATGATCCTGAAATTAATTAAAATAGTATCATTATAAGATTTTGTATTTCTGAAATCATGCAAATTTTTTGAAGAAAAGCAAACATTATTACAATTGGGCCATTGCCCAAGATCTTGGCCATGTAATATATGTAATGGGATTTCCATTAGTCATCTTGCAAGAGTGTGTTTATGTTCAGGAATCCAGGCAGGCAGCCAGCTGGCCGGCCATTCTATAATGTTTTTCTCCTGCTAATTAGTTGCTTTCAAGGATGATGCAGGACATTCCTTTCTCCAGCATCAAGAAGAGGAGGACTAGTGGCAACAGTTTGTTGCAGATTCTTTTACTAGCAAAGTAAACTTGATCTGGAAAGCTAAATAGAGAACCAACAGCCATCAAATGCAAGTTTTCTAGTGATCAGAGGTTCTTAGGAAGGAAGCTCTGTTATTCAAAACGTTGGCAGTCTTCAGTGATTCACATATTTGCCTGTCCTTTTCTTTGCCATGGTGCTGTTTCTCCAGTAAAAATATCACCATAGCCATCCTCTTATTGAAATTCATCACTTCTGCAACATGCTGTGCAAAGTGCTCTAATACTAAACACGAGGCAGGCATCTGCTTACTGGCCTGATTGCTGCTCTCTGCAAAACAGCTTTGCTTTTAGCACTTAAGAGTGATTAGCTGTAACTCAAGGTGCTTGCTATAGCTCACTCTGCTGCTGCATAATTAGAAGAGAAAGGAACCTTGGGAATGTCTCAAGTATGAGAACAACTTGTTGGCAAAGGCACACATTTGTGACAAGCTTAAAGCCTAACAAATCACCTTATGCAAAAAAAGGAGATGGAGGCAGGCAGGTAAAGAGCTCTCTAAGAATGTATGCTGACCGCTCTCAAGGCCGCTCTGTGGGGCTTGAAGTATTGGTTTCCTTTCTCTCTAGCAAAACATTTTTTGATCAAATAAGGAAAGGATTTAATTGCTTCTTCTGTCATGAGTCCAAACTCAACCATTTCTTTTCCCAGTAGTTGCATCTGTCTTTCATTGGCTGTTTGGCCAGTTCCTTTCTTAGTTCCATAGTACTACTTTCTGTAATGTCTCTTTCTCTGGCTGCTAAGGTTCTGTTTCTGGAATGCATTGGCCTCCTTATAATTATTTTACATAATTATGTTACAAATTTTGGACAGAAATTCCTGTTCTTTGGGTAGAATCATACTCAAGATCTTTATGTTCAAATATTATGCAGAATGGCTAGTTTCTTCAGAAGAACCATTTATACGGATGGGCCATGTATTATGTCTTTTCAGTTTCCTAACCTTCAGCTTTCATGAAACCTATTTACAGATTTTATGGCATGCAATGAGGTATAGTTGAATTGTGATTTCAAAAATAAATAAATAAAAATTGCAAATATTCTGTAACCGACAATCATTCTCAAATTTTAAAAATTGTAAAATATTCATAAGTGTATCATAGAATACATTTTACATAGTCTGTAAATTTAACTGAATCAGATTTAAGGGATTGTTTGGGCAAATTCACAGCAGATGTTTTAGCTCTTTTTTAAAATAGAAAAATTACTAAGCCTTTCTAAAAATATCAGTATCTGGACAGAGATCATTCATCTATCAGTATTCAGAAAGAAATCAATACCTATTTATTCTGTGACTGGAACATTCAAAATAAACCTTGTTCACATTATTTCTTACTATCGAGCATACAAGACAAGTGAATTAAGAAATCATACCAGTAAGGTTCCCAAATATGGGCTGCAGAAAACCCGGTAGTCACTAGATGACAGCAGTGATACAAAAATTGAACTTAAGCCATCTAAAGGCTACCTGGATTCCCATGGTTCAGATTTGGAAAAAAAAAGTAATAATGTTGCAGGCGGGGGAGGGGAGAAGATATAACTAAGGAAGGGAAGAATGAATTGACTATAACATTAAAATTACAAAACTTACAATTACAAAATTAACTATAGTGATCTCTTAAGTTGTATGGTTATGATCCAGAGCTTGTTCTAATACTGCAGAAAATAGAAAGCAGGAGATTCATATCAAGAGTAGTTCCAAAGTGGTGAAGATTGAGCTGTGTGTCTTTTTCATTTAGGCACTGCTGACTCTAGCATCATTCTCAGATGACAAGCTGAGTATTTATCTCCTGGAAGGGAATTCCACCTGCCAACTAGTGAAGTAATTTATCAATAATGAGGTCAGTCTGGGGGCAATAAAATTTATGGTGATTCTGTCATGCTATACTTTCCTTTTGGAAGACTGAGAAAACAGAAAACAATTGATGCTATCAAATACAAATTGAAAACTCTCCAGGACTTGTCAGACAAAGATGGAAAGAAGATAACTGAGGACAGGGAAGCATGATTAGCAAAGTGAAGTTTTCTAAATGAAACCCAAATAATTTATTTTCAGCTGTTTAAATATTAATTTTAATCGATCCCTTCAAAGAAATTTATTTAATGCTGCTATTGGGAAATTGGATTATGTCTTTAAACTACCATCAAGTAAGGACTGCTTTTTTTTTCAAGTTTACATTTGTAAAATAATAAGTGGGTTAAATACATAAGTGTAAGATGGTGTGTTGAGAAGATAAAGACTTGAGCCAATTTGAATGCATTCATAACCCAGACATTAAAATAAATCTGATACCTAGAGGTAGGACTTTAAAACTGTGGAGAGCATGGCAGTAGAATAAATACAAAATCTACATTTTAAAAACAATTAGCCAATGAACTTTCATTTTTTTTTACAAATGAAGGTGAATGTGTCCTAGGATAATGTTGCAGGATCCAATCTGGTTCGATCACTGTGATCAGATATTTTGTCTTCACTGCGACTAGAGATTTTGCATTCAGAGGTTTCGAATCATGCGGGAGCCCATCTTAAGGGAACTTCTCTATGTGCTTTGAACTTTTCTCTGTGTGGTATTTATATGGTGCCTGTGTGGCTTTTTAGATGTAGATTGGGATGTTGATGGCTGATTATTAAGTCATTCACTGTTGTTTCCTTGTGCTGCCAAGGCCTTGCCTCCTAAGTACTTGATAAGTACTTAGGGTAAATCAGCACTCCTGTTGATTGACAAGGGGCCCATTTCCAAGGCTTCAATCACTTTCCTGGCTGTTTTTGTGCCTACTTGTTCAACAATCTTAATAGCACAAAATTGAATGTATGTCCTTCTTTAATGCAATGTGATGCTACCAATACATTTGGGTCTCCTCGTTTGATTACTTACTTGTTGTCTTGCAATTTGGTGGTTAGCTTTCTCCCTGTCTGTCTTACATAGTCAGGAGGGCAATCCATGCAGGGGATCTGTAAATTCCAGTGGATTTAATTTTTAAATATATCAGAGTGGAAGCAAATAATTTGTGCAAATTGATGTAGGCAGGTCAGCAAATAATGAGTCAGTTTGCAAAATATACCTGTAATCATTAATTTTACTTTGGGTTATTTTGCGCATCAATTTTTCCTGCAAACTTCAGTCATCTATTATTTAAAATAAATAAAACTTTGCCCTTTAATTGTAGAACAATTATATATATTATACAAAGTAAAATTTAACCTGCTTCTTGTTCCCTAGTACCTAATCTTTAGAAAAACCAGAATAATAATGGATATAAGCAAATTACTGATTTGATTCAATAAGATAATTTAAATTACAGGGCTGATGTGTTGAGTCAATTTTATTTAAATATATTATTAATTTGCCATCTTGAATTGATAAAAAGTATGTACATGTGCAAAAGTTGATTGTCATATGGATTTGAGGCACTCAATTTGAATAGACCCCTCAAATCTAGAATTTCATTTCAAAAGAAAGAAAGAGACTGAAGAGCAGAGCTCCAGTCACAACCGTACTATCCAAATACATATTTCATTTATTCATTCATTCAATTTATTTACAAACTGATGGTGCCTTTAAGAGATAAGTAAAGGTAAAGGTTTCCTTTGCATATATGTGCTAGTCATTCCTGACTCTAGGGAATGGTGCTCATCTCTGTTTCAAAGCCAAAGAGCCAGCGCTGTCCAAAGATACTTCCCTGTCGTGTGGCTAGCATGACTAAATGCCAAAGGTGCACAGAATGGTGTTACCTTCCCACCAAAGTGGTTCCTATTTTTCTACTTGCATTTTTGCATGTTTTCAAACTGCTAGGTTGGCAGAAGCTGGGGCAAGTAATGGGAGCTCACTCCGTTATGCGGCACTAGGGATTCCAACTGCTGAACTGTTGATCTTTCTGACCGACAAGCTCAGCTTCTTAGAAACTGATCCACTCTGTCCCTCGTTTAAGAGATAGACTTCCTCAATTCTATTGGGTAGTTGGAGAATATGCCTGATAAGCCTTACACCGAGCAATCCATTAGTTTCCCTTGAATTGCTTACGCCCAATCGGTTATTTATTTAGACAGTGTAAAACCGGACTGAGCGTCTCCAGAAAAGCATGGCTTTATATTCCAAAAGAATTAGATAAGACAGACAAAAATTATCTAGGTATTGCATGCTTCTATCAGATTTCTTTAAAGCTTCAGTTCTATACCTTCTGCAGTTTGTTGTCACTTTGCATGCTATTAACTTCAGCATTACTGTCTTCTTTAATACTTGCACTTCATTGTTGAGGGATGCTTGAAATAGAGCAGCTACCATTATTAAATCGCTTTCTGGTTTAAAAATAGAAGCAAAATCATTCTGCTGCAGTAAAAATGCCTTTATTCTGCATAGAATGTCTTTCATTTTTTTTCTTTTCTAGGTGAACATGGATATGGCACTATATTCAAACTACAGTTTCCCTTCTATACATTTTCTTCCACAGATATGAAGCAGAGGTGGTATTCAGCAGGTTCTGACCAGTTCTGGAGAATCAGTAGCAGAAATTTTGAGTAGTTCGGAGAACCGGCAAATACCACCTCTGACTGGCCCACCCCATCTATTCTCTGTCTCCTGAGTCCCAGCTGATTGGGATGAAATGGGGATTTTGCAGTAACCTTTCCCTGCCACGCCCACCAAGCCACGCCCACCAAGCCATGCTACAGCTACCAAGCCATGCCCACAGAACTGGTAGTAATTTTTTTTTAATTCCACCATTGATATGAAGTATTTGCATCCAAAGAGTAATGCAAATGTCTCTTTTTCTATCTAGGCTCGTATTTGTTAAATGATAAGCATGTCACTTATCTACAGTAGTGTTTATAATTTTGTGAATAATTTTGAACTTTCAATATTTCTGCATAAATATGACCTGTTATTATTATTATTATTATTCTGTGGTTAATCTTTGGTGAGATTCACTGCCTTTGGGGCTGGTTGGTAGTTCAACAGCTCGAGTCCTAACCAAGGACCTAGGAACTGTCAAGGTTACGTCGGAGGATGTAAGCTGTTCCAAGCAGGGTGGCCCTTTGTAGAGTCAGAATGCTCAAGTCCGGCAAACCTAGAACCCCCACATAGCAAGGCAGTCCCCTAGGTATTGCTCCAAGGGCTCCAATCACAATCGGGACAACACACGACTTTCTCTTCCACAGTCGCTCAACTTCAATTTGCAAGTCCCAGTATTTTATGATTTTTTCTTGCTGCTTATTTTCAATTCGTGCATCACCAGGTATTGCAATGTCAACGAACCATACTTTTTTCTTTTTAATTATTGTTATATCAAGTGCCTTGTCAGTCTGATTTCTGAAGTCCCACAAGATCTTGACTTTCTCATTCTCTAAAACTTTCTCAACCTGATATTCCCAGTGATTTTTGCTGTACTCAAATCCAAACTTCTGGCACAATTTCCAGTGAATGATCTTAGCAACGCGGTCATGGAGTTGTAGGTAGTCAGTTTGTGAAATTTTGCTGCACTCACTGATCAGGTGGTTGACTGTTTCATCTTTCTCATTACAGAGGCGACATTTGCTGTTGGTGGTAACATATTGAATTTTTGCCTTCATGCAGTTTGTGGCTAAGGCTTGTTTTTAAGCTGCCAAAATAAAGCCTTCTGTTTCTTTTTTCAGTACTCCCAATCTTAACCATTCCAAGTTAGTTTTTGGTCAGCTTTGCCTTCAATACTTTTCAAGTATTGGCTATGCATAGCTTTGCTTTTCCAATTTTCAGCTCATTTTTAAATTACTTCTTTCTTATAATCAGCTTTTGACTTAGTTGTCTTTAAAAAGGCTTCCTTTATTTACTTTCTTAATCATTGGTTCTTCACTTTTCTGGATGTAATCATTCAAGCTGTGTCTTTCTTCTTCCACAGTCTGCTTTACTTGTAGGAGTCCTCGACCACCTTCTGCTCTTGGTAGATATAATCGGTCAACATCAAAGCATGATTCATTGTCATAAGCTTCCTCATTTTTCTGTCCAAATTGTCCAACTCCATCTGGGTCCAGTCAATTATTCCTGCAGAGTATTGAATCACAGGTATATCCTAGGTATTTATGGCTTTTATGATGTTTCCTCGACTCAATTTGGACTTTAATATCTTGCGGATTCATCGAATGTACTTGGTTGAAGTAAATTTCTTGACTTTATTATGCATTAAGTATTATGCATTATTATTATTATTATAATTATTATAATAATAATTATTATTATCATCATCATCGTTATCATTATCATTATATTTATTTTCCATTAACCTCCACATGAGCTACTTTAGATAGCTCACAACCATAGATAAAATGAAGAAATAAATAAGAAGTTCAAACGAAGCTAAAGTAAAATAATAGAACATAAAAACAGAAAACAAGGAAAATACATCGATATGACTAGTAAAAAAGATGGGTTTATGGGGAGCAGAACACAAGGGGGAACTGGAGTCTATTGTCAATCTGGCAGCCATCTTCCCCATTGAGTCCCCAGACCAAAATGTGATCTGTTTTCCATTTAAGTTCTAAAACTAGAAAAGAGAACCTATTAAATGAGTAAAAAACATTATACTTGTTCATTTATTTATTGATGGAAATGATCCAGAGTTACAGATTCATGTATAGCCAAAAGCCAAAATAGCCAAAAGCCAACATGGGTTTGTCAAAAACAGAACATGCCAGATGAATCTAATTGCATTCTTTGACAAAGTGACAAAATCAGTGGACCAGAGGAATGCTGTTGATATAATTTACCTGGACTTCAGTAAGGCATTTGATAAAGTAGACCATAACCTACTATTAGATAAAGTAGAAAATTGTGGGTTAGACAGCACCACCACCAAATGGATTCGCAACTGGCTGACCAACCGCACTCAACGTGTAGTCCTCAATGGAACTGCATCTACATGGAAGGAAGTATGCAGTGGAGTCCCCCAAGGCTCTGTTTTAGGCCCAGTACTTTTTAACATCTTCATCAACGATTTGGATGAGGGGATAAATGGGGAACTCATCAAATTTGCAGACGACACCAAGCTGGCAGGAATAGCCAACACTCCAGAAGATAGGCTTAAGTTACAGAAGGATCTAGACAAACTTGAACATTGGGCACTATCTAATAAAATGAAATTCAATTGTGAAAAAAGTAAGGTCCTACATATAGGCAAGAAAAACCAAATGCACAAGTACAGTATAGGTGGTACCTTGCTCAATAGTAGCAACTGTGAGAGGGATCTTGGAATCCTAGTGGACAACCATTTAAATATGAGCCAGCAGTGTGCAGCAGCTGCCAAAAAAGCCAACACAGTTCTAGGCTGCATAAACAGAGGGATAGAATCTAGATCACGTGAAGTGTTAATGCCACTGTATGGTGCCTTGGTAAGGCCACACTTGGAATACTGCATACAGTTTTGGTCACCACGATGTAGAAAAGACGTGGAGACTCTGGAAAGAGTGCAGAGAAGGGCAACCAAGATGATTAGGGGACTGGAGACTAAGACATATGAAGAACGGCTGCAGGAGCTGGGTATGTCTAGCTTGATGAAGAGAAGGACCAGGGGAGACATGATAGCAGTGTTCCGATATCTCAGAGGGTGCCACAAAGAAGAGGGAATCAAACTATTCTCCAAGGCACCTGGGGGCAGGACAAGAAGCAACGGGTGGAAACTAATCAAGGAGAGAAGCAACTTAGAACTAAGGAGAAATTTCCTGACAGTAAGAACAATTAACCTCTGGAACAGCTTGCCTCCAGAAGTTGTGAATGCCCCAACCCTGGAAGTCTTTAAAAAGATGTTAGATAGCCATTTGTCTGAAATGGTATAAGGTTCCTGCCCACGCAGGGGGTTGGACTAGAAGACCTACAAGGTCCCTTCCAACTCTGCTATTGTATTGTATTGTATTGTATGGCAAAAAATATGTGAACTCTGGAATTATCAGGTCATTTGAAGAGGAAGTTAGAATCAGGTGTTTTATTCAATGGGAAGATAATCAGGTGTGAGTCTGTGGGGTCCTGCCTAATTTAAAGAGCAGAATTCAGAGTAACATTATCAAAGTTACTTCACAACACAGGAAGTGTGTCATGGATCTAATAAAGGAGATTTCTGAGATTCTCTGGAAAAAAACTAGTTGTTGATGTTTACCAGCCTGGAAAAGGTTAGAAACTATTTCTAAAGAGTTTGGATTCCACTAGTCCACTGTCAAGCAGATTGTGTGTAAATGGAAGCAATTAAACACCATTATTACTCACCCCAGGAATTGTTGAACAGCCAAGATGTGTAATACTTGGGAGGTCTCAAAAAGCCAAGGTAATGTTTAAGGCACCAACTGCCTCTTTTGCTGTCAGTTTTGTGAAGTAGAGCAGACAGGATGAGCTCATTCTACCTTATTGCAAAGTTAAATGAATATTGAAAGTACGGAAGTACTTTTCTGTTCCCCATCCATCCTCTTTACAACCAAAGAAACCGAGAAGGGTATCTTCTGAACAACTTGGCCTGCCCACATTCCTGCTGTGGGATAAATTGTCTTTTATTGGACAATTTTCTTGGTTGCTTCTATTTTCCCTGTCTCTAAAAATCATTTCTACATGCCATTACACTTGCATTGGCAAATATAAGTGTTCATTATGCCACCATCAGAACAATAGCAAAGAACAAAGATGTTCATGCAAGGTTGCAAGGAGAAAGTCATTGATCTCCAAAAATAATATTGAGTTAGACAGAAAGCCAGAAGGTTATAGGCAGAAAGTTCTTTGGATGGGTACGACCAAAATAGAACTTTTGATCTGAATGAAATGCTTGATGTTTGACAAAAGCTAACACTATATTCTAGTTAGAGGTGGGCTGCACATAGTTTAACAACCGGTTCAATGAAAATATTAGTGCATGTGTGTGCCTTCTGCACTACCTAAAACAAGGCTTTTTCAATGGGGGTGGCTTCCTGAACACCTGCTAGGTCAGCCATGGTTAGTAGAACCAGAGAGGCCCACAAGTCAACTTGGCTGCGGGCAGGGCAAATGAGCCAAAAAGTGAGATAGCTATGGCCGGATAGCATCAGGGAGAGTGGACAGGGCCAACCAGTGCTCAGAACTACCGGTTCGGGTGAACTGCTCAGAACCAGCAGCAGCGCACCACTGATTCCAACACACAAGCCTTATATCTTATGTGAAGCATGGTGGTAACAGCAGAATGATTTAGGCCTGTTTTTTTTGCCATTTTTTTAAATAGGAAAACGTTAGGTCCATGAACTAAAGGCCAAGAGAAAGGGGATTTGAAGCAAAGCACACAAGTTGTACAATTAATGAATGGTGAAAGCAGAAGAAAATTAATATTTTGGAATGTCCAAAGTATTGAGTTTAATTCTTCCTGTTTGTAGAAAGATGTAGGTGGGCAGTTCAGGTGAACAAACCCATCAACATCCTTGAGTTAAAGCTGTAAATTATTTTGTAAGGAGGAATGGGCTAAAATTTCTCCAAGCTGATATGCTGGACTGATCAAAATTTATTGGTAACATTTAATTGCAGTTATTGCTACCAAAGCTTAATTTTCTGTTCCCAAATATGTAGTTTTCAATCATTTTCATCAATTAATAAATGGACAATTTAGTCTAGAGGAAAAGTATTCAAAGCTGCGTATTTGTGAGTTTCATGTTGATATAGGTATACCCTATTTTATATTTCTTCATGAAATTCATAATAATTATGAACTACTTGCAATGATACTATAACTTATTGCAAATTCCTCCAAGCTCAAGAAAAAAAGCAAAAGAGGTTTCAGCCTTGGCAACTTTAAGAGTTGCTAACTGGGGAAGTCTAGGAATTGAACTCCACAAGTCTTAAAATTGCCAAGGTTGGACACCTCTGCTTTAGAGCCATACAATGCATTCAGATCAAGTTTGAACAATTCCATTGCATCACAACTCTATGTGCGTAGCTGAGTCTACATATCAGAAGTTGACTGTATGCTACTCCAAGCACTTCCAGTAACAATGGTTGTCACACTGTCTTTTCTAAGGACTGTATGGTGTGAGGGAGGAAAAATGAGTATTAGCCAGGCAGAGTGGCTGAACTTCTCTGTTCCAAAAAAGAAAGACACCCTGAACAGCAGAAAAAGGAGACAAATCTTTTTTATATACAATCTATACAACATTTTACAACAAAACAAATTATCTATGTAACTTCATCAAAAAGTACCTGACTACTCATCCAAGACAAGCTGTAAAAAAGGATAACTCCAGCAACAGACTGTTACAATCACATTGAATCAGCATAGCACATAAATCAAATAAAGCCCTCTGAAACATCCTAAGTAAACCAAAAGACATAGCAGTCACAGAAGAAAAAAGGAGTCATCTACACCATACAGTGTACAGACTACACCAGCCACTACGTAGGATATATAGGTAGAAGCCCATCAGAATGCATCAAGTTAGAAGACATAATGAAACATCTTTAATTTCATTTAATTAAACATCTTTAACAACATATGAGTTGTAACCATAGTTTCAACTGGAACGTACTGGACCAAGTCAAACCCAAAAACGCTAGATAATTCCTGGAAACCTGTCACGCTGATTGGCCATCAGTAGACACATAGACATAAACAACATCTACATATCTTGCAAAGGAAACAATCAATAATCAAAAATGGGAATAAAAAGACTAAAACATCTCCCCACCAGCAATCAACACTCAGATAGAATAAATTAACACCAGGATTAATATCGCAGAATCCTGCAAAATTATTCTGGGACACATATATTTGCTTTCATTTGCAAAATTAACATCAGAAGTAAACAATACCCCATCAAGAAGTAAACAATACTCCAATCAAGGAACTGCCAAACAACCTTAACCAAATAACTTCCGAGACTCCTCCCACCAACTCTGACAGGATAAGCCACTAGAATATAAACTGAGAGTAAACCCCACTCCTTACTAGCACTGATTATGTTACCTAGTTTGTGTAATGAAACAACTAAAGAAACAAAATCTGAAGAAAACAACCAAGCTCAGAGATCATCAAGAATCACTGATTTCCACCCTGAGCTACAAATATTCTCCTTCATCAGAGCCAAATAGAACACTTACCTGCAAAAGTTGTACTCTTAACTTTAGTGTGTCTTTTTACATTTATTATTTCTATTGAGCATATCAATCGCTGTACAAAAATATTAAATTAAAGTGGTTTTGGTGTATTGAGTGAGGATTGTTTGGGATTGTGATGTAAAAGAATGCCACTGAATGGTACTTGAATTGAAAGAATGTCAGTGAAAATCAAAGTAATGGTCATACTTACCAGTTATTGAAATGCAATTCATCCTTGAATTTGGTTCCCCACTTGACTGTCATTTGTTCAAGTCTTTGGAAACATCCTATAATGAGAGCATAGCTATTATAAACTAGCTAGAAATGTCTGCCTATGATTTTGATATTTGGGCACATTTTTATGACACTTTAATTTACAAATTGCTATATAAATAAAATAGCTTGCTTCTTGTGCAGCTATAAAAGTAGGTTTCAGAAATTATGATAATCTCTTGATAGAAACATTCCTGCAAATTTGTCCATAATTATATTTTTATGTTTCATAATATGTTCTAAAATGTTATGAACATTAGATAATGCCACTGGCAAACATTCACTCAGTTTTTAAAACTATATAACTAGCAATTTTCCTATTATGTAATTATAAGATGCTAAGAAAACAGAATTGTTAAAGCTTCATCATTCAACATAACTGACTAACATATTGAATGCTATATTTTATCTGAGGCCAATATTTTTGAGTCCTAGGCTTGGACACATTTGTTTGTATTATTTATTGTTTAATGTTTAATGTTACAAATATTTTAGCATATTTGTTACATTAGCAGAATAGAAATGGAACATCTATAAATTTATAAGATTTAAATATTTTGAATCGTTTGGGCATTAAGCTTTGAGAAATATCATATTGTGTTCAATGTGATAGATATATTGCAAAATATACTTTGGAAGATATTTAATATCTACTTAGTGTAAAATATTTCTGACAAATGAAGGTAAATATATGTTTCTCAGAATAATGTTGCAGGATCCAATCTGAGTCGGTCACCAGGACCAAAGGTTTATTCTTCCAAGTCTTTAGGCTCATGTTGGAACCTATCATCAGGGAACTGCGCTCTCTCTCTCTCCCTAGAATATGTGCACTGGGCTGTTCTATACATTGTATTTATATTGCAAGGTTATCAATATTATACTAAATATATTGAAAGCCTACCAACAGTCCATGCATTCTGAGCCTCAAAGGTAACCATCTACTGTCACATAAAAAGAGTTGCATCAGAACACTAAGTGGCAGAGTGAGAACGCACTGAAGTACCCAGAAAGCAAAACAACTGATACCTACCTAAATGAATATTTTAGGCTGAATGGGTATTCACGAGCATTTATCACAAGATATCTGTGCAATATGCTGGGGAGAGAAAGGAAGAAGGAAGGTACAAAAACAAATGGCTCGGGGCCTAGTTATATGCGAGACCGCCTCCTGCCCCATACATCCCTTAGACCGATACGCTCCCACAGAGAGGGCCTTCTCAGGGTGCCGTCGGCCAGACAATGCCGACTGGCGACACTCAGGGGAAGAGCCTTCTCTGTGGTGGGTCCAGCCCTCTGGAATGACCTACCCCCTGAACTACGTACCATCACTGACCTCCGCCTCTTCCGCCAATGTCTTAAGACATATTTGTTTCAACAAGCCGGCCTAGCCTAACCTCCCATGGGGACTTTTAGGTAGTTTTAAATTGGGTTTTAAAATGTGGTTTTAGTGCAGGATAGGATTTTTTAATAGTTTTTAAATTATATTTATTGTATTTTGTATGCTTTTTAAATTTCCTGTGCGCCGCCCTGGGTCCTCTGTGGAGAAGGGCGGGATATAAATTTAATTTAATAAAATAAAATAACTATATGGAACACCCTGCCACATATTTTAAAAACATCATAAGCAGTAGAACACTGAGTTCTGCAATTGGGCATTGAAACCACACAGAGGCTACCAGACAAGTACAAATCAAACACTACAAAGATCGTCTGGAGATGGCAGAAACTTCAAATGTCATTTACCAAATTCCCTATGATTGTCAGATGAGGACAGTGGTGGGATTCAGTCAGTTCACACCTATTCGGAAGAACCGATTGTTAACTTCAGAGAACCGGTTGTTAGAAGAAATCTCATTTTGGTTTTCCCCCCACTTTACAGGGCTAATCCTGTAAGGAAGGCAGGAAGGCAACATTCTGATGTTGTTTCTAGCCTAATCTATATTGCTCTGCTTACAGAAGCTGCCTCTCTGGTTAATCCTTGTTACATTATAACAGCTAAGGTGTAAGGTAAAGCCCCCATTGACGTGATGTTAAGTTGACCACCCAGTCACATGACCACTGAGCCACGCCTACCCAACTCATCATTAGGAGAGAGAACCGGTTATTAAAATATTTGAATCCCACCACTGGATGAGAAGGAACCAAGTTTGCAAGAATACAAGTGAGCAGTTAGATGAAGAGACCTGAAGTCATTGGTAGCCTTATACTGCAGTGAACAAGGACAGTCAAGTTTGCAGCTTCTATGATTGTTGGTTGAGCATGGACAAAAATAGTCAGAGAAAGTATTGAAATGGGTCCTTTGTCATTCAACAGGAGTGCTGATTGACCACCAGCTTATGAGATACTTAGGAGTTGAGATTGCATAAAGTAATAACAACCAACAATTTAACAGCCAGCTATAAAACTTTAATTATCAACTAAAAGCTATATGCAACCAGGCACTGTTGTCTGGAGAGAGAAGTTCTCTGAGTGTGGGTTCCAGCACAAGCCCAGAGTTTGGCAGTATAAACTTTTGGTGCCAATGAATAACTCAGATTGGATCCTGCAACCTTTTTAAAACTCCAATAAATTAAAGTTGAACAAGATGAACCTTCCAATTTCTTCTCTGATGTGTGGAAATTTGCTGCCTTTTTTCCTAGGTATTTATTGACAGACATACATGTCCCACTGTGCCCAATCTGATTCTTTCGTATTGATTCCTCGCCCCAGTTCCTCGTCACCAACTGAACTTTGTGACTTAAAATGTTAATCTATCCAGAAGGAACTAACATTAATAGTAGGATAAAAGAGAAACTGAAAATAAGAATAAAAACTAGTGAGAAAATACACTAGGTGCTTTCCAAATAAGAATGATTACAAGTCAGCATCCAATTCAATTATAGGAAAATTATTTGTATTTTGAAATCCATGGTCATGATGACATCCGAGGGAAGAAAAATACAATAAATGACCTTTCTATTTCCATTATGCGGTGGCTCAATGGCTAAGACAGCATAACAAAGTGAGCTCCTGTTATTTGTCCCAGCTTCTGCCAACTTAGCAGTTTGAAAGCATGTAAAAATGCAAGTAAAAAAATAGGAACAACCTTCGGTGTTTAGTCATGCCAGCCACATGACCACAGAGACGTCTTCCAACAGCACTGGCTCTTTGGCTTTGAAACAGAGATGAACACAGTCCCCTAGAGTTGGTAATGACTAGCACATATGTGCAAGGGTAACCTTTACCTTTACTATTTTATGTGCCTTTTTAAAATAAAAGTGAGCCATTAAAGAGCTTTAAAGGTGAAGAATCAATTGTGACCCGCCACATCTGTAGTATCTACTGGATGTAATTTTTCAGCAAGTCTCTTCTGCCATGAGTTTCAAAATTGTACAAAAGGGAACTCTTGCTGTTTTGTTCAGATGTGTCATCCCATATCTGTAATGTTTTCATGTCTCACAAATATGGCTACATTTTTTTCTCTATTTAGATATTTGCTACATCATAAATATAATTCAAAGGACATCCACCTGGTGATGGGAGACCTCAAAATGGTGGATGCAATTGGGCAATCAAAGCTTTATTAATGTGTGTCATATGCATGTAAATAACGGGCAAGGATTCAATGTGTGTTGCAGCCAGGCAGTATGACATTATTGATCACACCTGTGGATGCTCCAACTCAGATATGTGCCTTGATAATGACTCTTCCAACTGAAACACAATGTCATATGCAGCACAACACTGTATATTCACCAAACAATACTGTTAACTAATTTCAGACGCTAAATAATGGTAATGATAATAATATGTTTGCCTAGTGGTTATAGTAGTCCCTGAATGATTACTACATTAGTACTTATGTATTTGAGCAGCTGTTCCATAAATCAATTCTAATGACACTGTATTTAAACCTAACAATATGATTTAGCTATATAACTTAAAAAAGAACTTAAAAAACATTTATGTTAGCAACTAGATAGCTAAAGGTAATATAGTCATTCAAAGCAGACTGAAATAATTCCCTAAACTTTTAAAAATGTATTGTTGAATATAGATATTGGAATATCCAAATTTTGTACAAATCTTAGCAATAAATCAATCTATGGAAACTGTTTAATTGTACAAAATGTTAAAGTGTTTTTTTTAAGAAAGAGTTGGGTGGTATGCATTTAATGATTCTCATCTTTGATTTGTATCCCGATGGATAGTTTCTTTCATCAAAAGTCATATGTATGGCTAAATATGGAACCTGTGTGGTCACTGTTTGTTCAGTTGTTGCATATTAGCTCCACAGTGGTTAAAACGATCTGAACAAATAAGAGGGCTTACACTACATTATATTACCCTTTATTAGTAGGAAATTGAAGTCTAGAGATTATTATTAAGCCTCAGCCACTAAAGTCTGGCAATACTTGGATAGAGACCTTTCAAATTGACCTCTGATCAGCCATGTTAGAGGGATTTTATCCTTTTAACTAATTAAATAAACAACCCTGTTAGTATTAGTCTTACTCAAAGCCATTTTGTGAGATCAACTCTCCAACCAACCACAGGACAAAGGGAATCAAGTTCCTATTTGAAAAGGAATACTATATTTTGCATATTAAGTTGTGGCATAAGACTCATCCATTGCCCAACTCCTTCACTGTGATTAACTCACTAGTATATCCAATCTCAGCAGGTCTTTCATTACAAAAAGTAACTCCAGGATTCCTTGTAAAATATTCTGAAAGGAAGCAAAACAATTTAATAAACAATGGTTCTCTGGGTATTTTTTTTTGAGGGGGTCTCTGTTAAATATAGGTAAGAGATGCTTGAACTAACGAAGATGTTAAGAGGTTTTTTTCTGACCTTATTCAAATAGTTATTAAAATATATGCTAATATAGCTCAATGTCAAAATACAAAAACGATATGATTTTATGCAAGCCCATTCAGAAGTAATTTTTGAGTTGAGCAGGATTTACACTTAGGTAATGGGCATGTATTACAGCCTCAAAGAAGCTTGCAACTGAAATAAAAGATTACAGTATAAGATGCACCTTTTTCCCTCAAAAAAGAGGCTGAAAATCTGGATGCATCTTATACACTGAATACAGCATTTTTGGCCTCCTGAAACCCTGCCCGCTTTGCAACAATGGCCATACATAGCCTTTAGGAGACTTCCAGAGTGCTCCTGGGGACTGGGCAAAAACAGGCAATTTTATGACCCCCAAGCTTGTAGGGGCATTCTATAAGCCTTTTAAAAGCTATGTATGCCTTTTTTGACAAAAAATGAGCCCATTTTCACAAAAAACGGGTCATTTGTTTCTCGTTTTTGCCCCTCCCAGACCCCAGGAGCACTCTACAAGCCTCCTAAAGTTAATGCATGCCATTTCTTTTGACAAAAATGGGCCTGTTTTCACGAAAAACGGGCCGTTTTTGGGAGGTCTGCAGAATGCAAAAACTTATGTTTTTAATTTACCCCTTCAAAATCTTGGTACGTCTTATACGCCGGTGCGTCTTACACTCCAAAAAATACAGTATATAGTGCAAGATATTGACTATTACTTCATCAGTATGACCTGAAACATTGAAGTGATTTGTAAAATATTAATCTCTCTCTTTTTTCTCCAGGATACTGTCCAAAAATGTAAAAATCCAGTATTTTAAATATTTAATATGCGGTATTCTCCATTTTATCCCAAGAAACTTGGAGTTTAATTTAGTGTACTTCTCCAAAGCTAGTATAAAGATTAGATCCCCCTTTCTCTGCTTTTGTATAATTTTGAAAAAACGGAGCTATCCATTAGATAAATCTTTGTAAAAATTACTGAAATATTGAAAATATACGAATATTCACTATTATCTGTTTAATGTATTTATTTTGTCCATTTTAATGCCACCCTTTAAAACAGTTTGTCCTGCTCATTTCACCTCTCCTTCTGGAATTCAATAATTGTTTCCTTCTTCTGAAGTCAAATCTCATGCATACTTCTAACAGTAGTAGATAATATCTAGTCCTCATGTGCTGCTGAATTATCTCTTCAGGCTAAACTTTTAAATCTAACAGTGGAAGTTACTAGGAGCTGTAGTTCTTTACAAATATTTATTTATCATCCTGCGCCTTGCTAATAAATTAATTTTCTTTCAATAGGCTTTCATATGGATCGAATAATGAATGGGCCTTCCTGTTTTCAGAAGCAAGACAGCTCTCCTGTTTATAAAACTTAATTGGCAATGCCAGTTCTTATCTCATTTGATGTTAGAATTTGAGTTACTTTTGGAAGTGGGTCAGATATTGCCATTGCTCTTTTGGCAGCTATTAATTTAGAAAGTATTGGTCAATATCACAAAATGTTTGTCTGATCTTCTTTAATGTTTTTATATACTTGGAGGAATTTTTGCATTTGAATTCCATTATATTAAGAATACAAAAATTGTCCAGCTGAATCAAAACTAGGGTCATTTTAATTCAGCAGCTTTTCTCCCCACTGTGGCCATTAGTAGGGTCATGAGAAAGAAATTCTCTTTCTTTATTGTATGCCATTGAATAACTGGAAGTTATTTCAGGATGAATAATTCTGGACAGGTCATATGCATCCTGACTGTACAAATAAGCCACTTGAGAAATGATATTATATTATGTTTACTATTATTCTTCCTAGTTTATACTCATCTGATCACCTATGCAAAGCTCAGACATTTCCTGTGTTTGTTCTGTCTGGCAGATCATTTTAAGTCAACAATACAAAAATTTTCAACTTGTCACATTTACAGAAACTAAAAAGGATTCATTGTAAGAGTTGTAAAAGATTCAGCGGTGTTGTAAAAGCATACAAGGGCAAGCTTGTTTTAAGTACAGCAGGAAATGTCAGGATTTTGGTATAATAGTATATCTGAGTACTGGTGAAATTGTGACAGAATATAAATAATACAATATATCAGGACTTATACCAACACAATAAAAGGGAAAAGTCTTTATATACAGTACATATACCAATGAGAACAGCTAAAAGAATATTTTATTAAAAGTCATCCGATGCATGTACAAAAAGACAGTAACAATGAAAACCTGGCACTTTTATTTGTAGGCTCTCCAGTAGGTCCATCTCTGCTCTGAAAGCGTGTTGCAAAATATCACCTCCTTCAGCCTTGACAAGGTAATTGATGTAGATGCCTCTGAAGTCTGCCTTTCTGCTGGCAATGTTAACAAGACATACCATTGGAATATAACAAGCAAAAGAAGGTGTAGGTGTTACAAAGAGAGGTACCATGCGGCAGGAGATCAGCTCTGATTAGTGAGGATTAAAAAAAAAAGTCACAGTAAATGCTGAGACACATTTCTTTGTGGATATCTGTCAGCGCAGAGTGGAAAAGTGTTACATTATTTCACAAGTTTATCAGCTTCTAGCAGGCAGACGATAATGATACTTGACTTTGGAGGTTCCCTATCACATCTGGTAGCAAATATTTCAAAAGCGATGTAGGATCCTCATTATGCATTATCCACATGGATAGAACAATATTTGCCAATCATGTGTATGGCATTTTTTTTTCTTTGTAGAAAGCATAATATGTGTTGAGACAGAACTAGTTTATTTTGTAGGTCTTCCTCCCCCCCTCTCTCCCTCCCCCCTCCCTCTGTCTTTCCTCCCTCCCTCTTTCCAAACAAGTACTAATAAATAGATGGTGACTAAAGGTCCAGATGGATTTAAAAAAAAATATTTGTAAGAATTCTTCCCATGGAAAAATGCTTTTAATAATAATAATAAATTTTATTTCTAACCCGCTCTCTCTCCCCAAAGGGACTCGAGGCGGGGCACAGGTAAATTAAGAACAGTAACATAGAACAAAGTACAAAATTAAAATCACATTAAATCATATCCTGCGCTAAAACAACTATAAAATACCAACTATCCTAAAAAAAACCTTAAACTAAAAACCCCATAGAAGAGAGACTACCCTAGGCCGGCCTAGTTGTTTTGAATTCTTGAAAAAACATGAAAAGCTGGGACTTGGAAGATTGGATACTAGAAGGAACCAGAAGGAACTAACAATTACACTTAAAGGAGAAGAACACTTACATTTGACTTACTAATACATAATGGAGCAAACCAGTGGTCATTAAAGGATATTTGTGAACAATGGAGCCAGATGTTAATTTTAAGAATGTCTCCCACTATAGATTGTCTTTGTTTAAAAGATGTTATGGAAGAGGAACAAATGTTACCAGAAAGACCGAGAGTGATTTGAAACTGAATTTAAAAATGAACATTTACAAGGATTATATGAAAACATGCTGTACTGGATATACAAACAAAACTGGTCAATGTCTTAATACTTAAAAAAAGATATGCAAATAATAAACTAAAACAGCGTTGTAGATAACTTTATTATCTTGTATTTATAAAAGAGACTTATAAAGTTTGGAAGGTCCCTTCCAAGTCTATTATTCTAAATTTTGTGAAAACAAAAGAAATAATGAAAAAAAATCAAGTTGTGGGACAGTATCTGAAGGGATTAAAGATCAAGATTGTTAAAATAAAAGGAAAGAATATAAAGTTGATTCAAAATAAATTAAATATATTGTTATCGTGGAAACCCTTGAGGGACTTTTCCTGACTGGGACTGAACTCCAACCTTTCAAAATGTATTGATGAGTAAGAGATGAGATAAGGGAACACGAGATCATTGTTGTACTTTAGGAGAAAGTGATGTTACTAAAACCACTTGCAATGGGGAAAGTAATTTCTTTGTATATATTTTTAACTTTTTATTTCTTTTCTATTTTTTCATTCTTTTATGTACTTTCAATTTTTTAGTCTTGTTTTGTTCTTAGCCTTTTAGCTGTAATTTTAATTAATTATTATAAAAAGAAAATACCATAGAAATTCAGAATTTATTAAAAAGTACATATATAATTTGGAAAAACATTGGACCTACAATTAAATCCATTATCAATTTATTTTCTACTATCATAAGGCTATTATAATATTTGTTCAGTGATTGGTAACTAGGAGAAACCAAGAGGGTGAAGTGAAGAAACAACTATAACAATTTATTTCTCATTTATTCCTGGAGTAAGTGGACATTTCTTTTACTTGCATAAAACTTTAAAAGTTAATTCAAACTTTTTAAAATTTAAAAAAGTTAAAAGTTAAATTGCTTTCCCAGATATAAAGGATAAAATGTAAAAAGAGAATTAATAATTTTGCTAATGGAACGTAAGTGAAGGTACTTCGAAGTTAGTGATAATGAGTTGAGTGAGACATATTCATAGATAATGTATAGAATGGTAGTCTCAGACAAATGTTCTCATAGGTTTAAGGGAACAAAAATCAGACATGCATACAAAATTTCAGAAAAAAATTACAAGAGTGAACAAAATTATGCAAAATTTAATTGCCTGAATTTTAGTTAGTTTTTTCTTTCTCATTTCTATAAAATACTTAAGCATAAATACTGCTTGAGTTGTATCTGTTACATTTGAGTACTTCATGAGGCACGGTATTTAAGCAACAATATACAGTAAGGACAACATTTCTAGGGGATTATCGTGAACTGTAGTTGTGTTGTGAAATGTGAAGCTAAAGGACAAGTGATTCCAGCTACATGTAATTTTGGTAATTCCATCAGGCTTCTCTATAAGAAATATTTTATGCCTATTATTAGAATTTATTTTATTTTTCTCAGGTGCTGTCTGTCCATGTTTTTTCTTGGGGAAGTTGGCAGTAAAGCACTGTTGACTAGAAGAGGAGAAAATGGAAAGATGAATTCTTGACTCCCTTTTAAAATCCATTTCAGATAAGAGAAGTTCCTCAACCTTACAGAGCAGAAATTTGTGTGTCATCACTTGAATAGAAACAAATATTCACTTAGTTGCCTTGGACTAATGCTATATAACCAGGAGTGAAATCAACTTACCTTTATTACCGGTTCGGTAGCAATGTGAGTGCACATGCCGCCTCCACTCATGTGCAGGACCTTCTGAACATGCGCAGAGCATCATAAACAAACATCATGACGTCTGGGTGGGTGGGCGGGTGGATGGGTGGAGCCTGCTACTGAGTGCACTTACAAAGGTAAGTCAGCAATGAGGGGGAGGGAATCTGCTGCACCACACAATTTAGCACAATTTAGGAAACTCTGCTTTCTAGCTAATATAAATCACATGTCATAGATGATTATCGGAAATATCGGTTTGCTTGAACCAGTAGCATTTTTTCTACTGGTTCGGGCAAACCAATCCAAACTGGTAGCATTTCATCCCTGTATATAGCCTTATATATCCCTTAAAGATGTGGTTGCTATCATATCTCTAATCATTTACTGACAATGAATTAGCAGGTTGGCAGTATCACCCTATTTAAAGAATAAAGACACAAAAAACAAATGCAGTCAAGCATCCTGCAGACAAAACAGAAGGAGAGAAGATTGAAGAATCTAAACCTAAGCATTGTTTTTGTTTTGTTTTGTTTAAGACTATTACTTATTGTGATGTGCCCCCCCAAAATCAGCAAAATAAATTGTTATCTGCTAAACGCTTGCTGAGGTAATGGTGCCAACTGCACATATTACAATGCTATAAGAAATATTACATTCCTGATCAACATATCCAATTTTGTGCTACCGAAATAAAAGTGGCAAATGGCCATACAATTGATAGTATAAATCCCTATTTATCCGTGGTTGGACACTAAAGAGTTAAGATGAGTAAATCTTTCTTTGGATAAAGTTTGTCTAAAACATCAAGAAATCCAAAGAAGACTCCCTACTCTCCAACACATTAAAGTAAGTGAGAAACTACCCTTTTGGGTAACATTAAATGTATCATAACCCTAGTGCACCTAGTACACTTTCAGTGTAAGTACTGAAAACCAACAGAAGTTTGAATCTATCAAATATGACTCTGGCTTCAGTGTAAATTAAGTAGAGCAAAATAAACAAGCTTCTGCTATAAAAGTAAAGTATTTTTTAATAGTCAAATTATATGGCTGCCTACAATAGGCCTTATGGTTGCTTCTTAAAGAAGAAAGCTCAGCGCTGCAATTATCATACATACTTCTTATTTATCCTTGAAAGACAAATGGAATGCTACATCTTAAAATGTAGTGAACCGTTGGAGAGAAATGTTTAACTCTATATTTTATACAGATTGTTTTGTTGTTTCTATTTTCATGGTTACCTTATGGGTTAGATTAGAGATCCACCTGGTCTCAAATATGTGCCCATCAAAATGTTTCTAGAACACTTCTACTACATAGTGAATGAATCAAAGAAATTCTGAAGCTCTTTGGGTGCTTGACTTCATCCCTGACTGCAATTGAAGAATAGAATTTTTGACATATTACTGAATTTTTTTGATCAAGTTAATTTTTCTGATATCATTTAACCTGGCAATCATCACCACTTCTTGTGGAAATACTGTAAAAAAAATATCAACCATATAATTTTTTTATTTCCTTAACCTGTAAGAAAAATATAATACAGCCTTTTCAATTTGACAAACTCCAGTTGATTTTTCTCCTCAATGTTCCTTAGCCAGAATGATAAAAGATTCCTACCTGGAGAAGGCTGTTTTATTATTATGAGAAAAGGAGGACCGAAAATCTTTTTTTCATGTGACATAGAACACAGTTGCCCTGTGTCTGGAGTGTTAATTAAGTATATTAGCAATAGAACTCAACTATTTAAAAGAACAGATAAATGTATAGGTTTGGATCATTAATAGTACTCGATGTATTATGTTGCCCGATATGCTCTGGATAAGTCTGTCTTTTTCTTGTCCAAATGGAAACTAATGGTTTAACTGTTTAATTCATAAATTGTTAAAGAGACAGTTTGATCTACTGGTTAAGGCACCTGGCTAGAAACTACGAAAGACAGCTGGGTGACTTTGGGCCGATCATTCTCTCTCACCCTAACTTACCTTAGAGGATTAATATCATGGGAAAATAGAAGGAGAAAAGAGTATTAGCTCCACTTGAGTGAATTTGTAAAAATAATGAAATGAACATTTAAATCAGTAAATAAAAACTGCCAGTAATCAGACTTTTCCCTGTGTCTTTTTATGCCAAGAAAAAATTTCCAGTAACCCATAATAATGAGGAAAAAGTAGAACAGAATGACTTTGTCTTTTGATTTTTACATAAGCTGAGTATTTATTAAAATATACATTGAAGTTAGGTAAACTTGTGAGAATTGGGAGCCTGGTAGATATTTCAAGAAAACTTCACAAAAAGCCACCCAGATTTGCTAATTAATAGCACATTAAAACCACAAGTATCTTGGCTTACTTTTTACCTTCCAAAACCAAAGCATGCCACATAAATTTAAAGTCTATTAAAGATCATTAAAGAGTATGAATGGTCCAAAGACATCTCACATTCATTAAGATTCATTGAGAGTAGTTTGTGAAGAGAGGAAATCTGGCTTCTCTTTGCTGATTCAAGTGGAATTTAGGAATAAGAGAAGAGCCAACAGAAGGAGTTCAGTGGTGGAACCGATCTAAAATCCCCAGACCAAACAGAGCCATTCACTATAAAGTCAAATCAGGACTATGAGCCAGTGAGAGGCCTCTTGGAAAGGAAGCTTTATTAGCAAATCTGGGTAAAATAACTATCAACACACTGAGTCATGTTGGAGGCTTTAAGAGAGATGGGGGCGGGGGGTGGGGCAGATTACTAAATTAGGTCTAACTAGACTACATTATAGTTCTAATGTAATTAATAAGTATCTCATCTAAGAATATATCTGGTTCAGATATAATGGAAAAACATAGCTTGCCATTATGGATGTGGCTTTTGCATGTCACAGTTCATAAGCCTCAATTGAAAAGTTTCACTAGCTATGGCACTAGGTATTTTGAAATTATCAGAGAAGGAGAAGGAGGCTGTAGGGGCACCTCAAACCCCATCCCATTGCCTCTTTCCTCCCTCCCCAAGAAGCTCTTTGTCCCCTTGCCACTTGAACTCTATTGCTTCAGCTGAACTTAGCAAGGACTTTGCTGATAAAGCATTCCAAGGCATTCCTCAGGCATCCTTTGCTAGCCTGAGGTGGATCTGGGCATGACTGATATCAGCCTTACAGGTATACCACATGGAAATATGACCAGATGAGCAGCCATCATCTTTACCCACCTAGAATTTAGGAAGTAAACTTTCTGAACTTCTTGCTCCACCCATTATGCAGCTGTGGAGTATACACACACTTATCAGACCTTTCCCTAGGAAGCATTTCTTCATCCTGTCTCCCAATGTCATTCCCATATACTATGAAACTTTGCTCCAGCTGGCTCACCCCTTGCCTAAGTCAATCCAGAAGTAACAGTGACTTCAGAAGATTATCCTAAGGAGCCAGGAGAAGCAGAAGTCAAATGCATATCTGGTTGGGGATACCTTTGACAGCATCCCATAATAATGCAGAACTGATCCCATATAAGAGGGCAAGAAATTAGTCCTACCTGTCAACTCCCAATGTTGTCATAGTGAAAGAAGGGGGGGGAGTGCATTCCATGCATACCGTCAGCTGAAGTCAGATCTCAGATTACTGCAGCAGGCTTGGGAGGGGTGAACCTCATTGGGAAATGTGATTTATGACACAGACTGAGGGGAGAGAAGGAACGGGGGTAAAGTTCAGCTATAACTCAAACAAAGCTTAGACCTGACTGCAAAAAGATTTTGCCTATGATGCTCCTAATAAATGACTAGTTTTGACTTGATACTTATGAATCAATTAGAGCATTTTTAGGAAACCTGACACTATCATTACAATGGACTCTGCCCAAATGAAGTGTTTTTGCAAAAATGGGCAACTTTGTCAGCAAAATACAGTTGCAGAGGTGGGCTGCCCTTACATTCACAAGCAGTTAGCTGGTTGTGATGACCATGCGCCCCTTTGGGAGTGAAAGCTCTGCTGAGTAAAGCAGGGATGGCATGAAACTCAACTGGGCAGCAAGGGCAGAGAGAATGAGCCAGAAAGTTAGTTGTAAATGGATAACTTAGCCCAAAGGCGAATGGGTGGGCCCAACCAGCGATCAAAGCTAAGCATTCACCCAAACCGGTGTGACCACACAACAGCCCACCACTGAATTACAGTAACCAGACCGAAAATTTACCTGCTGCCCTTTTTACTAAAAGGTTATTGGCCACCTTTATATACTGCTTTAAAATGGCAGTCTAGTGAATAAGGACTGCCATTTTAAAGGAGAATAAGATATAGTCTACAACATCAACAACTGAACACATTTTTAAAATCTGTTCTAAAACCAAGTGAGCAGTGATAATGAATACAACTGCACTGTTTTTGCTATCATTGTCATTTACTAGCAATAGTTGGAAGATGCCAAGCTATTTGGAAAATTCTAATCCTAATGCCTTAAAGTTCCAATATTGCCGCATTTGTCCTGGCTCATAAAAGAATGAGGCAAAAGAGATAAATAAGGAGAAATAATTATTTTTTTATCCTTTATCGATGTCTCTGTTTGCTTTGAGTTGGTGAATGACCAGAAGTGAAAGTATAATTTCTCTATCTCAAATGTAAATCTAACCTGGAAAACAATTCTATTCAAAAACTTACTAACTGAAGCTGACTGAATTCCCATTATAAAGTCAAGTTCAATATAATTGCTACTCAGTATTAAAGTTTGTCGGGACAGTTTTTTTAGTTATGGTTATTTTTTTTCTTAAGAAATTCTGTCATTTTGTTTCAGGGCAGTATCCTTCAATGTGAAAGAATTCTCAGTTTTGCATTTAGAGACCACTGAAATGCATTTTGCCTTTTATTAATCATAGTATTGGTAACTATACTGTAATAAATACAGGATGTGAGTGCCAAATTGATAGTTTGTCCATGTAATAACCAGGAATCAAATCTGACCCGAGGCAATAAAGGATCTTATTGATGAAATCTAAAACCATATTTCCACCCATTTTAAAATACATTTTGGCATCTAAAGGATATAATTTATTGAAAAGATTTGTAGTACATGCAAAAAGACATACTGATTTGCTTTGCTATAATAATACTTGACGCTAATCTAACTGTGACATGATTTCCATGTTTAGCTGGCCCTGTCTAATAGATTCTATATCTATAGGGGCTTCCAATTATAGTTTTAGCAGTGTAAAAATGGTACATAGACTGAAAATATTGATATATTTACAATTATTTTGTCCTTCAGCTAAGAAATGGAAAATGGATGAACTGACAAACTACAGTTCTTTTCTATTTCTGAATATTTGTTAAGAACATACAAGCTGGGAGGAACTTTCAGAAATATTCACTTTACCACTCCATTACTGATCAATTGTGTAGCAACTGGAGCCTTGAGTTTGTTACACTGTTTATGTAGAAAAGAAACTGCAGCTATTCTTTATTTTAAAAATGAAGAAGTTGCAATCCCAATAGCTGGAAAATATTAGTGCAACAGGCAGCTCTCAGATTCTCTATAATTTTTACCTATTCTATTTTAGTCCAATCCAAACTGATGTCCTCTTTTTTTAAGTAATAAAAGAAAAGCTATCTGATTGAGAAAAGCATATCTGTGCCAGGATTTACGATCATTTTTTGGCATTTGAAAGATGGTTCAACTGTTTCAAAGGGAGAGCAAATAACACCCTAAAAATAGTTTTCAAGTTATGCTTGGCAAAATATTGAAACTTTCTATACTTTCTTAGGCAGTTATTAAATACAAATGTTCCTTTGTTTTTCTTATCACTTTCTGATACCATTGCAATCAATAAACTATCACAAGTGACAAGATTTGGTTATCTAGACATGCAATAAACAAATAGTTGAATATATTTTTAATATACATATAATGTACATAAAATTAAAATATAAAGTTAAGTTAAAATAAACTTGAGAAACTAAAGTTTAATAATTAATGAAAAGAATGAAAAAAATAATATTGGTGGAGGAAAAACCTACAAGAACAATTAAAGTGACATTTGTATACTATTATCTAATGTTACCATGTCAATAGGTATTTACTGAATGTTTCTGGGACACTAAGTTTCACTACTACTGTCATCTACATAACTTTATTAATTCGGAACTTCTGCAGGATGACTTCCAATGAAAGGATTGGTGTACTATGCTCTTAGATAACAATCCCAGACATTCTCTTGGAACTCATAATCTTTTGGATCACTAAATGGTTCTGTTTTATTTTGTAGTTGGTCAGTTCTACTTAAAAAATGGGGTACTGATAGTATAGAAACACTCAAATCTTACACAAAGTCAAACAGCTACAGTTTCTAAAAAAAATTACTGGTTTAGTGATTTAACCATGGAAGCAAAAATATCTAGTCAGAATTCATCTAAGACAATTTGCTTCCTGAACAAAGAAGCAACAACTATACACTTTTTTTTTGTATAACAATTTTTATTGATTTTACAATTTTATAATAGGAAAGGGGTGTGTAGGGTATTTAACAAATATTTTAGAGCTTCCACGTCAGGGTTGGTAACCTCCTCAGAGACTTCATACAAAATAATTTCAATAAAAAGTGGAAAGAAATACATACATTTCATATCATAAATTCCATGCATTCTATCATTGGTTTGTGTTAACATCCATGTAGGAGTTACAATACAAATAAAAAAAATCATTTTTGTGATCTTAGCCTCTTTGCTATTGTTTCTTCTTCTTCCTTACCGCCGGTGGGCGGAGCCATGGCCCCTCCTGTTGCCCCATCTTTGTCCTTCAGGGTTGAGGCGTGTTTTTTAAGAAAGGCCTCCGCCTCTTCTACTGTTTTAATTCTGGCTCTGCCTTCCTCCCAGAACACCAACATTCCCTCTGGCATTAACCATTTGAACCACATCCCTTTTTTATATAATTTTTTTGATAAGAAGGAATATTTCCTTCTTATTTCTCGAATTTTTTTAGGGATCTGTTTCAATATGGCAATCTCTTTTTGTTTCCTCTCTTCACAAAGTCAAACAGCTACAGTTTCTAACAAAATTACTGGTTTAGTGATTTAACCATGGAAGAAAAAATATCTAGTCAGAATTCATCTAAGACAATTTGCTTCCTGAACAAAGAAGCAACTACTATACACTTTTAAGATAGTAGAATAGGGAGGGAGGGAGGGAGGGAGGGAGGGAAGGAGGGAGGGATGGAATAGAGTACCCAAGACTGGATGTTTGATATCTGAGACAACTATCTCCTGAAATTAAAAATGAAATAATATTATAAGGCTGTCTTATCACTTTGAATTATATTGACTGCATGTATTCAAAATTTTGCTTTTTTAACATCTTTTTTAAGTTTGTCCATTAATCCAGAGGTCTGCAGATAATAAAAAACATAATAAAACCACAGATCAATTTGCAACGTTCTAGTTCAGAAAAGGTAGTGTTAACAAGGTAATATCTTCTGCCACAATTTACACTGGTTGATATACCAAAGTGAAGGACAAGTTCCCTTACCAGCTTTTGTAGCCATTGTAACAGTATTCATAGTTCTGGGGGATAAGATTCAGGCCACCCGCTAAATGGACTAAATGTGCAAACCAAGGCAAGAACCTTGGAGGTGGCATTGCATATTTGTTTGTTTGGTGGTTTGTTTATAGTATAACAAATAAATAAATGCAAATAAATGAATTTGAAGGTTAAGAAAGGATCATTCCAAAAGGAGAAAGAAGCAGGAGAAAGAACACAAAGCTTTTCAGAGAGCAAATTTGGATCACTTGCTGCAAAATAAATATGCCCATCGATGTTCACCCATTGCCTTTTTATCATTCTCTTTCAGTATTCATCTTCTACCAGCATTTCTTGTTTAATACACACACATGCACACTGTTTCATTTAAAGGATGCAGACCAGTGATGGGATTCAAAATTTTTTTACTACCGGTTCTATGGTAGGCATGGTGTGGCTTGGTGGGCCTGGTAGGTGTGGCACGGGAAGGATACTGTAAAATCTCCATTTCCTCCCAATCAGCTGGGAGTCGGAGGTAGAGAATAGATGCGAGTGGGGCCAGTCAGTATTTACCAGTTCTCTGAACTACTCAAAAGTTTCACTAGCAGTTCTCCATAACTGGGCAGAACCAGAATCAGAATACCACCTCTGATACAGAGTTGATTGGTTTGAAAAAAAAAAAAACTTTGACATTTATTAAGGAAAATGCATTTGTCAACAAGCAGGAATGGTTGTTTGAGGAAAAAGCCTTCCCTACTTTAAATGAGATTTAAGTAACATTTGCTAGAAACTAAAAGAAAAAAATGCATTGTTTAAATATACTTCCAAGGTATGATAGTATAGGAGAAACTAATTCAATATAAGCACATGGTTTGCATGTATAACATCTGGAGTTCAATTTTTGGATGCTCCAAAATTTTGCAAAGACGTTCCTCTAGATTAGAGATAAACAGCTCCCTGACTTCTATAATACTAACTTCGATTATAAATAGCCGATCATTTTGATAAGCATACTCTGCATTCTAAACAGATTCTATATTCAGTTAGATATGGACATACAGTATACATTTCCAATGGGGAAGGGCCTGAGTGCTTATTGTTCTGTAAGACACAGATAGTCTACAAGAGTACCCACAAGATGTTTTTAATATTCCAAGGGAATATTTTCAATATTCCAAGTTCCCTTGGATGTTGGAAAGAGTTGAGACCCTGTTCTAGCAAAGCAGTAATTCATCTAAATAAAAAAAAAGCCAAAGTGACCTTCAAGAATTTTTTAGTTTATTTATATATATTTTTAAAGTAAGTATTTGAACAGAATAAACATCCCTCTTTTAGTACTACATATACAGAATGGGTAGGATTAAAATTTCTCATGAATTTGGCTGTTTTTAATGTGTTAATTTTAAATGTTATTAATTTGCTTTTAAAATACAGTATGTCATGGTTAATCTCTAGATGTTTCTGTTGAAATATGCTTGGTTTATACTGTAGCTGATTTTTAAACATTAGATAGTTTAGTTTGTTTAGTTTAATTTAATTTAGTTTATTATGGTCATATTTCAATGCAATTTAAAAATAATAAAATAGTTAACATCAAATTAAACCATAACAATATACTAAATATACTAAAATATACATAATATTATGTTAGCATAAAACAATATTTGGACATTTCCCATGTGAAGCACTTGTTTGGTTATATTATAGTTAAGATATCAAATTTAGCTGAATAATCTGAGATTCATAACAGAATTTTAGTTAGGGTTAGTTAATCCATGTCCTGCCTTTATGTTATAACTGGGAAATAGATATAGTTTGAATGATTCTAGAAATAGTCCATCTTTGTATCAGTTTGCTCAAAAGAAAGGATTTCCAAAGGAATTTCTTGATAATCATCCTCAGTGGTTTTCTAGAGACACCAAAAGTAATACTGCCCTTCTATTCCTAACCTCTTTAATTTTTAAAGGTAATCTTCAAATCCTGCAAGGTAAGGACAATAATTACATATACCCTTACATATACCACTCAGTCCACTCAAGTAGAGTGCTAGATCTGTTTCAAGAAATGAAGTTGACCTTTTTTCGGAGATTCTATGAAAGAGTCAGTTTAGTAGTTTATGTCTCTCAGTTTCAATGTCACACAACAAACATAGGTATATTACTCTTTAGGAATGTCACAAACGTTTCCAAGAGAGAGGATGGAAGGATATTATAGTGGACCAATGTAAAAACTTCTGGAGTTGTCATATGTGATATTAAATAAGATGGAAGGATATTATAGTGCAGGGGTCCCCAACCTTTTTGGCACCAGGGACCAGTTTCATGTTAAAAAAAATTCCGCGGACCGGTGGCCATGGCTCGGCCGACATAGAGGGGGAGCGGGGGGAGGGGGAACAGGTGGAGCATGCGCACGTGGGGGGGTGAGTCAGCTCACTCACCCCTCTCGAGCCCCCAACGGTGCGAGTGGCTGCGCCTGCACTCTCCCACCCTGGCAGGTGCTCTGCCCAGGGGGCTGCCCCCTCCTCCCTCCTCCTCCTCTCCGGCCCTTTCTAAGAGTTGCGCCACTCACTGTGGCCCAGTTCCTATCAAGCCACAGACCGACACCGGTCCGCGGCCCAGGGGTTGGGGACCCCTGTTATAGTGGACCAATGTAAAAACTTCTGGAGTTGTCATACGTGATATTAAATAAGACCAGGTGCAATGCTTATTTTCTGTGCCAGTAAAATAAAGTAAGGTGGAGTTTGGCTAAAATAATATTGGAAATCAATATCACGGATATATTGTTAAAAGGAAGACTGCTTGTTCAAAACTCATTGAGACCAGTGCATATGGTAAAAGTCCACAATATCTTAGGACAAGGGTCTCCAAACTTGGCAATTCTAAGTATTAATGGTGCAATCTTTCTCCTTAGATCACTTCTCATGTGAAGTTGAAATAATAGCTGTATCACCTACAATAGATCTACTAGCCAGACTTATCAGGTGATGTTCTGGTTTTGCAGACAGTAGATATTAAATTATAGTTAAAAAACTAAATAACAAAGGGCCCCAAATATGCCTTGGAAATAGGAATGACAGCATAAAAGTTACCTTAATTCCCATGTCTAATTTGGATATAGTAATTTCATGTAACATTTTAAGATGCTTATGAATGGATGAAATAACCAATGTGTTACATGATTGTTTGATCCCAGCTCAAAACTCAGCTTCTGAAGAAGCTGCTTCACTTGAATCTGGGGAATTTCAGCAACAGGAAATATTAAACTGGGTCCTGTTGGAGAAGGGCGGGATATAAATTGAATAAAATAAAAATAAATAAAATAAACTAAGATTCAAATGAAGCTTATCAAACACAGAGATCATTAAAGATCTAGACTAGAGCAATCAGATGAGGATGATGTAAGGTCTCCCAGCCCCTGTACCTGGAGTGTAAAATCATAGAGCAGAGATGAGACATGATGCTTCTCACCAACAGCTGGCTGCAGCTTGATCTAAGTCTGACTCATGCTCCCTTGCTGAAATTAACATCTGGTCTCTGGTTCTTATATGATATGCCTATGAATCCTGTTCATGTAAGAGATCTTGGACCTTTGAATTGGTTGACAAACCTGTCAACTCTTGGAACCATGGACTGTATTTGGACTATTTTTCTGATTGAGGTTTTTAGCCTACCCCTCAATGAGTACGTTTTTCTATTTCATTCAGTCCATAAGTATCTTGATGTAATTTACAAATATTATTTAATAAACTGATCAGAAAATAGAGGGTCTCTTTCATCTTTTTTATGTGATAACAGTAATATAAGCATCCTATTCTATATATATTTTCAGTCTGTGCTGGCTGTGAACAAAACCACTAAAACATCCTCACAATATTCTATTTTAACAGCTTGGTGGGCTAGTACAGGGGTGCGCAAACTTTGCAACTTTAAGTCTGAAGGACTTCAGCTCCCAGAATTCTCCAGCCAGCAAAGGAGCTGAAGTCCTTCAGACTTAAAGTTGCAAAGTTTGCCCACCCCTGGGCTAGTATCACTAGGTTAGCAGTTTCAGTTTGACTAACAGGAGATCAATCTGGCCAATCTTCCTATGCCACTTTAGAAGTTATTTTATGTAGCTAGATATGCAATAAACTTGCAACACAGACACGAACATTTCTTATATTGATCTTCACCTAATCAGATACAATATTCCAAAATGTTACAAAATCATTATATTTAGAGGCCTGTGCCAGTGGTTTCCATGATTTCTCTGAGCATATATATATATATATATATATATATATATATATATATATATATATATATATATATATATATATATATATATATATATATATATATATATATATATATATATATATATATATAGGCAATAAAACATCCAATACAGTGCTTTGCTTGTTTTCTTAAATTCTTTTTTTATGTAGGCTTTCATTGAGGAAAAGTTACTTCCTCAATTTACTTCTTTGCAATTTATAAATGTATTTGAACCTTAGTTTGACCATAAAGTGAACTATAACCTTTTCCAACCTAAGTCAATAGTGCTGTTTTTTGGGCAATGATTATCAATCTTAACCCAGTAGGGAAGGCTGTTGCATTAAATGTACATCAACTGTTACTAGTTCTTGAAATTCACTACAGTGACTAATAAATAGAAATTCACAGTGTTGGAAAAAGCATAAAAGTGTGAGTCATTTGCAACAAATGACAAAGACAACTATTCTTCCCTTTTCCTAGAGAATTCATTCCTTATAATTAACTTATTAAACGAATATTCTAGAGATATATTGCTGGCCATAATTTCCATTAAAACCTTCACAAAGGTTTATTGCATGTACTTACAACATTAAATTACTTTTCTGATATGTTACAGGATACTTTAAAATATTGAACTAAAATTCCATGGAGTTCACTCTCAATGAAAGTGTGAACCAACTTTGCAGAGTAATGTGGATATTTTTTTTTTCACTGTTGTAATATGTTTTGATTCCTATAGTTCCCTGTTATTCACTGTGTGACCTACAAACAATAAAATATCCTTAATGGCACATTAGTGAATAGCTATGATGTAAAATGCACTATAATCTTAAACACAATCCCATAAGGACTACCATAATGGAATAATGTTACTTAAGAGGGAATACGTATAAATCGTAGAATTTACGTAGAACTATATAACAAATAAATCTAATTTTTATTTCACATTTGTATGTTATTATTGTGTATCAGGAATCCTTGGCAGAAGATTTGAGTAATGGTTTATTTTACTCTCACAGTTGGTGTATCTGTTAGCTTAGCAACTACATTGGAAAATGTATCTAAAATATATTCTTTTTCAATTGCTTTTGAAAGGAAACTCATCTCTTTCCAGTCTGAGGAAACAGAAGAAGCAGACCGTATAAGTTCAAGTAATGGTCAGGTGGAAAAGCACTTAAATAAGAAACCAAAAGCAGAATTGTTTAAAAGTTACATACATCCTATTCAACAATATCTACTTGAAAGCCTCTGATAGCTTCTAGATGGGATTCTACGAATTCTGAATTTAAAAACGTAGATTAGCTGCTGAAATACTATCTGTTTCCCACGCCTTGTGGGATCATTACCTAGCATCTGAAGACCTTAAGAGATTAGAGCTTAAATTGAATCCTAGCTCGATAGAGTTGTTGTTAGCAAGTAAATGATTTGACTCAGTTCCTTTACTGAATTTAGCTTTGAACAGAATCCCATTCCCTCTGAAGGAGCAGTTCTATACTTCGGAGTCCTTCTGGACTAACAGCACTAACAGAGCAGCAGCAGGAGGCTGTAGTCAGATGATCTTGGATCAGATATAGGTCTTTCTTAACTGGAATAATTTATGTCAGTGTCTAGCATATTCATCACCATATAATCTGGGAATGCCTTTGGAGATGACTCAGAACTGCAATTAATCCAAAATGCAGCAATCTAAGTGCTATTAGAAGCAAGGTTTAATAGTACAATAGAATAGTACTAATAGTAATAGTGGTAATTTGACCACTCCATTAGCTGTGGATAGAATTCAGGTCAAATTTATAAGGTGGTTTAATCCTGGTGCTCCAGTGTTAATCAGACAAGCTTTCTTGTTTAAGCAGAAAGTATCATTGCCCTATATAAAGTAAGGGAAAGTATCCTTACCCTATATAAAGTAAAGGTATTTCTTTCTATGAGAGAGCCAATTTTTTAAAGATGTTTCTAAAGGACAGAAAGACTTGGTCCATGCAAATTGAGAATATGGACAATGCTGCTCCAAAGAAGAGGGGTAGCCACAGAAAAGGCAACCCTTTGAAATTCCAAAAGATGACATGCTTCTGTGAAAGGAAGTTACAGTGTGCCAGCCCTATTAGGTGTAATAAGATGAGCAGACACAATTGGAGTAGTATTGAAGCACCATATGACGTCTGTGGTCTTCCCATCTTTGTACTCTTTCAGTTAATGTTAGTAAGCTAATCTTCCCATCATCTTTTGGCACATATGATAATGTCTGGCAGCCTCAAAAAGATTATGTTATGTATCCATTATTTTATGCTTTTTTGGAGTGTGTGTGAATTGGGGATTTAATTTATTTAATAGCAATGCCTACCGTTTCTGGAGGAGAGCAGTAAGAGGAAGAAAAGTAAAAATGTCACTTTATGAGAGAGACAGAGAGGGAGGGGGAGGGACGGAGAGAGATCATTACACCACACTACAGATTTTTCCTGCAGATGATCATTATCACACATAGATGAAAAGAAATAGTGGTCTTGTCCTATTCTGTTATCGTCAGGTATAGCTTCCGTTGAAACACAATTGGACTAATATGAATAAATTATACTAGAAGACACCTTGAAAATGATAGACAATCCTGTTCCTTGTTTAACCATACTGTATTTGAAAATGTACAACTTATAGGATTAGCAATGTGTTAAAGGATTTTTCATGACATACTTATATCAGGTACAGGAGAATAATTTTTTTAAATTTATTTTTAAATACAACAAGGTAAAACATATGAAGTATAATAATTACTATAATTACTTTAGAATTAAATGTAGGTCATCAAAGAACAAAGATTTTAAGAAGAGAAACTATACTCTTCCTTTTTATATGTAGTATGGCAAGCAAATGGGCTGTATACCATTCTAATTTACAGTATTCACTGCCATGTATCATAAAAGATGATGGATGTGCAAGACTTGGATCACCTAAACCAATTTTAGGTTGAACATAATCTGCAGGTGACAGTGTTTTAGTTTGAGAGAGGCTTTTAAAGTAATCTGGGAAATACGTATATAGCTGGGCTTCATAATGACTAGGAAAATAGCAGTAGAAGTGTATATATCAATGAATTTCAGAGCAAAGCAATTTCAGAAGTGCTGAATATTATCAAAAGTCTATAACAAACAGGATGGCTACCATGCTTGAACAATGTAAAGGAGACATGGAAATGAAATTTAATAAAGTCAACACTTGTACCGAACTCTAAGTATTGCTCAGTGTGTAACCTTGTGTATATGTGAGAAGAAGTTTTGATTACTGATTCAGGACATGGTTTGTATGTAAAGCTTCCTGAGTAAAGTTCCAGTTAAAGGCCATAAAATCCCTCATGGAATTTGTTGTTATTGTTATTTACTGTGTATTTTATTGACATTTGGGCTTCAAAGAAATATAGAAATCAGATCAGAAGAATTAATTCACCTTTACAAATTAAAGCAATCAATACTGCAACAAATTGAATTTGGCACCATACAGTAGGTTCCTTTTTTCCAGTAACAGACCATATTTAAAACAAGGAGAATTTTTATTTCATTATGTGAGGTAAATGTTAGAACTTCAATACATCAGTGAAAGAATGAAAAAAAATGATTTGATTGCATTTAAATGTTTACATAATTAATACAACACAACATTATTACCCATCATTTAAGTTAGGTAATGTGGTATGGTGGTTAAGGGACATGATTTAGGAATAAGGAGACTTAGATTCTAGTTCTTTCCTAGCCACAACAGCCTATGGTTGATATTAAGCTATGTAGTTGCTTCTTCTCAGGTCTCACAGCATTAGGCATTGTGATCAGCCAGCTAAAAAGAAAAACCTTTGTTATATTATACATTGATAAGCTTCACTGTAAGAACTAAGTGTAAAACAAGCAGACCCTGCAATTATGCAGGAAAAATGCTAAGAAAAATGGTAGCAGCAACATTATCACTGAACATTTACAGTATTTAATAAATATTCCCTTCTATCATCTTAAACTTTTTGTATTACCTATAACTTTTTGAATATGCTGCAATTCAAGGAACTGAAGTTTCCAGAAAATTCTACTTCTTCTCTGGACTCCCATTCTGATTGTTGGACATCCTGCCACATCCTCAAGTCATATAATTAATTTCTAGAAAACTCCGGATCAATGATGTTCTCTGAAACATTCTAATTTTTGAATAGTATGCAAGACCATATGTCATACTGTAATTTTAGATTCTACATTGTTGGAATAAGTAGACTTACCCTTGGTTCAGGTGTACTTCAGCGCGCACTCCTGTAACGTTTCTGGGCATGCACAGAAGTGTCCGGGTGGGTGGAGCTTCCTGCTGCCACTACTACTGGTTCACCCAATCTGGGCCAAACCAGGAGTAACCCATTTCTGGGACCTACTAGTCTGAGTGTAAAATGGATATATACTAATAGGCAGGGGTGGGTTCTGGCAGTCTCTACTGCCAGTTTGCTCATGGATGCATTGCACATGTACGCTTCATGCATACTGCATGCACATGTGTATAACAATAAAAATTGCTCTGCGCATGGAAAAAACAAGATGGTGGTGCCTACAGCGCCACCGGGAGAAACGGCTTGGTGGCATGGCAGACCTGGGTCACTGCCGCTTCCAGAGACCCAGGCCGCCAAACCGCTACCAGTTCGGCTGAACTGGTCCAAACCGGTAGGAACCCACCTAATAGGTATATGTATGTGGATACATGCTTTTATTTTCTGCATAGTTACTTTAAAATCTCTAAACTTGCATATGTGACCAATCTGCTTTAGGAAGCAGATCAGAGTGCTGACCCATTTTGTTTCTAATGGCAGTCAATCAAAATATTTCAAGGTACAATTTTGTAGTAAAATGTTAATTTCCTGTTTCACAGAACTACTTGCCTAGACTGAGTGCTATGGATCAATTTTCATGAGGGCTGATTACTTCATCCAACCAACAAACCTCAAGTTGGTTATTGGCATTCTAGCAGATCAATAAGTCAGGCACTTCATGAAAATAGATTATGTGGCAGGCCTGTGCAATGAAGACAGTCATTCAATGAAGAAGCCTCTTTCAGGTCTAGTGCAGCCTTGAGTAAAGGTGATTCAAATTAAAACCTTACCTTTTTAATCCAATCTTAGCTTGCAGGGTAGGGAGAATAATCTTGCCCAGTGGGAAACTAAAATATGTAAGGTAACAACTTTCAAATTTTAGAAAATGTTTTCTCTATGAACTTTTAAGAGATTTTGGTTTTTTCTCATGCACCAAGATATTTAATAATTTTTAAAGGATCCATTTTTAATGTTCAGCCTAATTTAGAAGTTCATTCTTAGCTTACATAAGATATATTGAGTATAGATACAGTGCATTATTTTCATGACATTCCAATTACGATAAGTGCCTGGTAAGAATAGAAATCTTTAGCAATATGTCTTCAGCTACTAATTCTTCTGATTTTTGATGGAGTTATACAGTACAGAGCCATTTTAGTACTGGTAGTTAAGGCATCAGCTAGAAAGCAAGATATTATGAGTTCTAGTCCTGCCTTACACACAAAATCAGAGGGGTGACAATGTCAAACCACTTCCATAAATTTACAAAGCAAACTGTATGGACTAGCTGCTAAGAATCAACATTGACTTGAAGGCAACACGCAGACACAGTGGTATTAGATATTACTAACTCTTCCAATTTGATTCTGTGATATTTATTGGATCCATTTTATTGGCATAATTTGATAGACAAACATTAACTTGAAAGTGACAGCAGTCGCTGAGCATTAGCCTTCCAACTCCCTAAATTACAGTGGTAAAGTGATTAGGATGTTTGACTAGGCCTGGAAACATCCAGATTCAAGTGCATTATCAGCCATTGAAGTTCATTAGTGACTTTGAACTAGTCAATCTCTTCCAAACTCATTTCATAAGGTTAGTATTAGGAAGATTCAAATTGGAGAAGGGAATGTTATGTACAGTACATTACCTTATAGCACATGAGGTAAGGCAGAATATTAAGTCTAATAAATAGGACCAACAACAATAACATTACTATTGAAATAATCTATGTTGGTGTTAAGGAAGAAAAAGAAGAAACATTCCAAAATCATACAGTGATTGTTAACTAAAATATAAATGTTTTCCTATGATCTTCTTTAATTTGTATAGATGTGGTGGAAATGAAATTGCGAAGACACATCACAAAATATGAAGCTGCAAGCAGGAAGAGATATATCACAAAATATACAACAAAAGGTTGGTTTACGATTTCCCCCCTATTAGCCTTATGGTACGAGATAGGTAAGACACTCGTGAAATATTGTTAAGGGCTCATGATTGCAGAAAAAAGAAAGAAAGAAAAATATCTCACTTCCCGAGTTAAAAATGACCAAATTGAATATATGGAAAGAATAAGAATAAAATTTACTTTTGCTATATCTACATTAAACACAGACGTTGTAATACTGCCCTTTCTTTTTCTTGCCTGCATATTTTAAGTGGTTAATTACCCAGGTTTAGGGAATTATAGCATTGTTTGAAATAGGTGCAAACAAACTATGTTTCTCTTTCTGTTTTCATATGTCTCTACACTGTTCTTGAAAGCTATTCACCCCCCCCCCCCAATTATTATTACCTGTGAATATTTCCATTTCAGTGGTGGTATATGATAAATTGGTAGCAAAGGTGGAACGCACAGTTGTTAAATAGAGAATCAAACTCTTATCCAGTCAAAATCCCCCCCAAAGCAGGCTGGTTTATTCAGTGCTTCAGAAATTATAGTGTTTTATAGTACTAACACTTATTCAAGTTGTGGGATCGAGTCAACAAATTATTTATTGCTAGCTTACTATTTTATTATAGTTGGCTGAAGAGGTCTCCTTTTTGTAGACAGAAGTTAAATAAAGAAAACCTAAATCTTGTATGTTCAACATTTCCCTATATGGGTGGGCTGTTGTTCATTCTCTCCCATAATAATTCAGTTTCCAGTTACTGTTTGATGAGGCTGTCTACATGTTGGCTGTGCTACCTGCTTTCAGGTATACCATTTCCATTGGAAAAGCAAATTCTTTAAGGGTACATTCCTACAATCCTTAATAAATTAAATGGAAATGTTATGGCTAGGATTTCTCAGACCACCCCACAAAGGTGCTTGCCATTTTTGCCTCATTTATTTTAATCAAAGTTTGAGGATTGAGCCTTTTTTTGTGATTTAATGTCATTGAACATTAAAAAAAACATGTGTATGGCATTAATACAGTTTTAAATAAGTGTATTTATTTATATTTCACATTTCTAAACTGCCCCTCTCCCTTCCTTACATAGTAGGCCAAAGTAGATCAAATGAAGTTACCTGATTTCTAAAAACAATAGCATGTGCACACACACAAATACAAACACATACAAACAAACTCTGGAAAGAGTGCAGAGAAGAGCAACCAAGATGATTAGGGGACTGGAGGCTAAAACATATGAAGAACGGTTGCAGGAGCTGGATATGTCTAGTTTGATGAAGAGAGGGAGACATGATAGCAGTGTTCCGATATCTCAGAGGGTGCCACAAAGAAGAGGGAGTCAAACTATTCTCCAAGGCACCTGGGAGCAGGACAAGAAGCAATGGGTGGAAACTAATCAAGGAGAGAAGCAACTTAGACCTAAGGAGAAATTTCCTGACAATTAGAACAATTAACCTCTGGAACAGCTTGCCTCCAGAAGTTGTGAATACCCCAACCCTGGAAGTCTTTAAAAAGATGTTAGATAACCATTTGTCTGAAATGGTATAAAGTTCCTGCCCACGCAGGGGGTTGGACTAGAAGACCTACAAGGTCCCTTCCAACTCTGCTATTGTATTATTGTATTATTGTATTATTGTATTAAACATAATAAATAACAGATTAAATGGTCAGAGAACATGTTCTGTGGTTATATTGTAACTGGAACTCTATACTTAAGTGTAAATTTCCATATGAAAAGATAGAAATCTTACACCACCAGTATGTGTGTGTATATACATATACAGTGTGTGTGTGTATATGTGTGTGTGTATACATACATGCATACACACACACAGTATATTCCTGTACATAAAACTGATACACAATTCCTTTCAGAACAACATTCTATTGATCTTGAATAAATAGACTTCTTCCAGATCTGAGAGAGCTGTTAATGCTGTTTCTCACTCTTATTTAAAATTTTAATTGATGTTTATGTTCAGAGACGATTGGGATAAAAACTATGATTGATTAGTAGCCATGGTGGAGCCAAGGAGCCATCATGGCACAATGGTTAGAATGCAGTATTCCAACTAACTCTGCCAACTGCCAAGAGTTTGATCCTGACTGATTCAAAGTTGACTCAGACTTCCATCCTTCCGAGGTTGGTAAAAAGAGATTGTTGGAGGCAATGTGCTGATCCTGTAAACTGCTTAGAGAGGGCTGTAAAGCACTATGAAGTGGTATACAACTTTATGTGCTATTTCTATTGCTAAGTGCTACCAGTGAAAAATGATCCTTCTGCAGCCATAATCTTTACAACACCATTGAGGGTAACACATATAAAACAATAGGATTTTTACAATACAAATATCTAAGGGATTAAAAATGTCCAAGGGATGAGTTTTCATAGGATCATAAATAACTGCATTTAAATAACTCTTTCCCATTGTTAAATCGTATGCCAAGCTTTTCCTTTTATTGTCCTGATCTCTTTTTCTCTCACACTCACATTCTCATAGTCACTTGTAAATCTTTAAAATGTAGGTGTGACCCTTATTAATACATTCCCATATGTGTCTGACACCTTTGCTTAACAGTCACAGACTTCCTTGTGCACAGCCCCTCCATGGAAGTGTGGATTTATTCTCTTATGAGATTGTACAAAAAGCTGCAAACTGAAGTGTAAATAACATTCATCACACCCAAGTCAGCTAGAATTTGGCTGTTGCCGCTACTCATATTGCTATTGTTAAGGTAGATTGGTATTTTGGAGAAAGCAAAGTTTTTAACATAATAACTGATCCTTTTGCATGATAAAATCAACGACTCAATTTACAGAAGGAAGGAAAGAAGGAAGGAAGGAAGAAAGGAAAGAAGGAAGGAAGGGAAAGGAAGGCTTATTGAAAGAATCCAAATGTATCCAAGTTGTGAATATAATTTTAATCATTTTTAAAAAGCCACCTGTGTGTTCAGTTTATGTTAAAAACTTAATTACTTTGTATCACAATCTAGTATTCTTATGAAAAAATAGATCCTTATCACATAGAATATCAAAGATCTTCTGGGAAATACAAACGGTAAAACAGCCAAGAAAGTGGGTTGGGAGTGTGGGTCTTCCAGGAGCTGCTCTTATATTTTCACTTAATTTCCTGCAAGATCAACTGTCATATATAGTTTAATGTTTGTCACTTTCTGGCATGCAAAATGTAAATATGGTGCTGTGGATAACCAGAAGAGTTACTTTGGGAAAGTGTTTGTAGGAAGATAAAAAGCCACATGCTCCAACTGACTAAGCACCATGTCTGAACTTCAACCAACTTTAATTTTGCCAGTAGGACTTGATTCAGCTTGGCTGATGTAGATGTGATACAGGAAATCTGTGGTGAAGATTTTCTATGGGTCTGTAAACGGTATTAGGAAAATGCAACAATGGTGAGGATGTGGGCATTTAGAATTCACTAACTCATAATTTCCTGGTTAAAACTCTTTGCCTTAAGCTACATTTTCTCTTGCAAGGATATATAAATTGGTATCTATGGAAAAATCTTTGCAATCTCAATTCATTTCGGGTACACTAAGGTTGTTATCTGTTAAAAAAAGAGGGACTTATCCTAAGGAATGCTTTCCCAGCATAATTATAAATTATTTAGAACAGGGGTCTCCAACCTAAGTCTGAAGGACTTCAACAAGCAAAGCTGGCTGGAGAATTCTGGGAGTTGAAGTCCTTCAGACTTAAAGTTGCAAAGGTTGGAGACCCCTGATTTAGAATCAGGCATTACTGGTGGAATAGCAAATTGTTATAACACTAAGTTGATCAGAATGGTAAAAACAATGTGAAGAGCTCTAAAGGAATTTCTAAATACTATGGCAATGGGCATCAACATTGCAGATCTCACTAGCAACAAATGTAAAAAGATACACACTTGTGCCAAAAATACTAACTAATCATAAAATGGGATCATAGCAAGCAAGATTGGCGTCACAGTAAAGAGTTGAATGAAGGTATCAATAAATGAATAATAATAAACCATCCCAAAAACGCTTTTTCAAGAGGCAACTAGACTTTCTAGGGTTTTTTTTTGAAGATGTTTCTGAAGAAAGAAACATCCAAGAAACAAGCTTCTTGGATGAGCTGTGAAACATCTTCAAAGAAAAACCAGAAAGTCCAGTTGCCTCTTGAAAAAACACCTTTAGGACAACCATGACCTGGATGACTGAGAATCTACATAGAGAATAATAAACAATATTTAAAATAGAGATGACAATATCATAATGTCTGTATATAAATAAATGTTGCAAATACTTCTGAGATATTGTGTGTGTTCTAGTTGTCTTATCTGGAACAGGTAAGGAAAGGTAAGGAAAGTTCAGAGGAGAATAACTTAAATAATCAAGAGCCTGGAGCAGATTCTTTAAGAGAAAAGGTTGGAACAATTAGGCCTTTTTAGTCTAGAAATGAGGTAGGTGAGAAGAGACATAATTGAAGTCTATAAAATATGCAAAATGTGGATAATTTTAAATTATTTTCTCTTCCTAAAATACCAAATCTAAACACTAGCATCGGAGGTCACCAATGAAATTGAATCCTAGAGGAATCAGTAGAGACAAAAGGATTGTTATTACCCAATAATAATTCATCTTTGGAATTCATTACTCTGAAATGTAGTGCTGATGGGCAGCTTGACTGGCTTTAAAAAAGGCTGGACAATTCATGCAACTCATGGCAATCCATGGCTATTATGTGACGATCTCTGAAAACCATCTGATGCAAGACTAGTGTGGTTGGATGGTAATAGTGAGAACAGACTTCTGACTACATTGGTCAGGGGTTGGATCTAGCAGAGAACTGCTCGTGTTCTCAGGTTCTATAGAAATAACCCATTGTCATCGCCAAATCTATTTATCCTCAAAGATACCTATGTAATCTCTTGATAAATCAATCACTTTCAACCAAATAATTTCAAATGTTTTTAACAATATGTTCATTAGAAATATGATTTTACTAAGCTGAGACCCAATTTATTGATTCATTTCTTTTAAAGTTAAACTATAACCTCAGACTGAACAATGTTTTCTTTTCGGGCTAATAAGCTCAGAGTAGCAATTGCCAAATATGGGGTTATTAGTCATGAAAAATAGATTTTACTACAGGATGGGATAATGTTCATCACATTTGGTTTTAATTGGAACTTAGCATGGCCCACCCAAAATCTCTTTGATTTTTTTCATTGTTGGTTCAAGGGATATTTAATTTCTTCCTATAATTTGTTCTTATGAAATGATCTACTGTGGATAAATATGACATCAGAACAAGTAAGTTGATGGCAGTTTTCAAGAGGTGATCCAAAACATCTGTGCCTTTGTTGGAAAAATATTGTGCTACAGACTTATAGGAAGAAAAATAATAACCAATATTTATAATGATTCAAGTCAAGTACATTTATTGAAATTATTATGTATCCTATTGTTCTTCAAAAGTGTTTCTTCAAAGATGTTTTGTTTGCATACTTTCTCATTATATGATATGATTTAGATAAAGTAGAGTAAATACAATTACTTAGACAGTTTAATAATATAAAGAAGCAGCATCACATTAGACACATTAGACACATTAAGAACAACAATAATCAATATCCAACAAAAGACTTCTGTTTTCATCTGACAACTAAAAAGTAGGCTCATCCAACTGCTAAACCAGTGGTAGTCAACTTGGTCCCTACCGCCCACTAGTGGGCGTTCCAGCTTTCATGGTGGGCGGTAGGGATTTTGTCCGATACTGAAGCACTTTCCTTTTTTTAAATTTAATTGATTTCCCTACTTTATAAATCACTATTATTGTGGAACTGGTGGGTAGTTAGAAAATTTTACTACTAACAGAAATACAAAAGTGGGTGGTAGGTTAAAAAAAAGTTGACTACCCATGTGTTAAACCATAATCCCAGGCAAACAATACCACAGATGTTATGTTTTTGCCCTATGTGATAAGCCAATTATAGCAAAATGTAAGAGCTAAACTTATACCATGTTTTCCCCAAAACAAGACAGGGTCTTATTTTCTTTTGACCCCTGAAAAAAAAGCTTGGCTTTATTTTTGGGGAGATCTTATTATCTTTGAGGTGCAAGAGGCAGCGAGCGTGGTCACCTCATGGCTGCTGCTGTGTTGCAATATTTTCGGGGAGAGCTTATTTTAGGGAAACAGGGTACAATATGCAAGACAATTGGCCAAATGACCACAACATACCGATCCACAAACCACAAAATTACATTTTAGTCAACTATGTTATGGAAATTAATCCCAAATGTATTTTAAAAGGTGCCTAGTGTTCCTTTGTGGGCATACAATGAACAACTAAGATACTAAGAACAAAAGGCCTGTACTTATGTGTGCATAACCTCCTACATAGCCTCTGTTAGGAGCCTATACTGCTGGGCAGTTGCTAAGGCCAAGAACTCTGATAGAGAGCAGATGCTATGATTCCCAAAGCTTTTTTCCTCCTGTATTCCTTCTCTTTATTGTTGCTACTACTTGCTGTCCTATTTTTTCCAAGTTAGTGGAACATACGGAAGCAAAAGGAAGCCTCTTGTTCTCTTCATTTGGTGGTAATCTTAGGAAAAATAGGCTAAATAAATAACAGTAATAAAGAGGAGGTCACCCAATTGATAGTTATCCCACCCTCTTCTCTGTTAATTATCTTAAGTAATAGGTATGAGATAAAATAAAGTTCCAGAGAACAAATGGCAGAAACTGAAAAGGTATGCTTTTATTATAGGTGACAATCCCTAATCAAAGGAACATTTTCAGAAGATACAATTTAGATTTTTATGAGTTGGCAGATTTCAATCAGAGAAGGTGGTACCATAGATAGCCCTGAACCACAGCAAGCCCTGAATCACAAACAGCCTTAAAAATTATTACTAGGTTCTTAAATTGACCCAAAAGTCAACTAGTAAACAGTGTGACTGTTAAGATAAGATTATCTTTATTGCCATTTTTTTACTGAGAGTACACTGGCCCACATTAAATTTTTGTCTGCTCTCAAAAGAAAATATATATTTATTTAAGATTCAGTCAAATATTCAAACTCTATTTACAAATTAATTAGATTAATTAAAGTTAATCAGATGGCTTGAACTCAATGCAAGGCAATTCATAGGCAATTCAGAAACTGCAAAATCTCAAATGTGCTTCAATGTTCCTTCCACAAAAGAACAAAGCTGAGATGATTGAGTGGTATAATGAATTCTCAGGCATCAGTATTTATACTTTGCCAAAGAATTTTATCTCTACTGCAAACTCTTCTGTCAAAGATTTTATGTTGGATTTTTTAAATTATCATTTCTATCTCTTTGGCTAGAACCGTTTAAGCAGAAATTTTTACAGAGAAAAGTACATTCAGATTTATTCACTTTTTAATTGGGAAAAAGGACCCTGAGTAGTTATTATTTTATTTATTTATTTATTTATTTATTTAAATTTATACCCCGCCCTTCTCCTAAAAAAGGACCCAGGGCGGCGCACAGGCGTTATTAAAACCATACAAAAATACATAAATATTAAAAAAACTATTAAACTATCCCTGTGCTAAAACTAATAAAACTCTAAAATTTAAAAATTTTCCCTATAAAAGTCAGAAACGGGGGTTATGCTAGGCCGGCTTGTTGGAATAAATGAGTTTTAAGACGTTGGCGGAAGAGATGGAGGTCCCCGATGATGCGTAAATCGAGGGGTAGATCATTCCAGAGGGCTGGGCCCGCCACAGAGAAGGTTCTTCCCCTGGGTGTCGCCAACTGGCATTGCCTGGCCGACAGTACCCGGAGAAGGCCCTCTCTGTGGGAGCGGATCGGTCGACGGGATGTTATAACATCTGTATTAATTATGCATGTTATTTCATACACATACTCTGTATGTATGTATGTATGGTTGGTGTGCATATATGTGTACATGATGTACCATATTAGGATACAATATGCAGTTGTAATTATACATTCAAAAGATCAACTTGCTTTCAAAACATTATCTGTAAGAAATATCACCTTCATGTGCAAAGATATTACTGTGTTGGTTACAATTATTTGTATAATTAGAAGTATTAGGAAAAAGATATGAGGAATGTGTATAGCCTTCAACTACTAGTAGTAGACTATATAATTGGTACCATCAAGACTTTCCTAAGCAAACCTTGCTAGCTTTATTATCTTACATTCATAGAAATAATTACAATGGTAATGACAGAACTGATAAATTTCACTCAGAAATAGCAAGTATTTGGAACAGATATTTCTTCATGAAGAATTGTTTGAAAACTTCGCATATTTGAGAGAACTTTATGTGATTTTTAATACAAGTAGAGTGAGAATAAGTAAAGGAGAGAAAAAGATAAAGAAATGAAATTATTCATGCAAAACATAAATTAATTTACACAATTAACTGCTTTAACAAACGCCAAAGTCTATTAGCAAAAATGACTTAAAATAGATTAGCTCAGAAACAATCTGGTGCTGTCCAGATGGTTTAAATCAGGGGTCCCCAACCTTTGCAACAACAACAACAACAACAACAACAACAACAATAATAATAATAATAATAATAATAATAAAATTTATTTATATACCGCCTCCTCTCCCCGAAGGGACTCGGAGCGGTGCACAGGGAATAAAAACCAATATAAAATACATAGAAAAAATAAATAGTTAAGAAACGAATTAAACAATTGTCCCTGCGCTAAAATCCCTTAAATTAAATTATACTAAAACCCCTAAAGCCCTATAAAAAGACGGGAGCCTAACCTAGGCCGGCCAAGCAGAAAAAGTGTGTTTTGAGTTTTTGACGGAAGGAGCGGAGGTCCGTTGTTGTTCTAATTTCGGGGGGAAGGTCGTTCCAGAGGGCTGGGCCCGCCACAGAGAAGGCCCTTCCCCTGGGCGTCGCCCGCTGGCATAGCCTAGTGGACGGCACCCGGAGTAGTCCCTCTCTGTGGGAGCGGATCGGTCGCAGGAATGTGTGGGACAGAATCCGATCCCGCAGATAACTAGGTCCCGTGCCATGGAGCGCTTTAAAGATGATAACTAACACCTTGAAGCGCACCTGAAAGACGACAGGCAGCCAGTGCAGCTCGCGCAAGAGAGGTGTTATATGGGTGTACCTAGCGGTCCCCATTATTGCTCGCATTCTGGACCAGCTAAAGTCTTCGGGTGCACCTCAGGGGGAGCCCCATGTAGAGAGAGTTACAATAGTCCAGTCGGGATGTCACGAGGGCATGAGTGACTGTGCAAAGGGCATCCCAATCCAATAGGGGGCGCAACTGGCGTACCAGGCGAACCTGGTAAAACGCCCGCCAGCCGGGTATCCAGGAGGACACCCAAGTTGCGCGTCCCATCCACAGGGGTAAGGTGTTCGCCCCCTATGGCCAGTGATGGAGTCAACTGGTTGAATCGGGCGGCCAGAAACCACAGCCACTCGGTCTTAGATGGGTTGAGTCTGAGTCTGTTACTTCCCATCCAGATCCACACGGCTTCCAGGCACTGGCACATCACCGCTACGGCATCGTTGGGGTGGTTTGGGGTAGATATATACAACTGCGTATCATCAGCATAGAAGTGGTACTCTACCCCAAAACCACGGATGATCTCACCCAGCGGCTTCCTATATGTGTTGAACAGGAGAGGCGAGAGGACCGACCCCTGAGGCACCTCATATGTGAGGGGTCTCGAGGTCGACCTCTGCTCTCCTGCCAACACAAATTGCGATCGACCGGAGAGGTAGGAGGAGAACCACCGTAAAACGGTGCCTCCCACCCCCAACCCCCCCAGCCGATGCAATAGGATACCATGGTCGATGGTATCGAAAGTCACTGAGAGGTCTAATAGGACCAGGATGGAGGAACAACCCCCATCTCTGGCCCTCCAGAGATCATCTACCAACGCGACCAATGCCGTCTAGGTGCTATGCCCGGGCCGAAAGCCGGACTGGCGCGGGTCTAGATAATCAACTTCCTCCAGGTGACGGGGAAACTGTTGTGCCACCACACTCTCTACAACCTTCGCCAGAAAGGGAAGGTTGGAGACGGGACGATAGTTGGCTAATAAAGCTGGGTCCAAAGAGGGCTTCTTCAGGAGGGGCCTCACCATGGCCTCTTTAAGGGAGGCAGGCAAGAAACCCTCACTTAAAGAAGCGTTGACAACCTCTTGGAGCCAGCCTCGTGTCACCTCCCAGGATGCCAGTACAAGCCAGGAGGGACACGGGTCCAATAAACATGTGGTGGCTCGCAGTCGCCCACGTAACCTGTCCATATCCTCGGAAGTAACAGAGTCAAACTCCTCCCAAACAAGATCCGCCTCGTGCAATCCCACTGGGCTATCAATGGAGACTAACTCGTTCTGGATCTGAGCGATTTTCTCCTGCAGATAAATCACAAATTCCTCTGCTCTACCCTGTAATGGTAGGGGTCCCTCTGCTCCTCTGCTCTACCCTGTAAACTAGGGGTCCCCAACCTTTGCAACTTTAAGTCTGAAGTCCTGCGCGAGCTGCACTGGCTGCCTGTCGTCTTCCGGGTGCGCTTCAAGGTATTAGTCATCATTTTTAAAGCGCTCCATGGCTCGGGACCTAGCTATCTGCGGGATCGGATCCTGCCGCATACATCCTCACGGCCGATTCGCTCCCACAGAGAGGGACTTCTCCGGGTGCCGTCCACTAGACTCTGTCAGCGGGTGACGCCCAGGGGAAGGGCTCTCTCTGTGGCGGGCCCAGCCCTCTGGAACGACCTTCCCCCCGACATTAGAACAACCACGGACTTCCGCTCCTTCCGTCTGAAATTGAAGACTCATCTTTTCCGTTTGGCCGGCCTTGGTTAGCCTCTCTCTACAGGGTTTAGCTGTTTTTAATTGGGTATTTTAGTAGATTAAGGGGATTTTAGCACAGGCTCATATTTAATTTTTTCTTAACTGTATGTGTATATTGTATTGTGGTTTTAGTTTCCCTGTGCACCGCTCCGAGTCCCTATGGGGAGAGGAGCGGTCTATAAATTAAATTATTATTATTATTATTATTAAAGTTGCAAAGGTTGGGGACCCCTAGTTTAAATGATAACTATTATAATATATGAATATTGGCCATGTTGGGTAGAGCAGCTAAAGGTTGTAGGCAAAAACACCTGAAAGTTACTTCATTTTTTTCCTTAGACTTGATAAGTTGATAGAAAGAATGTCCAACAAAAGAAACCAGCTATTATAGCAGAATCACAAACTGCTACCCCCTACTTATTTCACTGGGAAATATTAATTTTTTGTATAACTCATGTAAACAGGATTTAATCTCACTAAAAGTGTCCGAAACAAAAGCAAAAACAACCATAGATAATACCTAAGTAGAACTGGCCTCCTTTATACAGATTCTAATTAATAGTCTAATTACTTTCTATTGAATCTGGTGTGCCTTGGGCAAAGGGACGGGACATAATGAAAGTCTTGAGATGAAAAAAAGTGGGAAACAAAAGAAAGAGATTTAGCTTCGGAAGATGTTTGTAATGCATCAGACTATAGGGAAATTGCTCTGATGTAACCAGGAGCTGAACCAAAGACCAGTGCCAAAGGTGGCACATTTATAATGAGACAAATGAAGGGAATTCATTAGTATCCCAAATAGGGACAGAACTGCCCATTCCTTTTCTCATTATCAGTCTTTCTCTCTCTGTATTTCTCTCTGTCTCTGTTTCTCTCTGTGTGTCTCTCTGTTGAGAGAGAGGGAGGGAGAGAGAGAGAGACAGGAGAAGAAAGGAAGAGAAAACAAGTACCATCCTGTTCATCTTGCTCTATATATACCCATTGGGAAATTAAAATAAAAGCCCATATTTCCCCAAACAGAAAACTGTAATCTATGGAAGACTCCGTATTACCATGAAACACCAGAGAAGCTTCTATATCTCTCCTGCCATGCAAAGTCTGATAATTCTTTTGCAGTCTATTGTTTTCAGTATTCCCAAGAAGATTTAATGCCTTACATTAGAAATGGGATAGAAAGAAAAAGCTTTTGAGCAATATTGCATTAATATAATATAGGGAAACCGTGCTGTGGAAAGCTTCTTGGGTTTCCCGCTTAATTTAGATGCCTGAGAAAGTAAGGAGTGTGAGATAGCTTGTAACATCCAGCAAAGTCACACTCTATACATTTTACCAAATAGAAATGAGGTTTGACCTCGGGTGATTGGAGGCTGCATGTATGACCCTCAAAGCAAAATAATACCTAATAAGCCATTGGTAGGATTCTCCCTTCTCTTATTTTTCAGCTTTAGTTTCATAGGTTCAAGACAGAAAAAAATTGTGCTAATGGGAAAAGGAGAATTCTGTATAGGACACTCTTTAGTTGGAGAACAGCTTATATTATGAAAGGGTTGTGTGGCCCTTTTAAATATTTTGTTTGTTGAGCTGCCTGACATTTTCAGGCAGCTCTGGATGTGCTCATTTTATCATGCTCTTGAGAATATTTCCATCTGTGCTGGTATTGCAGGTCAGCCAGGGTTCAAATTGCCTGAAAATATCTATCTGGCTTTATAAAATGATCCTGGAATAGACCTTTAATAATTAACTAGCTTTCTTGGGTCACAAAATATGTTGGAAGTTTATATCATTCCTACAGGGACAGGAGAGCAGATTAACATAAGGGCAACAGAAAATAGTTTCTGTATAAGTTCTACAGTCTATGGAGGGTTGGAGGCAGATGAGATAGACAAACCAAATGTCCATTGAAATCCACGGGAAAAGTTAGACATAAATCTCAGTAAGGTTAGTGCAATATAAGTCCCATTAATGTCATATAAATCTAGGCCATTTTTGTAGAATAAATAGAACTATTATTCAATTGTCCTTTTTGATAAACAAGGACGATACAGCTATGAGTATCAGCAAACCTACTAATTTTTCTGAGACCAAACATGGCAGGAGAATTTTCTTTGCACATGGTGCAATGCAGCGTAGAAATAGGCACTGGATGAAGGTCAATGAGATGGAAGCTTAAATATGCATTCAGCCAGTGTAAACCAAATACAAATTCCTACTGGAGAAGATGTAAGTGATTCTGGCTGAGTGTCCAGTGGCATAAAATCTGAAGTAAGCAATCAGGCAATAAGTACATAAACAAAAGGATGGATGAATAAAATTGGAAAGTACCATGTTTGCCAGTTAGGAAAGCTGTTGTTCTGTAAATGTTTTAGATTTCTACATGGCCTGGCTATTACAAACAGTAAGAATTTGTCAGGATGATTCTTAATCTAAACTATCTTGAATTTTTTCAAGGGAAGAGTAGTCATAAATAAACTTATACATATGTAGGCAGTTCTCACTTACCAACCATTCTTTCAGCGATCAAAGTTATGACGGTGCTGGGGAAAAAAGATCAAAGTTATGATATTGCAGTGTCCCTGTGGATTAAATGAGTTCATATCAATCAGTTTCACACAGAAGACGATGCATGAAATTTGGTCATAAATGCATGCATTGTTCTGAAAATGTGTTTTTTTTTTTAATTACAGCTTATTATCAGTCAATGGGTCACACTTAAGATTTAAGAACAATAATGGCTCCATTCCTCATTTTTAAAAATGTCTATGATTGAAAAAAAATGAAGCTTAGAAATAAAACAGGGTGTAGGTTTAAATTTTTCCAAAATTTGCCTTTGTATACATTCTAGTATCAATCCAATTGAAGATTTAATTTGACCTTTAAATAATTGAAGATGGCTATTAGTGATCTTCCAAGTCTTTTTTTCTTTTAGATTTGTCTTAGTATTTTTAAAATATGATGGTTTGTCCAAACACATGCATCCCAGCTGATATTGTTTGCATTAAAGGCACAGTTGCAGTAAAATAATTTTTAATAGACAATGGGATTTCTATCTGCTTGGACCTGTAAGATTTCACTGTTATGTTTTGCAGTCTATCATGGATAAACTACCTTATGGCAAGAACTATTGTAGCTTTTGAACTAACAAAGTCCTAATTTTAGCAAGACTTATGGTGACCTTTTAGAGGACCATTGTCATTCTGCTCTTATTTATTTGACAAAAGAGCAATATAGTGCATAAGCAATGAGACATCAATATTTGCTTTCCTTTTAGGGTCTTTTAAAACATGCTCCTTTTCTCGACTGGCACCAATGCACTGACAGCATATTGATCAAGTCAACTTCTTGCTGAACGGGGCATTGCAAGAAATGTTAGCATTTAAATGCTTTTAAACATTTATTCCTGAAGTCTGGGAAATCCAGTTAGTATTGTGTATTAGGAGATGGAGAAGGGCTGGCGGTACATTAAAACAGGTAGTTTTTCCCCCACACAATTAAAAAGAAGAAGAAAAAAACAGTTCCTGTCTGCAGCTGAAAGAACAATCATAAAATGACTCAGTCCTCATGAATGATAGTTACAATGAAAATTCTGCTTCTTCTATATAAGAGCGTGCTAATTTATATAAGACAGCATTTTCAATGAAAAATATGTAGTGCATGTACCAGTAGACTAATACCAATACCATAACAGCTAAAAAATAGCAGAAATAGAATTGGTGGAGCTAGTAGGTTTTGTTAAAAGGGGCAGATTAACAAACCTTCTTGATCTGCCTTCCTGACTGAAAACCTATCTATGTTTGAACAATATTTCATCAGTACCTATTTTTATGTATTCTGTTATCTCTGTTAAAATATCCCATAAACCATCAAATGGTGACACATATTAAAGGACACATATAATCTGAAATATATCAGATTATATAAATAGAACCCATATACACATAATAAAATAGTTATATATTATATAGTTACAACAAAATTCACCTCTGTCAAAGCATTATAAAACTGCAATCCTATCAATAGAATTTAAACTTTCTTAAAACTCCATTCTGCAAAAGAAGTAAATCACACTATGCAGTATAAACAGTGCAAATTAGACACCCCAACAAAAGGGATATGATGCCAAGGTTGGAATTAAGATGCCAAAATGGAATTAAGAAGAAACTTCCTAAAGTGAGAACAATTAATCAGTTGATCAGCTTGCCTTCATATATTGTGGGTGTTTCATCACAGGATGTTTTTAAGAAGAAACTGGACAGCCTTTTGTCTCAAATTATATAGGGTCTCCTGCCTGAGTAGTGGGTTGGATTTGAAGACATCCAAGATCCCTTCCATCTTTGTTCTGATTAAGATGATCTTATAGTTTTTTCTAAAGAGAGTGGTGTTCTGACATCTTTCATGGCAGGTGATTATCACAAGATGTTTCTGTTTTATTTTAATAATTCACCTAATTTGTGTTTCTCCTGGAGATATATATATATAGGTCTTTGGTTGTTCGGGTTTTCTCCCGCGTAGAATTGGAAGTATCTTCACGACGTTTCGATGAAATCTCATTCATCATCTTCAGGCTGGTGCTTCGGGCTTGGTGCTTCCAGGAGCAATGTGAGATCTCAGCCGGTTCCTCTTTTTAACTGCCAGTGGGGGTGTGACCTGATTGGGTGGGAGCTTGGCTGCATTCTGATTGGGTGGAGGTGTGTTCTGATTGGTAGGGGGTTTGGCTGTGCTCTGATTGGATGGGAGTTTGGCTGTGCTCTGATTGGATGGGGGCGTGTTCTATTTGGGTGGGGGCCTGGTTGTGCTTGTGTTAGTCTGAGTTGCAGAGGAATTTGACCTGGTGAGCTGCATTGCTGTTGTTTGGCTTTGCGTTTGTGGTCGTACCACATCTCCGTGGTGGGCATCAGTTTGCTTCATGTATGGATTGGAGGGGTTTAAAGAGGCTAATAATGCAGCTTTGGTCTGGCTTCTGGTTTGTGGTCGGGCTTCTGATTTGTGGTCATCATCGGTGTGGGTTTGGGTTTGCTTTTTGCGTGGATGTGTGATAGTGACATCCTGTGTGGTTTTCGTGAGTGTGGGTCTGGTATCATTCTTTGTGTTAGGTACTCGTTTGTCAGTGAGGGCAGGTTTCCAAATGGCTGGTAGGTGGGAGGTATCATCTCGTTTATTCATGCTGTGTGGCCGCTTTTCTATCTCAATAGCTTCTCTGATTATTCTGTTGTTATAGTGTTCAATTTTGGCAATAGTTCTGGTCTTTTTAAAGTCTATATCATGTCCTGTGGCTTTGAAGTGTTGGACCAGGGAAGAAGTTGGTTCCTCCTTTCGGACTGAGTTTTTGTGTTCTTCAATGCGTGCCTTTATTCTTCTGTTGGTTTGTCCGATGTATGTGATGGGGCAGGTGGTGCATGGGATTTCATATACTCCTTGATTTTCTAACTCTATTTTCTCTTTGGGGTTTCCTAGGATGGTGGATATTTTTCGGTTTGTGTAGAATGCTGTCTTGATGTTGTGTTTGTGGAGGATCTTGCTGATTCTGTCTGTGGTGCCTTTTATGTATGGGAGGAGGGCTTTGCTGTTTTCTTGTTCACTGTCTTGGACTTTAGTGGGGTTTTCTTTTTGGATTAGGTTAGTGATCTTGTTTCTTTGGAATCCGTTGGATGTTAGTACGTTGGTGAGAGTGTGTAGTTCGGTTTTTAGGTGTTGTTCATCAGCTAAGCGTTTTGTTCTGGAGATGAGTGTCTTGGCTACAGAATTGATCTGTGCTGGGTGGTGGTGTGAGAGTGCATGCAAATAGCGGTTTGTGTGTGTTTTCTTCTGGTAGATGGTGTGTCCTAGGGATCTGTTGGATTTCTTATAGACTAAGACATCCAGGAAGGGGAGTTGGTTATTGGCTTCTGTTTCCATGGTGAACTGTATTTTGGGGTGTAGACTGTTGAGGTGTGTGAGGAAGTTGTCCAGTTTATCTTTTCCATGTGGCCAGATTATGAAGGTGTCGTCTACGTATCTGAGCCAGAGTTTGGGTTTGTGATCTGATTTTTCTAGAGCTTGGGTTTCAAAGTGTTCCATGTAGAGGTTAGCAATGACAGGTGAGAGGGGTGATCCCATGGGTGCTCCTTCTATTTGTTTGTATTTTTGTCCATTATAGATGAAGTATGTGTTGGATAGGCAGTGGTTGGTCAGATCTAGGATATGTTTGGGGGGGCTATATTTGTTTTGGATAGCTGTCAAGGCTTCTTTGATTGGTACTTGGGTGAAGAGGGATACGACATCGAAGCTCACGAGTAGGTCGTTGGGCTGTAAGTTTTGTTTCTTTATGATCTCTATGAACTGGAATGAGTTTTTTACGTGTGAGGTGATGGATTCTGCATAGGGCTGTAGTTGTTTGGCGAAAAATTTGGCTAGGTTTTGTAGAGGTGAGCCTATGGAGCTGACTATGGGTCTGAGTGGGGTTCCTTCTTTGTGTATCTTGGGGAGACCATAGAGCTTAGGGCATCTGGATGATTTTTCTCTGGGAATGATTCTTTGCTGGATTTCTTCGCTGATGGGGGAGGCTTTTATTTTGGATCTAGTGGTTTTTTCTAAGTAGGTGGTAGGATCGGTGCTTAGGGGTTTGTAAGTGGAGTCTTGGAGAAGGTTGGTTAATTTGGTTTGGTAGTCAGATGTATTCATAACCACCGTGGCGTTCCCCTTGTCTGCTGGTAGGATTATTATGCTAGTGTCTTCTTTTAGGTTAAGTAGTGCTGTCTGTTCCTCTTTGGGTAAGTTGCTTTTGGGTGGCTTGCTGGTGCAGAGGATGTTGGTGATTTCGAGTCTGATTCTGTTAGCGTCATCGGGGTTGATTTTGGTCAGGCTGGTTTCAACTCCGCATATAATGGTTTCAGTGGGGATGTGTTTGGGAGCGACTGCAAAGTTGAATCCTCTGGCAAGGACATTGGTTTCAGCTTTGGTGAGGATCCTATCTGAGATGTTATGCACTGTTTGTTTCATGTGTGGCTGTGAGGGGGGAGGGGTTTGTTTCTGGCGTTCTTTTAGTCTTCGGAGTTTATTGGTATGTGTGTCTGTCTTGAAGGTGGTCTGTGTTTCGGCTCTCCAGGTGGCAAGTTGTTTGGATTTGTCCCAAAGTGTGGGGTGGATCTTGTTGCTGAGTTTGAGGTGAAGTGTAAGGAGATGTTTGTTGATTCGGTCTAGGTGGAATCTTTTTGTGTGAAGTTCATTTCTGATTAGGGCCAATTCTGTTCTTTTCAGGATGCGTTTGGTGGCTGCAGAGTTGGAGTGGAATTTTAATTGGAAGCATGTGGGGGTTAAGTTTTGATATATATATTTGATATATATTTGATATATATACGAAAGCATATATATATATATGCTTTCGTAGATTTTCACAGGTTTAGGTATGCTGGCATTGCTTGCTTCGGGTATTTTCCCGTGTATAAAGCATGGAAATGTTATTGCAACGTTTCGACAAGATCTCACTTGTCATCGTCAGACCAAAGCCTGACGATGACAAGTGAGATCTTGTCGAAACGTTGCAATAACATTTCCATGCCTTATACACGGGAAAATACCCGAAGCAAGCAATGCCAGTATATATATATATATATATATGTCAAGAGTTGATAGTGACTTGATGGCACATTATCAATCTGAATTTTTTCCCCTTTACTTATCTCCTCCCAAAAATTATGCCCAAATAGTATAGCTTTATCACATGAACCCCATAAATGAAAAAAGATACCTCTTTTTATTCCACAATCTTTCAAAATTCTCCTGGACTTGCTGCTGCTGAATCAACAAGTATAAGCCATATTCAAAAGAACCTGAGTGTGGTTCTTTTTTTGATTTGATGACATCACCCTTAATCCAGAGACATTCTTTTGGAATGTACTTGAAGTTGGTACAAAATTCAGTGGTCTATCTTCTGGTTAGTGACAGCTGTTATAGTCAGGTGACAACTACTTGGCAAAATACATTGAATTTCTGAAATTTTTTAACTCATAAAATCATTAATGGTTAGGCTGCAGGATATCTTCAGAACTGCTGCTCTTGATAAAACCATCTTGTACATGTTCATCATGATAAGGGAAGTTTGGGGAGTCCTCTTTCTGAGCTGCTGGAGAAGAAGTCTCCAAGGCAAGTTTTCTTGGTAAGGAATATCTTCACCCTCTTCCCTACTCCCAGAGTTTGGACAGTACCAAATCATCCAGCTTTAGGAAGGCTGTCAAGAAAATTGTATTGGTTGTTCTTGAAGTTTTGTTATCCCCAGTCAACTATTTATTGAGTGTTCCAAAGGTTTCATATGTGTGTGTTCTGAGTTTTCATAACATTTCTAAACTGCCTAGAGTAACTTACAATATAGTATATAGAAATACGTGTATAAATATAAATCTTTTTTTTAATGTTTCCTTAGACAGCAGATAGAAGCCATCCCTAGCAGTTTATTCCATTATTCTCTGCAGCATATTGATTACTGTTCAGCAACACAATGACATGATATAAAAGTCTACAAAATTGGCTTTTGCTTTATAAGTGTTTAATGCACAAGTTGCATGGAAAGATATATATCTTGATAGGAAGAATTCAGAGCTTTCAAAAACATTAACATTTAATTTTCTTCAAGGGAGGGACTGTGTAAAACACAGGAGATTATGTTTCATTATAAGCCCTGACCTTTCATATTTAGTCATTTTTCTATTTTTATTCTAGTTCATGAAATCCATATTTCATATGACTCTTGTAATATCACATACTGTTTCTTTTATTAATGCTAGTGAGAAGCAAAGAGCAGAGGCTATTATTTACTTTACACCTATGTGAAATAGCATCCTATATTGGTCAGGATAAATGCTAAAAAATGAGACATTTTTATGAGGACTGACGAGCAACATTTATTTAGTTGTTTTACTTTCAAAATTGTTATTACTGGCATAGTAAGATAACCTTAGCTTTTTGGGAAATAAAATGTCACAAACAATGCTAAAATCTTCAAATTCTTGTACAGTTCAGTGGGACATGTTTATCTAGGAATTAAGGGCTCAAAACTTTTATTTTCCATCATAGTCCACATTATTCAACTGGCTTCTCATTAAATGAGGCAGAAATCATTTTGGTAAAAGAGGAACAGAAAATGTGATTTTTCCCGCTTTCCTTTTGGCACAATTTTCCTTTTCTTTTAAAATACCATTTCCCCTTATGCCACTTAGAATGCTTCTGTCCATTTTAGTTGGTGCCTTATCTTCATTACAGGTTAACCCCAACACTTTATTGGCAGAATCAGTGGTTACTATGGGCTCTAATCTACATTCTCCAAAAACTCTTGTGTCTATTGGATTCTTCATAAATTTCAGTTTGGTGAGTCATAGAGCAAAAATGATTGAATCAACATAAGTGGACAAACTTATGAAATGTATCCAAAATCTAGGATAGATAACCACCATGGGAAAGCTTAAGGATATTGCATGTTTTCTGCCTTTTGTATTATTGTACAATTTTGTATCAATACTAATGCATTATTTGATTTTAAGAGATATAGAGATATTCACTAGTAGGTGCAAAGGATTTTTAAAAAGGTAAACAATGGCAGCTTGAAAAATTAACCAACTTATATTATTTAGTGCACCATACTAATTTAGAAAATTGGAGTAATATAGGTAGTATTAGCATTATTCAACGTGCTAAGGAACTGAGGATGTTAACATTTAACTAAGGGTACATGCCACACTACCCAGACATTTAAAATAAACACCAAGAAGTGTTCAAATTAGCATTATATAGATGATAATAATAATGAAAATAGCAGAGAGCCAGGTTACTATTTGCTTTATGCTATATTATTTCCTAGAGTTCAGATTAAATTAGAGAAGATTTTTGATGTTCAAATATACACTAGGAATTTATAAGCAGGGCAAATATAGAGTGTCACAATTGAACATTCTAAAAGTCTGTCATTTGCTAGGCTACAATTACTAGATAATAGTAATATATATTTGAGTTATTTGGCAAAGACATATTATGTGTTAAGATACAGATAAGGTTTCTTCACAAATCTGATATTTTATGATACAAAAAAGGTGACTGTTAAATTACCTCAATATTTGGGAGGTACATGTAACCATTGTAAAAAACCCACATTGATGTGTTGATCTTCCTAATACAGAGTTAATTTCTTAGAGCTATTGTGGTTCTAGGAACAGTTTTGTTTTGTTACATCAGGTGAGAATTGTCTCACTCCAATCTGTTCACACCTAAGGTCTGAATACATTCTGGAGCCCTAAAAGCTGTTTTCTCATTTTCAACTGTTCCTGCTCTTTGCAATCCCAGATAAAAGCAATTAAGGGTCATGCTAGGGATCTATAGAAGTTCAATTTTAATCCTTCGAATACCACCTTAAATTATTGCATATACATTTCCTTCTATTTTGGTTTGACGAGAAACTGTTACTCAGCTGAGCTACAAATGTTGTTTTAATTCAAGTAGATGTTTTGAAAACTCATTGAAGCAGAATAGCCCTGCAACTATTGATTAGCATAATCAAAAGCAATTGATTTTAATGATTGGCAAAATATTATATGAAGAAATGAATAGATAGTGTTATTAATCTATTTCATAAAGAGGCTAAGAACATATTTTAAAATGCTAAAAGCAAATACAAGTACAACACTCTAATAAACAGATACCCTATATTCTTCCACTGTTTCCACATAAGATGTGTATTAAGTAAATCTCTTCAGAGTACTACTTAGTTCCTCCTTCCCAAAGTATTGCAAGGGAGAATATGATGCTAAAAACACCCGGGGCAAGTGAGCAATTTTGGCTCCCTCCCCCTTGAAAAGGCTATTTGGAGAACTTATACAGCATTGAGTACATTTGCCTCACAGAGGCTTAGCATATCTATTTCCACCCTTATTTTTGCATGAGAAGTCATTCCCCAAATCATCATTTTTACCACCTAATTTTAGCAGTGTAATATTAGAGTACTTGGTATGCTGCAAATTGAGGGGTTGGCAGTTTCATGGGGTCCATGAGTCATGAGTTGACTATTATTTATCAGACACATTTGGGATTTATGAGTTGTTGACATGAAAATAATAGCTGCGTTGCCTGTTCGTAATAGCTGCTACAGTCAGCAAAAAACCAGTCACAAAACTTCCATTTGGTGTTTCCTGCCCCATTTACTTGAGCCCTTCTATGGCTATTCCTACCATTTCCCAATATAATATTTATAATTATTTTCAGGGTAGTTGATATACGTGCAAATGACACACTGAGCTACAGTCAACCATCCATAAATTCTTTCGCATGTATCATTTTAAAACTATCACAATGTAGTAAATACAGATATTTCTATGACAAATCCTCAAACGATGCTCTTCCAATTGCATTATCACAAGAGATAGTAGTGGTTGTAACACGGCCTTTTAACTCACTTCGGAGTAGGTGGTTCAACAATGTGGTATGTCCCATATACATCGTACCTGTTCCTAATTAATTGCAATGCAATATTCACTTTGCCTTTAGGTCAGGCCTTGAAAAACAGAGTTCTATGACAGCTGTCTGGCTTGAAAGTGGAAGCTGCAGTTTATCTTTATGCAGTTTATCTTTTAGAGCAGGGGTCCCCAACCTTTGCAACTTTAAGTCTGAAGGACTTCAGCTCCCAGACTTCTCCAGCCAGCAAAGCTGGCTGGAGAAGTCTGGGAGCTGAAGTCCTTCAGACTTAAAGTTGCAAAGGTTGGGGACCCCTGCTTTAGAGCACATAGACAAACAGCGGCTTTATGCAAATAGAGGGAAAAATGAGAATTCAGCAACATTCTGATACTGTTTAGCCACACCAACACACACCCTTTCTACTCTTGGCATGAGTCATTGTAACCTTCACCTGGTTATTTAAAGGAATAACCTGAAGATTATATCAATATGTAAGCCAGTCACGTTGTTAACTGGGTCCTAGAGGATGTGTACCTCTTCTGCTTCATTCTCTATTTAGCCACCTCAACCTCAAGTAATCTTTGGGCAGAAAGATAGCAAATAAAAAAATAACAATAAATAAACAATTGTCAGTTATCCCTCTGAGGATATACTTACAAAAACAGCTGGCATCACAAAATAATTGGATATTCTGAGGCAAATGTTACCAACAAAGAGTTCCTTATTGTATAAAATAGATGAAAGTCTAATTAGTTCTCAATGTGTTATTTCAAAGCCATCAATCTGGATTATCATTTCAATTTAGGGTCTATAAATCAGAACTGGATAAATTTATCTAGTTTTATTTACTCAGCTTCTTATGTTTTAATTTTAAAATTATTGCCTCTATATGTAATTTTGTTTTGAAGTTTGCATGAACATTATGCATGATTTTGTAAATATTTCTTATAATACATATTTTCATATTGCCATTGTTGCAAGAAAAAAGTACACCGAGAGGTTAATATCTAATTATTTGAAATATTTATACACCACTTCCTACCTCTTAAGAATTCAGAGTGGTTTGATAAATTCAACCAAATGTTTTTTTCTTCAAATCTAAGTGATAGGAATGCTATACCCCCCTCCCCCCTCCCACAGAAGGCTATAAGGGTCACTAAAGGAGATAATGAAGCAGATTACATGATGGAATTGACAGCATTTATAGAGCTTTTTCACCAGCTTTTTCACCAGTGGGATTTGATGGCATCTTCCATCAGTCACTGCTACTGTCATAATTTAAAATCTTAAGGCTGTGAAAACCTGGTATACATTAGCCAGATAATTGGCTCTGGAAGTCTGTTTTCAACCAGCTGTACCATAGATGAAGCAAGAGACTGAGTAATTTACTGGGCAGCTCTACAACTATGTGAAAGCCACAGTTTTCTAGGTTATTTCAAATAAAGAATAATTATGGAAATGAAAAGGTGAGACTGAAACAGAAATGGCTACATTTATTTATTTTCCACCTTTATTATTTTTACAAATAATTCAAGGTGCCACACAAGCTAATACTTTTTCCATCTCCTATTTACTCCATAATAACAACTCTGTGAGGCGATTTGGGCAGAGAGAGATGATCAGCCTAGCTGACTTTCATGAATGAGGTGGGACTTGAACCCATCATCACTTACTTTCTTGTCTGGTACCTTAACCTTTAGAGCAGGAGTGTCAAACTTTCAGCCTGTGGGCCAGATGCATCATGCACTGGCAATGCCCATACCCAGTTTAGCAAAGGGGAGGAAAGTCACGATATGCCACGTGACGATGCCGTGACGATGTGAATTTGACATCCCTGCTTTAGAACAAACTGGCTAATGTTTTAGAACTGCAAAGCATTATTTAACTACTAGGGACTTAATTGACCCTTAATGTACAATAACTCATCAAAGTGTTGCTGCTCAGAGTATTCAACTGAGCTTAGGTCAAATTTGTCTAACTATCAGTTTAGATTATTAATGAAAGGTGCAATAATCATCTAGACAACTGGTTCCATCTAATTTTCAGACCCTGGATACTATAATGATTTGGACAAGTACAGCACTGAGATAAAATTTTCCTTTCCGGTTTAAAATTTAAATTGATAAATTATTATCCTTTGACACAATAAATAAATAAATAAACAAACATAGCCATTTGAAATAAATTACCCCAATAAAAAAGTAAAAAACACCAAGCTGCACTTAGCAAAACTCAAGGGCTTTTGCAAATAGCCAGGCATTAAATGAAATCAGCCCAGGGGCAGGTGGTAGAAGTGTCCTCCCTCCCTCCCCATGATGAAAATGGAGATGAGTGCTCCCAAGGCAGATATTTGAGTTGAGAAGATAGGCATATTACATGCTGTGCATGGTAGGGGGCATATTCATTCGGAATATGTTTGTAACCCCCTCTTTTTAAAAAAAATTGATCAAAAAAATAAATAAGTCAAGATACCCTTGACTAAATTTGATGACACGATTGACTTAATTATGCATGAGGTTTTGGGGCATTGTTTGTTCAGTCTCCTTTGAGAAACATTCCTTAGCAATTGGGGATAATTCAGAAACATTTTTTTTTAGTTTTTACATGTAGCTAAATCATTAATGTAGCAATGCTTCCATAATGTACATACAAAAGGTTGACCCAATATCAGAGATAAATTATGATCATATGCAAGTCTGGGCGGTTGCTATTATCATCTGGTTAGACGTTTGAATAGTCTAGGTTTATGATGGTGAACCCATGGCACACGTGCCACAGGTGGCACACAGAGCCACATTTGCTGGCATGCTGGCATGCATGCGCACTGGCCAGCAGATTTTCGGCCTTCTGGAAGGCTGGGGAAGGCCATTTTCATCCTCCCCAGGCTTCAGGAAGACCTTTGGAGCCGGGGGAAGGTAAAAAACAAGCCTAATGGGTCAACCGGAAGTTTGACCTTACGGTTGACCCTTTGGACCTGTTTTTCGCCCTTCCCAGGTCCCAATGGCTTTCCTGAAGCCTGGGGAGAGCAAAAACAGGCTTTTTTGCCTTCCCAGATGCCCTCCGGAAGGTGGAAATGGATCATTTCTGAACTTCCGGTTGGCCCAATGGACCCGTTCTTCGCCCTCCCCAGGCTTCAGGAAAGCTTCCAGAACCTGAGGAGGTTAAAAACTAACTCCTGGGTGTGGGATGGTGGTGGTCATTCATGCACACATGAGGGAGGTGTCACACCTTAATGGTACTCTAACAATCTCTTTACTGACTTACATCTTAGGTTTATATGGAACTTAGATAGTATATTTTAAGTTGCTGTATTATAAGGATTTTGGTTTTATTGTGCTTACTGTGACAAATAACTTGTTTATTGTAGTTTTTGACTTGTGTTGCTTTAGCACTTGAAAACCGCATGGAGTTTTGAAAGCTAGGCAGTTTGTATAATTTGGAATTTTGTATATGAAATAAACCAACATTAATCCAATGAAGAGAATGCACTTGAATTTTTCACACGTGGAATGCCTGTTCATCATTACTGGACAGGTGCTGGGAAGAGTGAGATGGATAAATTTATCCAGTTTGTAATTTTTAGTTAATGATGATAATTAAATGGGTTCTGTTTCATTAATGGCAAAGACAGGGTTAATTCATGTTTTGTAATGTTCCATTTTTGAAGTGCAAATGGTCTCCACAAATCAAAGCCCAGGATTTTCATGATTTTTAGAAAATGAGAAAACCGCAAGTCATTTTAACTAATACTTTCATGCCATGTTACTGATTTTTACAAGGTAAAGTTTAAAAAACATATGGTTTTAGTTAAGTATATGTTGTAGCTCCTAGGTGATTTTTTTTTTTTTAAGAAAGAGTATTTTAGAGGTCAGGATTCAAAGTACATTAATAAAGTATTTCAGTTCTTTTTTGCAATTCAGTATTATGTTTAGTGGTATATTAATTGATGTATTAATTGTGTTTTATGAACAGTGTCAAAATTATAAAGGGATATTATACTTTAATATTCAGTGTCTGATATGCTAAAATTTGAAGTTGATGAAAGAGAATGACAAAGCCTAAAATGTAGCTTAGAAAGACTTTGCCTTTGAACACATTATGTATTGAGCACTTGTCCTATGAAGTTTTATTTACTATTACTGCTGCTTTGAACTCATTTGCTGTGGTGGTAAGGCTAGAACCTGGGACAAATATAGTCTTGCCTTAGGCATAAAGCCAGCTGGGTGATATTAAGCCAGTCATTTTCTATCAGCTGTAGAAAAAAAAGCAATGGCAAAACACTTCTAAAAAAAAATCTTGTCAAGAAAACTGCAGGGATTGTCCATGCATTCATCAGGAGTAAAAAAAAATGACTCAAAGATACATTAAAACAGGGGTCTCCAACCTTTGCAACTTTAAGTCTGAAGGACTTCAGCTCCCAGAAGCTGGCTGGAGAATTCTGGGAGCTGAAGTCCTTCAGACTTAAAGTTGCAAAGCAGTGGTGGGTTTCAAATTTTTTAGAGCCTACTCTGTAGGTGTGGCCTATTTTGTGGGCGTGGCTTGGCAGTCATGTGACAGGGTGGGAGTGGCCACCTTTTAAAATGTGGTGAAACTCATTTAACAATGCTCTTTCTTAGCAACCAAAATTTTGGACTCAATTGTGATGATAAATTCTCTCTTTCTCTCTTTCTCTTTCTCTCTTTCCCTCTTTCTTTCTTTCTTTCTTTCTTTCTTTCTTTCTTTCTTTCTTTCTTTCTTTCTTTCTTTCTTTCTTTCTTTCTTTCTTTCTTTCTTTCCTTTCTTCCTACCTTTCCTTTCCTTCCCTTCCTGTTGGGACACTGGCAGTGGCGGGCCAGATTTACTTCCAGGTATGCCGGTGGAACCCCCTCTCACCGGTTCTCTAAATTTCACCAACCGGCTCTCGCGAGTAGGTGCGAGCCTGCAGAAACCCACCACTGTTGCAAAGGTTGTAGACTCCTGCATTAAAACAGTCATGCTTTTATGCTGCTTCCTGCTGAATTATTAGTTTTATGTTTTTGCAATTGAATAGTAACACATACATTAATTCTTATTTTAACATTAGCATTTTTCAGCCATCAGATATAAAGATAAATTTCAGTGTGGACGCATGGCCAGGATATTCAGATGTTTGGTAACTGACATATATTTATGATGCTTGAAGTGTCTTAGGATTGTGTGATCACCTTCTGTGGTATACATGCAAAGTCAATGGGGAAGCCAGATTCACTTAACAACTGTGTGACGAATTTAACAACTGCAGTGAGTCACTTAACAAATGGGGTAAGAGAAGTTGTAAAATGGGGCAAAATTCACTTAAATTTCTCACTTAACAACATAAAATTTGGGCTCATTTGTGATCATGAATTGAGGACTATCTGTATAATAAGAACTGCTTGTCCTTATTTGACTGTATCATACTGGTTACAACACACATATTCATTTATTATCTTTACCTTATATAAATAAAAATGTAACTATGAGTTTGTTCAAAACAGGTAATCTCCAAAAGTACTGCACCGATCGCTTCCAAATTTTCACACAACATTCCTTACAAATACGGCACTAATGATATATATATAGATTGTGTAGATGTCACACCTGTGCCAGGTACATGCAATGGAAATGTAAAAAATGTAGGCAGATGGATTCAGAGAGAGCAGTGAGCCACAGGATGACATAATACAAAATGTCATAATACTCTGTCCATAAGATTCAAGGAGAAATGCAATAGGTAGGTAGATAGGTATGTAGGTATGTATGTAGGTAGAGGGATAGAGAGAGGGAGAAATACAGTAGGTAGGTAGGTATGTAGAGAGATAGAGAGGGAGAGGGAGAGGGAGAAATACAGTAGGGGGATAGAGAGAGAGAGGGAGAAATACAGTAGAGGGATAGAGAGAGAGGCCGAGGGTGACGGAGGCCATCGCCCGTCACTTCGAAACGGCACTCGCCTATCTCTAAGGACTGACTGACCCATGTTCAACTGCTGTTCACATGGAATCCATTTCCACTTCAAAGTAGGTAGGTAGGGAGAGGGAGAGGGAGAAATAGGTAGGTTGGGGGTTATACGGTGGTTGTGTGTACATGTTTGTGTGTGCAGGTGTAGATCTTCACAAAGATTGGTTGGCCATTTAACTAGATGGCCACAGCAACGCGTGGCCGGGAATGGCTAGTTTTTAACTATAAGATAAAAAACATCCCAAAAAAGTTTTCCTGAGCCTCTCAGAAGAAGGCACAGAAATAGTTTGGGATTATCAATTTTTGAAACTTAGAGATATAGTAGCAATAGCAATAAATAGCATTTAGACTTATATACCACTTCATAGTGCTTTACGGCCCTCTCTAAGTGGTTTATAAAGTCAGCATATTGCCCCCCAAAATATGGGTCCTCATTTCCCTGACCTTGGAAGCATGGAAAGCTGAGTAAACCTGAGCTGGTAAGAATCGAACTGCCAAACCAGCAGTCAGCAGAAGTAGCATGCAGTGATGCATACTAACCACTATGCCACTACAGTTCTTAAGGATTGCATTGTGATTAATTTCCCTCCTGAACTACTGTGATAGAATTAAAGGTGGAAAAGAATAGAGATATCCAGAGATATTCCAGAGATATCCCATATTTATTCCCATCATTTGTTTTAAAAGAAGGGAAAATTACTGAAATTATTTTATCCCAAAATTGAACCCAGGATGCTGGAAAGCCAGAAGTCGAATTCTTGGAGCCTGCAAGTGGTCCTTGGCTTCAGAGCCTACATGATCATGTAGGCATAGGCACAGTTGATTCAAAAGTGTGCTTATATAAAAATATTGTAATAGTGCTGCATTTGTCAGCATATTATATGATGACAACATACTGTATTAATTTATTTGATTCTTTTTTGTTAGTTTTTATTGTTGACATTGGCATTGAGTCTTTATTGATTAGCCCTTGGGCCATATCAAAGTGCAAAATTCCAGAAACAAATTGTTGTTTTTAATGTGATTTTATATTCTGTAAGTCGCCTTGAGTCGCCATGGGCGAATAGGTGGCAATATAAATTCAATAAACAAATACTGTATTTTTTGGAGTATAAGATGCACTAAAGTATAAGACGCACCAAGATTTTGAAGAGGCAAATTAAAAAAACCTTTTTTTTTTGCACTCTGCAGACCTTCACAAAACAGACTGTTTTTCACAAAAATGGGCCCATTTTTTGTTAAAAAAAGGGGCATGAATAGACTTTAGGAGGCTTATGGAGTGGTCCTAGGAACTGGGGAGGAGACAAGCAAAAAATAGCCCAGGAGCATTATGGAAGCATCCTAAAGGCTATGCATGGCCATTTTTGCAAAGGGGCAGGATTTCGGGAGGCCAAAAATGATGTATTCAGTGTATAAGATGCACCTGGATTTTCAGCCTCTTTTTTGAGGGAAAAAGGCATGTCTTATACTCCGAAAAATATGATTAAATAAATAAATAAACATTGATGCATAATTTGGTATTCCAAACTGAGCTGTGATTACCACAACAAATCCCTGGAGATCTTATTTGGAATAATATTCAGTCATACTAAATTTAACAAAAACATGATGTCCACAGAGTGAATTTGTTTATTACTGGTTTAAACTCTATTCTTTAAAAATATTTTTTTAAATAGTCACATTGATTTCTTTTTAGCTGGGATGGGTTTACATCTGTAATAGATTATTTTTTTTAATGTTGTTGATTTTATTACAAGCTTCTTTTGTAGAATTTGAAAAATGAAAAAAAAATCTTCAAGAAGGAATTTGAAACTTGTACTTTTAATGAAAAACAAATAGCATGTTTTATGCGGTCTGCAAATCTTCAATACATTAAAGAAAATATTATTGCTGCCTTATAAAGATTGCTGCATTTATGGTAGTATACAAACATTTTATTACAGTATACCACTTCATATTTCTGCCAGTTGAAAATTATGCAACTCCATGGCCTCTTTTATTACTTGCATGCTTATGAATAAATAAGATAAAAAGCATTTAACAGATGTATGGCTTAAAAAATAAACATTGTGAAAATAGGTATACACAATATATTAACTATGCTATGGCATTTTGACTCCATTATTTTTTTTCTACCGGATCGCACCTTTACAAGGTGTTGTTTCTGTTCTAATATGATCAGTAAAAATGTGTCTGATGATACTAAAAGTTCTACAAATATCCTAATAAGAAATTCCTCGTAGAGAAAATGTTTGTTATTGCTTTCCCTTTTCTGTATATCCAGGACAATCATGTGCTTTCAAAGAAGCGAAAATTAAACCATTTTCAAGCTGGGGACAGTGGGGGCTGGGAGGGGGAGAGAGAAGTAGCATATTCCTGATAAACACATGCCCTTGTTCATGTCTAATAATTCTAGCAGCTGATGAATTCTATTGCTCAGGGATTTAGCTATGTAAATCCATCTGTTTAAAGCTTCACAGAATTTTATAAGAGCAAAGTCCCTGCTTTGTGCTTCCCCGAACAATAGATAGGGGTTTTTTGGTCATACTCTCTTCAATTTGGGCTTTTCTTTTCTTAAGAAATAAGAAGAAGCGTTTCCCAGTGTAAAGGAATAGGGGACTTTGGAAATCATTAAATCATGTAGATCTGAAGCAACCATAACAACAACAATAATAATACAATGACAAGGATGGGGGAACCTTGTACTGCAATTGTAAAGGTAAAATGCAGACACTGGGAGAAAGGGAATATATCTTCTGCATGCTATTTGCATTTGCTCAGTTAAAAGCTGGCAGGGCAGATTTAATAGAAGCTTGCCAGGAATCAAAGCAATAAGTCAAGACAGGTCAAAGGAGTTCATTTGTGGATCACTCAAAAGGTTGTAAAGCAGTCAGAGTACAAATCACATAGATGTTCTCTCATTATGCAATCGGCATTAAACCATACAGGACCTACACCAGTCCCTTTCATTAATATGCAATCAGACGCGTCTTTCATTGCTTTGTGTCATTAAGGATTTTAATTGCTGTTCTCAAGCATGTTATGGAATTACAATCCTTTCCACACCTTCAAAACGTAATATATAGAATCAGTGGCAAATGTTTTAATCAGTGGTCCAAATACGTTCAGCCCTTTCTGGCACACAAAATTGGAAAGCAGTTGAGATGTCAGATTTACTAAAATGTTACATTTATTTCTTTTAAATGATGTCCACTTCAGCTTTAAAAAGATAAAAGTGCTGAATTTCCTGAGAGAGTAAAATGAGAATAACAGAAAAGCACAACAGTAAAATGAACTAAAAACTAGATATTTATGCATTATATTTGTATTCCAGCCAGTTTTGTGCAATGGTTAAAGGGGATGGGTTAGATTTCAGATGTCTATAGGTTTAAGACCTTTTTTGGCCCCAAAGCCCACTGAGTAACCTTAGGCTAGTTACTTCTAAGAAGAAGGCAATAGCAAATCACTTCTGAAAAATGTTGTCAAAGAAACAGTCGGCTCTTGCCCAGGAAGTCCCCTGAAGTGAAGATTGGTGCAAAGGTACAAACATGTGCATTTATATTGGGTCAAGGAATCAAAATTTCTTTTGCATCAGCTTTATCTCATATTCCTTAGATATCTGCTATGTTTTGAAAGATATATATATATTGAAAGATAATATATTAATATCATTCTACAATATGAACTAATATGGTAATACATTTAAACAGTTCAAACTTAAAAGTTAAGGTTCTCCTTGCACATATGTGCTAGTTGTTCCCGACTCTAGGGAATGGTGCTCATCTGCATTTCAAAACTGAAGAGCCAGCGCTGTCCAAAGACATCTCCATGGTCATGTAGCTGGCATGACTAAATGCCAAAGGCACACGGAATGCTGTTATCTTCCCACCAAAGGCAGAAGATGGAACAAGTAACCGCATCCCTTGTTGCAAGCTTAGTAGCACCGTAATTTTAAAAAAAGCATTAGACAAAAGGGAAGGATCAAAGTGGGAATCTATCCCATAACAGGGACATTTTGATTTGGGGCTAAAAAAAGAAAACATACTGGATATCTGATGTCCAACTGAAGTTCATTTTTAGTACATTATCCATTTTAAGTAATATTTTATCTTCCAAGCTACAGCTACATTCAGAGGGTGGGGGGGACAGGGACGGACCAAACTGTATTTCCTATTTTTGTCCTCGGTTTCTGAAAGCAAATTTAAAAAGACTGTAATTAAATAGCTTGGTCCCTGGCATATAGTTAAAAATCCTGTTTAAATAATGTAAGAGCGAAAAATATGTTTCGCTCTCTCTAGAAAGTTGTGGTAATGTTTACTGACCTGCTGTTGATATTTACCTTGACACCACATTCAGTCATTAGAATAAATATCTGTATTGAGTTCCATTTCTATTTTGTCTTGTATGATTTATGATGTTATTGCAAAAACAATATTAGACTTTAAATACCAAAACAATATTTAGGATGAAAATAGGCACTAATCATGGTTTGAAAAGGTTGAATGCTTTGATTCATGTGACTAACTGAATCTAGCAATTTGTATTCTCAAGCATTTGCCTTCCAAATCCATGTCTCACTAATTGCAAACATTAAGCTTTGTAATATTGTAAAAGTAAATCTGAGGGCCTGGAATTAGGCAGAGAAAAATATACAAGAAATTGCTTGCAATGACTATCTAATACTGATTGATGATTTTTTAAACATGAGGTTTATTATTCATCTAACAAGGTGACAAAGAATGCATTGTCTACTCTACAGCATAGTATCATGTGCTTAGCAATTACACTTAATCTTATATTCAATTATATTTTCAACTCACTTTTTTCTTGCTGAATATGTAAGGGAAAAGGATTATAGCAAGATATTCTATCAGTATATAAAATCAATTCTAATCATTAGATTAAATGCTTCATATTGTTAGTAAAGAAGTGGCCTCTCCTGTATTAAATCTTATATATTTTTACTTTGTCCAGTAAATCAGCCCTGAAATCTTTGAAAGAGGAAAACCTATCACAGATGATTGACAGAAAAAGTCTTTTTCAGTTCTATAATTATAGGGGTTATTGATGGTACACTGAGAGCTCTCTTCCTTTTGTCTTCTTTGTGGAATGTCCCATAATCTCATGAGAAGAGAGATGCTCAAAGTAATGCAGTTAGGAAATAATCTATAATCAGTATAAATTGCATCTAGAATTAAAAATTCTGTGTTGAAAGTTTGAATTTTACATCAAATTTTATTATTTTCTATCATCATAGTATCAAGATTCTCTCAGAGGATAGTTGATGGGTTTCCAATATTGAAGACTGACATCTACAGTTATAAAGTAGATGACTCGTGAGCCATAGGTTATCATTTTAGTGATATTACTTAAGCAGAGAATAGTGATGGATGCACAAAAAAGCAATGGGAGAGACTTCTGACTTCCTATAGGTGTACCAGATTGGGAGTGGTGCATGGGACCATGCCAGGGCAGCCTGTGCAGGTCAGGGAAGACATACATGGGGATAGCACAGATCCAGGAGGGTCCATAGGCATATACAAGAGGTGCTGTATGAGTCAGGAAAGTCATGCTAGGGGATGTCACAGGTCAGGTGAGTGTGCTAGGAAAGCACATGGTTTCCTTTCTTTCTGTTCTTTTTCCTTCCCTCCCCTTTCTTTTCTCTCCTTGGTACAAAAATAATTGCTCTAAGATGCCCAGTTTTACCAGTTAAAGGACATGATGTTAATTTTAGTAGTAGATGATATAAAAGCAAGTTATAGAATGGACATGTGTTACTTTAGCAATCCATATAGGCAGTTTATTAATGCATGTTCATTGATTTTGGCTTGCTATAAAGATTAAGCTGGATCCTGTGACTTGTGATATGGATAGTTCTTGACTTACAAAAGTTGCTTAGTGAATGTTCAAAGTTACGATGGACTCCTCCAAAGCTACTAATGATCCAGTTTTGAAGTTACGGCCACTGTAGCACCCTGTGGTTGTTCACTCTTATGAATGATTGCATGGATGCTGTATACCCCCTCCCACTACCTTACCCTAGCCACCCAGATTGGGTCCCCATGGGCCATGGGTCTGCTTTCCACCCCACCAGCCCCTATACCCTTGTCCTCATTTACCCCCTTGAAGATCTCTGAAGCTTGGATGAGAGACGATGGGCAGGATGATCTTTTCCTGGGCTGCATAGCTGCATGGCATTATCCCATCATTTTGAGGGTAGCTGAATTGAATTGTGGGTACTCTGAACTGGTGGCCACTTCCAGGAATGTGCCATGTGGCCTAGGAATATAGTGGTTAACTTTACTTCCTTTACAATAGCTACAGACTGATATAGACTGCAATTCACATTAGGGTGCAAACCTCTTTGTTCCTGGGCTGCAGGGCACAATCTAAAGTTCTATAGTACATTATCACTGGAAAAAACATTCTAGCTGCCCCCGGAGCTTCGCATAATTCCTGACCTCCTGTCCTTCCAGCGCGCCCTAAAAAGCTGGCTTTTTCTGCAAGCCAGCCTAGCCTGAACAAAGTAACTTATTAATTTTAATCTCTAATTTAATGTATTTTAAATCTAATGTGTACATTGTTAATTTATTGCTTATTGGATTCTTTATTTAATCTTTTTTTAATGTTTGTATTATGTGTTTCTTATGTTGTACACCACCTTGAGAGTCCTTTGGGGAAGGGCGGCATATAAATCCAATAAACAGTAACAGTAAACAGTAACAGTAAGAGTTTGCTGTATAAAGTCTGGCCCCAATATCCCTTCAGTAAAAGGTATTTTTAATTTTGCAATCCAAAGGTTATTGAATAGAAGCTGGGTTGCAAATGCATTTCATAAATAAATAACTTTTATTTTGTTTAATGTTTCTAGTAAGCCTGCTTAGAGAATAATCTTAAATATAGATTCCAAAAATTTAACATCTTGCCAGTTTTTCCATTATATGTTAACTGTGATGTAAATAATAGTCAAAACTTTTGAAAAATAGAAGGTATTATTTATTGATTTTTACTCTGTAAATGTTATTTATTATTGTTTACTTACTTTATTTATTATCATTTAATGTATGAATAAACTCTTATTCTTTTTTGTTCCCATAAAAGAACATATTTGTAGCTTACAGTTGAACTATGCAATCCTTGGCATACATTTTTCTTGCACACATTTCATTACCAAACTAGGTAACAGCATCTGTGCTATTCTTTTTTTTTTTGTTCCTCTTCATTCATTGTTCCTTCTTCCCATTCATAATCAGCTGCCTCTGTAGGTGTTTGTATAACTTTTGCCATTTAGCTTCTGAAATTAATTTTTTTACAAAGTTCCTCTCAATATTACTTACCTCTCTCTTTCTTCACCTCATTATTATCTGTATTTTCCCATTTTCACATACTAATTAGGCTGTTACTACTCTTTCTATAGTAAGAATGAGCTATTTATGATCTATCTTTAGATGTGCTGGGAAAAGATAATTGGTTTATGATTACTAATAAAACTTAACTAGAGTTTAGATACCTGGAGAGTTTTAAGAGAAACAAATGCATGATGGCGACCAAAGTTTTCCTAGCTGAACATAAATAAATGTTAAGTGCATTAATTTGTAGTTTAATTTATAAAAGTAATAGGTCTTCTACAGAAGAGTCTCTTCTTCCAAGCAATCATCACTAAAGATTTGAAAGAGTTTATTTATTAACCTTGTATAAATGTATTTTCATTGTTTATTTCTTCCTTAAACCTACGGTTAACGGCTGACCTCATCAGTTTATGCCACATTGTTTTTCAAGTGCACTTCATGTTTGAAAATGTCTTCCTGAATTGTGTTATTGGCAAATCTTGTCTGCTATAGTTTCCGCACTAGCATCTCACTTCTGAATTAGTTACTATTATTTAGGCTGACCTTTTCAATCTCTCTGTCCTTCCTTCCGTCATGTAAGGGGAAAACTAGAACTGCCTGTTCTATCCACAGTTTTTGTCCTACAAGCTCCTTAGGTTCTAATGAAAGATATTTGGTCTATTTATTCACTGTAGTCTAGTGTTCCATGACATGTTGGCTGTTGTATTTTGTTCAATCTTATTCTTTCAAGAACACTCTGTATGCTAATTTGTTTTGTAGCAACCCTGTAAAATAGAAAGATGGAAGTAGAGGTTAGATGTTAAATGTGCCTTAATTGCATAGTTAAAAGCTACCTATTATGTGATTATGAAGAGACTTGGAAGACATTTTCAACCAACACAGGCTGATACCAGGATTAAACTGTTCCCTTTTCATTATATTCAAAGGAATATTGTTTCCTATGCTTTTAGCGTTTATGTAACAGATATAAATTCAGCAGGCAGAGTAATTTCTTGTACTATATATAGATATTCAGAGAAGAATGGTTCATTTTCAGAATTGTTAGCTTCTAAGAGAAAGGAATGTGGCAACTATCATGTACAACTATGAATCTTTTCCATAAAGAAGCAGAAGTTTTCTTATTATGATTCCCATGGGTTTGCAAGTCTGTCATCACTTTTCTATTCTGGAAAAGTTCCACCTATGTTTTTAAGCAAGTAAAATGACCCAATCTCTTAAAAATATACTTACATTTTGAGATATTCCCTTATAACAGATGTTTGAAGAAAAAAGGTTATAGATTTCATTTCTGGGATGAAGCACTAAGTCAAACTAGAATAGCTAATTTTAAGAATAGCTCTCATGCATTGAGCCAATTGTGTTATATGTTTTTTTCCCCCAAACTGTCTCTGTTTCTCTATCCCCCCCTCTCCTTCTCCCTCCTCCTTCTCCCTCTCTCCCTATTCTCTCTTCTGGTTTATTTTATTTATTTAGCATATGGCGTGCAAACATAACTGACTAGCAGCACTCTGATTGCTGGGTCTTCCGAACTTCTCTGTTGGATTCGTTTCACCTCACTTTGTGTTGCATTGCCTCACATCCAGCAAGCTACAGCACTGGCTTTTGCACTATGGACACCTCAACACAGCTAGTTTTTTGCCACAGAAGTGGTACCATGTATCTACTCATAATATTGCATGTTTTCGAACTGCTGGGTGGGCAAGAGTTGGGATGCTAGTGGCTTGACCCACCAGAATGCAGATTACTTCTGGCTGGCAGTTCTAGCATCATTAAGTCATTGTGCCATCATGTCCTCTAACCAGTTAATAACCAACTGTCCAAGTTATTAAGGTGGATTCTAGATGAAGAGCTTCTATGCTCATGTAATTGTTGGTTCCCACACTGATAGCTTTGGAAGAGTTTTATAAACAATTACTAGCAATCTTCTTTAACATCAGGGAAGTGATCTGTCAGTTTTCAGAAAGAGTAAATGTACATTGAGGATACATGATCTTTCAACATTCTTTAAGTATGATAATATTTTCGCTGAAAAATTAATTAAAAATGAATAAAACATATTGTGATTGGCCTATGCACCTGATATTTACTAAACCCTAAATATATACACCAAGAAAAAATAGCATTTTCTAAACTCTTCCATGCAAACCTGTTTCTACACATCTTTTCTTCTGTCATTCCACTGGTTATTTATAACCTTTCAAGCTTAAATTAATGTATTGATCACTAGGTGATAATGCTACAATATCTTAATGGACTGTCTTCTTGAAAATGATTCTTTCCATGCATCAGTAGAGATGTTACTTAGACTTCCAATTTCTCTAGAAATAAAGAAGGCTTGCACCCAAATAGGCTTTACCTGTGGATTCCAAATTGTCTAGAACACTTGGTCCAAAGAAGTAAACTTGCCCCTTTGCAGTTTCCATTTTTCAAGGCTGCTAGTAATTCATTTGGGTGAGCTTTTGATAGATAATGGTAATATGGTTTGCAATTTTGAGGGGTTTGCTTTCTAAATGTTTACATTTACGCTATATTCTATTCTATAAGTAACTATGAATATGGAGGACTGAGGTTGTAAATCAGCTAATTTATATTTATAATATTTATAAAATAAATAAGAACTCAGTAAATCAGGTAGAACGATTGTAGAACATGTGAAATATCTAAAGTATTATGAAATGAGGGTGTTCTTTTAAGTGTCACATTAATCATACATATAGTTTGTGTATAAATCTGTTGAATGTTAAGTAAGCACTTAACCAGTGGTTGTAATTTTTAAGGAACTTCAGAGATAGTGCAAGAAAAAGTAATAGTGTAAGCCATTGAACATATGTTATAGTCGGTAATGATGCAATGGTTAGAATACATTATTAAGGACTAATTCTGCTCACTGCTATGTGTTTGATCTTGACTGACTCAAGGTTGATTCAACCTACCATCCTTCCAAGATCAGTAAAATGAAAAACCAGATTGTTGGAGTCACTATGCTGACATTTATAAACCATTCAGAGAGCGCTGTAAAGCATTATGAGATGGTATATAAGTGCTATTGCTATTGCTATATTTTTAGAGTTTAATTTAATCTGGCTGATTAAATATCGCTTGTTATTTAGTATGTCAAAGGAAGATGTTTGTAACTTTCTTGGCTAGTGAGATTATTAATTTAATATTGTTTTAATTTGACAATGTTTTTAGAAATAGCAATAGCACTTAAACTTATACACCCCTTCATAGTGCTTTACGGCCCTCTCTAAGTGGTTTACAGAGTTAGCATATTGCCCCCAACAATCTGGTCCTCATTTTACCCACCTCGGAAGGATGGCAGCCGTTGATCAGCAGAAGTAGTCTGCAGTACTGCACTCTACCCACTGTGCCACCATGTTTCTTTAATGGTTTAAAAATGGCTACCTCAGAGTTCTCTCTAATTCAACAATAACTACCTTGGTGAATGCAACCATTCACTTCAACATTTTTTACTAGAAGAAAACTTCTAAGATTATTTGCCATTAACTATAAATTTTCTAAGTTCTCTCTGTGGAATCATGTGCCTATTGCTTTACGAAGTTTCTTCAGTTCAGTTCAGTTCAGTTCTCCACTAGCTGGTGTTTTTGTCCTGCTATGGGTAGAACCTATTCTTTTCTGATGCACTAGTTGGCATGTTAGGATGTGTATTTTCTGACTCTGTCTAATAAAAAAATATGTTGTATTTTTAATTCATGTTCATTGTAACTTGTAACATGTATTAAATATTACTTTTTGATGTGCAGGCTACATCAAGAATGAAACTCATAATCACTAAAGGAAGATATACCCATTGCATGCCAAAAGTAGGGGGAGCACAGGGGGGGTCATGCGTGGACGTACCCACACCCATAATATAATGTGCAACCCCCTGTGCATGCACACACAACCCCCACCCTCCTCATGCTTTTGGTGTGTGATGGACCTGTTCTTTACCCTCCCCAGGCTCCAGAGGCTTTCTAGAAAGTTCCTAAAATTCCAGCTTGCCCTTAGGGCTGTTTTTCACCCTCTGGAAGGTTCAGGAGGCCAAAAATGAGGGCTGAAGTCAGTTGGCCAGCATGCATGATGGAGCTGACAGGGCACACCTCGTGTGCCCTAATAAATGGCTCCACATGCCACCTCTGGCACACGTGCCATAAGTTCACCATCACGGCCCTATAGGACTCCAGACTAGCATCCTTGTTTTGTTCTTTATATACACAAGGAACTACCTCCTAATAACGAATTGGCCTGCAGACCTCTATCATGTTCAGTTCCTCAGAGAGTCTTCAGTGTATTACCAGGTCTCAGAAGCATTAAAACCAAAATGTCCTTGAGGCATTTGATTTGCAACAAGATGTCTTTATAATCACTTAAAAATATTGAAATAATTTTTGAAACCCCAGGTAGGACACAGGACTCCAGCAGATATCCACAGCAGCTGCTGATAAGAACATTGGCACTTGATAGGTATTACATTAGGAATCCAGGTTCTCAGTTAAAAGATGCTGCCAATGAAGAAAACAAAAAGACAGTTTAATGTGCTGTTTAGAAATTATCAGGGTTTTTTTTAAAAACGTCCTTACATTAAAATAATGACAACACACATAAAAACAGTAACAGATGGGACACAGCAACATTTCTACAGGTCTGTCAAGGTGCAAAAAAAAAAAAAAGGCAGCCACCCCGATCCATTTATTCACACCCCAGGAGGTTCACAAGGCAGCAGATTCCCAGAGTATTTCTCAGTATATATTTCTGTTATGGCTTGCTAATTCTCTATGGAATTTCCAGGTTTAAGTATGTATGATGCTACTGTGCAATTCAAGTCTGCTTTTCAGATATTTCTGTACCAGTTAAGATGACATTTTGATGACTTATCCATGTGATCTTCACAAATAGTGATGGTACATGGCTTGTACCTTTCATTTAACAAAATTGAAACATGCTTCTAAAAGTTCATTTCAGTTTATTTCTCCCTCCCTCCCCTATAATCTATCTAGATATTATAGGATTTATAGTCACATATGTCTAGAGGTACCAAATGAGAAATGGCTACTTTATAAATAGTGTTTGTCAGAATAGTATAATTTCTACACTGTAGAAAATACTTAAAATAGAACAGTTCCTCACTTAATTAGCCTCTTGGATTCCTTAAATGTAATTCTGCAACATACAGAAAAGAAAATGAGTCCCATTGAGGCCAGGGTTTTATTTTCAAATGCAATTTTAGGGTTACACTTCAATAGTTTCATACTGGTATATCATGGGCAATTAAAAAAAAATCTTACTTACACATCTACTCTAATTTACATCAAAATACACATGGTACTGTAGATATGAAATATAGGATTTAATTTGCTTAGAATTCCAGGAAACTTTTTCATGATAAACTTTATAGATAAATGTTAGGAGTTATTTAAACTGTACATAGAGAGTTCCACATTCCAAGATGAGCTCCTAACATTGTGTTTCTCGTCAAGGACAATTTTTATCTTTGGACACAGTGCTAATGAAATATGATCATAAATACAATTTTCCTGGCAGCTAAGGATGGTGCGTAAGTGTTAACATGATGGATCTTTAGTATAGGAGATTAACCTCATGATTAGGGTTTTTTCTGCAAAACAAACCACATTCTATATTTAAACAAGATCTGAATCTCTCCTAGTGCCAGATATAACCACTTAGAATAACTAACCAGGACTGGAAAAAAAGTCTACAATACTATCTTAAAATACTAATAGATATTGTCATATATACATACATACATGCATGTATGCGTGCATGTATGTGTATGCATACTATATATTACTGATATTTAAACAATAATAAAATACATACACAGAAAATTAATACATTGGCAAAAATATTAATACTAAAGCCAGCATCTGATATGTTAACAAGATTTCCTGTTTAAACAGATTTGGGTTCATGTGATGGATTCTTACACTCTATTGTATTATTTTATGCTTATTTACACAGCATTGCTTTCATACAAATAAAATGTTGCCAATACATTCTATTTATATTTTACTTGCTAATATATGTTGTTCATTGGCATTGAAGTGTATGTTTGTATATTTTTGCATAGCAGATGTTTCAGAACTTGACATATAAATAGACATTGAGGGAGACAAAGGCATCTGACAATCAGGCATTATAATTTCTCATCTTCAGTTCCTTCTCTGTGGGAGTTATGATAGCTATATTCCCTCCCTACAGACTGTCATGTGCAATTATTTTTGTGACTTTTTTGAGGATAGTCATTTTCCAGTGAATGCCATTGGAATGCATTAATTTCATTCAGCTTCTATAATAAATATATTCTTGACATTCTTTTTCCATACCCATAAATGGAAACAGAAGAGAATACTGAATACATACATACATACATACATACATGCATACAAAACCTTCTCACCTTTATGGTTTGAGGGTTCTGTGCAAGATTTAGCTGCTCCTAGCATTGCACTCTTTTGGACCGAGTTCTGATATCAGTCTTGGTATATGTTGGAGACACTCTTCTAGCTTAGGAGTTACATCTCTGAGTGCTCCAACCACTACTGGAACCATTTTGGCCTTCACTGTCCACATGTCCAGTTCTTCCTTCAAACCCTAGTAGTGGTATATCTTCAATTTCTCACACTCCTTCTTCCTGACATTGCTGTCACTTGGCACTCTGTATCTATCACCCTCTCTGCCTTCTGATCTTTGTTTATTTCCATGATGTCTGGTTGATTGGCCTGCCTTTATGTGGATCTTACCCCTCTTATTTTCCACAACTGTCTATGAAATCTCCCATCTAGACCTGGGATGATCTAATCCACATTCTGTACAGATGATCCAGCACAAAATTCCAGAGCAGCTCTGTTTGGTTATGTTGTTCAATGTACATGTTCCTTCCTGCAACTCACACTCTGCCGCTGTGTGTTGGACTGTCTCTAATGCATACTCTGCACCTTGGGTCCTTTCTAGTTTTGATAGATTTCTTTTTTTCTATGGATCTGGTGTTTAATGCCTATTCTTGCACTGCTATGATCAGTGGCTCAGTGCTGTCTTGTAGCCCAGCTTTTTCCAGCAACTGGTAGAATGTCCCAGTATCTGCCATATCAGCTATATGTCCCTCCCTGAAGTATCTGCCATATCTCTATATATCCCTGAAGTTTAGAAACTTCAGCTGGTACAAAATGCAGCAGCAGGAACAGTTATGTGTACTCTTAGAACAGCACATGTTTTATCTAAGCTCTATGGGCTGTATTGGTTGCCAGTTTGCTGCTGGGTCCAATTTAAGATGTTCATTTTAATTTTTAAAGCTTTTTCTGCCTAATATATATTCCCTGGTTACATCAGCCCATCCCATTCTGGGTGACTTATAATAGCTTATAATAGCACTCAAATCAAACAACAAATAAAAAAAGAACAGATCCCTCTCACTGCCTCTGTCTCTCTCTCTGTCTCTCTCTCTCTCTCTCTCTCTCTCTCTCTCTCTCTCACACACACACACACACACACACACACACACGATAGAGCCAGTTTTGTCTAGTTGTTAAGGCACAAACTTGAATCATGTGTTCAGGTTTTGCCTTAACTACTGTATGAAAGCTAGCTGGGTGATTTTGGGCCACTCACTCACTCTCAGCCCAACCCACTTCACAGAGTTGTTGTTGGGAAAATAGGAGGAAGAAGGGTGTTGGATATGTTTGCCAGCTCACGTTATTTGTAAAAATAATAAAGGCAGGGCACAAATTAATAAATAAATAACCACATTATAATTAAATTAATAAATTAAAAGAAGTAATTCATTTAGTATTGACTTGTTTATTCTTCCTGCAGTTTAGTCTTAACTACTTTCTCCACCACTACAAAATAAAAGCATCACATTTTCTTTATTAATTCTTCTTGATAATAGCAATAATATTTAGACTTACATACCACTGCACAGTGCTTTACAGTCCTTTCTGAATAGTTTACAGAGCCAGCCTATTGCCCCCAATAATCTGGGTCCTCATTTGTATTGATATAAAATTAGAAAATCATGACCCTGACACATATTCCTTTCAGGGTGATATTATTTTGGTTAAGTTTCTGGTCTAGGTCTTTCACAGTCTTTGTACTAAGCAGTTGATTTCTCTTTATTTTATGCTTGCAGTCACTTTTTTGTGTATACTTTCTCAGTTCTCTGCACACTGTCTTGTATTCCTTACCTCAGGGGTCTCCAACCTTTGCAACTTTAAGTCTGAAGGACTTCAGCTCCCAGAATTCTCCAGCCAGCAAAGCTGGCTGGAGAAGTCTGGGAGCTGAAGTCCTTCAGACTTAAAGTTGCAAAGGTTGGGGACCCCTGCCTTACCTGATCCATACTGTTTGTAGCACTTTAACTATACTGTCTTTTATAGTCTTAAACAGTTCATCTACTCCAGTGGTAGTCAACCTGGTCTCTACCGCCCACTAGTGGGCGTTCCAGCTTTCATGGTGGGCAGTAGAGGTTTTGTCCGATACTGAAGCACTTTCCTTTTTTTAATTTAATTGACTTCCCTACTTTATAAATCACCATTACTGTGGAACTGGTGGGGGGGTTAGAAAATTTTATTACAGAGATACAAAAGTGGGCGGTAGGTATAACAAGGTTGACTACCTCTGATCTACTGTATTTCATCTATTTCCTCTGTTGTCATTAATAGGGTTTTCTCTCTCTCTCTTTTTCATTGCCTTTGAGTAAACATTGACTCCTGACAACTGTCTGAAGAAGCCTCTGCAGTTTTCTTGACAGGATTTTGAAATAGTTGGCCAATCCTGCTTTCTAGAGCTGAAAGAAATCGACCAAGTTGGCTCTGTGCTTAAGACAGAAGTGTCTTGGTTCCTAGCTTGATACCTTAACCACTACACAAAAATGGGTCTTATAATAATACTTTTCCAGTCTGTTTAAATTTAATTTCCATAATGTTCAAACCCAATAGGACTTTGGTCAGAGCCATGCAGTTTTCCTCACATTAAACAAATTTAGTTAGCTTTGTGATTGGCAAAAAAAATTCCTTTGAAGTACAAATTTGTGATTTCTCTCTTGTTTCCATTTATAGAACAGAATGAGATAAATTGCTTGTATTAAATCCTCGCTTGAGAATAATGAACTAAACCTATGTACTGACTTTATAGAGTAGACCTCTTTAAAATAATCCTCCTATATTAATTTTTAAAAGCTGTTCAGGCAGAAAATCACATTGCTGCTCAAATCCTAATTAAGGATTCAGAATTGCATGTAACTGGGAAGCTGGGAAACAAAACAAAAAGTCAAATTGAAGCTTGACACGCCTGTGCATATTCTCCATGATGAATGTTTCTCTGTATAATCCTTTCTCTTTTCATTCAGGAGTGAAGAGATAGTCGAAGAACCATTTTATAATTCTGCAATATCAAGTACAACTGTGCATCCAGAGAAGGCTTTAATTCTGTCTTCAGTATGTTTCATTTAGTTCAGATTCTATTACTAATGAAACAGTGAATTGCTTTCAGGTTTATCATGCAATGTTCCATCAATTCAAAGAAGAGCCAAGTATCAATGGGATTTTCTCTTAGGTTAATGTATTAATCTTGCAATATAAGATGAAATTCAGGGCTCATCCACGCATCAATGTATTGACCTTCCATCCGTGATCTGAAGGGATGCTGTGGCTCAGTGGCTAAGACACTGAGCTTGTTGATCAGAAAGGTCGGTTGTTTAGCGGTTTGAATCCCTAGTGCTGCATAACGGAGTGATGCCAACCTAGCATCTCGAAAGCATGTAAAAATGCAAGTAGAAAAATAGGAACCACCTTTGGTGGGAAGGTAACAGTGTTCCATGTGCCTTTAGCATTTAGTCATGCCAGCTACGTGACTATGGACATGTCTTTAGACAGCGCTGGCTCTTTGGCTTTGAAACAGAGATGAGACCGGCCCCCTAGAGTTGGGAACAACTAGCACATACCATTACCTTTTTACCAATCCATTATAGAAAAATCTTGATCTTGTAGAAGTATAGTAGGAATTTAGATTCATAAATATAATATTTATCTCAGTTTCAATGGAACCTTTACAGTTTCTTCTTGATGGGACAATCTACAAACATATTTGGAAATATAAGGTAGAGTGATTCCGGAAAATAGCAAGCTAACCGGTCAGTTTTTCAGAACAGTGTAAGTTCCTCCACTAAAATATATAACATTCATTTTGAGCCCCCAAATCTTGCAAGTAACATTTATTTTGCTTTTCAGTTTCTTTGCCACTTCCAAACTTTTTTCCCCGATTTGCCATTCAAGCAGGTAACTGATTATTAGAAGCCATTAGTTCTTAGAACTTAGCTCTCAAATACAATAAATATTCATAAAAAGTTAATAGCTATGAAGCAGAAAGTAAACTAGCTTTTTTCTGCATATATTGTTCTAAAATTCATAAGCCTTGTAGAACTGGGTTAGCTAGCTACAAATTATCAATTATCTCTGGGATGGCATACAAAAGCACAGATTGTGGATTGGCATTTAGTCCTAAAATCTTATTTTACTAACATTTTATTTTATTTTACTCATGTCTTAATATAATGTTATTTTCACTGACAGGTCATTATCTACCACAAAGAGGGTTAATGCTTCATGTCGAAATATGAACATTACTTCCTGCAATTACATAATCATTTAGAATCCTTTGCTTTAGGATTCTATCTTCTCGTAAATATATAGGGAAAAATATTCTCTTATTTTTTTCTTGAACTATTTTCCTAAATATGAATCAGTATTGATGCTAGGATATGCTTTCAAAATATGTGTGTAAAAATGAACAAAGCACCCTCTAGCATTGTTAGATTACTCCTGGTAGGACATACCTGTATACATACCTTGGATATAGTTCCTTAAAGTACACCAGTTTATCTCAAGAAAGTATTGCACATCGCGTCAGGACCTGGAAATACTTGCCTATGTAATGTCAAGACCTGATTCAACCAATACTTTCTGTTTTAATCCAAATACATGGGATCGAAAGCACAAGGTGCTGAGCCCTGATGCCCTTTGCTCTCCAACAACCTGCCTTGTCCATAAATTACTCCAGTATTATCTTTCTTCCTAAGCTATAGGATGCAAATCTCAAAGTGCTGTTCTTAGGTTTCTAAGCAAAAGTCCAGAAGGAGGTGACATGTGAATTTCCACTATTTGCCTGTACCATGTGTATTAAGCTGTCAGTGAGCATCTAAATCACTTCCTTTTCTGTCACTCCACCTTCAGATCATATCCTTGGAGACACAACACCATTCAGAAACAACCTTCAGAAAATACCCCTTTAAAATGATATGTAAATCCCACAATTCATCATGCACTGTGTAGTACAGGTTTAATTCTTCCTGCTAGGCCTCAATCTGCTGAAACATTACTCTGATATACAGTACAAAGGAGGTAACAAAGATGTCCATATCAAGCTATTGTAAGCCAGTGGCAGGGAGAGAAATCGGTGAAGCCAGGGAGACAATAGCTGCAGTTTAAACAGGCTGCAGAAATTTGCTAAGATGCAGACAAAAGACCTATGCTGAAAAGCAGCTGCTGTGGAATTCCTTGGGCTCCATTATATTATCTCAACAATCCTCACTTAGAAAGTGGATTTGCATCTCTAATAGAGTTCAGCCTGTGTTTGTGAAAGGCTTTCGCTAGGCCTGACCCCATCTCTCAAGATCACATTGATACCGAGTGCCTTGTCTTTGCCCTGCCCTGCACCACAGAGAGCAGTATCATGGGAAAATGCACGAAGTTAAAAAGGAAGCAGAGCCAGGCAAGAGGAAGGAGAAGAAGGCGGGAGGGGGGAATTAAAGCCTTGAGGCAGTTTTGGTGGTACTTAACAGTGAAAACTACTTTGGCAAATAATAGAGCGTATTGCTGCTAATTACTGCTAACAAGCTTCTCCTAGCCCAAGTGTGACACTTGGACTGATATGAGATGAGAAAAAGCTATTATTGGCCAAGTTTATTGTAGCCTAACCATAAAAGTACTATGAGGCCAAATTTTAATAAAGTTTAACCCATCATACAGTGGTCACTGTAGAAAATTATCATCCATTTTGTCCCAGTCAAGCCATCCTTTTCTCAAGGATGTATTCAGATCTGGACATGAATATTAAAATAAATATTCACCTCCAGATTTCAATACATCCTTTTTTTTTTTTAGCTATGTTCTTACTTTCTATCAAGTGAGTGAAAAGGGTGACTTGACTAGGGCAAAATGGATGATATTTTTCTCACATAGATATATTTCTATTTTTTCTAATAACAAACAGAAATAATATATCATCCATTCTGTTTCACTAAAACCATCCCATTCACTTGATAATTTTAATTTATACTCTAATAGCTGTTTGCTTTGTTACAAGATCCAGAATAGCAAAGTCAATAAAAATCTATTCCTCTATAACAGCTTTCTGGCTAAAAATTACATGACAGTTGAAGTCCAACATATATAAGGAACTCCACATTGGGAAATATTTTTTTTTTTAAAGAATCTGGATATTTGCTTCTTTAAAAATTTTCATACTAGACTTTTATTGCATTGAACCTATACATGGCTATAGAAAGATATTTGATATTGTCTCATGTTAAGATTCACTAAGATTTGCTATGCACTATATACTTCAATTGTATAGCATTATTGTTTGGCTACTAATATACTATGAGTTGCTGAATATACATACAATACTATACAATATTAGCTCCTGAATATAAAAGTTAAACAAATTTATTTTTCTGACAGGAATGGCAGGTAATGCCTCTTTAAAATAAGTATGCTGATTTAGAGATTAAATCAGAAAACAAGATTAGAAAGTTTCCATCATAAAACAGTTTTTAAGGGCTGAAATATAATCCTTGTCATGCATTCTTTTTACTTACTTACTTACTTACTTATTGAATTTGTATTGCCACCTATTCCCCCATGGCGACTCAAAGCGGCTTACAGAATATATTTCATTCTGTATATTTTACATATTTACAATACAATAGCAGAGTTGGAAGGGACCTTGGAGGTAATCTAGTCCAACTAACTGCCTAGGCAGGAAACCCTATACCATTTCAGACAAATGGCTATTTATATAATCATGTTTAATATTTTACCCAAGAATATCCTACATAGGAAACATGAATGGATGAGACAAAGGAAAAAAATGTAATCTTTTTGAACAAATCAAAAAGGAAGAAGAGAAAAAAATGGTTGTAACTGGCAATAGATTTAAATCTTAAAAATAACATGCATTCAATGATTAGCATCTTTGAAAACTCTTCCAAGAATACCTGAATATATAAGCTTGCAATTGTAAATCATGAAGAACTAATGTTTCATCGGCTGAATCTATACTTTTATGGTAGAAGTGGGAAGCATAAAGAAACTTTACAAGGTAGGAGAGACTGCTATTTTCCAGAAAGTATCTTAAAAATTTAAACTAATGGTAAGAATAAAGATATCAGTGAAATTCTTAAAATATTGGTGAAAATATTAAGTCTACACTGTTACTCCTGATTGCTCCTGAATATTTGAAGACATGAATTTATTTCAATCTGTGATTTGAAAGCAAACTGATATAATTCAAGTTTCATGATTCAATTAAGAAAGAGTCAACCATATACTACAATGCGGAAAACACTCTCTCTCTGTCTCCCGCCCCAAAGAATAAATATATATAATAAAAAATAATTGACTTTTAGACAATTTTCAGTTTTTAGCTGTAATATTTAAGACCTTCCTTGCAATCAAATTTGAAAGATTGCATCTGTACTCTTTTACAACAGACATGGAAAGATGGTAACAACTTTCCAATTAAAGAGCATAACTTGTGCTAAAATAACTCTGCTATACCATTCTAAAAATGAAATTAGGATTTAAAAACCTTTTTGGAATTCTTTTTTAAGTGAAACTCTTATTTTCCTTTTATTTTTCTGGATTGTCAGGTTTGACATGACACTAAACCACAGACATTCAAGTTTGTCCTTATGGGATGACATGGGTGTTGTTGTTGTTTTTGTCTTTTGATCACTAGGCTTCCTGAGGTACTAGAATTTTGGCATTACCAATTGGTAAACTGGATCTCTCCTGAATGGGCCTTGACACCACTACCACACTTAATTGTATCAGGTTGTAACTAGCTCAAATACATCTTGATCGTTAATTAGCAGAGGCAGCAGGAGCAGGCCAATATGATATAAAGAAAGGCAGGCTAAAGAGAGAGTCTGGCACCGAAAAAAATAAACATTCATAGAATTAAAAAAAAATCTACAACAATTTAATTTGTTTCTTTGAAGCAGGTCTCGGTGGTTCATAGATTTAATTCACAGTGTGATTCAATAAAGCTTTGACAAATTAAGGTAACCCTTACAGGCTTACAACCTTACAACTATAGAAATTTCTACAAATCTTCTAGAAATCTGTTGGTACTGTTGGCTTATCATTTTACTCTAAATGTTCCACTGTGGTAAATACCAAAAAAGAGCCCTGAGATAATTTTTAAAAATAATTTTATTAAATATATCAAAGTATAAAATATAAATGAAAATAGTGACAAAAGAATGGAAGGAAAGGGGGAAAGAAAGGATACAAAAAGGGAAAAGCATTGACTTCAAATTCTTTTAGTGCACTAAAATAAAGTAACATTACTACCTCAACCATTTACTTTTACATATTTAACTATGTACTAGCCATTTCTATAACAAGGACAAATAAAACAAAATCTAATTATCAAAACAAAAAGTCAATATTTCAATTTTTTTTATCTCAAGCACATAATTTAGAAGTGGTTTCTAAGCAGAAACAAAGTTGTATATGTTGTTTTCTTTAATTAAAACACTTGATTTAGCCATCTTCGCTAGTTTCATCAGTTTTTCCAGTGATTCATCCATTGTGGAAATTAAAGTATCTTTCAATTTTTGAATTCTTGCTGTCGTCAACATATATAACAACAATGTTCTAGATTTTTCCCAAGTTCAAAAGAAAAATCTCTGGTTTAATTTTTACATTCCCTTTAAGAATCTTCTGTTTTAATTTATGAATTTTAGTCTTGGGGCAAATTTCTGAAGTGATCTAGTTGACTAGGATTATAATTGTAATGCCAGGTTTCAGTTTGTGATTGTAAGTTAGAAAAATAAAGAGTAAGAGCTTGGATCACTATTCAGCAGTGCACTGTTGTCATTGAAAGTACAAATTCTAATGACCAAAGCTTTCCATTGCAATGTGCTGACACGTCCATTGCTTCTTACAGATCAATTGGATGGAAGGAGAATTTAACATCTGTTTAATCATTTAAAGACAAACTTAGATATTGCAATATCATTACTGGATAGCAGAAAGAAATACCGTAGTTATACTCAGCCATGTGATATGCGAGACCGCCTCCTGCCACATACATCCCTCAGACCGATACGCTCCCACAGAGAGGGCCTCCTCAGGGTGCCGTCGGCTGGACAATGCCGACTGGCGACACCCAGGGGAAGAGCCTTCTCTGTGGCGGGCCCTGCCCTTTGGAACGACCTACCCCCTGAACTCCGCACCATCTCCGACCTCCGCCTCTTCCGCAAGTGTCTGAAGACACACCTATTCCATCTAGCCGGCCTAGCGTAACCTCCATACTGATTATTAGATAGTTTTAAATTTGGGATTTTAATTCGGTTTTTAGCGCAGGGTTTATTTATTAGAATAAGTATTTTAAATTTTGATATATTTTATATATTTTGTATCTATTTTAACATCCCTGTGCGCCGCCCTGGGTCCATTTGGAGAAGGGCGGGGTATAAATTTAATAAATAAATAAATAAATAAATAAATAAAGGAAAAAAATTTGTAAGTGTTTCCATAGATTTAGAAATTATTAATACAGGTTGCCTTTTGTTTTTAAATGCATACAGTATATTGCACTTTGTGGTAAGTAGTTTTAGATCAAATATTCCTCTGTTGTTTAAAGACTATTCTCAAATTTCACTTGCCCCTCAGTCTCAGTTCCTGACTTAGGGAAGGCCTAAACATGCTTGACAATAGTTCAGACAAATCTGAAAAAACAAAATGAGAGACAGCCATAGAAATAAAAAAAATTAAAATGGTAACAAGAAGTAAGAAAAATGACAGGATTTCTGTGTATGCTATTTAATCGGCTATTGTAAAACATAGTGCCCTTAGCATGGCAAATATTGTGAGGGACTACAGTGAAGTGACAGTTTTCCAGATTGAAGAGAAAATATTTCAGAAAAAGGGTGGGAGGAGACAAGAAGCCACACGGTCCAGAGATAGTAGGAGACAAAAGGAAGTGGATATAGATAGCCACACCCTATGAGTATTAGAATTTAGAATGAAAGTTGTGAAGATTTAGTCTGGCAAAATTCTGTCTGTTGTGGGTAAGCAAATAAAGAACTGAATTCTAGATGAATTGCTCTATGTTATTCTTGGGCTTAGTCTGACAGAATTTTTCAGTGATGGAAGCTTAACCCTATTCTTTGAAAACAAATAAAAAATCCCAAACTATTAAAATACTTCATTTTCAAGTTTATTCATTTCACTTATATCCTGGTCATTAGTCCTCATCTGGGGGAGGGGGGGTTGTTAAACATTTTTTTTGACAAAATGCTTTATAAGCTAGTAAATTCCAGTGTCATTGGCAACAACAATGAAAAAGAACTTAAATACAACTCAATTCACATTTATTTATGCATTATGAATGCTCCTTGTTCTTACAAAAATATCTAATTTGGATAAAAATCAAAAGATAAACTTATTTTTTCTTATACTTTGGGGTGCCTACATAGAAATGTCCATGTAATTTTTAATTGAGAAATAATTTGCCATTTACTAATTGCACCTATTTCTTCCCAACTTCTTTTGGGATTTTCTGTTTTGTTTCATTCATGTACTAACTACTTTTGACCTACTGAGCTTTTTTTAATAGCCAGCTTGCTTTCTATGTATAGCTATTAAACGAGCTGTGATTTAAACTTCATGGGTTACTATCTATCCTAAATTACAGAAAGAGAGAGAGAGAGATTATCTAATTTCTGAAAACTGTGTAAATATATAGGTATGCATATCTGTAGACTTTAAGGTCATCCATTTAAAGGATGCTTATTTATTAAAAGATTAATTTATTTTTATGTACTTCAAAATATTATTTATTGTAAGTATGGCATTCCACAATGTAAGAACAAGAATAGACATATAAATATTATGTGAACACACACATACCCTAATGTATTTAGTACAACAATTTTCATTGTACTTAAAGCATGAAACAGAGAAACTCATTTTGCTACCTGCTATAGTTCCTGCTACCAATTAATATCCAAAGAATTGCTTTTGTGTTGAACAAATAGTGCAGAAATATTTGAAATCTTTTTAAAATGGACACTAGATAAGATGAGCATATTGCTTTGTATTCAATTCATTTTTATTGATTTTACAATTAAGTTTTCCCTTTTTCCTCCTGGTCTCCCCAATTATATTTAGTGTGCTCCATCAATTGTTTCCTGGCTGAAAGTACCTGCCTTTCCCTTTTCATAATGACAGGGGTTGCAACTCTTTCTAAACTTGATTAGCTAAAATCAATAGAAAACTTCCTAGAAGCCAAAATATGGCTATTAAAGATTGTATTGGGGATTGATATACTTATCTTTAATTTCGTTTCTTAGTTATCAGCTTATTATAGGTTGCAATTCTAAATATATGTATTTTTGGATAAACAACACTGAACTGAATGGGATTACAAATTGAGTGAAAAGGTAACATTTTGCCATGAGAAACTATTTTAACAAAAGTTATGAGCAAAACCTAGTAGAATACCAAATTAAGCTGTTCCATTGCAGTTGAAATCCATATTATAGATTAAGAAAGGGCAGAGTGGGGAAAACATTAAAATATAACTATAAAATGGAACATTTAATATAATTAATGTATTCAATTCTATTAGGAAACATAGTGGTATATATTACATTTGTATATTATATTAAATATAAAATGTTTAAATAAAACTTGAACTTTAAAACATAAGGTAAAGGTAAAGGTGCCCCTCGCACATATGTGCTAGTCATTCCCGACTCTAGGGGATGGTGCTGATCTCCATTTCAAAGCCAAAAAGCCAGTGCTGTCCGAAGATGTCTCCGTGGTCATGTGGCTGGCATGACTAAATGCCAAAGGTGCATGGAACACTGTTACCTTCTCACCAAAGTTGTCCCTATTTTTCTACTTGCATTTTTACATGCTTTTGAACTGCTAGGTTGGCAGGGTTTTTAATATGGGTTTTAGCACGGGTAAATAATTTAATATATTTTAATGTTGTATATTGTATTTATTGTGGTTTTTAAATAATGCCTGTGCCCCGCCCTGGGTCCTAACAAGGAGAAGGGTGGGGTATAAATTCGAATTAAAAAAAAGAAGAAGCTGGGACAAGTAACGGGAGCTCACTCCATTATGCGGCACTAGGGATTCGAATGTCAACCTTTCTGATTGACAAACTCAGTGTCTTAGCTACTGAGCCACTGTGTCCCTTAAAACACACCATAAACATAATTTTCATTGATATATTACTCTAAAATATTAATTTATGAAGCCCTCATTATTACTCAATCAACTTGCATTTCAGGTGAATTTTTATCTGTTCTCTTTCACAATTTAATAACTTAATGTATCTATAGTTATAAAATGCTTTACTATACAATTACTCCTCATACTTACCAGTTTTACCTGGTCATTTCCAAAATGCTATCTTAGTTTCTATACATGTCCAGAAAAACTTACATAAAGACTATTTCTCTTTTTGTTGTTTTTAGCATTTAGGACAAAAACAGTTTTATCTTGAATGTGGAACTATCACTTAGCTTTTGTAGTTTTTATATTCTCATTTTCTTAATGGATTTTTGTGGACTGAATTTTCTCCAATCTTTTAACCAAAAAAAAGGAGGATGGAAGCATTTGAAATCTGCTGTTAATAATTAAATAAGAACGACTGGTTTACTGAAAACACCCAAACAACTGGTCTGTTCCATACTTGTGGAATACGGCTATCAGATTTGAAGGATTAAATGAAGGAGCTTTCATCCTATATAGAATATTTTACTGTGTATCAATTTATGTCCAATAAAACTTCTGAAAACACTTTGATGAAACAAAAAGGTTTGTTGTATGCAAAGTTGTATGATGAATGTCATGTCAGACTGATACATGTCATGGATTTCTAAAGCATATTGATATATATATATATATATATATATATATATATATATATATATATATATATATTAGCTATTTCCTCAATTTTTTTCCATTGTAAAATTATTTAAAAGGACATCTAATCAACCATGAAAATAACCAAAGTTACAAGTCTTCAAATTAAGTTTAAATTTTAACACAATTAAACATCCCCTTAGAAGTACCATGTTATAAAATGATCACCTTCTTTCAGAAAAGCAACAAGGGATAGTCTTTATAGGTAAAGACAATCTCTCTACAAGTGACCTATTATACAGGCCCTATAAAACTAATTTTTATGCAGAGTTCTGTCAGTGTCATTCAGGACTCTTTGAATGGACATCCCTACCATGATTTATCTTCTCCTCATCAGTCAATGCCCAAGATTCTTGAACAGTGATGGATAAGCTATCCTGTTGAATTGACTGTAGCCTGCTGGGCATTGTTATGCCCAAGAGAGAACAGGAACAAAAATCAAAGCATACCCTACTCCAGTGCTTAGTTGGGTGTTCATTAATTAAGTAGAAATAACAAAACAAAAAACACCACAAACAAAGGAAAACACATAGCACACAAAATATGAAGTAGGGGAAACAAGAAAGTTAGGAAGAATGTTTGATCTAATGGGATAATTAGATTATATTTTTTTAAAGAAAGTATTGCCCTACAGTTAAGCATCTGTGAGTTAAAGGAATAGGGATTGAAATAGAAAACAAGTTGCTATCCTTTCTGAATAATTAAAGTAGATGACTACATTTAAACTTCAGGCATTTTCAGACTATAATAAACATAATAGCCTTAGCTATTAAAAGTGCTTTGCAAAGTCCAGATTCTACTAGAGGCCTGACATTAAAAATAAAACAAGGAACACATGGACTTATGCTACTTTATGATTTTAACTTAACTGTATTTTATTGGAACAAATAAAGTATAATTAGTTTTCTAATATCCATGTGGAAAAGCTGCTAAGAAAATTTTACAATTTTATAATTTAAGAATAGAAAAGAGCCTTGAAAATAACGTCATCCATTTTGTAGCCAAGAATTAGATAAAGCTAGTACAGCATCTCTAATAAGTGACTATATACTCTCTGTTAAACACTTAAAGAAAAGAGAGCCAACCATTTCTCAAAGCTGTATGTTGAACACTCTTTCCAGGATGAAAATGTGTTAAGTTCAACCAAAATCCACTTCCTTGTAATTTAAATACATTGTTTTCTATCTTGTTTTTTCGAACAAGACTGCTCCATTTTATCTATGACAGCTTTCCTATACTTAAAGAGCTATCATATCTCTTTACACTCTACCCTTTGTCAGCCTGAATATTCCCAAATTCAAATTTCTCATACTTCTTCCCTTCTCAAGACTTTTATCATGTTGATTGATCTCATTCAGACACGTTCCAATTTGTCAATGTCCTTCCTTAAAGCACAGTACTTGAACAAGATATAATAGTAATAGTTTATCACATTCACAGGGTTGAAATGAACAGTGGTTTATCTTGACCTTGACACTGTACCTTATAGTCTTTCATTCATGCAATATACAAATATGTTGAACACAGGATCTAGAATGGATCACTGCAATGTGCAACTCACCTCTTCCTTCCAGAAATTAATGAATATGGATAATAAATGTCCATGATTCTTAGTCATCCAGGTCATAGTTGTTTCAAAAGTGGGGTGTTTTTTTTTTGAAAAGGCAACTGGACTGATTTTTTTGAGGAAGAAGAAGAAAAATCCTTCTCATTCTCCTCCTCCTCCTGCTAAAAAAACAAAACAAAACAGTCCAGTTACCTTTTCAAACAAAAAACAAAGCACCTTTGAGATGGATAATATTGTGTAATCTATATCTATATACCTTCTCTACTAGGATTTCATATAAACATTTGTCACATGCTTTAAAAAAATATTAGAAAATTATACAAAGCTGCTTTCTTCTAGAGCTGTGAAATATTAAGTGCAGGTGACTTTCACATAAAAAAATGAATTTGCTTAACTAAATTAAGCAAATTCTAAGTAATATTAATCTAATTTTCCATTTGAACGACACACCGTTCTGTTGTTCTTGTAGATGACAAATAATAGAGCAAGGCTTTATTCAGAGGGGAATTACTCTTTGCTGTTTTTATTTTCTGAACTGACTCTAATTTCAAAATTCTCATAGAAGTCAAAATAATTATATTCTGCACATTGCAGTGTTATTAGTAAATCAATGTACAATACAGTCCTAACAATAGTTGACATAATATTATTTTGCTTGTTTCCAATTCCAACATAAAATACAAACATACTTTTTGGATCTCAGTTCTTGCCCCTGTTTATCATCATGCTTGTGCCAATGAATTTACACTCATTAAATCACTATAATATGCTTTACATTTGGTTATCTTTAAAAAAAAATACTTTAACATGCCAGTTCATTCAAAATGCAGCCCACATATTGGCAAATGAGATCAGGTTGGAGGTATAGTATCAGTATTGCAAATGCTACCTTTTCCTCGAATAGATTTTCTGGTAGAATTCAAAACAAAGTTTAAACTATAAAGCTCTAAAGGTATCATCAGGATCACCTACTCCATGTGGAACCAGCCTTTCTTGTACATTTGTCCTGAGTGAAAATGTTATATATTTGGTATGAGAGGGATGGAGACTCAGATATATTTTCTGTGATGCCCCTCACGTAGTGGGCAGCATTCTGCCAGAAGATCAATTGATATCAACTTTGGCATCATTTCTGAGTGCCATAAAAATCAGTGGAACTTATCCAAAGAATTGTTGTGGTATAATTATTGTGACTACATATATATATTAGGCCTAACAGAATCACTTTAGTCTTGTGATTAAGACACTAGGCTAGAAATCAGGAGATGGTGCGTTCTGGTCCCACTTTAGCCATGAAAGCCAACTGGGTGACTTTGATCACTCAGTCACTCTAATTCAGCTAACAGTGTCAGAATGAGTCAAGAAAGAGGTTGGTCAATCTGCAGCAACCAACTGGACCAACACTTGGTTGAACTGAAAAAACTGCAGTTGTGGTAAAATGGTAAAAAGTAAGAAAATACATTGTATCTGACAGCTATGGTTATTGTGTCACTCAATTTTTAATTGGTTACAGATTTATTTATTTTATCTTTATGTTGTAATTCATCTGCTTATAAACTGATACATCCATCTGATTCACAGATAAAGTGAAATAAAACAATGCCATAAGGTAAAATGGCTTCTGAATATATTCTCTTATGCAATATGTTATATTTCTTTAAAATAGCTTTCACTTGCTATATCTATGTGAGTTATATGCAGATCTTGCTGTTGTGCATTCATTTTGAAAACTATGCATAGATATATCTCTTTTAACTTTTCGTATTATACATATAATCATTAACTGACAAATACATGCATTTGAAATTGTATGGATTGCATATATTTTTATATAAATAATGGGATAACTTTGATGTTCCGAGTTATATGGTTAAATGGGAAATGGTTTATTGCCAGCATATTTCTTATTTTATATCTTCTTCATGAAGGCATAAAATAATTGACATTATTAATTTAGAAGATATATGTTATTAGTTTCTTTATTCAGGCCCTTTATCAAAGATGTTCAAGTTGTTGCAATGTTTCCATCCTACGAGTCATATAATTTGTGATCATATTACAGAATCAATATATATCTTATGCCAGCATGAGATTGGAGATCTGCTGTTAATGAAATAGCCGTTCTTAGTAACAAGGAACCAAGAAAATGGTGATCTACATACTTGTTAATATTATTTCCATAATCACATGTTACATTTCTATCTGTATGTAACTTGTTGAGATTTTTTTAAATTTCCTGAATGAACAGTATGCATAAATGAAACAAAATAAATGTTAAAAAGTTAGAATATTTATGTAGTTATTTACCATGCAGGTTCAAATTTTAGTAAAGTAACCAAAATATATTTACAATCCACAAGGCATATCACAATTTATTGTAATATTATTGGAAATATTATTGGATGTTATTGGATATTGGAAATATTGTTGAATAATATTGGAATATTATTGGAAAAATTGAAAGTTGAAAAATTTGATATGCCCTATAAGTAACCCTGGGCCACACAGTACTATCATGCTAAACGTTTGCAGAAATAAACTCTTCCAAATGAAAGGATGACTCTATAATACTCAAGCCCTCGTCATCTCCCGCCTGGACTACTGTAACGCTCTCTACATGGGGCTGCCCTTAAAATGCACCCGGAGGCTCCAGTTAGTACAGAATCCCCCAGCCACGCGGGGGATTCTGGGAGCCTCAAGATGCTCCCATGTAACACCTCTCCTACGTGAGCTGCACTGGCTGCCTGTGGCCTTCCGGGTGCGCTTCAAGGTACTAGTGACCATCTTCAAAGTACTCCATGGCATGGGACCTGGTTACTTGCAGGACCGCCTCCTACCACACACCTCCAGTCAACCTATCCGCTCCCACAGGGAGGGCCTCCTTAGGGTGCCGTCCGCTGGACAATGCCGGCTGGCGACTCCCAGGGGAAGACCCTTCTCTGTGGCAGGCCCCGCCCTCTGAAATGACCTGCCCCCCGACCTCTGTACAATCACGGACCTTCGCCTCTTTCGTCGGGCATTAAAAATATACTTTTTTCATGCGGCCGGCCTGGCATAGCTGTTATGGCTGATCTTAGTCTGGGTTTTAATTATGTCTTTTATCACGGGCTTACAAAATTCGATTTAATTCATTTTTAATTATTTTGATTGTATTTATTATTTTATTCTTTTTATTATCCCTGTGCATCGCCCTGAGTCCCGTCAGGGATAGAGGGCGGTATAGAAATACATGAAAATAATAATAATAATAACAATAACAATAACAATAATAATAATAATGTGGAACTGCAAACTAGTTCCAGATTACATACATACATACATACATACATACATGCATACATACATACATACATGCATACATACACTTCTGTTCTGACTCCCTCCTTCACAAGACAAATGACTAAACTGACTGATACTTGGCAGCTTGCCTGGACTGACCTTGACTAGGCCTGAATATTCTTAACAAAAGAACTTGACACACACGAAAGCTTTGACTCTTCAGATGATATGTTATTTCCTGCAAACCAACTCTTCACAGAGGATTTCTTTTAAAGCCTCTTGGGAGGGGCTGGTCAATTAGGCAGCTGATACTCATTATCTCTTTTGGTTGCGTCTATCTGCTAATTGATGCTGCCTCCTCTCAATCCTTCTTAGCCTGACATCAGGGACAAACTGGGTTTCCTCCTCCCCACTACACCAAGCCCCAGGTGCTTCCGGATGCCTAGCTCTCTGCTCTCTCACTCTCCGCCTCCTCCTTTAGAGCAGACTCATAGGACTCCTCACTAGAGGAATACATCAGCAGCTCATCCGGAGCCGGCTGGGCCACAATAACTTCCTTCATGTTTTCAGTAAGCTTCTTATATGCAGATATGGGGCAGGCCACACCTAGCTTTTCTATTTCTTTTGGCATGGTTCATTATATAATGACAACTGAACTTGAAAATAAACTGGCCTAAAAAAAATATAAACAATTAGTTCATTTTTTTCTTTTGTCAGTCCTGGGAAACAAAAAAGATTGTTTCCAGATAAACTAAAATGATCATTAAGAAACACTATTAGATGTATATGTTAGTTTTGTTTTACAAGTATAAGATATAAATTCTATTGAGATGACTTAACAGGAAATATGTTATTTCCCCATTTCCTTACCTGACCTGCATTTATACTTATCATAACTCTTATTTTCAGAATAATCTTTAGGACTGAATTGAACTAAATGTATCTACTTTTCCGTCTTTGTTTCTCATGACCAAATCAGACTGCACAAGATAGCAAAGGATCAGGAAAATGTTACACTATCTTGCAGATTTTTGAAGTCCACATGATTTTTTTTTTGCTGTAACTACATCTATTTTCATTTCATTATCTGATATTAAGATCTTTTAAAGGATATTGATACACAGCAAATGAATGTAGAACAACAACAAAAATCTGGTGGTGCTATTATTCCACTGTGGGTTATAAATTACGTGTTTAAAAAAAATAAATTTTATAAAGCAGCAACATAATATCCTATTAAAGTTTGTCATATGTTATTATGAAATAACATATGACAAACAGTGTGTTATTATGAAAATAATCTGTCCTATCCATGCATTTACTTGTAAATCAAATGATGAACAAGATTACACTTTCCCAAACTTCATCTCATCTTTATATAGTGATGTACCTAAAATAATATCTGTGGAGCTTGTGCACCAAACTAAAAGTTGAATAATGATATTGAACTTGTACCAGAAGAAATATACTGGAAGAAATATATCATCAGTAAATATTTCCAAGATGTGGAAGTGAAAAAGCAATCAGAACAAAGATGAAGTATGGTGAGACATTAGAATTTAATGTTTTTAATTCTAATGTTTCACAATTCTTCCCTCCTGAATTTATACATTTCTTGTAATTCCACAAAGCATCTCATTGCGCTAACCCTTTAGCGAGCAGGTATATGGCCTATGTTGAGCTAATAATCCTTGAAAGCATTTTCTAAATATCATAAACTTGATTTTCAAGTGCCCCAGGCAGGAGCATTTCTCCGTGCTGCTCCAGAAAGTCTTCTCATAGGCCCCTAATATTTGATTGATTTGGATTTGTGATGTAAAATGATATATTCAAGTGATGCAACTATGGAGAAAAGGAAATAGCAAGGATTGTCCTAGCATGCTTAATCAGAGACACATTTTGGCAAGAAAATCGGTTTTAAAAGAAAATATTTTTTAAAAGAAATGCAGGAAACACCCCATCCCCAAACTTTTTAGATTCTACAGTAGTCTCTCCCTCCCAGCCTCTCTCTCTCTTCCTCCCTCCCTCTCTTCTGTGTGTGTGTGATAAGAGGAACTGGACTTTTTAGTATAAGTGCATTGTGGTTATTTTGTCCTCTTTGTATTTCAGGCAAATTTTCTTTCATTCCACAGATAATAAAGCATGTCTAAAGGGGAGGTCTATACTGGGAAAAGGTTTCATTAATCCTGAATCATTCCAATTTGTCATTTGGCAAAAGAAGACTTCCTCATTTATCCTCGGAATGAAATTAGCTCTGGTCTAGGCTGAAGATAAGAATCTAAATTGCCTTGGCAACTCTCTGTGGCCCTGCATGCATGCTTATTCTAAACAACATGCAAGGTATGTTAACAGCAGAGTGCATGTTCTTTGCAAGTTATTTTCATACATTCAGTTTCCAGATTTTGTGACTGCTCATCTAAGAAACTATTTTTAAATTGAATATGTATACAATTTCTAAGATACCCTTAATTGTTCACTAGCAAATAAATACTGTCCACAGTGTGGGTAATATGTATAAGTTATGAAGCTTTTTGCATATGCAGATACCAATATAATGCAATCCTCTACTATATTTAAATGTGGGCCAAGGTAATGAATAAATGCACTTTCACTAGGTTTCTCTATGATAAATCATATAATGTCTGTCTGTCTGTCTATCATATCTCTGTCTGTCTTGTCTATTATCTATCATCTATCATCTATCCATCTATCTTATTATACTGGTTTTAAGATGATGAAGCACCCCAACATTCTTTCATTTAAAAAAAGGTGAATAAACTGTAGCAGTAGAAAGATAGGGCAAGAAATACTCACTATTTGCCAATTTTTATTCTCCCATACTGGTCAGCGAGAGGGAATCCTGAGTGTTTGTAACTAGGTGATTGATTTGGGAATACAGTGGCAATAAGGTTAATTGTGGCATGTTATGAATCAGTGGTGAGAATTTGGAAAAATATATAAATGGTGGCTATATACAAATACTCTAAAAGATCTGTATATATAATATGTAGATGTCACACCTGTGCCAAGTACACACAACAGAAATGTAAAAAATTGTAAAAAAGGTAGGTAGATGGATACAGAGAGAGAAGTGGGCCACAGTTATTATGTCATCCTTTATGACATAAAATACTCTGTCCATAAGATTCAAGGAGAAATACAGTAGGTAGGTAGGTAAGCAGCTATAGGGATTGAGAGAGGGAGGTAGAAATGCAGTAGATAGGTGGGTAGGTAGATGGATAGAGAGAGGGAAAAATACAGAAGGTAGGTAGGTAGATAGAGGGAGAAATACAGAAGGTAGGTAGGTAGAGGGAGAAATACAGAAGGTAGGTAGGTAGAGGGAGAGAGATAGAGAGGGAGAAATACAGTAGGTAGGTAAGTAGGTAGAGGGAGAGAGGGAGAAATACAGTAGGTAGGTAGGTTGGGGGTTATATGGTGGCTGTGTGTACGTGTTTGTGTGTGCAGGTGAAGATTGGTTGGTTGGCCATTTAACCAGACTGGACCACAGCAACACGTGGCCAGGAATGGCTAGTTATTAATAATAGATCCATCCATAATTAAAGTCAAAATATTTTTAACTTAAGCTGTTACAAATCTGCTCTTATTCAAATAATCTTTAGGTTCAAATCTTACATGCATTCATCTTAAAATAAGTACTACATAGTAGGACAAACATTTGGGGAGACATGTCTAGTAGTGTGTTGTTAATAAGGCTGAACTTGAAAAGAAGATTTAATAAGTGAAGTGTTTGTGTTTGGATAATATTTTACATTTTCACAATGTTTTAACAGTTTTCAACACAAGCAGTTCATATAGTAACTCAATGAATGTATATGCTTGGTTTTTATTTTTATTTGAAAACATCAATAGAATATGTAGTGATGTTTATTAATAAACAGGCACCACAGTTTTGATGTTATTTTGCCTATAGCAAAGATGATTACTTTTCCTAGCAACAATGAATGGGAAAGGATTATACTATGAAAATTCATGTTAAGGTTTTGCTGATTCTTTCCAACATAATCAGATTTGTGCAATGAAGAGTAGTGTGGATTTACTAGGCATTGTTATAAATTGCATTTGACAAGGATGCTAGATATTAAAATGTCACTTGCCTGCTTCTAGGTCATCAAAGTATTTTTACAAGTACAATATTAAAATGGGGAATAGCACATAAAGCCATTTTAATGTCTCTAATGTAATCAGTGCATCTACTTTATGACAAATCTATCTAGTTTATATCCGCTGCGGATGTTCCACATGAATTTTCAACAATGCAATGGCAGAGCACCATAAAAATATAATTGCTTCAGTCAGCTATTCTTGGTGAACTTTCCCATAAGTTAATCCTATCAATTTTTTGTATGTGCAGACATTGGATCATAATCCAGTTGTAGATGAATCTGTAACCACCCCTGTCCCCAAATCCTGGAGAACTTTAATTTAATCTCACTACCTATGGACAGACTCAATCACAGTTTTTACTGGGACATTGTTTTAAACCAAACAAATCCAAAAATGCTTGGGAATTCCTAGGAAACCTCACATTTACTTACACTGATGATGTTATGTAGTTGAGTAATGAAATAGCTAAAGCATAAAACCAATCAGAATGCATCAAAAACTCCACAGTTCAAATCTAAGCTATGAATACTTATTTCTATTAGAAATGAATATTTATATAACTTTCAACATCTTTCATCAGCATCCATGCTGGAGAGGCACCAGTTTCCCATTCATTATTTTTCATAAAGATTCTTGAATAGGTAACACAATTTACTCTAAAGTAAATTTCTAAAAAATCAAATTAATGCAGATGGTCACCAATATGTAAAAAGTTTCTAAATTTATTTATGATAGAAATTGTGTTTATGTTTCCATTAACATAAGTAATATATTGATATTAAATTTCATTGACTGCAGAATGTTATTATCTTCATAATATTTTTGAAACAATGCTACTCACATTTAATCAGAATTACATCTTAATTTACTTATCGCATGCTATCACTATATTTGCAGTGAAAAATTTACTTATCGCATGCTATCACTAAATTTGCAGTGAAATCTAGGTATTCATTGTGAGAGCTGAAATGATGACATTGCTTATGGCTCCGGTAACAGAACTGTAATCTAAGCTTCTTTGAGGAAATGGAAATTTATCAGGGCATCTCGGGTTAACATCATAAACAAGGAACAACTGATGAAGATGAATGATGGAGAATTGGATCCAGCCCTATATGTGAATTAACTTTTGTAGAAACAACAAATGCCTCTGCTTCAGTTTTTGACATTTCTACTTCCTGCTTATCTTATCTCACATAACAAAGTTTCATCTTAGGTATATTCTAGCAGCATAGCTGGAAGAACCGGCATGGAAATGCAACAGTCCTATTGCACAGTCCTAAATTTGGACTCAACCAATAGACATAAAGACAAGCAGTTTAGGGGGAGAAATAGAACACTTCATAAATTAAGTAAGAACGATTATATAAACCAGGAGATTAATATTGAAAACCTAGATCCAAAGTAAGTAAATTGATGCTTATAAACATCATTTTGCTCATGGATATAACAGATGACACCAACTAGATTGCTTGACCACTGATTTTAACTTTTTCAGAAATATTGTTGCAATTTTTAAAAAAGTTGTTATGCTATAAAGCTTAGGTATCAGCATCACCTTTTTTTTCTGATAATGATTTTGAACCCAGTATAAGTATTTAAAATAAAAATGATAGAGAACTATAGCCCTGTGTTCCATCAGGAATCCCACATGCTCAGAAGGGCATGCTAAAATGAAGTATGGAATGTGTGTATATGTACGTGTAAACACACACACACACACACACAGAGGTAGGGGGGCAGTCTGGACTGTGGAACAGGACTTAGCATAACAAAATAGCAATGGATGATTGCTGTTAAGCCAAATTTCAATGAACTATATATATATATATATTTCATAATCAAATGTGACCTTCATAAAAGCTGTTTCTTTGTAAGGGAGTAGGACATTTATGAGTGTGAAACTAAAGATATGAAGAGCCTGAATAATCATGGTTTAGACAGAAATTGCCTATATAATTTTAGCTCTAAAATGGGCATCTCATACTAACATATAAAGATTTTATTCAGATTGAACTCACTCAAATGTGTAATGCCTATATTTACATACAACATCTGAGTTGAGGAATATTGCAGTGCTGATGTTACTTCTATGAATTTTATACCTATGTCTGTACTGACTGACAATATGTAACGGATCATGACATTTCACTAAAGGTAATCCATGATGGATTTATTTTACATACCTATTAGTTTGCATCCCTAAATCTATTAATTCATTGCTTGTTACACATCATTAAGAAACTATGAAAAAATTATGTAGGAATGATGGGAATGGTTTATGATAGCATCTGGTGGTATCCTAGTGACAAATGATAATGCCATTTCAAAGTCCTTACAGCATAGTAATTACTGTTGTATTCAGCAATATATATTGATTGAGCTGAATGCAAACTTTAAATAAAAAATAACTTCTCTGGAAAGTTCATACTTGCTTGTCATAAGCTGCTGTAGGTATGCTGCATTAATAATGAAAACAAACTGTTGGTGTATATTATTTCATTACATATTTATTTTATTTAAGCAATGTTTATGGCTTTCCATCTCACAATCAATTGCAACTGCTTCAGGCATTGTTCCTACAATATAATTATAAAGATTTTCCTGAAATAGTTAATGTGAAACAGTATCATAACCCAGAGTCATATCTGGCATAATAATGACATCAATATAGTAGCTTTTATAGTGCACAATGTGGAGGGAAGGAGGTTGGTTTCTGATGCTCTCTATTAACTTTCCACAAGGAAACTCAATGGGAAGCCAGCAGGAAGTCAGAAGTTGCTCCCACCCATGGTCATTCTGTTTCTCTGTTTAGCTAAGGAAATATGTCTGAAACAATGATCCAAGGTCCAAGGCAGAAAAGGTTATCTAATCTAAACTAAAACGAAAGACATGGTCACCTGATAATCTCAAGAATTAAAACAAGAGCACCTTGCTGTATTAAGTAAGCATATGCTGAATAATTTTACAAAAGGAAAAAAAAAGATTTTTTTGCTACTTCTTGCATCTAAGATCAGTACGCTGGCACCTTGTCAGCCACATATGTCTGTCTATCTAAAATATCATATAATATAGTGAGAAAACAAAACATCTTTTGTAGGGACTAAAATTTCAAAATTTAGGAGGAAGGACTTGGTATGGTGCTAACAAAATATGAAGGTTGTGCAGTAGGTATAGTATTTAGATGAGTGCATTAAAATATTCCCTCCCTCCCTCCCTCCCTCCCTCCCTCCCTCCCTCCCTCCTTCCTTCCTTCCTTCCTTCCTTCCTTCCTTCCTTCCTTCCTTTCTTCCTGTGACAGAGAATGAAGAACTTAAATACTTATGGAAACATCTGTTGCCCACATAGCACTTCTTCTCTGATACCTGGGCTGATTACTAATTTGCTTCTGTTGCAATTCAAGTTCTTAGCTGCCAACTTTAAAGACCTATGTGGGTCAGAACCTTGGTATTTTAAGAACCATTTTATCTCAATTATTTCTGCAGAAATAAGGTGCTTTTGTATTTCTTCACTCAATGAATATTGTCTGCCAGGAGATCAGTGCAAAGCTTTTCCTTTGCCTGCTATTTTTGGAACACCAGGTCCCATCCTTCAGGCTTTAAGAAAGGGCATAAAAGTCTTCTACCATTCTTATGAGCTTATTTCATTTGTAGAATGGTGCAGATATTTTAAAGCAAGTTCTATTTTTGCAGTAGATTTAAGACTGTTGGATGATCCTGTTTATTTTTAGATATTAGGTACTGTTTAACCATATATAAAGGAGGTATGTAAACTGCTCAAGAAGAAAGGGAGGGAGGAAAGAAGGAAGGAAGAACGAGAGAGAAAACTGCTCTTTTTCTGATTGACAGTGGAGCTGTTCATAACTAATTGAACTATTTGTCACTGATCATAACAAAAGATTGTTTGCAGCCAAACTTCAGCAGGGGAGACAAATATTTTTACCCGGCTGTGACTAAAATTGAACACAACAAAAACACGAGGAGTGAGAAAGACTCTGAGAAGTAAAGAAACTACATGAGAGGGAGATAAGTTTGTCCATCAGATTGAAAGTATGTGGCTATGCAGAGGCTGATGAGGCCATGATTCTGTTTGTTTCAATCTTGGTGTAGATTGGGTGTGTTGTAGAACACTTTTGTCATGAGTATTATGGGTATTATGGATCTATGGATGGGAAAAGGGCTATGACAACACACTACTATTCCTGGATATCCTTATCAGCAGAGACTGCAATGGCAAAGTAGAAACACAAGTCTACCAAAAAGCCACACACACTAACCAATTGCACCACTATCAACCCATCCTACCACAAGAGAAGCTGTATAAGAATGCTATTTAGATTATCACAAACACAAAATCCAAACATTAAGGAAGAAAACAGATCATCTATACCAGGGGTTCCCAACTCCCAGGCCATGATTTATTACCAGACTGTGGCCCTTTTGGAATTGGACCATATAAGTGGCTGGGCAAAGAGCACATGTGTGCAAGCAGTTCGTCTGCATGAGCGGTGGGCTGGTAGGCACTTGTGTATGTGCGTGTACTGGCCCACCACTTGTGCAAGGGCACAAGCACATGCACCAGCTAAAACTCAGACAAGGGCTGCACCCTAACCTTTTGGGTTTGTGCCACCCATTTTCCTCCCCCACCACCCAGCCAGGCTGCCAAGCTACAAAAGGGGGGACCACAGATTTATACATCTTCCAACAAAAGGGATATCCACACAACTTCATCAAAAAGTGCTTGACCGCTCATTCCAATATAGCACAACCAAGCTATAAAAAGGATAACACTGCCAAACATCAAAAACATTTCAGAAACCACCAACAGTTTGTTACAACAACATGGCATCAGCATAGCATACAAACCAATTAAAAGATCAAAACATCCTAAGTAAACCAAAATATTATAACCAAGTGTCATCTATAACATACAGTGTAAAGATTGCAACAGCCGTAGGACAAACAGTAAAAGACCAGCGAAATGCATCCATGAACACCAACTAGTAGTCAGAAGACATGATGAAAATTCTTTAATTTCACAATACATGAATAGACTTAACTATAGTTTCAATTGCCATCCTAGACCAAACCTAGTCCAAAAATGCTAGAGAATTCCTAGAACCCTGGCAAAAGGGAACAAAAAGATCAAAACACTTTCCTACCACAATCAGCATTCAGATTTACATAGATTAACACCAAGATTAAAATCAGACCAACAATCGAAAAGTAAACAGTACCCTAATCAAAAAACTGCCAAACAAGCTAATAAGGATATCCCAACCACAGAACCACCAATCAACACTGGGCATGCCACTAGAACAGGGGTGGGCAAACTTTGCAACTTTAAGTCTGAAGGACTTCAGCTCCCAGCTCCTTCAGACTTAAAGTTGCAAAGTTTTCCCACCCCTGCACTAAAATATAAAATGAGAGCAAATATGACTCCCTACTAGCCCTGATGATGTTACCTAGTTTGGTAATGATATATCTGTTAAAAATAACCAATATCAGATATTGCTAGGGTATACTGTGCAAGGCTGTTGCAGGCTTACAATGTCAATAAATATTAAGAATCATTATGGGACAGTGGTGGACCTGAATTGGACTATTTTATTTATTTAAATTTATTTATTTATTTATTTAAATTTATATCCCGCCCTTCTCCACCGAGGACCCAGGGCGGCGCACAGGAAATTTAAAAGACATACAAAATACAATAAATATAATTTAAAAAACTATTAAATAACCCTATCCTGCGCTAAAACCAAATTTTAAAAGCCCAATTTAAAACTACATAAAAGTCCCCATGGGAGGTTAGGCTAGGCTGGCTTGTTGAAACAAATATGTCTTAAGACATTGGCGGAAGAGGCGGAGGTCGGTGATGGTACGTAATAGACTCACAATTTTGAACTGGACAATGAAAGTTATTCAACTGCAGGCTTCTATTTTTAATGCCATCGAATTTAGATTTCTCACTGATCCGTAAAGGGTGCATCATTACTACAATAAAGCCAAAATAGCTTCTGATTACAGGGGAAGTAAAGTTAAAAAGAATACATGCACTATGCTGCAATATACAATTTCTATTATACAAATTTTGGGCAATTGGAGAAACATGCTAAACAACATATGTGTTCTTTGTATATAGTGTTTTTTGTTATACTTAAAGATATGTATTCTCAGGCTGCTGTACCAAACCTTTTACTCTGAGATTTCCAAACAAATGATTGCAGGGATTTATATTTGCCACAATCCTTTCATGTTAGCAACATTAAGGCATGTAATAATGTATAAGGTGATCCATTTTGTTTTCTTATTTCCTTTAAATAAGAGTCTCTTGATAAAATATTTAGAATCCTAGCTCTATCATTGCTTTATCAACGTACATAGTTTTAAAGCAGGAATGTAATGTAAGAAAGAACCTGAGATTCCAACCACATAAAGGGCAGGAAACTACTAATTTATCACTACTTGTTGCAAAAAAGATTGGAAGTTGCTTCTTTAAATATTCTTTTTTCCCATCCTTTCTTTTTTTCTGTTATTTTTTGATTTTTTTAATTTTTCTTTTCACTTTGTTTCTTCTCTTTATTTCTGATTACATTTGGTATTGTTTTTAGTGTTGTAAAATTTTTCAATAAAAGGTTTTAACAGAAGAGAAAAAGAAAGCAAATCAGATTTCATCTTCTCTTGTTTTCTGGAAGATAAAATCAAGGAGAAAAGAAGCATACCCCGATTTTCAAGATTTACACTAACCTTACACTAACCTTAAAGATAGTATTAATATTCATGATTTAGATTTCCTGGTCTTAAGTACTTCAAAGGGCTGACACATAGTCTTTATAATAAACAAAGCTCACACACTGAATAACAAATAAACCTCACAAACTGAAAGACACACCTGGCAAGATGCTTTTTGCAGAATAATTACCAAGCATATCTACCTAGCCACCTCCTCCTCCTCCTCTTCCTAAAAAGGAATTGGTAGTTCTGACCAAGGGAGGAAATAAAAGAGTAGCCGTTATCCAAGTGGTCTTTAGTTATTTCACTGTCTTTTTTCAAGCTCTTTTTAATTATCTCAAACCATTGTGGATGCAAATGCAATAGACAGACATAGACTGTACATATGTACATGCATATGCATACATGTACTGTGAGTGAGATGGGTGATGTTTAAATTTGGTAAAATAAAAAAATATATAGTAATGTTATAGATCTCACAAAAGAAGGACTCTACAACACATTATAGAGAGATTGCAGAGGAAATTGTCATTAGTTTACTTAATTATTTAGCAATCTACACAGCTGACCAAATTAGGGACATTTATGATAATTATTATCTGGAAAACTGCCAACACTGGCAATTAATGCTATTTGTAACAAATGGTTTGCCCACTTCTAATCACTTAAAATGCTTTTCAGATTGACATTACTGGAATTATTTATCTAACACCCATTTCTGTCAATTGCATTCTGGTTTTGATTTTATTTCATGACTAACTTGTAAACTTTCCTTATCCTCTTGCAATGTTGGCATTTCTTTTGTGTTCTCTTTTCTCAGTCATCTTCTGGTCTACATGGAAACATGAAAGGTGCCTCCCTGAAGATTGCATTCCTTCTGACAATTGGTTATCCCCTGGGCAACATTGCTGTCCCTGGAAAAATCTTTGAATCCAGAAGTATCCTTCACTTAGCTTTGTAGGTGCTTCTGGCACAAATACAGACAGTCCAAGAGTTCAAGTAAAATGGTGGAAGGTAGGAACATTTATTGTATATAATATTATTGATCAAACAAAAACTATTGCATCCAACTTGCACATAGTAATAAACAAGTTGCCCGGGAAAGCTATAAGGTAGCCATGATACAAATGAATATTTTTCTACAATACAATACAATAGCAGAGTTGGAAGGGACCTTGGAGGTCTCCTAGTCCAACCCCCTGACTAGGAAGGAAGCCCTATACTCTTTCACACAAATGGCTATCCAACATCTTAAAGACTTCCAGGCTTGGGGCATTTACAACTTCTGGAGACAAGCTGTTCCACTGATTAATTGTTCTAACTGTCAGGAATTTTTTCTTCAGTTCTAAGTTGCTTCTCTCCTTGATTTTATTAAGACTCAGTGTGTATAATGGTGCACTTATGATATAAGGATATGGTTTACTTATCTTCCTAACTTTATTAGAAACTAGGCTTAGGAAAGGATGGTGAATTTGAGCCTCCAGGCAAACAAGAATTGGACAGGGTAGTTCAAGTTGAACGAGGTATATATAAATAAGATTCTCTTTGAAGTTTGAGGAGGGAATTTAAAGGCAGTCTGTAAAACAATTTTTACATTTTTCTTATAATAAAGACAGTGGCAAGATAATGATAATGATTATGAAATTTTCAAATATATTTCCCTGAAAATAAGACCTCCCCAGATAATAAGCCCAATTGGGTTTTTGAGCACATGCACTAAAATAAGCTCTCCCAAAAAAATAAGCCTTCCCTGAAAATATTGCAACACAGAAGCAGCCATGAGGTGACCATTCTCGCTGCCTGCAATTCAAAAATATAAGATCTCCCCAAAAATAAGGCCAAGCACGGGGAAACACAGTATTAACTTATAAATACATGTATTTGATAGTCACAATGGTAGTAATTTTTGCTGTACTTTTTGAACTATGTATAATTCATTCAGAAGTAAATAAAACTCAGAAGAGCAGCTAGAATAGCAAGTACAAATTCAAGTAACTATAACAACCCTTGGTATAGTACAATTTCCTGGTAGAACTTCTCCAAATTCAACCTGTGAATTATGGGAATTGTCATTTAAGTATTTCTGGAGGATGTCACATAGGGAGTTGGTTGTATATACTGCATATATGAAATTATTTCTTTAAAAGTAAGCAGGACTATTTCTCAATCTATTATACCTTTCTCTCTAATTTGCATATTCTCAATAAATTGTTTTCTTGATTGAGTCTACAGAATAAGAGTCTGCAGAAGTAGGTTAAATATTGTCATTTTAATATATTGTCATTATTTACAGTCTATAACTACATTTGTCACCAAACTTGCTTGAAATCTAACTACTGATTTTTATTGATGCTTTGTAATAATTTGATGGCTATCTCAATATGTTGTAGGATATTTAAGTATCAATATACATATACATGTGATGCCTGGTAATCTAATACATTTCTCATTTTACTCATTTATCAACATTTGTTTCAAACATAAATGTTTGATGTATTTCTTACTATCCAAGACAACAAATACCCAGTACTGAAGTGGATAATAATGGGGCCATTTTTGATTATTAGAAATATGACACTTTCAAATTCACCTATTATTGCATTATATAGTTATGGCCTCAAAGATAATTAGTTACCAGCTCATTCAGGTATTGGGAGCTTTAGCATTTCTAACAAAAGATCATATCAACTGCTTAGTCCAGGGATGTCCAAACTTGGGAACTTTAAGACTTGTGGACTTCAATTCCCAGAATTCCCCAGCCAGCTATGCTGGCTGGGGAATTCTGGGAGTTGAAGTCCACAAGTCTTAAAGTTCCCAAGTTTGGACATTCCTGACTTAGTCTCTTAGGAATATATCAGGATATATTACTATATCCTGGTGTGAAACATTCTCTACCTCAGGAAGTAAATTTAAATATATTTTTCTGGTACTATTGATTTTATTTATTGAGATCATATCCTCTGAATCTATAATTCATAATAATTAATAATTTGTATAAAATAATTAATTTAATAGTTATTTTATTTGATGAAGAGGATAATTACATCATCTCTTGCTCTATATTTTCTAGTATAAATATACATTATTTTATATGATTTGCTTTTCAGGCTTTCTTCCATCTTGTGCTCCATGGCACGGGACCTAGCTATCTGCGGGATCGCATTCTGCCTTATACATCCCTGCGACCGATTCGCTCCCACAGAGAGGGACTTCTCCGGGTGGCGTCCACTAGGCTGTGCCAGCGGGCGACGCCCAGGGGAAGGGCCTTCTCTGTGGCGGGCCCGACCCTCTGGAACGACCTTCCCCGTCCACTAGGCTGTGCCAGCGGGCAACGCCCAGGGGAAGGGCCTTCTCTGTGGCGGGCCCGACCCTCTGGAACGACCTTCCCCCCGAAATCAGAACAACCACGGACCTTTGCTCCTTCCGACAGCTTTTAAAAACTCATTTCTTCCGTTTGGCTGGCCTAGGGTAATTTTAATTAATTTAATAGTGTTAAGGGGTTTTTAGGGATAGTTTTATCTTTCATAGATGTTTTTAGCGAGGATATGTTTAATTTGATTTTAACTTGAACTTTGTTTATGTCAATTGTTTTTAATTTCCCTGTGCCCCGCCTCGAGTCCCTTCGGGGAGAGAGAGCGGGTTATAAATAAAATTTGATTTGATTTGATTTGATTTGTAGCGCTCCTCGAGATACATTCTAGTTTCTTAATGTCTTTCTTAGGGGTTACTGCTCCAAACAATACGTTTTACATTTTACAGTATATCCATAATATTGAAACTAGTATTACATATATAGTTGTTAAGACATAAGGCTAGAAACTGGGAGACTGTGAGTTCTAGTCATGTCTTGGGCATAAAGACAGCTAGGTGACTTTGGGTCAGTTACCATCTCTTCTCTCTAGGAATCAGGCAATGACAAACTACTTTTGAAATCTTGTAAACAAAACTGCAAGAAAACATCCAAGCAAACATTATGAATCAACGTCACAAATCAACACTGACTTGAAGATATACACCTACACCTACGCACACACTCTTTCTCTCTCTCACACAGACAATGCATAGGTTATAGTTGAAATAGATAAAATGAGAAGTATATACACATACAGGTATTTGTTTTCTGAGGTTTTCGCGGGTGTTTGTATGTAGGTCTTTGGTTGTTCGGGTTTTCTCCCGCGTAGAATTGGAAGTATCTTCACGACGTTTCGATGAAATCTCATTCATCATCTTCAGGCTGGTGCTTCCGGCTTGGTGCTTCCAGGAGCAATGTGAGATCTCAGCCGGTTCCTCTTTTTAACTGCCAGTGGGGGTGTGACCTGATTGGGTGGGAGCTTGGCTGCATTCTGATTGGGTGGAGGTGTGTTCTGATTGGTAGGGGGTTTGGCTGTGCTCTGATTGGATGGGAGTTTGGCTGTGCTCTGATTGGATGGGGCGTGTTCTGTTTGGGTGGGGGCCTGGTTGTGCTTGTGTTAGTCTGAGTGGCAGAGGAATTTGACCTGGTGAGCTGCATTGCTGTTGCTTGGCTTCGCGTTTGTGGTCGTACCACATCTCCGTGGTGGGCATCAGTTTGCTTCCTGCCCCACCACATACATCGGACAAACCAACAGAAGAATAAAGGCACGCATTGAAGAACACAAAAACTCAGTCAGAAAGGAGGAACCAACTTCTTCCCTGGTCCAACACTTCAAAGCCACAGGACATGATATAGACTTTAAAAAGACCAGAACTATTGCCAAAATTGAACACTATAACAACAGAATAATCAGAGAAGCTATTGAGATAGAAAAGCGGCCACACAGCATGAATAAACGAGATGATACCTCCCGCCTACCAGCCATTTGGAAACCTGCCCTCACTGACAAACGAGTCCCTAACACAAAGAATGATACCAGACCCACACTCACGAAAACCACACAGGATGTCACTATCACACATCCACGCAAAAAGCAAACCCAAACCCACACCGATGATGACCACAAATCAGAAGCCCGACCACAAACCAGAAGCCAGACCAAAGCTGCATTATTAGCCACTTTAAACCCCTCCAATCCATACATGAAGCAAACTGATGCCCACCACGGAGATGTGGTACGACCACAAACGCGAAGCCAAGCAACAGCAATGCAGCTCACCAGGTCAAATTCCTCTGCCACTCAGACTAACACAAGCACAACCAGGCCCCCACCAAAACAGAACACGCCCCCATCCAATCAGAGCACAGCCAAACTCCCATCCAATCAGAGCACAGCCAAACCCCCTACCAATCAGAACACACCTCCACCCAATCAGAATGCAGCCAAGCTCCCACCCAATCAGGTCACACCCCCACTGGCAGTTAAAAAGAGGAACCGGCTGAGATCTCACATTGCTCCTGGAAGCACCAAGCCGGAAGCACCAGCCTGAAGATGATGAATGAGATTTCATCGAAACGTCGTGAAGATACTTCCAATTCTACGCGGGAGAAAACCCAAACAACCAAAGACCTACATACAGGTATGCATAGATATTTTCTTTAAAAGTTCATTTATCATATTTTCAAGGCCAAAAAGAAAAGTAGCATAAATATTCTTAAAAATTAGCAATTTTTCCTTATGCAACATTATAAATAGGACAGAATGAAATGGTATCCAAGACCTCAAAAACAGCTGTGCCATCCCAGACTGATGGACTACACATAGACATATTAACACCACATTATATTAAAAACTTGTAGATTGCCATGTATATCTATTTGTTTCAACTTTTCATCCCGAACACATAATACATTTATTTCTGTAGTACTGTGAAACCACATTTTTCTGAGTCATTTGACACGGATGCTGAACTGATGGAATTAAGCCAGACATACAGGAGACTAAATCACCTACCCAATGAGATAAATAAACAAATCAATAGAGCCTGATCAATTTCCAGGGAAGATGTCATATAGAACAGACTACATGAAGAACAACAGAGGACGACTAGTTGTCATTTGTAGTTTACAGATCAAGTCACTCAAATGTATACGTGCATACAGATAAGTCTCAAGCTGAAGGAATTTTTCACAAGAGAACCAAAACACTAACCAGAGAACCAAATCCTGTAATGCACCAAATGTTTATTTTTCTCACACATTTGCACCAACAGCACTATGACAGACCTCAATGATTTCAAACACAAGATTGGTGGTATCTTCACACGATCTTCATCTAATATATGTGATGGACAGTAAGAATAACCTTGAGGAACAGGATGAAGAGCCACAATCAGGGCAATGTTCATATAAAAGAAATCTGTGTGAAGCAGAAATGTCATTTGAATAAGCATATCAGATATGATATCCCCCCCCCCTCCCACATTTTTCATTAAGATAAAGGGATGGAATGGAAAAGCATATTCAGAATTGCATGATATGTTACTGTAATGTTATAATAGAACAGTATTAGCATTCATAACTCTAGTACCCTAATCTCTGGTGTACCTTGAAGCGCTGACAATATGACAAATGCCCTAATTTACCAGCAATACTCGTCAGGATTCTATGTATGAAACACAGATTAAACGTTGTTCAAAAGAATTACTCAAATTTGACATCAAGATTCAACACAAAGACAAGTAATGTTAGAATTACTTAATTCAGTCTTTCTGGACACTCCATTACAACTTTTAAACTTGTTTTGTTTTGTGGTGGGATTTAACAGCACAACTGAACAAAAGGTTGCTGAATTTAGACTCGTAAAAATCCTTTAGACATCACAGCAAATCTTAGGAAATACTATGGGATTAACACATTACTGTTACTAGTTGATAAGATGTCTCACATTCACCTGCATCTTTATCTCTACTTTGTCTTCCCCTTCTTTTTCTATCCACACTTTTTCATCCCTCTTTAAATTTTACATATATTTACACGTACTATGCATCTTATGAAGTAAGTTGTACCTCACAAAAGCCCATGTCTTTAATAAATAATATGGTCTGAAAAGGTATTACTAGAATTTTTGATCCCTAGGACTAAAGAAACGCAAGAAATCTTATTTGCTTTCTTATACTAAGTATAGGCCTTTGCTGAATTGAAAACTGAATATCCTAGATAGCCAAGGGATAAAAAGAGATTTAAAATATTTTTTGCTAGAATATTTTTTACATAAAATCACTGTTAGGTTTGGCTACATCAAATCTTGTTATGAACCACTTGAAATTATTTGAATATTCAAGGTTTAACTCTGAATTCTACCACCGTCTGAACTTGTAATATTCAAAGTTATAATAACATTACTGAGTAGCCCCACAGGCTTTCCCAAACATCATTATCATTGCTGACTTGTGCTTGTGGATAAAACACTTTCTCCCTTTGATAATTTATCCTTCTAGCTGCATTGTTGGGCTGAATTGGAAGCAATGGATATGCTGACACTTGTTTTCCTGACTTTTCAGAAAACAACAAAAGTAGCCCCAGGAAAGCTATCATTTTGTTCTGAAATGCATTTAAAGACAGAGGCAACAGGAGAGGCTTCACAGAAGAACACATTTGATCTGTATCACAAACATGATTGAATGAAAAAAGCCTGTACTTTGTATACTGTTGAAAGAGGGCTCCCTGTGGTATATTCCATTGGTTGACATGCACATCAAATTGAATTAGCACATAGAGATCTGGTGAAAAATGTTGCCTGAATCAATCATTTGGGAACAGTTATAGGAAAACTGCTGTGTCTTCTGTCCAGCCACCAAATAAAAATCAATCAAGACCTCACTGGTTTTCTACACGAGATATCATCCGAACAGTTTAGGTTCTGACCTATGTTTAGCTGCAGTGAGAAACTGGGACTTACAAGACAATGACAGCTATTTTTAGCTTGCAAAACTCACTTATATCACTCTGTCTACCAGACAGATAATTTGTCAAAAAGAAAATGCTCAAGAAATGTTTTCAAAAGACAAGCTAAAACTTCTACCAGTGAAACATATGTAATATTCAAGAGGAAAATGGTAAACAATAGTAATAACTTTTTCATTCTAAATAAGATTGAGTTGGATAGGACATATACTTTAAAAAAATTGAAAAATCATTCAAGGGCAATTTAAGAAAGTTTAAGATGATTTCAGAATGTTGATTCATCCAAACTGAGTGTGGCCATAAATTTAGCATAATTCTTCACAACCTGATAACTTCTGAATGTATCGTGTTTTATTGTTTATAGCTCTAAGCATGCACAGTAAAACAGTAGAACCTTGGTCATAAATGCTTCTGACCATGACCAAATTGGGTGCCAACCAAAAAATCCACTAAATGTTTCACTCTGTTCACGAACACGTCCTCAGATGGCGATCAATCATAGCTGCAATGATTTTCCCTGCCACAGCAATTTCCCCTTCCGTGCCATTTTTTGTGTGCGCGCATGCACAGTCAGTCTTGCTTCCAGTCACGACCATATCAGGTGCAGACCAAAGTCCTGGAATGGATTACAGTCATGACCAGAGGTTCTACTGTATATCACAATCAGAATAGAGAAGGTTTCCCAAAGATGCTTTTTCCTTTGAAAATATTTAATTTCTCATTTATCTGATAACTTTTTTAGTTCTGAACTGAAAAGGCTTCTTGGATGAGAAGTAAAGCATTTTAAAAAAATGTAAGCAAATGCAGTTGCCTTTTGGAAAAAGCATCTTTGGGATAACCATGACCTGGATGATTGACAATCTTCACAGACAATAGAAAAGCTGAGCTATTTATATCAATGGTCTGTCACATTCTGGTGAGAAAGAAGGTTCCCTGAGGGTGGGCTCCAGCATGAGTCGAAAGCTCAGAAGACTAAACCTCTGGTTCCATACTGGATCCCGCAACATCATCCTGCAACATGTACATTTGCCTTCATTCATAATGACTATTAACTTTGATAGCAGTTTAGCTACTTCTGAAGACCATCTGCTGCAGGTCCAGTGAGGTTTCTTACACAATTGGCTGGCCACTATGAGGACAGACTATTGCAATAGTTAGCCAAGGGTCTATCCTTGGTTCTAGCAGGGTATTGCTTATGTAAAATAATCCTGGAAAGTGGATATTTTATATTGTAAATATAAAGCAAAAAGCTATACAAACTATCATTTTAAATTTTCAATGATGCCAAACTGGAGTCATTGTGGAGACTTTAAAATGCTGGTCTTAGGGTTTTCGACCACCAGAAAAGGCATAGGGGTGTAAAGAAATATAGGAGAATAAAGGTGAAAACAATCTTTCATGGACATTTTGTTTTGCTTTTGTTGACATTTTTAGAGAAATGAGCTGTTTCTTTATGCATATCTGCATACACCATTGGAGAATACAGCTAGGATGGCTAAATAATTTCCTTCAGGAGTTACAATAATTTATTAATGGGAGAGATATATCTGACTAGAGCAGGTCAACAGTGAAAAATGGCTATTTCCCAGAAAACATGTACTTTTGGCAAAAAGTGTCAACTATCTGGACATGTTAATTTTTCACAACAAACCAACCTTGAGAGTTTCAAATATTGTGTTTGCTAGAAATCGCCTTACAAGACATTCTATTTATAGAACATCATAACTTTGACTAAATTAATGATGCAACAATCCCCAACTTTGAATAGAAATCCAAGTACAATAATGGTTCCTATATTGGGACAGGCTTCTTTCTGTACAGTAAGTCATGCCCCAATAATCTCTCTACTGAAACTGCAAAGCACTCAAGAAGTATTCCTGAAAGCAGTTCAGAAGTTGCAGTTAATGCAGAATGCAAGTGCCAGATAATTGACTGGAAGTGAAATAAGATTTTATAATTGCAGATTTTAAAGTATGAGCTCCCTGAAAACCACTGGGACAAATACATGTTGAAACAAATTAATAAAATCTTAAAACAAATTAAAACCTATACAGCTCCATCTGATCGAGTGAGTAGCCCATAAACACTTGTCGTTCAATAGCTACTTATAATTTTAGAACTTTAAAGTTAAGCACACAGAGATTAATGGGGCAACCAAATCTGTATAGGTAGTCCTCAACTTGGGAACACAATTGGGATCAGAATTTCTGTGGTTAAGCAAGGTTATAAAGTAGGTTGTTTTATGACCTTTTTGCCACGATTAGCACTGTAGTTGTTAAGAGAATGCTGTGATCATTAAGTGAACCATCTTCCCCAATTGGCTTTGCTTGTCCGAAGCTGTTTGGGAAGGTCACAAATGATGATCACATAACCCCAGGATGCTACAACCATCATCAATACATGCCAGTTGCCAAGTTCTTGAATTCTGACATTGTGACTGCAGGGATGCTGTGATGGTTGTAAATGCCTGTACTGGTTGAAAGTAACTTTTTTCAGTGCCATTGTAACTTTGAATGGTTGCTAAATGAATGGTAAATATCATGGTTTCTCTATGTAGCCTAGTCTTGCAAGCAAAATCTGTTTTCATGTTTGCTGTTTTGCTCTCTGTTTTGTAAATATTTAACAATTCTAAACTGCCCACAGACAGAATCAGGTGGTGTATAAATTTATTGATCACACATTCAGCCACATGTTTATATTGATTTGACATTTTTATTGACCTATCAAGTCCATTTCCAGGTGCATTTGATCTTTTTGTGTTCTCCCCTCCCCATCTCAGTTTTTATAGGACAACAACAACAACAACAACAAATATCAGGGCTGCTAAAGAAAGAATCTGAAGGCTTCATTTTGGCTGCCCTAGAACAAGCCCTGCAGACCAATTCCATAAAAACAAAAATGTTAGTAACAACAGCAAATGCCACTTATGCGTCGAGAAAGATAAAACAGTGGATGACCTTATCAGTGGCTTTAGCAAAATCTTACAAACTGTTTATCTACAACATCATGACTGAGTTGCCAAAATCATACATTGGAAGCTTTGCCAGAAGGTTGGGTTCAAATGCAACAGAAATTACTGGGAATACCAAATTGATAAAATTCTTGTAAATGAACAGGTCAAGATCTTGTGGGACTTTTGAATCCAAATAGGCAAACATCTGGCCTACAACATGCCAGACATCACTATTGTGGAAAAGAAAAGTCTGGTTCATTGATATTACAATATCAGGGGATGCACAAATTAAAGAAAAACAATTTAAAAAAATAACAAAATATTGTGATCTGTAAATTGAAGTTGAACAATCATGGAGGAAGAAATTAATGTGTGTACCAATAGTAATAGTAGCCCTTGGAGCAATACCCAAAGAGTTGTCTAGACACATGAAAATGTTGAATTTATCAGACCTGGATATTTGCAAAACCACCTTACTCAGAATTGCCTATATACTCAGATGTTACATTAACAACTCCTAAGTCCTTGGTTAGACTTGAACTTTTAAATTTTTACCACTCCCAGACTATTAATTGAATTGAAGAGTTCTTGGAAAGAACTCAATAACGAGACAAAAATGCCAAAGCCAATCTGAACATCAGACTGACTGTGTGATGAGCCATAATAATACTAATATATATGCTACAGCAGTATTTCAAAACAGGTAATCCCCTCCAATTATTTAGGCTACTGCTTCATTCAATCTCACTTATCATAACCTTTGGCCAATCATTATGGAATCAAAGTCTGAAGCATTTAGAAAGTTGGGCATTATAAAATGCTGTCTATGATAAAGATTCTTCATTACAATTTTTCATCCATTTTCAAAATCAAAAAATAGTTGTAATATCTATCCTGATAATAATTGCAATCAATAGTCTTATCCTGACACATATATAATATATGTCAGATATCATCTGAAGAATGATTTTACATTATCACATGACTTCATGTTAAAAAGTACCCCCATTTTGAAAACGTTGACAAAGACTATTCTTCCTACTATTACGATATGCTTTTATTTAATCATTTTGATTGCTGCAATCAGTGGTGAATTACTAGATTATATGGCTCAATTTTTTGAATAGGAACTGACTTTGAAAGTAGAGAAGTATTAAAAGTAGAGAAAAGTATCAAAGTATTAAAAGTAGGGAAAAGCACTGATGAGAATATCTATTTTACCAGTTTATCATTTGATCAGCTGGTAGAAGACTTAGGGTAGGAAGTGGAGATGATTTATAAGTTTCAAATATCAAAGTTTTAATGTCTCATTTCTAGCTTCTGAAAAGTAAAGGAAATAATGCATCCATAGAATATTTTCATTTTGAAAAAGTTTTATTGGGTTTTACAGATTTTTTATAAAAATAGGATAAGGGATAGTAAGGAGTTAGAAAGACATATTGAGAACGTCTATGTCGGAGATGTTGACCCTCTCCGAGACTTCATAAAAAGAAATAGCAAATACAGTAATATTTCATTTTTCTACAAAGTGGAAAGATATACAAATATTTCAATTTTAAGATCTATGCAATCAATCATTTATAAACATACAAATAAGTTTTATACTATTACAATAAAAAAAGTCACTTATGAAATCTAAGTCGTATGGCAATTGTATCATCTTCTCCCTGATCTCCAGTGGGCGGATTCGTGGCCCCCTCCATTCCTCCATTTTCATCCTCCAGGAGAGGGGAATTTTTTTTTCTTGACAGAGGCATCCGCCTCTGCAATTGTTTTAATTTTTACTCTTCCCCCCTCCCTTAACGCCAACATTCCCTCGAGCATCACCCACCAGAAACAGACCCCCTTTTTAAATAATCTTTTAAATAAGAAGGAATAATTCCCCCCCATCTTTATAACCTTTTTCGGGATCTGAGTCAAGGTGGCAACCACTTTCTGTTGATAACTTAAGGGACCGTCTCTCTGTGCTCTCCATAGAATATTTTGATAAGAATATTCATGGACACTTCTCCCTGGTTTTCCTCAGATCTGTAATTTAAGTAATCTGAAGCAAAGATATTTGAAAGACAACCTATTCTCTTACGATCTTGTCTCCAAATCTGGACCATTAAGTTTAACTGGCTACCTATCAAAGAGGACTTTAAAGTGTAATTAACTTTTAGAAAAAAACCTATTTCTTCTTGGAGGAAATCTTCAGGTAAAAATTAATGATCTCGGTTGCTTGGGCTTTTAATTTACAGTGATGGATAATTTGGTTATGTTTTACATGGTTGTGCTTCAAATTGACTCAGAGTAATTTACTCTGTTACTTTTATGATGATTCTAAATTCTAAATTCGTAATGCGCTTTACGGTTATTTAATATTGGTCATGTAGGTCTCTTACACGTAACTTCTTTCCAATTATAGTAGCTAGATCATTTGGGAAAAAGAGATATTAGAACATCTTACTAAAACAGATGCCATCCTTAGTTTACTTTTTAAGATATTAATATCACTGTTTTTAAAGCTGAGAAGTGAAGCAGATATCCTTGTTTTTTTAATCTATAACAAATAATAATATAATCTGACAGATAAGTAAATCCCTAGCTAACACCTGAAATTTCAGAAAGATTTCCCCCCCTCTCATATAGACATCACAAACATGTACATCATTTTATCTCCTGCTCCTTTGAGAAAAGTTGAGGTCTGATAGGAAATCTACATGTCTAGCCTATTAACTGTGTTTTGGTGAGGTCACAGGCACATTTGCATTTACAAAGGGGAGTAGCAGGCACTCTGGGTTACATAGACAGAATAATGTGTGTAGAATTCCAAAGCAATCCAAGTTCACTTCTGTAGATTCAAGCACAAGATGGTTGCATAGCTGCAAGAAAAATGGTCATTATCTCGTTTTCTGCATAGCAGCCAAAATAAGAATTACAAAATATATTTTCTTATAAATAGCTTTATTCTCTGCTTGATGAAAACTAATTCAATCCACCCAGCTAAACATTATCCCCAAACTAGCAAAATTGTAGAATTCACCCACTTTCTCTTTCTCACACATACATGTGCTATTTATAGAACAATGCAAGACAATACTAATTCTATAAATATTATCCCTTACTAAGTTTCCAGTTATACAAATGAAAAGTTCCCTTGGAACTTGGGAGACACACTGTTTAAGCAGTCCCTTATCCAAAGTAGGAAATTTTGTGCTTCTACTTTGTTTCCACTTCATTGGTCTCAGAATCAGTTTAGACCAAATAATAATCGATTTTGCAGAGCTAGTGTTACAAGAAACTAGAATGTGAAATTGGAGAGGAAGGGACAAAAGGTTGGTTGGATTTATATGGAATAGATATTAAATATAAAGCAGGATAAATAATAAATAAAAGCAATGGTAAACAAATACGATCAGGGTCTGATAGATACGTTGTGGGTATTGGGAATAAAGGCAGTCACGTGGTAATTAAATAGCAAGCGAAGATTCATATGTTTCATGTATGACATAAGTGTAAAGAAAGACATAATTACATACTTATTTCTTCCCATTCATTTGGGCAGTACATATATAAAGGAGTTATATGCATTATTGCAAGCATCTGATTTGTATGAAAACAAAAATTGTCCTAAATAGACCAGGTACTTTCCATTATACAAACAAAATTCTGGCAGTAATTAAGATTCCTACTTATATACATAATCACTAAATTTGGTAATGAAATAAATTTAGAAATAAAGTGGTGCAGTGTCTGAACACAAACCTGATCATGGATACTTCTCTTGGTATCTGCTGGGTTCCTTACCCAATGTTGAGATTTTTTTTCACTTAAAGAATAATTAAATGAGAAATGACAGCCTCTAGCAACTTCTCTATTTATTAGAATGCCACAGTGGATGGCTGCAAGTAACAGGGAGGATGGTAGGGGGAAGGGGGACAAATGTAGAGGCAGGGAACAGCCTCCACAATTTACCATAATGTAATTGGATGCTTTGTGACTGGCTGGAAACACCATGACAACCACTTTGTGAAAGTCCCACAGCGTATCTCAACATGTCATTTGTTCCCATAGGCTGGAAAAGCTGGGTACCTCGACAAGCTATGTAGTCTTATGAAGATTTTGAATTCCTGGAAAAGTGCAATCCTGAAGAAATTAATACTAGGTGTGGATAGGACCTCTTCTTAATAAATAAAAAAATCAGTCCGTTCTTTTTGAGACAAAATGAGAATATGCTCAAGTGTCTAACATTAATAGTGACCTGGCCAAGAAAACGGGTAAATCTCATCATGTTCTTATAGTTAGAAAGCCAGTTTCCCATAACGATTGGAATATGGACTATTTTAAGCAGCAGTTTACATTCACATTATGGCTATCTGCCTTAATTAGCTCTTTGCACTAACAGTTGAACAAAACTAGCCTCAGTGCCAGTGTATGGATATCTTGTCTAGACATCCATGTTGAATGGGAATATGGCTACTCCAAAATATTAATGCAAGCATAATGTTGGGGAAGGTACAGTAAAACAGTATGTGAAGTGAGCTATGTGACTTCTTAAGATTTATACTATCTTACTGAATACTTCAGTCTAATCAGGCACTAGTTATTAAACAGGTAGAAAATTGTTAAGGAAGCTAGTATTCTTTCATTTGGTTGTCACTAAAATGTCACTCTTCTCCTTCCTCTCCCTCCCTCTTAGATAGGTATGCAAAGACTATTTGTAATTTTGACAAACAGACTCTGACCTAATGAAGTTCTAACAGAATTTACCATTTAAAAAAAAAAAACCCATCCCAATGTGTATTTTCTCTATCGGGTGTACAAGTCTTCACTATGCATATCAACATTACATAAACTTGAAATTTACCACTAATCAAGCTTTAGGCAACTGTGAGGCACAGAAGCACACCATGACCAATTGGCTTTGTAAGAATCATACAGTACATGCTGCAAGCAGCAACAAATCTAGTTCCCTTTAACCGCATCCCAGTCCCTTGTGCATCCCTGTTCTGTTAAAAGAGACCATGTTGCTCAGCACAATTAGGTAGGATTGTCTCAGTGGCCCAGAATGGCTGACATTAATTAGCCAAGCTGCACTATTAGTCATTGTCCATAAATTTGCTATTACTATTCAGACAATGCTTGAATTCTCTGGCAAAGAAACAGGTATGGGAATGCATTGATGTAAATTTTATGTTATTTATGGCTAAAATCCAAGGAAATTTGCAGTAAAACAAAGAGCAAATCAAAAACAAACGTGATAGAAAAACAGCCTTCTGTTTTGTCAGCAAATTAGTAACTATTAGCAGTACTCCTTAGAGAAGACAGGCTGCCTACAGAGAGAAGCAGGTTTTTTTTGCAATATATGATTAACTATTGCTTTTTGCAAAGAAGAAATTGTTAAATGCAGCAAAATTGCCAGATTTGTTTGTAACTATTTTTCAAGCAGTGTAGAGACTTCAAACCTTAGCTGCAAAAATCTATATGGCCACTAAATGGCAGCAATGAATTAGTGGCTTAGTGTTTCTTTGGGGCTATCTAGTGATCATAACAGGTAGTCCTTGACTTATGACCACAATTGAGTCCAAATTTTCTGTTGCAAAGTGAAACATTTTAAAGTGAATTTTGCCCCATTTTATGACATTTCTTGCCACATTAAGTGAATTACTGCAGTTGTTAAGTTAGTAATAAGGTTGTTAAGTGAATCTGGATTGCCAGTGACTTTGCTTGCCGCAAAAGGTGATCACATGACCCTGGGACACTGCAAGTGTCATAAATATGAGCCAGCTGCCAAGCATCTGGATGTGAGTATGTGGATGCTGTAACAGTTGTAATTGTGAAAATGATAATAAATCACTTTCTTCAATGCCATTGTAACTTGGAGTGATCACTAAATGAACTACCCATATAGAATTTTGCAGCTCAGGCTGATGGCCTTGCATTGCACACCATCCAAAAAATTAAACCAACTACAAGAGGGGATAAAATAAATGCAATAAATGAGTGAACTCTAGAACAGTTCTGGATATTGAGCAATTGAAAAACCAAATCTGTAAGAAACATATGAGCAAAGATCCAGAAATACACAGAGATTTCTAACTGTATTTACAAATGTACAAAATTCTAAAAGGATCTCTTCACCATCCCTAAATTCAAATGGCAAGATAAGTTACACATATTTCTGTATACCATAACTCTTTAAAGGGAGAGCTCCCTGCTGTATTAAGTATTGAAATATCCATTCTAAATGTCCCCTATCTTTCCTTATAAGGATTGTATGTCCTTTTCCTCTATTTTTAATTGAAACAATGATAACTTCTGTTTAAACTATAAATGACCATATAAGGCTGGAACTCACTGTGCCATTTTCTAGCATCACCTAATAAGAATCTCCTCTGTGAATCAAAAGGAGGAAATCTCTAATGTGTGAGTCATTCTCTGCCACTGTTCTTAAAGTACAGCTGCTTTCACATTGTAAACTGTTGAATTAATCAAGACCAAAATTGATATAAGAGCTGGCACAGAATCTTGGGGATGACTTCACTACAAGGATGGTACCAGTCAGGAATATCACCTTGACATAATCATGCAGTTTTGCATACATGACGTCTTAGCACTTTTTCCATCTTAACTGCTTGAAGATGGGCCGAGATGAAGATACATATAAGCCATTCATTTCACATGAAAGAAGCCTCTCTTCCAATTATTAGAGTAATGCTTCCCAGTCAGGCCTAGCACATAGTGACTGGACAATAGGATAACCTGTAAGGCAGGGATGTCCAAACTTGGGAACTTTAAGACTTGTGGACTTCAACTCCCAGAATTCCCCAGCCAGCTATGCTGGCTGGAGAATTCTGGGAGTTGAAGTCCACAAATCTTAAAGTTCCCAAGTTTGGACATCCCTGCTGTAAGGGGAAGCCAGGTGAATGTGCTATTCGTCCCTTCTTCTTTGCAAAGGAAATTAAAATATGATTTGTGAGGCAGTGCACCATGCCTATTCAAAATCATAACACAGGAATGGGATTTTAATGGTCCTTTCTTCTTTCACCCTTCCTGGCACTTGAACAAAATTATAGCTATGTAATATTAAATTGAACTATGCAGGGATGCAGTTTGAATTTTCTACACCCACCTGTCTTTTTAGACATTAAAAAACGCTATTCACATTACAAGTTCTACTTTTGTTTTGCCTTTAGGCAGGAAAAGGCCAAATGGGGTAGAAAGCGTGAGGGAAATTTTGCTTAACATACATATTCTTAATGTTGTAAATTAAGATTTTTGCCATGCTTGTCACACAAATGTCATCAACGTTTTTTACATCTTAGTGATAAAATATCTTTGTGTAATGGAACAGAGAAAAATGTATGTAGTGGGTTCAGTGAAGTTTTATCAATAAGATATTATTAAAACATTTAAAAATAAGTGGGGTTGTTGGTTGCCAAGGACAAAGCTTTTTTTTTTTTAGCTACTACCTCAAAAAGAAAAATACTGAAAAGTAAAAGTATCAGGGTATGTACATAATTGTGTCTTCTTTCTATTCTACCGATCTAAGAAATGATAAATTCTGAAGCAATCTCTTCAGTTTAAGAGAAATGTAAGATGTAAAAGTCTTTATAATGTCATTTATAAGCAGAAGATATTGAAAGAATAATGAAGCACAGAACAGAATATAACCGTTAATTCCGTCCTTAGTTTTATTTATTTTATTTATTACATATAAATCCTGCCTTCTCTCCAGTGGTTTACGTCAATTCACATTTCATTCATTCAGTTCACAACAGTTACCATATATGGTTGATTTAAGTTACTTATTGAAAAACATATATTTGAATATAATTTAGAACTGAGTTTTCTGATGAAGATGATGATAATAATGACAATGATGATTTAATAATGTGCCTTGAGAAAGCTCTGAGCTGTAGGGACTCCAGCCTGCCTTTGGTTACTAACCACTTAGACCAGAAGTGAGATGCCTTATAATTTGCATGTAACCTCCTTTCCTCTTGTCCTCAATTAGCAGACCCAAGGGATACCTAGAGACAATGAGCCAAAATATCTGATTTTTTAAAATTGTTTTGCAGTAGCCTATGGGGCCACAGTCAATGTTATAGCCATGAATATGTTTCATTCTTTAAAATCCCTGAACTTTTCCAAACTAGGTTGATTTTTCCAATGGGGTTCTAAGAGACAAACCTTTGCAAAGCCTATGCACCCCTTTGCTTCTAATCAACTAACATACATATTAAACAAGTGTATGAAAATGTCAGTCCTGATGTCATGATGTACTGAAGGTGCTTTGCTTCCAAAGAAACAATAAACACAATAAAACAGTCCCCTGAGTTAGGTGTGTGTCTGCGTGTGCATGTGTATACATATACATATATTGAGATAACATTGAAGAGTATCCAGAACCTACACTGCAGTGGTAGGTTCTGGATACCATCACAACAGGTACGCCAGTACGGGTGTCCACCATATGTATGCATGCTGCGCACGCATGTGCGACCACCGCCCATGACATTCCAGCTGCTCGGCAGAGTGTCACACAAGCGCTGTATGCTTCGTGCGCGTGCGCAAAAGGCCCGGTTAGGTCAAATACAGCTAAGGAACCCAGGCAGGTGGGCGGGGCCTCTGAAGCATCATACCAGAATAGCATACCATACCGGGGCATACCACCTGGAACACACCACTGCTACAGGGGTATAGAATGAAGCAGTGTAGACAGTTCTGCAGGTCTCTAGGGTGGTACATGGAGCAATACTGTTACATGAGCTGCATAGGATGCAAGTTTGCTTCTGGGTGTTGGTTATCATCCTTAAAGCCATTCATGATATGGGAACAGATTATCTGAGGAAACCCCTTGTTCCAGTGGCTAATTTCTAAAAGTTGTTGATTAAGAGACAAACCCACCTCAGTACCATCTGTGTTCTTGGTTTTAGCTCCTTTACTTAATTGTTAGTTTTAATTCTTTTGTATTTATAATTTTATGCTGCTGTAAACCAGCCAGAGTTAATCTGGACAATGAGATTGGTGGCCAAAAGTTTAATGAATAATTAAAATAAAATATACTAATTACACATGTACAGTTTTACACCCACACACATAATAAGAAAATGCTCATTATTTCCTTCTAAACACAGATATCTCCAAGGCTCTTAATCAGATTCCGATTATTCATTAATTGCTAGGAAATCAGCTGTAGTAGCTGACCATTCACAATCTTCAGATTTATAAAAATTGTAATTATCACCACTAAATGATAGCAATTTTCCAATATCTGAAGAAGACTCACACTCAGGAGAAAGAGTGTGAATTTATTCTACATAGGTTTCAAGACTGAGCAAGAACCAACGGGCGAAAGTATTACAAAAGGAGAATCCATACTCAAGAAGGAATTTCTTGATCATGAGAGCCATTAGTGGAACAGCTTGTCTCTTGGAGACATGGGTACTTCTTCACTGAAGGCTTTCAAGCAAACATCAGAAAGCAATTTTTTCTGAAAAGGTATGTAAATTCTTGCATGGACAGGGATTGGTCTAGATGATCTCCAAGGTCCCTCCCAACCATGTGATTCTACAAAATAGTTGGCTATATACCCTTTTTTCCCTGGTATTAGACAATTCTGGGGGGGAAAGTTAGGTTGTTATTACAAAAGAATGTTAGTAAAATTGAAACTGTGTGTAAAAAATTCTGTTGCTATGGAAGAGCAGCCTGCTTAAGAAAATTGCAGGCATCTTCCCTCCCATATGAGTCTTTTCCCAGGTGTCAGCCCCGCAGAGTTGCCAATAAATCTGCAACCTTGACATACGTGTAGGGTGGGGGGGAAATGGAGAAGATATGTGTTTTGGAGCTTTTCAGCCACCAGCAAACTGAGTACAGCAGCCAAATGAAAAAAGGCATTTTTCTTTCAGAAGGCATGGCTGCTCTAACAGAGACGGAAAAAAGTATAACAGCCCAGCCAGACAAAGCACAGTATGTAAAAGGACAAGAACTCTACATGCTGGCCATTAACAGGAAAAGAAGACATCTCAGACAAAGGGGATTTAAAAGACAGAATAGGCTTTAGGAAAGAAATATTGATTTATAATAATAATAATAAGCCTGCAAATAATTGTAAAAGAGTAATAGTGGAACAATAGATAATAGAATAAACTTTGGAATAATAATTGAATTGTATATTGTAATAGTAATTATCATAAAATATGATAGAAATAGAGCTAGAAATAGAATAGGATACAGGCAGTACTCACATATTACTTTAATACGTTTGTTTTTACAAAATAAAATATCTCCCCAATCCTTATAGGGAGGTCTAAAGAAATTACCTGTCTAGGACCCACTGCTTTTGTATCTCTCTTGAGTCTGGCTCAATCTAATTGGTTACAGTTTTAAAAAAAAGAACTTGTGACAGTTAAAAAAAAATAGTACCCATGTGGCAACTTCTTCATCCCTATGGAATACTGTCAAAAAAGTGAGAGACTTTTTGCATTTCATTCTGACAAGTATGGTTATTTTATCGAAAAAAGAATTTGCTTCTGCCAGTTATATATTCATCCTTACAGTCAATTTATCCTTGCGAATTTTACTAAAATGTGAAACCAGCTTTCTAATGTGCTAATTTATAGGATTTAACTGTCAAGGAAGTCACTATTTGATCTTCACTAGTTTCAGTTCGGTGAAACGATATGGAAGTTTGAAAATTAACGCTGTAGCGATCTGATTTGCTCGTCTTCTTCATGCTTTTTTCCTTGTCATTTTGGTTCTGTCATTTCTGGCCTCAATAATTATTCATGAACTCTCACAAACACATACAATCCAGGATGTGCTGATAGTTCTTAAGGAGAGGGGGTGTTTTGTATCCCGTTGGGGCTTGAACACAGATAGTACACAATTTCCCAGGTAAAATTGATTAAGCAATAACATATTCTTTTATTGTAACCTCTATATGTTTCATGTTTCTCTTGTCAAGTTGTTGCGAGTCACAAAGTTACCTCTACAGAAAACCAATTTGTTGCTACGATGAGAGTGGCTTTGCTGTGGAAAGACTTATTTATCTAACAGACATTATCTCTATTTTGTTTGCTTTTTGGAACATAAAACTCTCCATGAAAGAAAAAGTAGAGTTTTATTTCATAAAAATGTTAAGCTTTATGCTACTATTCTATTTCTTCTATTAATCAATTTTTACATTACAAGTTATAGATGTATAAAGACTATGTGTCTGGGATTTATATACTACTAACACTCTTGTTCTCATAATGGGCAAAATGGTGCATCACGGGGCAATTTTTGAACTGACATACTTCAACCAGGCTAATTTATAGAACTTGTCTAAAATCCATAACCCATGACTACCAAGAGAATAAAATTTGGGAAAGTTATGACTGCTTCAATGCTGCTGCGCGGTCATGTGAATGCCCATTTTGAATGTTCAGTTTCCAAGTCTCTCTTACATTCCTTTCCTTCTTCACTCACTCTGCCTGCTAGGAAAGAAAGGAAAGGGAGACGAAAGGGAAGATTAGAAGGAAAGTCAGGAAAAGAAGAAAGGAATCTCTGCATGTCACATGCAACCCATGTTACATCTCTTGCACTCCTCATGCCCTCTTCCTGATCCACATTGCTTCTCCACATGATTTCTCTGATCTGCAGCATTTGGTATCTCTGGGCATTTCCATATTCCTGATCCATACCGCCTACCTGTGTGCCTATGCAACTTTCACAGTACTTCTCAAAGACACCCATACACTCTTTTTGACCACATATAGCCTGTTACCTGCCTGCTTGCATTGCACAGGCAATTTCCTCCTGGCTTCCCCAGAACTTCTTACAAGCTAAATAAGTCAGGACTTAAAGGGAAGGGAGGGAGGGAATTTGATTTCCAATGCTCTTGGCCAGTTCTCCACAGAGAAACCCAATGGGCAGAAACTCAGAAATTGTTTCTACTCACTGCTTTTTTGCCTATCATTTTGTTTCTCTGTTAGGTAAGACAATATATCTGAAACAATAACTCAGTGAAGCATAGGTTAACTAATAGTTTTTAACTCTTTTCAATCTGTGGGAAAACAGGTATAGCATCTTGATTGCACAACATATTTCCAAGTACTATTTACTGAAACTGGTGTATTGATAGTTGGTATTTATAAATTATGATGTGATTTATTTTATTTTATTAATTATAACAAGTTTTTAAAAAAATAAAATTGAAGACTTCTAAAGGACTTATGTTTACTATAGAAGTCAAAACTCTTCACTGAAAGTCTTTTCTCAATTATAACATAGGTTCTACATTCTCAATCATACGTACTTTTTAATTACAATCATGTCAGTAAGTGTGCTTCATCTCTATGGAACAACCATTCTTAATCTGGTGTCTGCCCATTTAAAAAATGAAATTGTCCTTGCTATTGGTTTAAAAGAAATTTAAAAAGTGTCAGGGGAAAAAAAGATAAACATTATGAATGGGATGAAGGCCTCAAATGAATGTGAGTTATTTCAATAAGAGCATCCTGCGTGATGTTACAATTTTATTGGCTTCATGGTATTATTGTGAAGAAAGTAATTATGCTTATCAAAATAATCTTAATTCACATAAATCAAAATATTCTTAAAATGTATATAATAATATTGTAATATCTGCCTTTTTAATTTTAGAGGTTTCCCAATAATATTTAATCATGATATTGCCTTGTACTGCTATTGGTCTCTAAATTGATTTTTTTCTTTTAATCAAATCCAGAAATTTTATTTCTCATTCTTAGAGGAAGAGCCAGTTAAAAATTATGCAGGTTTGGTTGTGTTTGTTATTGTTTTTGCTACTGTTTCGTGAACATTATTTTAAAACTTACTACTTTATACTAAAATTTGGTCATGTAATTATTTTGTTGATTTTCATGGTTGGGAGAGGAGCTTTCAATAAACATTGTGGAGAAGTGTTAATATGGTAATACAAAGCCTGGATTTACATACTGATTCTTGGACCTTCTTGTGAGGAAACCATTCATGGTTAAATTTAACCAGTCATTTACTAAATCTAGATGTTTGGATTTAATCCTGCTTTCAATTAAATAAGTAGAGATTATTTTATGGACTTTATGTTCAACATTTGAATTTTAAGCAAGTCAAGCTGGCCCCTAATTTTTATAGCAATCACACTTCAGTGACTTTAATTTATTTTAAATGGACAGCAGAGTGGGAAGAAGGTTTTCTCCGAAAGGTTTGCATTGCTTAGACAGCTTTAAAGTTTAGCAATACCACAACTCATTGCTTTGGGTTAACATTCATCTACAGTCATAATACTTGAGCTTGTGACCATATTTTGCAATGTAAATAATTAGCTTCAAAACAACATTCAAACATTTATGTTTGTACTTTGGCATTTTAAAAAAAAAATTGTAGTGGAACTGCAATTTTTCTGTGTTTTATTTAAAATGGCACACCAAATGACAATAATTGTGCATAATTGCAGTGCAAACTTTGAATAAAATTACCATGGTTTTTAAGATGATTGAATACAGAAAAATATTTATTTTTCAACTTTCTTATTCCAATATATGACAATTTAGATTTTTAGATAGAACTTAATAAGTTGGGTCTTAATAAAGACATGTATATTCTTTTTAATTAGGTAGTGTGATTTTACAATTATTAAATTATTTCAAAAATTGTATAAATACATTTGTATTCATAAAATATGACAAATATGACAATAATTTATTTCTTAAACACATATTTTATTCATAACCTGAAACAGTTATATGCCATATGATTGTAATGCATGGTAATATTTAGAATTATCAAGATTTCAGGGTATCAGAATTGAAGCTCATTAAATAAAGGCTGATGGAGCAGCATAGACGTATAGACATTTATCAAAGTGAACATCAAAGCAAGGGATTTTTTAGAACCAAAAAGGACTGGTTGGTAAGGCAAAGTTCTTGATCAAACTAGAAACTTTACTATCTAGGACTGAAGAGATATAATGCAGAATTTGAAATTATGTCTTTGCCTGGTTTATATTACAATATTAAATTATAATATTACAGTATTTAAAAGCTGCCCCCTGAAAAATATCTATAGAAAGAACCCATTTATTTAATTGTCAGAGTTTGATAAATCAGAACTCTTATATAAGTAGCTTGAGAAAAATATCAGATATTTTTAAAGAGCTAAAAGCTCTTTTTCAAAATATTTCACCAGTGTGAGTAGGTTGGATGATGTGTGACATTTTTTCAAACACCTTTTGGAAGGTTTTTGTTTCTTTGTTTTTTGTCTCTTTTATTCTTAGCAGGTATCAGAAGATATACTAAATCAGCTCTTTAACTAGAAATACATCTAGCATCATTTTCTAATGTCAAATCTATTTTTAGGCTAGATAATGTGTCAGCCACTTACCACCATGTAAGCTTAGTTCATAAGACTCTGAGACTCCAAGGTTTCAGAGTCTTATGAATTATATTTACAGAAAAGGGAAACAGTTATTTTGGTTAAACAAATCTTATTTGTTTACGTTAAAAGGTAAAGGTTTCCTTCGCACATATGAGCTAGTCGTTCCCTACTCTAGGGGGCGGTGCTCATCTCCATGTCAAAGCCAAAGAGCCAGCACTGTCTGAAGATGTCTCCATGGTCATGTGGTCAGCATGACTAAACAGTGAAGGCACATGTTATTTTCCCACCAAGGTAGAGTCTCTATTTTTCCACTTGCATTTTTACGTGTTTTCGAACTGCTAGGTTTGCAGAAGCTGGGAAAAGTTACAGAAGTTCACTCCATTATGCAGCGCTAGGGATTTGAACTGCTGAACTGCTGACCTTTCTGATCAACAAGCTCAGCATCTTAGCCTCTAAGGCACTGTGGCCCTATGTTTACATTAGCTTTCCATTTATCTTAAGGTTGTCAGGGCAAGGGAAAATATCAATTTTAGAAGGGAATTTTAGATCAACATCAGTGGTGGGTTCCGGATCTCATTGCAACTGGTACGGTGCAATGGGGTCTGGCCTCCGCCACATGAATGTCCACAGGTTGCGTGCACATGCACGCACCATGTGCATGCATCCTATCTTCCAGTGACGCCTCTGCAAGCATCTGCGATGCTCCAGTTGATCGGCAGAGTGTCGTGCAAGCACTGCATGTGCCATGTGCGTGCATGGAAGCACCGAAGAGTTCAAAGACAGGTAAAGACGATGGGTGTGCCCTCCAGAGCACCGTACTGAAATGGCACCCGGTGCTCCGGGCAGGCACCAGTACGCCTGTCCCGGGACGTACTGCCTGCAACCCACCACGGATCAGCATTAATAGTAACATAGATAGAATAACTTATGATTTAGTATATAATCCTGTGCCTTATATCTTAAAAAATATAAACAAAAAAGTAACAGCAACTAAACAGAAGAGAAATAGCCTAGATAACACTCTGGCAATCTAATGATCAAGTGACAGTTGGAGGCTGTATTTATAGCACAGATATACTAGTGGAGAAAGATGGTAGCTTCTCTTTTATTGAACAAAGAATATAACCCACAAACATTGATAAGCACTCCATATCAGACCCCAGTTCTTCCCTGACCATTTTCAAGGCCTCAAGGCTACTGAAGTGTTTCTTGTAATTTCTTGTAATTGTCATTGGCATTTTTAGATCTTTCCATAAAAGGGAGTTGTGGCATCCTTTCTACATCTACTCAGCAGCATGGGACTTGGGAGTTGACAAGGATTATCTGTATCTATTAACCGACTCTGCAAGAAGACTGTTTATATGACTTTGTTTATGTGAGTTTCAAGTGCTTTCTTTGAAGCTGCAGAGCAGGTGGGTCCCAAATGACTAAACCTCCTACTGTCCACCTTCTGAGATTTCCTGTCTTCTACATGTCCTGCTTTGCCAGTCCTCCTACAGAGCTGCTTTTATTTCCCCCTCCTTTCTATTCCACTGCAAAAATAAACTGTGATAAAGAAAGAATAAAGGCAATGGCAGAGAACCAGCTTGATGTCATGTTTTGCTTTCACATTAATTGGCAAGACATGAGGTTACAGCTTAGCAGTGTTACAATCCCTCAACACGATGAAGTTGCTACAGAGGTTAAAATAGGTGCAGCTGGTGACTCTGTGCAAATATCTTTTTGTCACCAGTGTAAGAAATAAACCAGTCAGGGGAAAAAAATCATACTCAGAACAAACCTAGGATGCTTTGGAAAATATGTATACCATTATACAATGAATTAGATCTTAACAAGAATAGTTATGAATACTTTACACTCCAGCAAAGCTGGCTGGAGAAGTCTGGGAGCTGAAGTCCTTCAGACTTAAAGTTGAAAAGGTTGGAGACCCTGTATTAGACGATTGGGTTTCTGTCCCATCATCAACCACAAAAAGGCTAACAGGGGTCCTAAGTATGAGAGATGTTTTCCTGTTTTTTAGCATTGATTCATTTAATTTCTTTTCTGAATTAGTGTAGACATTGAATTTGGATAGGTAATTGCCATCCAGACTCAAAACAAGTACAGATAGTCTTTAATATACTATAGTACCCTATTAGAATAGCAATTCAGGAAAATGCAGCAATTCAGGAATTATTGTTAAAATTGCACCAAACTTTACAAGTCACTATAGGTTACACATATTCACTTGCAGCCTCGTCACCATCTTTCACATCCCTTTCATCACACCAGATTGTGGAATTTAGGGGTTTATATTAACCTTGAAAAAATTAAGCACAATTAGATTACTTAAAACTAGCCAGAAATCATGCTGTCATAGATCATAAAGATTCTGGAACAAGACAATATAAACTTATTTCAGAATAGTTAGCAAAACAGCTGTATTAATGTGCCTATGAAGTCCCTGGGAATCAAGTTTGACTCAAGTGAGAATTTATTTTTACTTTTTAATTCATGGTTATGTGGCTATTTCTAAGGAAATGTTGCTACCCAACTAGTTCCTCAGATACTGCCAGTATTATCCATCAGTTCATGATTATTTACACATCAATTTTTACACTTATTCTGCAATTTGCCTCCACTGGAGATTATTCCCTTAGGGATTATCTATTTGTTAACAGTATAGTTCCAAGACTAGTAAAACTTTTAATATGGTTTACAAATAATGCTGCTAGGCTAAGATCACTGCAATATCTGGAATTTCAGTTCTAAACGCTCTTACATACTTAGTATGAAGAATGCAATTGTAATTCACCAACATCTGGAGTGCCACAGATTGTTCACAGATTGTGTAATGTTCACAATGGCTAAAAAAGTACACTGATTATGTTTTGAATTTGGTGAATGTGAATTTATGTCTATCTCATAGCATGAAAACTTCACTTAATTTGTGTATTGGACATCAGTTGGCATTAATCTTCCCTTGCATAAATTGCTGAGAAATATAATATGAATTCAACCCAAAGCCTTACTGTAAATGACTTATTTACTATAACATGGTTTGGCTCAAGGAAGCAGGCAAAACATTGGGTCATGCAATTCTATCCAGAAAGTAACATTTTGTTTTGAAGCTCATATGCTTTCAAAACTGGAAGCTGCATCTCTTTTTAGTATTTTCACTGTCAACACTGCAATGGAAATGAGTATGTAGTGCAGCATTAGCAGTTGTGGCTAATGGCCTTGATTTAAAAGGATCTTGTTTACTTCAGGATGTGCACTGAACCATATTCAAGTCACTGGTGGAGGATTTTCTGCCTTGTGATAGTGGTAGTTTTCTGATGAGGTGGGCATCTGCTTTAAACATAGCATTAAAAAATAATATTGCATGCCACAGATAACAAGTACAACATTTGTCTTTTCCTAGCTGCTGTTGGGTATATGAACTGTTTTAATATCTCTGCAGAACTTCTTCTGATGTCTTCAGCATAAATAAAAGCCAAAAAGAAGATGTTAGGAATAGAAATAAGCCTTAGCTTTAGATGTACAGGGGAAATAAATTCTCAAAATGTTAGTTGTACAAAATACAGGAATTTTTATAGCTCACAATTAATCTCTGCATGAGTAGTAAACTCACCAAGATGGATCAACCTGGATATTTTATGAATCCACTTGGATTCCAGAAGTGCTCAGAGGTTGTTGTTTTTTTGAGCTATGTGTCAGTTCTTCTATTACTATGGTTAACCTCAGGAATTGGGTACTTTTGACCACTGAATAGGATTGTGTTTCTTATTGCCTAGGACTCTAGGTTTATTAGGAAGCCCCATGAGATATGGTGTCCCCCCCAAAAAAAATCTTCCTGCAGGATTTTTGGTAGAAAACAAATAACGGATGCAATTGGGTAAATGCACATGCTGATATTCAGACCTACAGTATGGCAACAAATGTGACAAAATATCATTATGGTCGTATTTCACCAGTAGAATTTTATTCAGTAACCTTGTTTGAAGTTACTTCCAGTCTATGGAACAGAGTGGGTCAGTAGAGCATTCTTTGGGTTGCTAGGAGGATTTGACAAACATTTATTTATTATTTTTCAAATTTATCTAGTCATTCATCTCACAAACCAAGAGATCTGGACAGTGTACAACAAAGTTAAAAAAACAATAGTCCACAAATAACACAATTATTATTACAAACATTTTTTACTATAAAACACAGCTAAAAATAATGAATGAATGATAATGGAGCCATTGTACTAGCTTTCCAGTTCCCTGGAGCCCCAAGGGCATAACCAGCCCTTTTTTCAGAGAAAGTCACTAGCCTTTCCTTGTAGATGGGCAAAATATTGGCAGAACAAGAAGAGATAACTAGGTCAAGACCCTGCAAAGTTTCTTAGTTTTTTTCTGAGTTTTGTAGACTCTGAGGATGTTTAAAGTTTTACGGCAAAATTTTAAATATGCTTCTTTGTGTAAGTAACCTGCAAAGTTTAGTTATTCTTTTAGTCTGATTCAAGAATTCATGATATAAAATTTACATAGGAAAGGTGATACTGAGTTGATTAATTTATAATATGTGGGTCACAATGGTAATTCCTAGCAATATTTTCATAGACATTCATATGAAAATATTGCTGGGTGTTACCATTCTGACCCTTATATTATACTTTAATCAACTCAGTATCACCTTTCCAATGTGATCCCCCCTCCCATTTGCATTCATATAGAAAAGTATTACCTAAAATTTGTCTATCATTTTATATTGTTACATCATGAAATTAAATATTTCATTTAAAAATATTTCTCTTCTTATGGCAACTGTAATTTCTGCATTTAAACCAAACTTCTCTCACCCCATTTGTCAACAGACAGCAGTTATATTTAAATCTTAGGCTTGCTGACAAAACCTGAAAAGATTAAGTTCATACACAATTCCCTAAACCAGGGGTCTGCAAAGTCGGCTCTTTTAAGACTGGTGGACTTCAACTCCCAGAGTTCCCCAGCCAGCATAGCTGGCTGGGGAACTCTGGGAGTTGAAGTCCACCAGTCTTAAAAGGGCCGACTTTGCAGACCCCTGCCCTAAACCAAAACAAAAGCCAACAGTACCATTTTGGCTTAGCACAATTTATTTATTTTATTTTATTAAATTTATACCCCGCCCTTCTCCTAAAAAAGGACCCAGGGCGGCGCACAGGCATCATTAAAATCATACAAAAATACAAAAGTCCAAAATTGTTAAAAGCTAATTAAATATTCCCTGTGCTAAAATTAATAATACTCTAAAAATTTAAAAATTGTCACACAATGTGTGAACTCAGTCAATTTGCAGAGCAAAATTTATTTGAACTAAATGTTAATCTAGCTTTCAATCATTTCAGTCCTTAAGCTATTTTATTAATAATAAAGAAAAGAGACTATGTACTGTGCAGTGCTTCAGAAATAATTTAGAAAGAGACCTCACAGCAGATGGGAATATAAATATAGCACCTGTCTATAGTTCTTTAAAGCAGCAACATAAGAATAAACCTACTGAAGAAAAGCAGGGTCTATTTGGTCCTCATTTTGTCTCTTATTATCTCCAACCAGGTATATTTTTACCTGCAAAAGGAGAAACAACTTATTGATCTCCAGCCATTGTTCTCTTTCAATAAATATTTTGAAACATAATGGCTTTAATCTGGAAATAACACTGAGTTGTGATTAATGGTCTTGATAGGCCTTGGTAGCAGTTGCCATGCAATCCCAAGAAATGACATGGCTGCTTTAAATGGTTGCAGACAGAGGATACTGTATCTAGACTCACATATGCCCTAAGTAGTTTTAGATAAAATCTGAACCATTGTATAGCCTTAACAGAATACAGAAATAAAGCCTAATTGTCAGCAATAAATTATGACTTGATAAAATGCCCATGGATTGGGAAATTATTTCAATTACTTTCAATACTTAAATAAGATTGGAAAGCTCTTCCATTTGGTCTAATTTTGTTCATGCCAATTTTAGTAATTGCTGTTTTCTTAAAAACATCTTGCTATGACAAATGTGCCATAATACCATGGTATGTACTTTATTAGCATTACCTTAACGTATGAAATTGGTGGATGGCCTTTCAAAAGCTGAATAGTATATGGATTTTAAATATATCTACCTGAGTTCAGATTTTCTCTCTGATTCTTTTAAGCTTTGTTTCCCCCCACCCCTTGTTTAAATACCTATGTGACAAAATAGGAAGTGAAATCTATAATTAATCTCCTTATATGCTCAATGTATTAGTGTTACTGTTTTTATGAATGTTGTTTTTATATGGAGTCATAGAACAAAAGGTGTCATTAGAGTTATATAAAATTGGTTACTGAGCTGTAGAAAAGACTCAGGTTTGAATCTAACTAAATAAATAAATTTTAGGGTGGAAGCACTGTATTTTTTTTTTTAGATTAAAGTCATCTCAGATTCAAGGCATGTGACAAATCACACTCATGACAACCATTTTCACAGAATAGAATGTGTTAGATTATTTTATGACAAGTAATGCAAAGCAATGCAGAGTTTGGCACACTGAGAATAGCTTGATCAAAATGCAATACCAAGGAACCAAAATAGTAGCTAGTCATTCCGAATGAAATATAATGCTGGAATTAAATTTTTGGGGAAAAAAAGAATATGGGATGAAACACTATGTTTTTCACAGAAGAATGATTCCTGCCTGCTGTGAATAAAAATAGCCATCACAAATAACACAATTCAGTAGTGCTAATTTGATAGTTGAGTGTATTTAGGAGTGTTTAATGGTCTGGAGTGAATAATCCACAGGGAACAATTTACTGAAATGTTTTAGACCTCTTTCCCCACTACACTTGAAATAACATCACTATGATTACTTGAATGTATTTGTTCTTATGCTATTGCTTTAATCCTGTCTTGGATGATCAACCTAGTCTAGCAAACCTAACTGAACCAGAAAATTTGGCTTCAAGCTGATAGTGTTATGACATGAGAGGGGGGGGGAAGCGCCCTCCACTGAGTCCCAACAGAAGCTTGCAACCAAAATGGGCAAGACATTCTCTCTTCTGTAGCAAAGCTGGCTGGAGAATTCTGGGAGCTGAGGTCCTTCAGACTTAAAGTTGCACAGGTTGGAAACCCCTGTAGTAAGGAATTGAAACGAAGTAGAAGGTAAGTCTGGGTACAGTATAATTATTTCATGTACAGACTAAAATTCAGGATATTTGTAATGTTCCTTGAAGACAGGGGTGGGTTTCTGCAGGTTCGCACCTACTCGCGAGAACCGGTTGGTGAAATTTAGAGAACCGGTGAGAGGGGGTTCCACCGGCGTACCTGGAAGTAAATCTGGCCCACCACTGCCAGTGACCCAACGGGAAGGAAAGGAAAGGAAGGAAAAAAGGAAGGAAAAAAGGAAGGAAGAAAGGAAAGAAGAAAGAAAGAAAGAAAGAAAGAAAGAAAGAAAGAAAGAAAGAAAGAAAGAAAGAAAGAAAGAAAGAAAGAATTTATCATCACAATTGAGTCCAAAATTTTGGTTGCTAAGCAAGAGCGTTGTTAAATGAGTTTCACCACATTTTAAAAGGTGGCCACTCCCACCTGTCACATGACTGCCAAGCCACGCCCACAAAATAGGCCACACCTACACAGTAGGTTCTAAAAATTTTGAAACCCACCCCTGCTTGAAGACTACATCAGCTGTTTTGATTCCAGCACTTTATTGGCCTGGAACCATAAATAAACTGCAATGGAAATTCAGCATCTCTGAGAGTTTTGGTGATAACATGACAAACTAGACATTAAAGGAGTGGGGACAGCATTGCAGTGATTATTGGTGACCAAGGAATGATCCAATCTGAGCAAAATTTCTTCAGAGACAGAGGAGAACATGCAATCACCCAAATGTGCTCTAGACATATGTTCCTTACAACTAGACTGCAGGAGCTGAGGTTTTTGTGATCAAATGATGAGTGGAAAAGCTAGAACTTGAGGAATTCTATATATTGTATATCAACAACTATAATTTAGCCTAAAGTATTCTTGGATGAATCTCTTTTCTTAATCACTTTTGGAATTAATATTTTACTGCTTTTCAAATATTAAGAATCTTTGGAATGGCATATTTAATGGCATTTACTAACTGAGTTTCTTTAACCTTTTACAAAAGAAAACTTAAGTATGACTTTAAGAACACAGCAATTTTGGAGCACAAATGGCACAAGCCTGATTAAAATGTTGCTTTGGAATGTTATAAATTTCCTAAGGGTGTAAATGGATTTGAAATGGAATTTTGAAATTAGTTAAATGAATCCTTTCCATGGACAATACAGCTCTCATTTTGAATTCTGGGGAAAAAATAAACATGGTATGATAGGGCTTTGAAGGTTGGACACTAGAGGGAGCTGAAAGTAAATAAAGATTGCAATTAAAGGAGAATAATACCTATTTTACTTCTTAACACAGAATGGAATAAAAATACCACTGAATCAGGGGTGGGTTTCAAAATTTTTGGAACAGGTTCTGTGGGTGTGGCCTGCTTTGTGGGAGTGGCTTGCTGGCCATGTGACCAGGTGGGAGTGGCTTGCCAGCCATGTGACCGGGTGGGAGTGGCCAATTTGTATATATGTGTATATATATATATATTTCAGTTAATGGTACAGAAAGAGGGGAGGGGGGGTTGCTGGCTTGTGAAACCAGCCTCAGGTAGGTCAGCGACAGGGAAGGGACTTGACGGCTGCCGGTCTGTTTTCTAAGCCTCACACCTAAACTCCGTTCAAGGAAATTCCGATTTAAATAAACAGATCGCTTCTCCCCCGCATCCAGCCTCCCCCGTCCCCTCCATTTGGCAAGGCGCAGAGCCAGAAGCCTTCCCGCTCTTCCAGCACCGACCTTCTACCTGAGGAGACCTGGGGGGGGGAATGGCGGCCTATCTCAATCGGGAGACTTTCCCAAGCGCAGCCGAAGGATCCCTCCATCAGCCAGGCCGGCTCTCCGAAGGGGTCCCCCTTTCCCCTTCTCCATGGGGGTGGGTGGTGGGGGTGGGCCGCTCACCTCGTCGCCCCACTTGAGCACGTCCTTGTGCCTCTCCCCGACGGCCCGGTAGATGTGCAGGAACTGCTGGATGCCGTGTTTGCGCACGTGCTCCGCGTGCCGCTGCATCTTCTCCCAGCTGAGTGGAGAGCCTTGCGACAGAAGCCCCATGGCTCTGCCGGGGAGAAAGAAGAGAGCACGAGAGGAGGCGCGCGGAAAAGGCAACCTGCGGCCGCTGCTGCCGTGACAACTCCGAAGAGCAGCGCTCGGGCCAGGAGCCGCCGGCCAAAAAAAAAGAAAGCACACACACACACACAACCTACTTCAGGCGGCGGGAAACACGCAAGGAGAATCCACTCGCGGCTAGGCGTAGGGGGGAAGAGGTGGCTGAGCAAAGGGAAGGGGGGGAAAGGCGATCCCGCCGCCTTCCCGAGCCTCCCGCTTTGCCAGCGGCCAGTACCCTTCGCAGAGGGAAAAAGAAGACAGCTGGGAGCAGCAGTTAGCGGCGGCGGCGGCGGCAGCAGCAGGGGCTGGGCCGGCCGGCAGGAAAGCAAGCAAGGAGACCGCGCTGTCTTCTTTTTCCCTCTGCGAAGGGTACTGGCCGCTGGCAAAGCGGGAGGCTCGGGAAGGCGGCGGGAGCGCCTTTCCCCCCCTTCCCTTTGCTCAGCCACCTCTTCCCCCCTACGCCTAGCCGCGAGTGGATTCTCCTTGCGTGTTTCCCGCCGCCTGAAGTAGGTTGTGTGTGTGTGTGTGTGCTTTCTTTTTTTTTGGCCGGCGGCTCCTGGCCCGAGCGCTGCTCTTCGGAGTTGTCACGGTAGCAGCGGCCGCAGGTTGCCTTTTCCGCGCGCCTCCTCTCGTGCTCTCTTCTTTCTCCCCGGCAGAGCCATGGGGCTTCTGTCGCAAGGCTCTCCACTCAGCTGGGAGAAGATGCAGCGGCACGCGGAGCACGTGCGCAAACACGGCATCCAGCAGTTCCTGCACATCTACCGGGCCGTCGGGGAGAGGCACAAGGACGTGCTCAAGTGGGGCGATGAGGTGAGCGGCCCACCCCCACCACCCACCCCCATGGAGAAGAGGAAAGGGGGACCCCTTCGGAGAGCCGGCCTGGCTGTCTTCTTTTTCCCTCAGCGAAGCATGGGCGAGAAGGAGGCGGCGCTTCGTTGAGGGAAAAAGAAGACAGCGCAGTCGCCTTGCTTGCTTTCCTGCCTGCCCGCCCCAGCTGGGAGCAGCAGTTAGCAGCGGCGACTTACTTCCGGGTCCACGATCCAAAGGGATCGCTCGGGATCCGGAAATTTTACGAAAGGGCTCGCCCGATCCCAGGCGAACCCTCAGAAACCCACCCCTGCACTGAATGTACTAAATAATAGACTCAAGTTAATTTTAAGAATGCCTGCCATCATGTGTGAACTTTGAGTGAATGTTGCTATGGGCACTAATCAGAAGGCTTACTTTTTTATTTGGTGAGGAGCCTAATAGACTTTTGCTGTTCTGCTCCGCTCTCTGTTCATTGGGTACATGGGCTGGGAGGTTTTATGTGATCCTTATCTGACTCTTCCAATTGGTGAAGTGTTGCCTGTATTTAATCAGCCTCATGTGTTTCCTAATATTGCCCTTCTGACATACCATTGGTTCAGCTGGAACTCCTTTTTTCAGTTTCAGATTCAGATTAAGTCTGTGCTATGAAAATTTTCCTATATTGGATTTACAAAGAAGACTTGTTAACTTCTTGGAAGACTTGATAAGTATAAAGGGAAAAAAAGAAATTAAGTTCTAGCACATTATTTAAAGGAATTGATGATCAATATTGTTAAAGGAAAGAAAAGGAATATAAAGTTGGTTAATTTGATCAAAATTAAAATACATGTTATTTGTGATAATAATCCTTAATTGACTTTCGCTGACCAGGACTGAATGACAAGGTTTTAAGGATGCATATATATAACAGATGTGATATAGGATTTAGTGTATTTTAAGAATGATGTTATTATAAACAATTATAATTGCTGAGCTGTGGTGTATTGCAGTAATTTTTTCGACTGCCAGCAGTAGCTCAAGGTTGACTCACCCTTCTATCTTTCCGAGGTGGGTAAAATAGATTGTTGGAGTCAATAGGCTAATTTGTAAACCACTTAGAGAGGGATGTAAACTATGCACTATAGTGCACATACTGCAGTATGAAGCAGTATATAAATCTAAATGCTATTGGCTGTTGATATATAGGGCAAAAGTTACGTCTTTATATTTAAAGTCCACATTAGTTTAGCTACTTTGTGTATCTCATACAATGACTTCTTACTCATAAAAGCTTATAGTTTTTAGTAACAAACTGTTAGTCTGAAAACATGTGAGACTTACGACTTTTGCCTACCCTAGAGGACCACAGCTCTCTTTCTTCACTGATGCATCCTGAAGCCTTTTGCATATTGAATGCTTTTGATATGAACTCCTAGCTCAAAATAACTGCAAAGTAACTAACTGCAATGAAAATGTGTTCCACAGTTTAACCAATCATTTTGATTCCTATCTCATCCCCAGAAAATTGTTGAAATTGTTAGGGTTCAGGAATACAGAGTTAGTTTGTTCACCTTAATTATGAAGTTACAAACTGTCTATGTGAATCTTTCATAATAAAATAATTTGCTAGTAGTCTGTAGCTTAATCTCATATTTTACATTTCAATTAAATCCCATTATTAGATAACTTTCCTCAGTTATTCTGTCTGTCATCTTTCTTTCTTTCTTTCTTTCTTTCTTTTTCTTTCTTTCTTTCTTCCTTCCTTCCTTCCTTCCTTCCTTCCTTCTTTCTTTCCAAATACAGAACATTATAAGGACATGTGTAATAGAACATTACTAACAGTAATTACTCAGTATTTTTAAAAAATCTAACGCATCATTGGAACAAGCAGAAAAACGGAAGCCCTTTTTGAAGAAACAAAAATTACCATACATCTCTATTTACCAATCTAGGACTGATTTTCAAAGGAGATCTATGTCCTGTCATCAGAATTAATCTCAATACTTTTCTTATGTGAATTAATTTTTTGACACCAAATTGTACATGTAAAAAAAGTGCTTTTGTAATTGATGCTGAGTTTATTGTTTGACAACCAATCACTATAAATATCAGAAGAACATGATCCTAGATTAGCCCCAAAAGTGTTGGCTTTTATAGTTTGAAGCAACTTTATTTCTTTTAAATAAGGCAAGTTTGAGCACTTGTCATAATCTGGATGTATTCATTTCACATAACCTATTAGAATAGTTTAGGCAGCACCAAACTGCTAGATATTCCAGTTCAGTTTTCCCAAACTAATTGAGAGTGCTCCAAGGTGAAATGCTAAAACTGCACTTCATTATATTTTCTAATTACCTCAGCAGATGCTATTGAGCAAAAGTGAATTATAGGATGCATGTGTGAACAGCTCTGAAGACAGAAGATGAACTGTCTTTTGTTTCAGAGAATCAAGCCTATTAGTTCACTGTTTTGAGAACTTCTGAGCATTAAAAAATGTTACAGAGACTAAAGGTTCTTACCAGTCTTTATTAAAGTACAACTGTCTTTTCATCATGTTTCATAAAGCTTGTGTAATATGACCTTGAGTTAAATGGTTTCCAATATAAAACAGAAAGTAATTGTATGTCTGGTATTCAAATCAAAGTGTTAAAATGAAATTAGCCATACACGGACAGAGGAATTACAAAGAAAGTCTTCCATTAATGATTTGTAGATTTTTTTTTAGTACATTGCTATTTTTCAGATTTGAACATTTACTTTGATGTCATTTAAAATGTCTCCTGATAGAAGTACAGTCCTTATCTATTCAATAACTTTTAATGTGAAAAGCGAGAAGAAGCCACAATTCAGAATTTATTTACTTTTTATAACAGTCAAATCCTTAAACACAAAAAAGCAACAATGACAAAATTGATAACCGGGAGGACATGTTATACAAAATCATGAATGATGTGGAAAAAGATGAAAATATTCTTCTCAAAACACTACAACTATATAAATTTAAAGCAATCAATATGTCTGGGGAGATTCTCAGTCATCCAGGTCATGGTTATCTCAAAGGTGCTTTTTCAAAAGGTGACTGGATTGCTTTTCTATGAGGAAGAACAAAACGTTTGGTTTCTCATCCAAAAAACTTCATCAGTTGTGGTGACAGTGGAGGAGGATATGGAAGGATAGATACTGAGTCTCAGCTGTCAGTACCATTCCTTCTATCCCTCTTCCCACCCTCACAACTGATTAAGTTTCTTGGATGAGAAACTAAATGCTTTATTTTTCTTCCTCAGAGGAAAAAAAGTCCTGTTAACTTTTTAAAAAGCACCTTTAGATAAAGTTAACTTTAGTTAACATTGGCATTCATTATCACCAGATGGATGACTTTGAGTAATTCATGCAGGCAATTGTAACAATGGCTACTGGTTTTCAATTTCAGTGCTAATCTGAGTTGGAGGTAGCATGCTATTAAATGCTAGTTAGAGGGAAAGAATTATGTTTCTGACTCTTTCTTGAAGGCATGCTAAAGTATCTGGTTGACTACTGTGAGAAATAATATGCTGCATTAAAATGGGCCTTGGCCTAATTCAGAAGAGTTGCTGCTGGTGTTCATATGTGAAACTCTTGTGTTCTTATTTCTTGTCTATATTTAGAAATGCTGCGAGGATTCTTCTCTAAGATCACATAGAATTTACTAACGGTCTGTCAAGGTTCATTTATCTGTTGTAGGTGGATGTGCCTGAGAAATGAGTTATTTGCATCTTTCTTAAAATAAAACTGTTGAGAGTCTGTGACAGTTAGGATTACAGCCAAGAAAAATTAAGTGCTTGAAAGAACTTTAGAATATGAGATTGATGGGTTAAAAATAAGAAGTTTAATATGAATTCTGAAAGAGAATCGGGTGTTAATATATTGTAGTAATATTAAATCAGACATGCATAGATGATGGATTTATTTATTTGATTTATTTGATTTATTTGATTTATAGACCGCCCCCTCTCCCCGAAGGGACTCGATGAATGGATAGATAGATATAGATGACATAATGTGCTTTGTAACAAAATAGCTTCAGTTTTGTAATATTCTGAGCCAATTCTAATTGCATGCAACAATTAGCAGCACAGATGGACAAATGTACTGGTTCCTCCAGATGCTTTAGCTGCCATTTTATGCATATATTTCTTTGAATTTTGTCATAAATAATAATCTGCTGGTTTATGAAGAATTTCCACATCTTTATTCTATACAGAAATGTTTATTAACAATGTTATCCCAATTTCATTAGGCTATTAAAATGTAGATTATAGAATCTAAATGTGCATATCTTACATGTTATATTGTTATATCGTAATAGCTTTGGCCAAGTGGACAATCAAGTTTAAAGACAAAGGTTTTGCAACATCATTCACATTACATTAATTTAAAAATGCATTTGCATGTGTTGTACATGCACGTGTGTGCACAACACATGTGGGAAATGACATGACTATAATGATTTAGTGGATTCAATCTTATAAAACTATACCAAATTGTGCAGTAAATCCACCTGTAGAAGTTCCAAAGAATGTATTATATTAATCCATAGATCATGCATGCACACAAAAACACAAACCTTTCCTTTAAGCCCATGTCTATAATTTTTTTCCCTTCAAATGTGGGTTTTAAAATATAAATGTGTTGCTAAGGAGGCTTGTCAATGAAGAGATAATTTTATTATTAACAGTGAATTTAATTAAACTAGCTCATCTATAGTAAATATATATTACCAAAAGAAGACAGAAAGAACAGGTGGCAGCCCTTTCCTAGATAAACAAATTCTATGCTTCATCAATCAATTTCTTTTTAAAAAATATGTCTTTGGGAACAAGAATGGCTTAAAAGAAATTAAGCTATGGTACATTTCCTTTGCTGACTATGTTTAGGATATTTCTGTTTGCAGACCATATTAGAATTTGAGAAAAATGGAACAACTAGTCTTATTGTATGCCTGCATTTCTTTAAAGAATAAATTATTTTAATATAATGCTTGTATTCTAATCTGTTTCCGAGTAGCACTATTAATTAGAAAAAAATAATATTCTTAGGTAGCCAGCAAATGGGTAAGAAACATCTATAAATTATAGTGGCCTAAAATAAAACTTTAAAAAATCAAAACACAAGGCAACAAAAGATGGTAGACCATATTAATCACCTCAACATGAGATAAAATAGAGTAAAATAACGGAATGAACACAAATATAGTGTTTTCATTCATGCAAACAATCCAAATTATCTTATATTGTATATGACAGAAAAGACCTATCTTCGCATGCTATGGTTTTGGAAATTTTGTCTGTTGATGTAAAAGTTAGTGTTAATTTCTGAAGTTGTTGTGGAATTACTGATTGCTGGAATTGGAAGGGACACCAGATGCAATGATTTCTTTTCTTCATTTAAGCACAGTTGGAGTCATAAGTCACTTTTTTCATTGCTGTTGTAACTTTGAACAGTCACTAAATGAAATGTTGTAAGTCGAGGACTACCTAATCGCCAATTTGGCAACTGGTTCATACTGATGACTGTTGCCCTGTCCCAGGGTCGTGTGATCAACCTTTGAGACTTTCTGACGGCGGGGAAGCCAGATTCACTTACCTATGAAGTTACTAACTTATCAACTGCAGTGATTCACTTAACAACTGTGGCAAGAAAGGTTATAAAATGGGACAAGACTCACTTAACAAATGTCTCACTTGACAACAGAAATTTTGGGCTCAATTGTGGTTGTAAATCAAAGACTATCTGTATCCCTAAATGTTAGGTGGTGATCTGCTGAATGTTTTCAGTGAACTAATTATCTTCTAGAATATTCTGTTCCACTGTCAAAAAGTTCTTAAAATTAAGAAACTAATTCATAATTTAATTCTCCTTCACCGCAGACATAATTCTTAACTTATATAGGAACAGTGAATATCCTCTCAAAAGCTAAACTTATTAGTGAACCGTCTTACGTTTGATGTAACTTTCTTATAATATTAGTGCTTGTATTGCTAAGATTATAATGCTAGGATTATAAAATACTTTGTATGCATTTCTCTGCTGCTCTTATTTTCTGATACATTTATTAAACAATTAATATTCTTCCCTTCCCTATATCATCATCATTCCTAAAAGTCAAGGTCCTCCTTTTCCCCCCCAAAAGTTTTTAATCTCACTTGTGTGTGTGTGTATTTAACAAGGTGGCAAACATACCAATACTTCTCTCTCTCTTCTTTCTCACAACAACAATTTTGAGGTGGGCTGTACGAAAGTGAGAGATCCTAAATCACCCAATCAGCTTGTATGCCTAAAGTGGGACTAGAACTCACAATGTCCTGCTTTCTAGGCCAACATATTAACCATTACATTACAGCAAATTGCCTGGCTTTTTAGGTTTAGATCACAGTACCTAATTGAATGCCTCTTCCCATATATTCTATTGTAATCCTAAAATCATATCTGGAACCTGGATGTGATCCTAATGGTTTAACAACTTTTTTGCTTTGCATGCTGTGCGCTTGCACATTTGCTGCACTCGTGTCTGATGTGCCTTACACGAGCATGTGCAGTTTACAGAGAAATCACCTTCTGCAGGAGGAAAATAACTGATTCGCTCCCAGCTGATAGTCGGAGCTACCGGTTCACCTGGGCCAGTCCGAACTAGTAGAATCCCTGCTGGGATGCCTAAGTAAAGAAATACCTGGTTCCTTTTTGATTGTCTTTTCAAGACTAGATGAAGTTACTTCATTTTTGTTCTTTCCGGCCTTTTGATGGAATGATTGATTAATTGATGTTGCAACAGCATGTTTTAACCCGTCTAATGGCAGCCGTTTAACCCATCTGACGACAGCTGTTTTTTAAATTTACTGTTTTGCATGGCTAAAAAAGATTCTTCAAAAGAGATGCTTTTCAATGCATGTACAAAGCATCTTTTTTCAAACCATTATAGCAGCCCTGCTTACAAGTAAAGCAACTTTATTTCCCCATAAAATCAGAGTGGGTGGGCAAGTACATGTATTCAAAAACAGACAGGAACAGTTTCTAAATCAGCATTTTAGTCTTGCCAAACAATGGAGAAATTTACAACGCAGTATTTTATGCATGTACCTAAGCATTATCAAGTACGTCTGCTGATTCCCTACAGCTTTAATTCTTAGATATATATGTTAACATCTTTGGAAGTTACGTTTGCAAGGAAAGGATTTAAAAACAAACAAAACAAAACAGATCACTTGGATTAAAATGTCGTGTAAGAAAATGCCTTTTCTGTTACATCAACTGCTCTCTGGAATAGTATCCGCCCATACATTTGCATGGTTTGAGAATGTTTAACAGGTCTTTGAAAATCTAAAAATTCCCCTAGCCGTTCAGTTAGGATAGATATTGAGTAAGATTTTCCTTACACAATGTCATGGACATTTGCTGTACTGTAATATTGTTGTTGTTGTTGTTTTGCTGTACCATCTTTTAAAGCTGTTCACAGCCTTGCAAACATGGACAGTCACTGTATTTCATACAAATAAACTGAATTTCCTTCTAAATGTTTTGATATTTCAAGCATGAATATAAAGTACCTGAAGGCAAGACAAGACACAATTGATGGAAACGAATGAAGGACAGAACCAACCTAGAACTAAAAAGAAATTTCCTGACAATTAGAACAATTAATCAGTAGAACATCTTTATTCCTGAAGTTGTAGGGGCTCCAACACTGGAAGATTTTAAGAAGAGTTTGGACAAGCCATTTGTCTGAAATGGTAGAGCAGGGGATTGGACTAGAAGACATCCAAGGTTCCTTCCAACTCTATTGTTCTGTTATCAATTACAATTAAAGATTGGCCATGTAGCCTTTTAAAATTCTCCACCAAATTGCATTTTTCTTAGGAAAACTTTCCCTCCCAAATTTTCAGAATTTGGATGATAAATAATATTACTTCTATCCTTTTCATTTTGGTATTATTGGAGAATTTTTCCAGAAATGGGCAATAACTCCCAATCATTGAGGCACAAATTGTTTTAATAAGGTATTGGGGTTACAAGAGAAAATATCTAATATAATGGGATACAACACCTTGTATATATGTAAATTAATTAGCCATCCAATTATATATAGCAGATGAATATCATAAATGATTTGGTACATCAGGACCTCATGTGTGAAGTGAACTAGAAAAGTGAGATAGTTGGAGTACTGGGGTATTGTACAATAGAAACAATAGTTTATGAGAGCACAAAAGCTGTTTTCTTGGGAATAATATAGCTTTCTAATGTGTTGTTTCTTCTTAGTGTTATCTCCTAATGGCTTTGTTTCCTGGAGCTTTCCAGAGTTGTTCTCATTTCCTAGTATCTTTTTACATTTGAATCCACAAGTGTTTGTCTGCTAAAGGTTTTGTAGCTAAACTGAGAATTTTATAAGCTTGGAAGAGGGATTTACTCGACCTAACACTATTTTTCTCTACAATTTCCCTCCCTTTGGAGTTTTGAGGAGTTTTTTTTTTATCATTTTCAGAAGTTCCATTAAGTCAAAATCTTTCAGTTTCAATTGAATTATTGTAATTCTATTAATTACTAGCCGTTCCTGGCCACACGTTGCTGTAGCCCAGTCTGGTTAAATGGCCAACCAATCTGTGTGTAGATCTACACCTGCACACACAAACATGTACACACAACCACCGTATAACCCCCAACCTACTTACCTACTGTATTTCTTCCTCTCTCCCTCTACCTACCTACCTACCTACCTACCTACCTACCTACCTACCTACTGTATTTTTCCCTTTCTCTCTCTGTCTGTGAGAGAACTTTGGAGGCTTATTCGGTTGCTGAGGAAATGACTGTTGGAAATGTGAGGGGTGTGTGCATGAAGCACAGTGGTGGGTTTCTGCAGGTTCGTACCTACTCGCGAGAGCCGGGTGGTGAAATTTAGAGAGCCGGTGAGAGGAGGTTCCACCAGCGGACCCAGAAGTAAGTCTGCCCCGCTGCTGCCGGTGACCCAACAAGAAGGAAAGGAAAGGAAAGGAAAGGAAAGGAAGAAAAGAAAGAAAAGAAAGAAAAGAAAGAAAAGAAAGAAAGAAAGAAAGAAAGAAAGAAAGAAAGAAAGAAAGAAAGAAAGAAAGAAAGAAAGAAAGAAAGAAAGAAAGAAAGAAAGAGAAAGAATTTATTATCACAATGGAGGCCAAAATTTTGGTTGCAAAGCAAGAGCGTTGTTAAATGAGTTTCACCACATTTTACAAGTTGGCCACTCCCACCCAGTCACATGACTGCCAAGCCATGCCCACAAAATAGGCCACACCTACAGAGTTGGTTCTAAAAAAATTTAAAACCCACCACTGATGAAGCATCATAAGAAGCAGCCGGGTGGGAGGAGCTACAGGGAGGTAAAAACCTGACAAATGCATACCTTTTACGTTTGTGCTGCTTGCACATGACACACATGTGCCAGCCACACAAAATGTATGTATGATTGTTACTCCCTTTCTTAGCAACATTGTCTGAAAATTTGGTGGCGATCGGTGCAGTACTTTCTGAGATTAGCGATTTTGCACAAACTATTTTAAATTTTTATTTATATAGATCACCTCCTTTAATTATATAAAATCTGAAGCAGTTGTTTTAAAATTCTTTTTAGTGACTTAGTGATGATGTCTAATATATTCTGCCTATAGCAAAGAATCAGAAATGCAGCATTTAATGGGAAATACTTAGGGTTAGGGTTAGGGTTAGGGTTAGGTAAGTATTTCCTTTAAAATTGCTTGTTCCAATGCATCTACGTACATTTGAAAGATATATTGAACCATGAAAAACTCCAAAACTCACCAGTAGCCATGTTTGCATCTTAAGAATAAAATGAACACCCCTTTTAAAATTTTGATCATTTTTCCTAGGTTCTTAGGAAATCCATTTTAGAAGGACCACATTCTTTGAGAAGCTTTGATACTTTGAGAAGCTTTGAATTTGAAGAGCTACTTAATAATTCTGGTTGGAACAGAGCTTTTGAATGGGTTTTCTTTTTCAGATTGAACTGTCCCAGTTCTAAATGCTGACATCTATCAAGACATTCAGGTCATAGGTTCTCTGATCTAGGATGGAAATGTCTTTGTATGAGTGACATATGAAAAATAGTTGAAATAGATTTTGGTGAAATCCTCCAGAAATCATTCTCAGTTTGGGAAGGGTTATACTTTAATACATTACATCCCCCAGAATCTAAGGAAAACTGACCATTGTCGTGATCTTCCATGAGGATCAAGGTGTTGATTATCATCTTCAAAGCGCTCCATGGCACAGGACCTAGTTATTTGCGGGATCGTATCCTGCCCCATACATCCCTTCGGCCGATTCGCTCACACAGAGAGGGACTTCTCCGGGTGCCGTCTACCAGGCTGTGCCAGCGGGTGACGCCCAGGGGAAGGGCCTTCTCTGTGGCGGGCCCGACCCTCTGGAATGACCTTCCCCCTGACATTAGAACGACCACGGACCTCCGCTCCTTCCGCCAGAAACTCAAAACCCACTTGTTTCATCTAGCCGGCCTGGCCTAATTCCAGCTTTCCCACCTCAGTTTGTATTTTTAAATTTTGCGATTTGGTTTTAAGGTTAAGTTTTTAATTTTTATAAATTTGTACAGGGGTTTATTTAATTCGATTTTAGTTATATGTATTATTGATTGTAATGGTTTTAATTTGTACCTGTACACCGCCCCGAGTCCCTTCGGGGAGAGGGGGCGGTCTAGAAGTCCAATAAATAATAATAATAATAGGATCAATACAACCACAAAGAAGCAACTGAAATGGCTTAGGAGGGACGCTTGGAAATAATCCAGAAAAAATGTGGACAATGAAGTCAAATTATGCCAAATTGGATCTAGATCTCAAATTCCTTTTTTTTAAAGATGCTCATGTCATCTTTACACGATCTGGTTATGATCATGTAAAGATTGTACTTAATCTTTAAATATAAAATATTATATTTTATATAATATAGGTTATGTTCAGGCACTTGCAAAATTTGTTTCAATAGTTATTCAGAAAAATAATAATAAAGGCTTGCAGGATGGCTTAAAAGACAAGTTGGATAAACTGCTTCAGAAGTCAAGTACTAAAGCAGTAATGGTAGTCCAGTTTGGCTTTCTTCTTTGGAAAAATATGATACAAAGTATGAAGATCACAGATTTTCTACTTTTTTTTTCTGCAACTTCTGTTTCCAGACTAGCTGGTTCTCATTTGGATTGAAGGCTATCTGGAAAGCTGAGATGGACGAGAGAGCCAATTGCCATTGGAACCAAAGGAAAAATTAACCTTTTGTAAATAACTACCTCAAGCTTGACAAGAATATTCTTTTTCAACCAATCAAATATACTGAATCTACCTATAAAATTCCAAAACAAGGAAAGTAAATTTTATCCAGCAATTAAAATAATTCTTTGTGAAAATATATTTCTTTTAGGTCAGAATTCCCAAGATCAGGACCCAGCCATAGAAAAATCCTTTTTGGTAGACATCTCTTTCAAGAATACAGGCAGGCACATCTGGATACGGTCTTTCTTACTTATCTGTTACTCACTTAGTTGTTGGGCATAGATGGTACTTCTAAAAACTGTATCATCATTTTCCCACCCAAATATTTGCCATACTCTCCAACTGTAATAATAATAATCTGTTATATGACTGAATTATAATATAAATGAATAATAAAAACTGCTTTGTGGCAACATGCTCCTCTGTCTTTTTTTTAGCTATATTTCTTATTGTCTGATTAGGTAGCCCCTTATAATAAATGCATGTTTTTATAACATCATTAAAATAAAAATACTAAAATCACAAATTGATTGTATATTTTACAAAGCATGTGCTTTACCTAAATCAAGCAACAGCTTTTATCTTTATGTAAGACTACTCTGACATGTCAATTGTTTAATTCAAAACAATAGAACCTTGATTTTGAAGACATCATTGTAATATTGAATTTTAAAGTTAAACATTTAGTTATATAAACTGTTACTTAAACATGAATATTTTCAAATTTCATCTTCACTTATCTCCTCGTGAATAACTTTCAATATGGAATTCTTCATGTATTTTTATATAAAATTATCAAATGTGTGATTGGTATGTCAAAAAACAATGAAACAATCTGTTTTCCAATCTGTGTTGCCTAAGGACACTTTCATAGCAGAAAAACGATAATTTTCACCGTATCTTGGTTTTTATTTCAACGCTGCCACTCAGTGTTAATTGAAGGTTTGTTTGAGTCCTACTGATATATAAATGAAGTCTCATTGAACAAATACATGTAATGCTTGATATATTTATTTCATAAATGAAATAATCCAAGATACAACGTGTCCGTCACAAAAGTAATTGCTTCCTTAGATTCAGTAACTGATGGCTTCAGTAATTACAGTCTCCCATTGCTGTATAGGAATTTTGGTACTTTTCACTGTGGCAGATTGCTTAATAATAATATTTCAGAGCTTTTTGATTATAACTTTTAATAAAATTACTATTAAAAAAAAGCTAAGAGATTGTTCACAAAAAAATAAGGTGCACTTTAGAAGGATTAATAAAAATGGATTAGGCCAAAGAAAGCTAAATGTGATTAAGATGGCTTTATAATGAAGATGGGACTAGAAACAAAAACCATAACTTAAGAAACTTAGATAAAATGCACTGTTGAATAAGAATATTACTGAATTGTAGCATTTTACTATACTTTAGTAAAATGCTACAGTTCAGTTTTACTACATTTTACTATTACTGAATCATAGCTTTTTACAATCTAACTTTTCTTAAAAGTTAGATTGATCATAACGTCTTCATTGTCTATGCACCAATGGGCAGAATATAATAAATGAACAAGACAGGCATAGTGTATACTACAGAATATATGGTTTCTGATATTTGTGATAGACTATCCTAATAGTAGAATTTAGCTAAAGGTACAGTTTGGTCAGAAGCAACAAACATAACAGAAAGGGTAGAGAAATAGCACTGTATGTTTTTTTTAAAAGCTATCCACAAATTCAAATGAATAAACTTGGAAATGCTGAAAAAACCATTTTAGTTAAGTTAAGTAAGGGAAGAAACTAAAAGAAGACTGTTCTAGATTCTATCTTTGCTTGCCTAATGGTAAAATTGTGGGTGCTGTCTTGTAAATGTAAGCTTCAGATATTTCAAAGAATTACGATGTTATCGTGATGGTAGATTTTAATTATTCCACCATCAGCAAGCACTGTCACGCACAATATTTCCATAAAATTTGTGACTTCTGTTGCTGCCATTTTTTTCTCCCATTTTGTTTCCTTTAATGGGTGGATGTTATCCTTCACTTTATATTTATCAGAACTCCCCCCCCCCTCTTATTAGTAAATAGCAAGAAAATTAGGATAAGATACAATACAATACAATACAATACAATAGCAGAGTTGGAAGGGACCTTGTAGGTCTTCTAGTCAAACCCCCTGTGTGGGCAGATAATAGACTGGTTATCAGATTTACAAACATAATAGACTGGTTATGAAATTTACAAATGGCATAACATTGGATGGGAAACTTAATAACTTACAAGAAATAAAATTTAAGACCAGCTTTTATGAGTTACAAGAAATGTACTCAAAGGAAAAACATTAAATTTAGGACAGACATTCAGTTTTTCATTTAGAAAACAACATTATATGCACAACTGTAGGGTGAGGCATAGCTGGCTGCGTAACTGTACTTATAGAAAAAAAATGTTTGAATATAATATAATCCAGCAGCTGCTAAATAAATGAATATACCAACTAACTACTTTCAGGTCGTATACGTAGAAATGTGATTTCACAATCAGGAAAAGAGCATTCTACTTTATTCTGCAGTCAGACTTCATTTCAAGGGCCCATTTCTGAACAACATGCTTTAAGAAGGATTCAGAGAAAAATTAATAAATATATTGAGGCTAGATATTAACTGCTAGGAAGGCAGACAGAAGGAAATGGGTATGTCTAGCCTTGAAAGAAGATAAGTAAGGAGAAATATGATAGCACTCTTCAAATACTTAAAAGGATAGCATTAAAAAAATATCAAGACGTATCGCCTCTCATTCCAGATGCAGGAATGATAAAACTGGATTTATATTACAGTAACTGAATATTGACAAATACATTTTAATAGGAAGGACAGTTCAACAATTATATAGAGAATTTATGATCTGCTTATTAGCACATGTATTGGGCAAAGATTAAACACCCATCTATTTGTGAAGGTTTTTTTTTTAATGGTGTTGATTAGGAGTGAGAGGTCCTATTGTTAACCCTTATTGTATGAGTTCTGCAGGATTCAGCCCTCTTTACATTCCTGTTTAATATCTACTTGAAGCCAGTAGGTAGATCATCCATCATCATGGGGTGAGGAATTATCAGTACCAGTATATCTGAGTAATATAGTTAATGTCTTATCCCAGAGGTTTCTATGGGAAACCACTCAGTGGTGGGATTCAAATAATTGAACAATTGGTTCTTTAACAGATTAACAGAGTTGGAAGGGATCTTGCAGGTTATCTAGTCCAACCCCCTGCCCAAGCAGGAGACCCTATATGTGCCTCTACCTAGGATCGAACTCACAACTGCCTGCTTGTGAAGAAAGAGCTCTACCTCTAGGCCACAGCAGCTTCCCCTAATGATTTCTTCCAAAACAACCAGTTCACCAAACTGCTCAAAAACTTAACAAAGCAAAGTGGTGTGAACTGGCTGAATCCCACCACTGGAACCATTCCTTCAGCTGAACCCTGGCAAGACTGAATGGCTTTGGATTTGGGCCACCTTGTACCAGAACTAGGATAATGTGTTTAATTTAGTAAACTGTCAGTGTCTAATATCATGCTTATTTCAGAAAAGAAAATTCTATAGATTATGATCAAAGGTGAACTGATTTTTTTGATTTACCAAATGAAAATCGTAGAAATTGAATACGCATATGTGTTTTAATTTCTTTAGTTAAAGGTGCAGAAATCATTTATCAATGTTATTAATGGACACTCTCAATTATCATCCAGTTTAACAGATTAATTTTGGTGCTTTGTTTCAACACGATCTTATTTGGGTGATGCATATCGGAATGAATACTAAATGATAATTCTGGACAAAGAAAAAAAAGTTTCTTCTCTTTTGTAATTCTTTGTAATAATGGAATTCTGACATGTTCATAATTGAACACATGTGCATTCATTATAGCCAGATCTTGTCTGTCTGATAATGACTAAGAGAGGATGATGAGTGGAATCACACATAAAGGGGTTTCTTTGTTGATGGAGGGAGAAGAGGCATTTCCAATTTGCATCTTGGGAATACACTTTCAGATTCTCTGCTTCCTTTTGATATGCACTCAGTTGTTATACCAAAATACCTGCTCTAGAGGTCAAGGATATTTCTGCACTGCATATGTGGAACTGCCTAAAGAGATTTTTTGGAAATATTAGCAATTTCCTTGTAGAACAAGGGAAAATATGTTATTTTATACATGAAATAATATAAATGGACATGTGTCACAAAGTCATTTATGCATCAGTAGAATGGATGTGCTTAATATTCTGACATATATATATATATATGTCAGAATATTAAGGACCTCCATATATACATACATACATACATACACCACCTCTAAACTAACTGCAGAGATTTTCTATCTTTTTAAAATTTTAATTAAGCATAAATACAGCACTTATCCAAAATTCTAAGGCATTAGCTGCAGGAATGAATTTCAATATTCAAATACTCCTATGTATAGTAAGAAAAAAAAGATCCTTTTTATGAAATAATGATTTCAGATTATAAATAGTTCAGCTTAACTATCTCTTGACATATGAACGCGCTTCATTATAATAATTGGCTTATTAATTTAAACAAATTTTCAAGTTTCCATCTCTATAGAGAAACTAATAAATCCATAATTGAGACATATATGAGTCTCTCTTGCTCTAATTTTCTAAGTAAAATCCATTTTCACTATAAAGTATTTTGTAATGGCAGATATAATTGTTAGGATTGGTAGAAATCTGGTCTATTTTAATACATGAATAAGTATTTTTCCTACATGGCCACCTACATATTGGCTTTTATTTATTTTTTGTTTGTTTTTTTAGTGATCTTTTTTATTTTTTATTTTATAAACTGCGCCACTCTCCCTGAAGGGACTCGGGGCGGTGCACAGGAAATTAAAATAGAAAAAAATACAAACATAGCAATTAATAATACTAAAAATAGATTAAATCCCAATACCCTGTGCTAAAAATCCTAAAACCTTAAAATCCTAAAACTCTACCCCTTAAAATCCGAATTAAAACAATTTAAGCTTTAGTCTACTGCTTGATGGTGTGGATTAGGCCAGGCCGGCGAGATGGAAGAAGTGCATCTTCAAACTTTGGCGGAAGGAGCGGAAGTCCGTGATAGTTCTAAGTTCGGGGGGTAGGTAGTTCCAGAGGGGGTAGGTTCGGGGGATAGGTCGTCTCCATTAAGTTCGGGGGGTAGGTCGTCTCCATTAAAATACCCACATTTTTAAAAGCATGTAATATCTAGGCTATAAAGTATTTTGGTAATCAAAGCCAAGCTTGGAACAAATGAGTTAGCTACATATTTGATCTATCACACATTTAAAATTTGAGGGTATGCAATGTGAATAATTGTAAATTAAATGCTTTTTGCAAAGTGATCCAGCCAATCACAAAATGCTCTGATCCCCTATGGTGTTCTCTGTCAACATAGTGGCAACTTTATGGATTTTAGAAGAAGGGAGGGAGGGAAGAAGGACTTGTGATGTTCACTGCCATCCAGTAATATAAAAACAAACAATATTTCTGTGCATGGCAACAACAGTCTGAATATTTTCTGTTTGCTGACAACTGTTCAAATTATGTAATAGTATGCTAGAAACTATCATATACTAGAGTAGTTGGGGAGAGCTCTGCAAATGCTAACATATTCAGCAGAGGCAGGAAGAGCTTCTTTTCGGTATTTGGCAATGGTTCCCTTGTCAACTGTCATACTGTAAACTGAATTTAGTGCTGTATCTACAATCTTGAACAGGAATGCTCTATTCAAAAGCCATAATCTTTTAAACTAGCATAGGACAACGTTTAGCAGCTCTTGGGATCACCTCTTTCATACAAAGAACTGGAGGTTTGTGTTATAGGACAAGTCATTGGGAACGTGTCATCTCCAATGAGTCACCCTGAATATAATGTCAGTTGCAAAAGTTTCCCCACATGGAAAGATTTTAGGCAATTAGTCCCTTTAAAAAAAAACATGCAAGGAGATGTAAAAGAAAGAAACTTCTCTTATTTTCTGATAGCAAGAAACAATCAGGGCCCAGGGTCCTGGCAGTCTGGCTTGAATAAGGGAGCAGTGTTAACTGTTGCTTGCAGAATTACAGACCTGACAAAGGTTGCCAGATCAACATTTCCAATAATAAAGAGCACTGCAAGGATGTAGAATTCGTTGTTTTTCTACAGAGCAACTGTGTTTTGAAATAAGGGAGGTCCATTATGTATAACAAAGATGAGATATTCTGGAATGAAGCACAGTCATTTACAATAAAGGGTATCCCAGAGGCAGGAGAAAAAAATCTGGCAGTATTATCATTGAATACTTTGCGACATAAAAAAAAGGGACAATGGGAAGTTGGAGCCTGGAGTGTGGGAAGAAGATACAAAAGCATCATTGATGGGGGAAAGGTTGGTTCAAAGTGAAGATGCCATTTTATCTGCTGGATTTGGAAAAGTAAACTGGGGAAAAAATCTGTAAAACTTCGATCTTGTGATTACTTCCCAAGCACATTAAAAGAAATGAAGAATGTTGCTATTTGAAGGCACTCGCTCCCTCCACACTCGCAGCATTATATAACAATTTTGTTTGTGTTACACTGAAGGAGAGACAGCATGAAAATCACAAAAAGTTGGATCTTTTGCTTCTTGCATGTTTAAAAATATAGACTATTGAAGTACCAAACCTGCTAAGGTTAATCTTCAGAAAGATTATGTTTTACATTTCAGATGATAAATTCAAGCATTGTTAATGTTTCTATAGAGAGGATTCATGTTAAGTACGTACTGGCATTTCCTTTGGCCTAATTTCTTTTGTGCAGATGATTTTTATTTTATTTTAGGAAGCCTGAATTTTCCTAGGGGCTACAAACACTGCTATAAGAACCGTTGTGGCACAGTGGTTAGAATGCAGTACTGCAGGCTACTTCTGCTGACAGCAGTTCGATTCTCACCGGGTCAAGATTGATTCAGCCACCTAGCCTTCCAAGGTCAGTAAAATGAGGACCCAGATTGTTGAAGGCAATATGCTGATTTTATAAGCTGCTTAGAGAGGGATGTAAATCACTGTGAAGTGATATATAAGACTAAGTGCTTTTGCAACTGTTACAATAACAAAATGATGACGGGAGTTCCCAGTATGTACATACTGTATATACATGTATGGAGTTTTATATTTTCTTTCAGAAGATAGTTTTGAATCCTAGTTATAAAGATAAATCTTGGGATGAATGCTAATCTAGTATCTACTCCCATCTATGATACCACTCCAGTTTGGTTCCAAATCTATTATGAAATCTGAAAAAAGATAAATGACTGAGCTTGCATTGGATGAAATCTTTTTTCATGGTGTGGTTCACCAATATAAAATACTATAGACAGATAGATCAGTAGGTCTAATCGCACACCAAAGATAGTTCTTCAGAGAAGTATTGATCACTATTATCCAGCAGAATATATTTAAATTTCTATTCTTCTATAGATTTTACTGCTGATTATGGACCACATGTCCTTTTATGCACATGTCAGCATACTTCATTCTTCTCAATATCAGAATTTTCAGTTGAGGCCATTTAACTAAAGAAACCTGGGAGATGAGGCTAAAGCAGGTAGAAAAGACAGACTTACCTGATGCTTAGGCAGAAGAGGAAGCAACTATACTGCCTTGGGGTTAATTCTTGAAGAAATTTCCATAAGACTGTTATAGTTTGTTCTTAATATATTTTTTATATGTGTGCTTTGATCCAACTTGTATTGGTGTCTGTGCTATTGTAACAGGGTGTATGTTTAAACTTAAGAAATGTAAGAATAACATTTTGATGACCAGTTCATGTCATTCACACTTTCTTATCAGCTAAGCAAGTTTTTTTTAACTTGAATATAAACTCACACAACTTCAAAGCATGCATATGCATATACAGTCACTGTGGATATGACTTCTCAGTACAACATTGTACTATGAGTAATTAATAAACAAAGAGATCTAAAAAGAAGAATAAACGATAAAGGAAAAAGCGAACAGTGTTTGAAGCTAAGAAGGACTGGGATGACTAGGAAGAATTCGCAGCTGTAGAGCAGCCTGAGAATTTGGGGGGTGGGGATGGGAAGAGACAGAACAACAGCAAATGACTTCTTAGACTTTTACAAGAAAAGCTTGTCTATACTATCACCAGAAATAGAGCTACATTTTTAGTCTTAGCAAATCAATGAAATATTATCAATATGTAAGATCTGAAGATTCTACCTTTAAAATCTTTCATGTGTCTATCCTTCAGTGGGATAACTCTTTTGCAAATGGAACAGGAGTAATTTTGCTGTGATGAGAGAAAGTAATTCTCCCAAAAAACTACAATTAATAAAGAACCATGGAACCAGCTGAAACTGTGAAAAAAACCCAATGCAAAAACAGTTAAATTTACCCCAAAGAGAAAGTAGTTGGGCAGTGACTTGTAGATTCCAAAATCCCACCATTGTTAAGTCACTTCTCCTCTTTCCTGGTCATATAACTGAGAATGAAACATCCTAAATGGGGAATTCTGAGAGCTGAATTCCACTCTTCTTAAAGTTGCTGGGATCAAGAAACACTGTTTTAAAAACTAAGAAAAATTCAGAAGTCATGCTTAGTCTATTTTCCCTTCCGTTTATATAAAGAGTAAAATTGCTTATAAACTCTTATTGTAGAATTCTTGATCCATTACAAAGGAAAAAAGTGCAACACATTCCACAAGTTACCAGAAAAGAAAAGAAAGTCAGACCTTTATAAACATATATGAAAGACAGATTTCTCTTGATGCTATTTTAAGATAAAAGAAAACAAGCAGCCTTTGTATGTGACCAGAGCAAAAAGATCAGTGATCAGGCTCAGCAGGACTGAATTAGTGAGTGACTCATCTTTCTCCTGGGAATGCAATTGTGCTTTCAAAAGAAAATTCTGGGTAATATTTGCTCTTGCAAACTATAACATGATGTCACAGGATATTAAAGGGGAAGAAACACCGTGTCTAGAGATGGGGAGATTTTTACAATGGCTCTTGGAAAGGGGGCAATTAAAGGTCTTATATGTTTATGGGTGTTCCCCAGAATCTTGAACAAGGAGGTAGAAGTAAAAATTACAGTGATACATAAATAAATATATAAATAACCCATTGCACAGTACTTTGTTTCTAGGGCCATCAGTGTCAAAAAATGAAACTGCAAGAACAATATAAGATTGTTAAAAATGCATTGTAAAGTGCTGAAGGAAATGCTGTACACCAGGGGTCCCCAACCTTTTTGGCACCAGGGACCGGTTTCATGTAAAAAAAATTCTGCGGACCGGTGGAAGCCTCCAGTGGGTGAGTTGAGTCACGTGGGCCGCACGCACGTTCAGAGGTCATGTGCAACTGGGCGGAAAAGCTGCCAGGGGTCCTGGGCGAAGGATCCTCGGCTGGGGCAGGGAAGGACGGGCTGCGTCCCGGGCAGGAGGGCTTGGCAGCCCCTTCCCCCTGTGCAGGGCCGGGTGGTGCCCTGAACCCACCCAATGCAGGCCGTTGCCCCCATCCTGCCCCTGGGGAGCGCCCCAGCCAGCCACCAGGATAGGGGAGCATTTGCTACACTTTCCTAAGAGTTGCGCTACTCTCTCCGCAGCTCACTCTGGCCCGGTTACTATCAAGCCACGGACCGGCACCGGTCCACAGACCGGGGGTTGGATACCCCTGCTGTACACAACTGAAAAAAGTTAAAATGGCATGGCCACTCATATTATGAAAAGAGCATTATGCCTGCTATATGATTTATATAGATATTTAATTAGCTCTCTTGATTTATTCAGAATGCCCCACAAACATATCTATGATTTACTTGTCATTATATATTTTTTTGACATTATAATGTATTTTTTTTTCTTTAGTGGCCAAAAGAAAAAGAAAGAGAAAATATCCTATGCTGTTTATATTTGTTCAAATAAATTAAAATGTGATGATGAAGCAAAATGTTGCAAATTCAAATACTCCTTGCCTTAATTCTGATAACAGTTACATTGACTAATATTGACTCTGTTGCACAATTAATTATTCATATGAATCGATGGTTAACCATAAGGAAAAATACTTTTCTGTTTGTTATTGCAAAATTTGCCAAATGACCATGCATAGAGACCTAAGTTTAGAAAAGAAGCTTTAAAAATGTAAGAGTGTTCATATGTGAAAAAAAACCAGATTGCAGTCAGGTGTCCACAGGATTTTGCAATGGGTTATAAATGCAAACCACTTGCCAAGTACTCAAAATGCAATCGTGTGATCATAGCGACAGGAGTGACAGTCGTTAATTTGAGGATCAGTCATAAGTACTTTTGGGGTGGGAACACTGTAACTTTGGCCATTAAATGTCTGGTCATAAAGTGAGGATTACTTGTACGATTTAACCTACACATGTTCTTGTTACAGAATATGAGAACTTTCTAAAGTCTGGCAATTTAGTCAAAATAGGTTGGTTAGCTAATTAAGTTTACAGATTAAAAAGCCAAGTTCTTGTCTAAACATTTATAATATTCTATAGAAAGACCATAGGGAGAAAACCAAAGTCATGAATAATATGGATGCTCTTTTGCAGAAATTTCTGTTGCATATAATTAAGATAAGTTAGAGGCTGATTTACAATAACTCAGTAAAACTTGGTAGCTGAGCAATGATAATATGGAAAAATCAGAATTTCCTCTGACAATGGGTCTCCATTCATTTACATCTGCATACAAGTATCCTTTCTACATTAAAAATGAATCCTGACCTTTTAATTAAAATGGAAAAAAGAGGAGGAAAGTGCCATTTACAGAGAGCCTAAATCTCTAATATTGGAAGTTTACTATATGTGCTGCAATTAATTTAAAGTGCAAATCAAGCTTTCTGGGCATTAAAAGGCTCTTTGGAATCAGATTGTGACTTTGAGCCCCCAGGGACAGGGTGATTGACCACTTCTGTAGTTATTTTTAATAATCCCAGTAATATTTTTCATTGCATAAAAAGTTGCCTTCCTATTTTATATTCAAACATGTTGTCACAGTACTTCGCCATGTGTTAAGAATTTTCAGTTTTGCACTTGCAAAAATTTAGTGTCACTTTCTGTTTTAAGGGAAGAAAAATGTGCAATATAAAGTTTAGCATGGATTTTAATCATATATAAATATAAGAGCAGGATATTATAAATCATAGTTAAATGTTCTTCTGGAATGGTTCAATGGAAGTTGGAGTAGATAGATTGCATTATTCTGTAATGGAGAGTGCCAGAATTGCTTGTTCATAATCTTTACATATATATAGTAGATTACTCTCAGTAAAGAAACAGGGTGTACAAACAAGTTTTATAGATCTTATAGATCCTATAAGATAGTTAGGCACCCTAATTGTCATTTTTCTAAAACTTCATCCTCTTGAAAAAAAAAGAGGATATTTCCATAATATATATGTTCTTTGAAACTATAAATACCATGTTTTATTTCTCATCTTGGGGTGGGGGGAGGGGGGGAAGATATAGGAGTATTTACGGATTTTACTACTGCTAGTTGTTGCTGACTATAGAGGGCAGTGTTCATCTCCATTTCAAGACCATTGAGCCAGCACTTGCCAAAGAGATTTCTGCAGTCATGTGGCCAGCATGACATCATGGAGCAATATTACTTTTGTGCCAAAGTGGTAGCTATTTATCTACTCGCATTTACATGCTTTGGAACACAAGATTGGCAGGAACTGGAGTGAGGAGGGAGTTCACCCGGTAGTGTGGTGCTTGGGTTTTGAACATGGGTTGCCAGTTTTCTAGCTGACAAGTCCAGCGTCTTAACTATTGAGCCACACTGCTCTTCTCATCTTGGAAACACTGAGCTAATTTTCTTAGAAAATCTGGAGAGCTTATTTAGATAATATTCATTCTTCAAGCTTTAACAGTGATGTGTGTGTGTGTGCATGTGCATGCATGCAGGCACATGCATGCATGTGCACACTTGAGCATACATATTATAAAACTGGAGAACAAAAATAGAAATGTAGTTCATTTTGTCTTATCTGAAAAGGAAATCAAATTCTGGCTTTCAGGATGATATTTTTTAAGCTTGAATACTAGTTCTATGATCTGTGAATATTTGAAAATATCAATTTATTCACATCAACTTCAACAGATAATTAAAATTACATAAAAAACAATTGCTACCAACCTGCCTTCCATTGAGGACCTGTATACTGTATCCGAGTCAAAAAGCGGGCTGTGAAAATGTCTACAGATCCCTCACATTCTAGAAATACATTGTTTCAACTTCTACCTTCAAAACAACGCTATATGGCACTGCACACCAAAACAACTAGACACAAGGACAGTTTTCCCCCTGAATGCCATCACTCTGCTAAACAACTAATCCCCACAACATTGTCAAATTATCTCCTAAGACTGTATTACAGTGGTACCTCGGTTCACGAACGCCTCTGTTCACGACCAATTCGGTTTACGAACAGAAATTTTCCTCAAAATGTGCTTCGGTTCACGAACTCTGCTTCAGTTCACAAATAGGAACCGTGGCCATTTTTAATGTATTCCTGGCTGTCACATGGTTGTGACTTCCTGTAGGAAGATCGTAGAGAGAAGAAAATACAGAAAAAAGCCCCAGCACGCACACTGTGAGTACTTTCAGTGACTTTTTTTAAATTTTTGCTATGCTTTTAGCATATGGAAAACTGTGCCTCGGTTCACGAACAATTCGGTTCTCGACCAGAGTCAGTTCACGAATTAAGTTCGTGAACCGAGGTACCACTGTACTATTATTCTTTCCTTCTTTCCTAATACCTATCTCTTTCCTAGTACCTATCTCTTTTCATTTATAACCATGTTGCTTGTATCTTTAAAGTTTATATTGTTTTATTTGTTTCCTAGTATGATTTGATTGCTTATTAGTAATCTATGACTATTACTAAGTGTTTAATCTTATGATGAATGTATTCTATTTTATTTTTCTTTATGTACACTGAGAATATATGCACCAAAGACAAATTCCTTGTGTGTGCAAATCACACTTGGCCATAGGCATAGTCATCAATTTTCTTTTGATGAAGAGGTAGATAGAATTCTCATCAGATCCACAGATCACATAAGACTTGGTGGGATAGCTAGGATACAAAAATAAAATTCAAAACGATCTTGATTATTTAAATGCTTTAGAGACGTTAAATAACAGAATTTAACACAGATAAGTACAAGATTTTTCACTTAACAAATAAAACTGAATATATACTGTAGATATAGCAGGGGATCACCAAGCTTGACAACTTTTCACAAGAAATGTAACTTGGAATAGTAGCTGACTATGGATATGAGCCAGCAGTGTGAATTGCGGCAACAAAAGCAAATGCCGTTTTATGCTGTATCAATGAAATTATACTTTCCAAATTATCAGAAGCTATCACCCTATTTCATACTGCTTTGTTCAAATCTCACCACAAGTTATGACTACAAAGATTCAGAGAAACCTGAAAGAATTCAAGCAAGTATAACCTGAGGACTAGAAACTAAATGCATATATAAACTACAGTAAGTACTAGAGTAATGGAAGGAAATGTGCATTTTTATCCTTAACAAAACAAACTGATGAACAATATTATAGAATACTGCAAAAAACAGAAAGGATATCACACAAAAAGTCAAGACAAGCCAGAAATTTAAAATAAAATAAGATTCTTATTGAACATTAGTAAAACTGCCTAATATTAATTTGATTCTGATTTCCCTCCTTTTTGTGTAGAACTTTAAGAATCATATGGAACTTTTGAAAAGCATATTTTTAAAAAGGTGTGAATTTTTAGACTGAAAAAAATGGAGTAGAGTAGAGTAGAGTAGAGTAGAGTAGAGTAGAGTAGAGTAGAGTAGAGTAGAGTAGAATAGAATAGAATAGAATAGAATAGAATAGAATCTGGAAGGAACCTTGGTGGTCTTCTAGTCCAGCCCCCTGCTCAAGCAGGAAAACTTTATACCAGTGATGGTGAACCTTTTTCTTACGGCATGCCAAAGAAGTTTGATTGTTTCCAAACTTCTAGTTGGGCCATTGGTGCTGTTTTTCTCCAGGCTTCAGGAAAGTCTCTGGAGAATTTCCTGAAGCCTGGAGAGGATAAAAACGGCACAAATGGCACAAACGGAAGTTTGGGAAAGAACCTCTGGTTGGCTCATTGGGGCCGTATTATGCCCTCCCAGTTTCCAAAGGCTTTCCTGAAGCCTGGGCAGGGCAAAAATGGCCTTCCTTGGCCATCCGAAAGGGTGAAAAATCAGCTGGTTGGCGCACACATGCATGCTGCAACTGACGGCTGGCATGCCACCAAATATGGCTCTGCATGCCACCTGTGGCACGTGTGCCGTAGGTTCGTCATCATCAACCTATACAATCTCAGACAAGTGACTGTCCAGTCTCTTCTTTAAAACCTGGAGTGATGGAGCGCCCAACATTTCTGAAGGCAACCTCTGGTTTACCGAGGAGCTGAGGGTGATGAAACGCCGCAAGAGATGCCTAGAGAGAAGATGGAGGTCTACCCGATTTGAATCTGACCGGACACAGGTAAGAGCCCATTTACGGACTTACATTGTGGCGCTGAGAGTGGCCAAACGTCATCATTGTGCTACTCTCATAGCATCCGCAGACAACCGCCCTGCCGCCCTGTTTAGGGTGACCCGCTCCCTCCTTCAACAGAGGGTGCGGGAAGCCCCGTTACAGGGTAGAGCAGAGGAATTTGTGATTTTTCTGCAGGAGAAAACCGCTCAGATACAGAACGAGCTAGCCCCCATTGATGGCCCAGTGGGATGCCACGAGACAGATCTTGTTTGGGAGGAGTTTGACTCCGTTACTTCCGAGGATATGGACAGGTTACGTGGGCGACTGCGAGCCACCACATGTTTATTGGACCCGTGTCCCTCCTGGCTTGTACTGGCATCCTGGGAGGTGACACGAGGCTGGCTCCAAGAGGTTGTCAACGCATCCTTAAGTGAGGGTTCCTTGCCTGCTTCCCTAAAAGAGGCTATGGTGAGGCCCCTCCTTAAGAAGCCCTCTTTGGATCCAGCTCTATTAAACAACTATCGTCCAGTCTCCAACCTTCCCTTTTTGGCGAAGGTTGTTGAGAGTGTGGTGGCACAACAGTTTCCCCGTCACCTGGAGGAAGTTGATTATCTAGACCCGCGCCAGTCCGGCTTTCGGCCCGGGCATAGCACCGAGACGGCATTGGTCGCGTTGGTCGATGATCTCTGGAGGGCCAGAGATGGGGGTTGTTCCTCCATCCTGGTCCTATTAGACCTCTCGGCGGCTTTCGATACCATCGACCATGGTATCCTATTGCATCGGCTGGGGGGGTTGGGGGTGGGAGGCACCGTTTTACGGTGGTTCTCCTCCTACCTCTCTGGCCGATTGCAATTTGTGTTGGCAGGAGAGCAGAGGTCGACCTCGAGACCTCTCACATGTGGGGTGCCTCAGGGGTCGGTCCTCTCGCCTCTCCTGTTCAACACATACATGAAGCCGCTGGGTGAGATCATCCGTGGTTTTGGGGTAGAGTACCATCTCTACGCTGATGACACTCAGCTGTATATATCTACCCCAAACCACCCCAACGATGCCGTAGCGGTGATGTGCCAGTGCCTGGAAGCCGTGCGGATCTGGATGGGAAGTAACGGACTCGGGCTCAACCCGACCAAGACCGAGTGGCTGTGGTTTCCAGCCGCCCGATTCAACCAGCTGACTCCATCGCTGGCCATAGGGGGCGAACATCTTGCCCCTGTGGATGGGGCGCGCAATTTGGGTGTCCTCCTGGATGCCCGGCTGTCCATGGAAGATCAAGTGACAGCCGTGGCTAGGAGGGCGTTTTACCAGGTTCGCCTGGTTCGCCAGTTGCACCCCCTATTGGATCGGGATGCCCTTTGCACAGTCACTCATGCTCTCGTGACATCCCGACTGGACTATTGTAACTCTCTCTACATGGGGCTCCCCTTGAGGTGCACCCGAAGACTTCAGCTGGTCCATAATGCAGCCGCGCGAGCAATAATGGGGACCGCAAGGTACGCCCATGTAACACCGCTCTTGCGCGAGCTGCACTGGCTGCCTGTCGTCTTTCGGGTGCGCTTCAAGGTGTTGGTTGTCATCTTTAAAACGCTCCATGGCTCGGGACCTAGCTATCTGCGGGATCGGATCCTGCCCCATACATCCTCACGGCCGATCCGCTCCCACAGAGAGGGACTTCTCCGAGTGCCGTCCACTAGACTGTGTCAGCGGGCGACGCCCAGGGGAAGGGCCTTCTCTGTGGCAGGCCCAGCCCTCTGGAACGACCTCCCCCCCGACATTAGAACAACTACGGACCTCCGCTCCTTCCGTCGAAAACTGAAAACACACTTTTTCTGTCTGGCCGGCCTTGGTTAGTCTCTACCTCTGGGGTGTTTAGGGAATTTAGTTTTAATGGGGTTTTTAGCGCAGGGACGATCAATTTAATCTGCTTTTATTGTATTTATTGTTTGTATATATCTTTATATGTTTTAATTTCCCTGTGCACCGCTCCGAGTCCCCTTGGGGAGAGGACGCGGTATACAAGATTAAATATTATTATTATTATTATTATTATTCAGTTGATTAATTGTCCTCACTGTTAGGAAGTTTCTCCTTAATTCCAGGTTCCTTTTAGATTCCAGATTGGTTGCTGTGATGGAATTTACAGTCGATTTAATTATCCTTATATTATTATTACATTACCTGTAAACCACCTGCAAGCCTCCATGATAAATATGGTACTTATATAAATATGGTACTTATATAAATATGGTACTTATATAAATAAGAAATTGGGACATGAAAAAAATTGAACTTTCCCCTTTACCTAATTTGGCAGATGCGCAGAATAGCACTAATAAATAACAGCAGGCAATACATTTATCTTTCCTGTTGCAGCCCTTGGAATGACTTCATTTGAGTCTTATATGACTAGATAAACACAAGCAAAGGTTTGAAGACACATTATTTAATGACTTATATTAAAAACATGCATTCCAAAAAGAGACTACCAGAAGATAAATACCTCTGCAAAATCAAAGCCTTCTACCAATAGAAGAACAACAAAGTGTGGAGGAGAAGTGACGTTGCAATATGACCTAGTTTACATACAGCATCTCTTAGGCACCATTAAGAGTGTCCTGGAGTGTGAATTATTATCATAAGCTTCCAAATTAAAAAGTCCCCAAAGCAGAGAGTTACAACTGCTTTCCCTATCGAAGGGAATGAGATTGACAAATTCTATGGCATCCCTGCAATTATATGAGAGCTGAAATTCCTGCATGTCATCAATCTAGGAATGATCAGCAGTGTCAGAGGGACAGAAAGACCCACGTTTTCTGTTGAGTATGTCCGCTTTGTCAGGAAATTGCTAAAGCTGCAGGTGCATTTGGGGTGCTATGTGTGTACACATGTGGGAAGAGCAGAATGTTTTGTGATTTATTGGCAGGTACTTTGTGGGAGATTACAGCATTGTATCAGCTTTATTTTTATGCCCGGTGTCACAGAGTGAATCCCTGCAGAGCAGCAAGGTGAGACTGAATATTGTGTTGTCAAAGGGATTTCTTGTACAACAAGCTGTCTCTGAATGGGTATCCTTGTCCATGTAAGGTCCAGTCCCGTACACATAACATTACATGTGGCCCATAGTGCCAGATGAAGTGAAGAAGAAAAGTAATCTTTACAACTTTAATATTGTGTACAGAAACAATGTTCAAGTGTTGACCTGAATGGGAGTAACCATAACACCTATACAAGATGCAAGATTTTCTTTTCCTGTCCCATTTTTTTGAGGTGTTGTTTTTGGCAAAAGCAACTATATTAGTTTCCCTTTGAATCTTCATTGATGGAACATTTCTTTTCCATCTGACTTTTCCCCAGTGCAACATAATAATAATAATAATTTTAATTTTATATCCCGCTCTCTCTCCCCGAAGGGACTCGAGGCGGGGCACAGGCAATTAAAAATACAGATAAAACCACAGACAAAATACAAAATTAAAAATGAATTAAATTAGTCCTGCGCTAAAAACCCATAAACTAAACTAAAACTACCCCTAAAACCCCTAACCTTAGAAGAGACTACCCAAGGCCGGCCAGGCGAAAAAGATGTGTCTTTAATTTTAAACGGAAGGAGCGGAGGTCCGTAGTTGTCCTAATATCGGGGGGAAGGTCGTTCCAGAGGGCTGGGCCCGCCACAGAGAAGGCCCTTCCCCTGGGCGTCACCCGCTGACAAAGTCTAGTGACGGCACCCGGAGAAGTCCCTCTCTGTGGGAGCGAATCGGCCGTGAGGATGTATGGGGCAGGATCCAATCCCGCAGATAGCTAGGTCCCGAGCCATGGAGCGCTTTGAAGATGATGACTAACACCTTGAAGCGCACCCGAAAGACGACAGGTAGCCAGTGCAGCTCGCGCAAAAGCGGTGTTACGTGGGTAAACCTAGAGGTTCCCATTATTGCTTGTGTGGCTGCGTTCTGGACCAACTGAAGCCTCCGGATGCACCCCAAGGGGAGCCCCATGTAGAGAGAGTTACAATAGTCCAGTCGGGATGTCACGAGAGCATGAGTGACTATGCAAAGGGCGTCCCGATCCAATAGGGGGCGCAACTGGCGTACCAGGCGAACCTGGTAAAACGCCCTCCTGGCCACGGCTGTCACTTGATCTTCCATGGACAGCATGGAACATGCCCCCATCACACTGCTACTAGCCATGAGGCTTGGAAGAGAAAGCACACTGACAAATTTCACAGGGTAGTCCCTTGAAGGCAGTCAAGCAATTGCTTTGCTGTCCAGTCAAGCCATCAATTTGTAATTATTTTTTTACATTCTTTCTACTGATAACTGAAGAGAGGCTCTTGAAATGGTATAGTAAATCGTCAAGGTGCATTTAAATGCATTAATCCTAAAGCATAGTCTTCACTTGCTAGAATTCATTTTGTTGTTGCTGTTACTGTTTCCAACTTTTTGTGTCTAGCAGGGATTGCCTGTCACTATTTTCTGTGAGGCACTCATGTTTACTAAGAACCCCTCAGTTCAATGGAGCTTAGTTTTCCAAATTGCCAAACATAAAACTGAACTCTCCGCTATAAGTGGACTTTTCCTATTCCCCCCCCCCCCCATTCCCTAATGAAGGCAGAGTTAAAATTTAATCTGTATCAGTCTGGTTCAGTATTCTACACTTCTATGAAATAAAAGAGCAGGCAGTTCCAGTGTGTGTATTTAATGTAATTATTTAATAGTTATGTGTGTGTGTGTGTGTGTGTGTGTGTGTGTGTGATGTTTTTGAACTCATAGCTTTCTGTCTAGATGGTCTCTGGTGATGAGCGAAAGGCAGAAAAGGAGAGCAGTATGCTTCCTCCCTTAATTGGGGCTTAGCAGGGTGTCTCTCTCTCTCTCTCTCTCACACACACACACACACACACACACACACACACACACACACGTGTGTGTTAGATCAGACAAAGGATTCCGACTCAGGCATGGTCAAAACAACAGGAACGTTTATTCACACTATTTACAACACACACAAGATTCAACTGGCAAGGTTTCTTCTCTGGCAACCTCTTATATAGAGTTACCAGGCAGGAAACTCCTAGCAAGCAGTTGCAACATTGTAACTCCTTTCCAGACAGATTCCAGACAGCTTGTCTCTGTTAATCACTGCAGCTGCTGGCTCAGCTCCGGAATGCGGTGACTCATAGGTTACCAGACGAGTTGTCTGGGACATAGGCTTGGGGACTCAACACTCCTTCCCCCATAGTCAGTGCGCATGTGTCTAGGTTCTCTGTCCAACACAGTACATGCGCACGCGTAGTCGTTCAGATAGGCGGGGCGGTGTCAGGTCCGCCCTGACCGCCTTAGTTCTTGAGGAGGCTCCTCCCTGTGGGACACGGAGCCTTCGCCTACGTCATCGCGGCCTGCCCTCGGAGGTGGAGTCGCCGTAGGCGGCAATGCCGACCCTAGCAAGTCCGGGTGAGGGGGCGTGGCGACCGGGCTTGAGGTAGTTGGCATTTGCTGGCGAGTATTATTCTGGTAGGGTGGTTCCCCGATGGGCGAGGCCCCCAGCTGAGAGTCAGATTGGGCTGTGAGGTCCTGGCGGTCTCCCCGTGCTGTTCCCGCCGATACGAGGTCTGGACCGGCTAGGGACTCCGGGGTTCCAAACAACTGCTCGGCTTGAGCAGAGAACAACGGCCCAACGGGGGCCAATGGGCAGGAACGGCCTGGCGTGGTGACTGCTGTTTCGGGCAGGCGGCGCCTCAGTTGATCCAGGTGGCGCCGCCACTCGGATCCATCCTGAAGGCCGACTTCTCTGCCTGGTCGTAGCTTAGAGCTGGGGGCATCTCCGCCAGCGCGAAGCAGTCGGTCGGCTGTGGCTGGTAGCGTCCTGAACGCTTCTGCGACCCTCGTTGTCCTGGTGGAACGGTTCTGGAGGCGGCAGCTGGCGTTGTCGCTGGAGCGGCAGCACGGCACACAGCTGCTAGGTGTCCTTTCCTGCCACATCTGCGGCACACCGATGCCTTGAATGGGCACTCTGGTCTCTGGTGGGCCCCTCCGCAGCCTAGGCAGTTCCCGGACTTCTGCTGCGGTGTGAATGCGCGATTCGGCACGCGCCCGGTCACCCTCATGCAGTCCCCACGGTCATCCTCCTCCAGCTCATCCAGCGGCGCTATTTCGTCTACCAGACACGCTCGCGGAGTGGGGAAAAGAGGAGGGCGCGCGCGGCCCATGTCGGATGTGGAGATCTCCGACAATTCTGTCGCACGTGCTTCTTCCACCGCTTGCTCGAGAGTCAGGACAGTTTTTGAAAGCAAGCGGCGCTTTAGGCGGATGTCTCTTACGCCGCATACAAACTGCTCCAGTAGGGATTCCTCCAGGAAGCCAGCAGGGAACTCGCAGGGGATTGCGGTCGCTCTCAATTTCTGCAGGAACTCGGCTACCGACTGTTGCGGCTGTTGCACACATTGCCTGAATGCATAGCGATGCACTATGCGGGAAGGCGCCGGCGCGTAGTGTGCTCTCAGGCGGCCCAGGAGATTGTCCCACGGCACTTCGTGCACCGCTGCGGGTGCTGCTATGGTTCGGGCGGTAGCAAACAATTCAGGGCCGCCGCACTGGAGGAATAGGCTCAGCTTCCTGGCAGGCGCGAGTTCGCCGTAGTCGCTGGCTATCAAGAAGCACTCGAACCGGGCTAAGAAGGAAGCCCATTGTTCCTTCATCGGGTCAAACGGTGCAAACGGAGGCATTGTCGCCGTAGCCATGGTGAGGCTGTGCGCCGCGCTGCGCTCTGTTGTTGAAGTATTCGTTACCCGTTGCGTTCTAAGGCCACGGCCTGAATCCCATCCTCGTCGCCAGTGTTAGATCAGACAAAGGATTCCGACTCAGGCATGGTCAAAACAACAGGAACGTTTATTCACACTATTTACAACACACACAAGATTCAACTGGCAAGGTTTCTTCTCTGGCAACCTCTTATATAGAGTTACCAGGCAGGAAACTCCTAGCAAGCAGTTGCAACATTGTAACTCCTTTCCAGACAGATTCCAGACAGCTTGTCTCTGTTAATCACTGCAGCTGCTGGCTCAGCTCCGGAATGCGGTGACTCATAGGTTACCAGACGAGTTGTCTGGGACATAGGCTTGGGGACTCAACAGTGTGTGTGTATGTATGTGTGTTAGTTTTATGAGCTGATCAATAAATTTAAATTTGAGAGACCAAGAAAGATCTATTTCGAGCTTATTAGCTCTCATCAGTTTGCCACACCCCACTGGGATTCGAACCAGGGCTGTAATGCATCCAAGGCAGAAGCCTAGCACTACAGCCTAACCAGGCTCTACCCAATGCATCAGCTAAGACAGGAGTATTTAGTATAGATAATTGTTTTCACAACTTCCTGTTAGGGTCCCATTAAGTGAGGAGACATACTGTATAGGAGAATAATCAGAGAAGCCATTGAAATAGAGAAGCAACCTAACAATATGAACAAACGTGACGACACTTCCCACCTACCAGACATCTGGAAACCAGCACTGACCAACAGACGAGCCCCACCCTCCACCCAAGCCGTTGAAATTCAAAATAAGGAGAAACATACAAATAAGACCAATCAGCATCAATCTATCAATCATGATACAGCTGCACAGCCAATCAATCCACTCACAACAATAGTCAGCACTCCACCCCTGCCACCAAGATTTAAGGAAGGGCGATGCCTTCGCAGGCACAGTCACAGACCGAAGCCTGAGGATGACAAGTGAGATCTTGTCGAAACGTTGCAACAAAAATTCCATGCTATATACACGGGAAAACACCCGAGGATGGCAATACCAGCATACCTACACCTGTGAAAATCTAGGAAAACAAACATATATATATGTATATATATGCACTGGTTTTGTTGTATTTGGGTGTTTTCCTGTGTAAGATTTTTTAAAAAATTTAAATTCGGGAAAACACCAGCAGCAAAACCAGCATACCTACACCCGTGAAAATCTATGAAAACAAATATGTGTGTGTGTGTGTGTGTGTATGTGTGACAACACCCTGTTAAGCACCAATTAAGGGAGGAAGCATATTGCTTTCCTTTTCTGCCTTTCGGCTCATCACCAGAGACCATCTAGAGAGAAAGCTATTTGTTTCGTTGTGTACTTTTTTTATATTTGTGTTACGTTTTTGAGCTGATAAATAAATAAATCAGGGAGACTAGGATAGATCTATTTTGAGCTATTTAGCTCTCATCAGTTAGCCATACCCTTACTGGGATATAAAAAAAGTACACAACGAAACTAATAGCTTTCTGTCTAGATGGTCTCTGGTGATGAACCAAAAGGCAGAAAAAGAAAGCAGTATATTTCCTCCCTTAATTGGGCCTTACCAGGGTGTTGTGACACAAGCATATACTTATCCGCCTGTCTCAGCTGATCAATATAAAAACAGTTGGTCTAGAGGCAATTACAACTGCCTCACATGTAATACTTCCCTAGTTTGAATCACAGTAAGGGTATGGCTAGCTGATGAGAGCTAAATAGCTCGAAATAGATCTATCCTAGTCTCCCTGATTTATTTATTTATCAGCTCAAAAACCTAACATACATACATACATATATATACGTTTTTGCCACAAAAACCATGATAGCAGAAGATCTAACTTCAAGTAGAATGTCATTCCTAAAGGCCACCAAAACAAACAAACAAACCATTTCCAAGCACTGACCTACTTGGCCTTCTGAAAGTGGGGAAAGTATGTGCTTCTTTTTCATGAAGAAGGGCCAGGCCCATTCCTATAGGGAGACATGGTTCAATAGGTACAGTACAGAGGTTGGTTCCGGCTGCTGCTGTTGCTGGTTCACTAAGGGGCATTCAATTACCTGAAAACAAAGTAGCAGTTGGGTATGAAGTGAATAAAATAAAAAATCCGTAAGTATTCAATGTGTAGCCAATCAATCTCAATCATAAAATGCATTTCACCAAAGTTAAGAACAAAGACATTTGTGGTAGTCCTGAAAGTTTATCATGATTTCCCCCATATCACTGCTACTACTTGGCAGCATGGCCCTTGACATTAGCTCTTAGATTCAGTTGCCCTACATTACCTACTGCAAAGGTTGAATTACTGCCATTCCTGGGATGTATATTAAACCCGGTTGCACATCTGGGATCCAGAGATCACAGGGTGCTAGAAAATCCAGATAACTTGAATTTTTGTGAAAACTTGGTTATTCTTCCTGAGCAGTTCCTGCTTTAGAGAACTGCTGTATGATTGAACGTCTAGACACCCACGCACAAAGGAAACGGAGAGTGTATGATGATGCCACAAGCATTAAAAATAAAAGGATTCTCATTTCTCAAGAGGTTTATAGTTTATATCCTGAGGTGCCCTGTGAGCTGATAAATAAAGAACAAATGAATAATTGATTTTCTTTTACTTTTTTTATTTTTACGATAAAACCGTCTTCCTCCCTTTTCCTTCTTTGTTTCAATGAAGATCTGGAACTGAAGAAATTGATTTTTATACTACTCTTCAAAAATTTATCTCCTCCCTTTCCAAAATCCTGCAATCCAAATTACTTCAGTCCAGCAAGATATTACTTGTGACAACTTATTCTTTACTGGAATAAAAAGCTTGCACATGTTTTAAAGAGACAGTTTACTGCCACCACCTCCATTCAAAAATAAAAATTAAAGAAAAAAAAGGGAAAAGTGATCAAACAGAAACAAGTAAACAAATCAGCCTCTTATCTCTTCCACTGTTAAGTGGTATAGGATGAAAAGATCCAAGAAAAGCATCTCTCCATCCTTCCATTTCTCTCCTTCTCAGCTGGGAAGTGCCTTGAAACTTTTATCCCTGGACTACCGACAGTGGCGGATTAAGGCTCACTGGTACCCTAAACCAGGGGTCTCCAACCTTTGCAACTTTAAGTCTGAAGGACTTCAGCTCCCAGAATTCTCCAGCCAGCGTTGCTGGCTGGAGAAGTCTGGGAGCTGAAGTCCTTCAGACTTAAAGTTGCAAAGGTTGGAGACCCCTGCCCTAAACCCTGACAAATCTTAGTGCCCCCTCCTTTGTATATACTGTACACATCTTCATTGATGTTTTCTTTCTTTCTTTCTTTCTTTCTTTCTTTCTTTCTTTCTTTCTTTCTTTCTTTCTTTCTTTCTTTCTTTCTTTCTTTCTTTCTTTCTTCTCAACTTTGTGGTGCCCCCTTTGGGCCTGGTGCCCTAAGTGTGTGCTTAGTCTGCTTAGTCTGCTTAATGTTAATTCACTACTGACTACAGAGAGATGGCAAGCCAATGGCTGGTGGTGCCCATTTTCTCCCTTCCTGTCCTGTTCTAGGCAGTTAGCACTGTGGCTCTGCTCCTCTCTTCTTCAGCATCCAGAGAAAGCCAGAAGTGATTCATATTCACACATTCACGCATTTATTTTCTCTCTCCCCCCCCCACCCCTCCCTCCCTCCCATAGAAAGATGCACCCCATCTCCCTCTCCCCCCCGCAGCCCAGCCTGGGCTTTTCGGGATTTAGACCAATGAAACAAATCTAGCCTACTGGTTAGTTAGCCAACCGTGTATTAGCCTGCTGGGTTGTGCGAACCCACCCCGAGGTGATAAGTTCTTAGTTCAGCGGGCGCGACGGGGACGCAGTTTAATTGGGTTAACCGAGAAAAGGGCCGTTTAAATAACCTTGGGTCAGCGTATCGATGGAAGGCGGAGGTTTGCAGACTAGACGGAGTTGCTGAGTTACCTCCAAGTGCAGAGGCTAAGTAAACTGCAGCGCATCTCAAGAGGGCAAGCTCGGCGATTTCCACGAGGATTTTGCCTGAGATGTTCCCTACTCTCCCCCCCCCTCCCCTTTCTCCTTCATCCTGCAACTCCGCACACGTTTTTCGCTTCTGCTGTATGGCGCGGCTCTTCCTTTGGGTTTGGCCGAAAACAAAAGCGGAGGTCGAGGGAGGGGGGGGGGGGAGGATGCTATTGATAACGCCGCGCCTCTAGATTTAGAATCAAAGCCGACACTTGTTTTTAGGTTGGGTTTCTCCCCCCCCCCCCACACACACACCAAAGGGCGCTCCAAACGAGGCGAAGTCCGCTTGCCCACCACACACAGACCCCCCTCGCCGTTTGCCTGCCAAACGCCCCTCCTCCCTCCTCCTCCTCCTCGGTCGCTTTGAGTCTCAGCTTTCCGGGATCCCCCCCCCTCCACCCCACCCCCGCGGCTTTGCTTGCTGGAAGGAAAGGGAGGAGGGCGCTAGGACCCGGCGCGCCGGACCGGCAAGCTGCCGGCAAGCCCAGGCAGTCCGCGAGACTCCTCCTCATTTCCAGTGTCAAACTTGACATCAGGCTGCGAGCGGAGCATGGTAACTTCTCCTGCCATCAGAGCGCTCACATCAGTGGCATGCTCCGGGAAGAGATGCAGCTCGCGCTGCCCTCTGCACCAGCCACAGCATGGATTGTCACTTGGCCAGCCTCCTCTTCCTCCTCCTGGGATCTACGCTCGGCTGCTTGGCAGATCTGAGTCTTTACCCAACCAACGAAGGTAAGCCCGGGAGGCGCTGCTTTTCGGAAAGCCGGGAGTTCAACGCCTCGCTTGCCAACCTGGTCCACGGCGGGGTTGCTCTTCTTCTTCTTTTTTTTTTTTTTTTTTAAGGTGGGCCACTGAAGAGCGATCAAAGCTGCGCGGCGCTCATCCCGGACCGGCCACATGGGCGTTTTTGTGGGTGTGGACGGGCGCAGATGGGCAAAGTTGGTTCGGGTGCGCCTGATGGCTCGCTGGCTGTGACGGTCCCGAGTCCCTTAGTTCCCTCTCGGGAAGATGCAGGTGAAAAGAGAGCCGGGCGAGCCCCTCGGCGTTTTGCATCAGCTGTGGCTTGGCTGTCGAAGCGGGTGCCGGTGCGAAGTGACTTGGATCCAGGTTATAATGAATAGGGCGTGCATGTTTGATTATTAGCATACATGTGATTGCGCAGAGAAACCTTCCCGGGGAAGTTCTACCGTGCGATCGCCTGCCTTCTAAGGAGGGGAAGGAAGAGTTAACTACCCGTACAACTATTTTTCTTTCTTTCTTTCTTTTTGGGGGTGAAAGCAACACTCGGGAAGAGGAACAAAGAATAGATTTGGAGAAATGAGACGGTGCTTCCAAAAACAAGGCTAATTCCGGATCGCCTTTTCTTTTGATTCAGTAACGTGGTTTTTACTCCGGACTATTAATGATGGGAAGCAAAGCAACCTGTTTTACCCGGAGGTATCCCGCGAGTTTATTAGAGCAAAGACTTCGTTTATTTGCAGAGATCACAGCTGGTGACTCATTTACACCTATCGTTGTGACGTAATTGCACCGAACCATTCTACAGAAATAATTAATTAAATAAAAGCCCAGTAGCCCACCCACTTTAAAAAAAAATGTCATAGAAATTAATGTTTGCATTTTAAAGCCTGGCTTTATTAGGTTGGTCACAAACTTTAGATATAATGAAACGTTGCTTTAAAAAAAAATCACCTATTTTTGGTGTGACTTAGGGGCACCACTTATTTTGCTGTGTAAGTTGCATGTTATAATCAATTTAAATAGGTACAATATGGGTAAGAAATTGTTACTGTGATTCCCAAGGCTATGTTTTGAAGGAACATTGAATAGATGTTTTCCAAAAATAATAGAAGATATTCCATACATATGTACCATTGAAGTTACAGTGTCAAGCATTAAATCTTCAGCATGACTATTCAAACACACTTTGTGTGTACAAAACGTACAGGCCAAAAGGGTGGGGATAATTCATATCCAGGAACTGTACAAATGTTGCACCTGCTGGATCACTGCTAATTTAAGGGATTTCTAAATGTTTTTGTTTTGTCTTGCATTTGAAACAGGAAAAGACAGACTTATTTATTTGTTGATTGGTTCTGCTTTGAGGAGTGCTATATTCGGGAACAATGCAGAAATGATTTTTGTAAGAAAACAGCTAGTTTATTTCAGCTTAAAAGAAAAAAAAATCTCCTTTGTAAAAGTGCATTCAGTGTTATTATGCATTTGTATAATTTGACTATATTGGATTCATTATAGTGTAGTCAAATAATGAGTAGAATGTGTGCAGCTGATAGGAAATTTCTTTCTGGAGAGACCATTCTGGAGTTAGGTGAAAGTCTTATCAGCAAAACTCAAGGATAATACACAATAGAGCAATAAACCATCTAGTGTGCTGGCAGGCAAATCATATTACATATTAAGATAGCAACTGTTACTATATAAATCCCTTAGGTTTCTATCTGTTATATCTGTTATTAAGTGTATTTGTTTTGTTTTGTTTTTTTGCTATTTGAACGTGGCAATAAGTTGAATTTATTGTTCACAGATGATACTGTTTGGACGATACGTTTTGTTTCTCCAGTCTACGTAGTTGGATTCCATCCACCCTTTCTTTGTTTCTTACTTTTGGGATGGGTGGGCAGTAATAGATTCTATATAATATTCCTTATTCCTGAGTAAGCTATATCTTTAATGTTTAAATGTAAAGCAACAGCATTTATTTAAATTGCCCAAACTTTGAAGTAAGTATATTATAAGTAATATTAAGTGTTACAATTCTGTAATTTGAATTAGGTGTATTATACAGAATAAATGTAGGGAACTATACAATAAAATATAGAAATATATTGGATTTTTCTCAGCCAGTCAAATAATTTTTTTAACTGTATTATTTTACATAATTTCCCTATATTTGAACTTTTTATAAAATAACATAACTAAATAGCACTGATGAAAACAGTCACTATTTTCTGAATTTGTTAAGAGTGCATGCTTATAAACACAAAAACTAAACTATTTAATTACCTGTAAGTTAGGCAAATTGCAATAATAGGACCTGAATGGATTAATTCATCCTGAATGGATTAATCCTTTTTCTTCATACCATCTACTAGTGAATTAATGATCAAAACACTTAAAAATTATTTTGGAGCTCTACATATGATTTGATCTATGATTCTGCAGAAGAGCAGAGCAGAGCAAATTGTTTGTATGAACTGAGTTGATACTAACTTATACATACTTGTGTTAACTGATAACATTTAGGTGTGTGTGGCTATTTCTTTTTTTAAAAAAGCATTTCGCCCCATATTATTTGATTGCTGTGGTTATGTGGCATATTACACAAAATATTATAGCCATTCTGTAATAGGACCACATGATATCTTTCATTGAAACTCCAATTAAGCAAAAAGATTGTAAAATATAATTTTCTTCAGTGCTGTTTATAATATAGTATTAATTAAATTGTTTAATCTGTTCTAAGGATACATATTGTGTATTGAGTCATAGAGGCATTTAAATAATCTCTAATTGCTTTTAAATATATTGATTATGAACAGAAAAGTTGTGAAGAGTTAATTCTGTAGCAGTTAACAGTAAATTGTGATAGAAATTATGTCTTAATAATGAATAGTATTTATTCCCTGCTGAACTTTGAATAGATTTTTTTAAAATAATAGAAATTTAAGTCTAAAAGCACATAAAATTTCTCTCTCTTTTTCAATTCAAGTTGGACTTTCAAGAGTCTCCTAGATTATCTGTAATACAGATAACACCCCCACCCCATTTAATTGGAAACATGTTTTGCATCATGAATCAAATAAAAATTGCAATTTTGTAACTTTTCCCCCTTAATCCATTTATATAATGATACTATTTGCTCCTGGGTACCGGCAACTTTAATTTAACTGTTTTATAACCTGCAACAGTTAACACTTGACCTGGGTCATTAACAGGATTATCAGCAAATTGGTTTAATCTTTTACTGACAACCTGAATTGCTTCAATAATATTTTGACTATGCAGACAGGAAACTTCTTTTAACCTCTCAAATCTCGCATAAAGAATTTCTTATGAATACAATTTTCACTCCCTACTGTTCCCAAGTCACTAGAAATATACATCTGTTCATGGTTACCGTTAGGCTGTACTTTGGTAAACAAGTAACACAAAGTATTTCAGTTTACAATATATTGGTAGTTCTGGTCACAATGTATGAATATTTCGTTCTATGACTTTGTCCTAACTATATAACTATATTTGTTCAGTAGTTAGCTATATTAGTCTCCAAACATAATTTAATGTTTAATAGTAGTTTAAAAGTTTATGAAGTTGGTGGCAATGAAGTAGATCAGGAATACATGGAGCAACCCAAATATATATATATATAATATTTGTATAAGTTTGTATTAAATCTATATTTTAAAAAAACTTCAACTTTTGTTTTCCTTCAAATCAAACAAATAAGTACAAGTAATATTATTTATGTTGTGCTTGTATGCATTTAAAAAAAAATAATCCTCTGGAATGTTCTTCAGTTTTCTACAAAAGTCATACATCAAGTTTAAGGAGAGCAAAGCAATTGCAATTGTATGCTGTTGCTCTCATGTGCTTATTATTGTTTAGAGTAGTAGCTAGTCATTACAAGGCTTATAATAGATCCCATTTCTGGAATTTTATTTCATTATACATTTTTCAGTATGAGATAAAAGAAGTTTTTAAAAATGAAAGGCAAAACTGATATCACCTGAATGATAGATAAAGCATTTACAAGACTCAGCATAATTAAAATTCCAGTTTTATAGCTATTTATCTCTCCATCTTCTCACTTATTAAACCCTGCTGATGCCTGTTTAATCCCTGCTGTTAAGCCAGTCCGAATGACAGGGCCTTAAAATAGTTCAAGTATATATTGGTGCAACAATTTGACCAATTTCTGATCTTCTTAAAATTTAGCATTATTCTATCACATCAAAAAAACAGCATTTAGGCAGGCATGTGTATTAGTGCTGTGCCTGAATGAAACAGCTGCTATAAAACTAAATAATCACAGTTGTGATACACAAAAGTTGAGTAAAGTTGAGTCAGGAAAGTTTTGAAAAGGTGCATTGGTTGCTCCAACACTAACTAAAATACATTATAATGCCTAACGTAGTATTATTATAGAATTGGGCATGCCATACCTGGACAATAAAAATACAGACAGCCTAGGAGTAAAGAGTGCCTCTAGATTTTTTCCAGATATGATTCACCTAACAGCCCATTAAAAGTTATGTCAATATAAAACTCAAAAATTTGTCATCTCTTTTTTCCTATTTCAAGTTTAGGTTAATGTTTATTTATTTGAATTTATAAGCCACCCAACTTCAATGGACTCTTAATACGGTTAAAGTTCTACTTAAGAATCATGCTTGTCTTGATATTTTCTAACGAATGATTGCTTCATTGGATAAACTTGCAGCCCGTTGAATGAGACATTTTGAATTTAGAACACATGATAAATATAAGAAGCCAAATGTAAAACTTATCATAACTTAACCAAGACCTTGTGTGGCACTTGTGATGCATTTCGGAAAAACTAAGCAAATGCTGGTGGAAGAAATTAAGATAAAGGGTTAAAGAACTAAAGTACGTAAAACTTTAGAAACCAGTCAGCTTTAAATAAGCAGTAAGAAGCTACTTTGAAGAAGAAAAAGTCTTTAGAAATCAAAACATGTCGTAAGGGTTTGCCATTTCAATAAAAATCCATATGATGAGTGTAACAGAATATTATCTTTAGTAATATTTGTGAAAATGTAGGAATCCAAACATTGTCCTGCTGGATAAATATGATATGGAGCAAATTTTGTTTCTGTGCAATACATTTCCTTCCCTTTTGTTCAAGATTGCATCATTTTTCATCAAAGTAGTTATATAACTTGTTTGATTGAGATAATTGTTACTGAATGAAAGGTTTAATAGCAAAAATGCAGGCGTTTTCCCCCCCCCCCTTTGCCGTGAGGAGTCTGGTATTTATCACCAGCAAGGGTCACTACAGAGCTTTTATCAACAGCAAGAGTACAGGATGGCAGAATTTTTGAATTAAGGCGCTTGCTGTTCAGCTAGGCATGATTCAGTTTATTTATATTACAACCACACTTGATTTCTATTGAACTTTGCATAATGGAGGTATAGATGATATAAAAGAGTAAACCCCTATTGTCACAGAAGAGGTAAAAAAAAGTATGCATTTAATTTCCTGTATTGAAATTATCAAAAAGAACTTTAGGGTATAATAATCTGAGTAAAACCCATAGTTATATCCTAGCTTGCTTACTCAAATGTAAAGCTGAGTCCCTTGGTATTTGCTACCAGGAAAAATACAGTTAGAAATTCTGTTGTATGTGAGAGGGAGAGGGAGACGGGGAGATTTAGACCAAAAGATTGCATTAAAATCAATATTCTATAAAAGCGACATTCAGATATTTTTAATAAAAATATATAACTCTTAGACTTAAATTCAACTATTTCCATCTCTCGGTGTAATTGATTTCTAAATAAAGATATTAAGGCTGTCTTATTATGATTGATCACAGCTAGATGTTAAGCTAGATGTTTAGATTGGATTTAGCATTGTTGCCTACCTATGGAATCCTTAGCAAAGACCCGTGATAGGGAGATTTTGTTTTAAAATAATGTTAAAGATATTGTCACAAAATGTATGGTGTTGCAAGTGAATCAGTTTTTTCACAATTGACTCATGGTGGTTTGTCAATTCCAATGGTGTTCTAGTGGTGCTCCAGATGTTTAGAATTGGAATTTGGAAATGTGTCTATTATTATTGGTACTATCTTTGCTTTCTTTTGCCACAATTATTCTACTTATACTTGTATTTTGTGATTTGTCTCTAGTAGTTTCTCTTCTCTTCTGCTACCTCCAATACTGCAACATTCATTATCCAGACTTTGGTTATTCTTAACTGCTGTTGTTATATCTGGTGGCAGATGTCTGTCTGGTTGAATTATAATATTAGTTTCTTCACTTTTTTATTATTTTGTCTATTTTGTAGTCCCACCAGTTGTTGCTTTCAGGCCAATGGTAGTTATTGCAGATATTCCAATATACCATTGTTGCTCTTTGTAGTTGCTCCTTCTTCTTGGGACTGCCATTACTCATTCTTCCAAGACTCACCCAAGTTCTATTAGGAATTATGAATGCTAATCCTAATCATATATTGAAATATAACTTTATAATGGATATAGGATTATTTAACATATATAGTTTAGAAAATTAACTAAAATGTAGGTGTTTGTTTTTGAATTGAATATGTGTGTGTGTATACATACAATATATTCTACTTTATATATATAGATATACAGATTCAATTCTAAAACAAATATATATATTAATTTTCTTTCTTTTAAATATTTTGTAAGTATAAACAAACTTTTTCTATACACACACACACAAAATATTTAAAAGAAAGTAAATTAACTAAAAAGTAGGCGTTTGTTTTAAATTGTGTTTAAATTCAAATTATAATCAGTGTACAAAATATTGAACAGTTAACTGTTATATTTTCTGCATTAAAATAAAAGTTTTAAATGATACTTTATTCCAGTGGATCTTAATTTCTAGATTTAGCTGCATACAGCATATCCTTGAAAAACTGTAACTATTTTGAGTGAACCATTAACATGTAACTACTTAAAATAAAAGTGCTTAGTATAATCCAACAACAGTTGATTTAAATTCCATTAATTTGAAATAGGAAATATTCTGAGGCCTTAATTCTATCATTGAAGTTGAATACTTAAAATTTGTAATACTTTGGCTATAAAAAGTCTACTGGGCTTCTCAAATAAATGTGCTGTTTAACTATGATTAAAATCTAAACTGAATTTGTGCTTCTGGCAGCAGGTTAATCAATTAATTAATTACATAGAATTATTCAGAAATTGCCTAATCTAGAGACTATTTTCAATTGTATGCAGTCAATTAAACAAATCAACAAACCCAGTGAAAAATGCAATACAATCAATGAAGCCCAAGGCTTCGGTAAATGACTATGATCTTAACTTGATTTTGAAAATGAAGTAACAACATCTTGCTGTCCTGAAATACTATTGAAATCCATTACATTTCCAAAGTTTTACATTTCAGCTTGCTTGCAAAATTTACAAATAACAAATAGAGTGGTAAAAAGCAATTGAGATATAAAAATAAAGATCATACTACTTGAAAGAAACTGCTGGGAGAGAGCAACAAAAGACTAAAGACTAGCCTACCAAGCCCTTGTTGAGGATTAACGAAACCATACAAAATTAATTCTTTAACGTGGGGAGACATTATTCAAGCTGATGCACTGTAAGTGAAAACTTTTAGGCAGCTTTTTTGTAAAGTAATGTATATCCTGCTGTTTTGGGCAGAGTGAGGAAGAAAATCCCATTAATCTGGTGGAAAAAATATTGGGAAAAGAATAAAAGCCCAGCAAACAAACAGTAGTGGAGATGTACGAGAAGTTTGAGAGTGAAATAAGCTTGCATGTGGGAGAGAATTACAGCAGACAATTACATTAGGTGAACTCATTTGGAATTCTTAAGAAAGCTTGGTTCTGTTATCAGAAGTCCGTGTTGAAAATTTTTATACACATATCAGCCTATCAACTTTCAGCATTGTGTCATTTTCTTTAGGCTGCTTTTACAGAAATAAGGAATTTGGGGAATAACAAATCTTGGTTATCTAGCACTTTGCTGGATCTAAATATACGTATAAAAACAAAGACGAAACATGATAAGATAATGTAATAGACAGTGATAATCTCAAAATATTTTTCCTTTATATTTGTATCACTTCTACAAATCCAGGCAAAATTTGTGAATTCTCCTTTCTATTTTGTACAGTTCTGTACAAGTTTACAGAGATATTAGCTCTACTGAATCCAAAAGGATTTTCATGTGAGGATAAGACTATCTGATAAAACTTTAAGAAAAACAAAATACAATGTCATTCCTATATGATTTTAATTTGCTGAAATACTTTGTGTTTCAATTTTAATTAGAATTGTTGATTTACTATTTTTCATTTTTTCAGAAACAATATTCTGGATTTATCTACATAGTTTCATAGAAAACGTCTCACCACTGCCCCCCACATCACCAAAGAAATTTTTACAGCTATTTTAAGAATGACAGCACTTTAAAAATACTTTTTGTTTTTTGGACGGTATTAGAATTGTCTCTTTGTAAAATTTTCTTCCACTTGAGCTCAGTCCTGGTGATTTATAGGTACTATACAATAATATTGGAAAGAGCTACATGGTATTTTTTTCATTTCTTTTTGTGGACTGCTGTTTTGACTTTGCAATCTATTCCACAGTCATAGTGTTCGTCTCCGAGTACTAATTATATCCCAACATACTTGTCTTCCAAGAGCAGACAAGATCTATTATTTTAATTTTATGCTGCTTTGTATCCTCTACCCTACTTACATGTTAATGAATAAAATGTTGGACTGAATTGTTATCAGAAGACAATGAATTAATAGACTATTTAAAAAGAATAACAATAACAATAGAATAACAAGCTGGAAGAGACCTTGCAGGTCTTCTACTCCAATCCCTTATTCAAGCAGGAGGCCCTATATAGTTTTAGACAAATGGTTGTCCAATATCTTCTTAAAAACTTCCAGCGTTGGAGCACCCAAAACACCTGGAGGCAAGCCATTCCACTTGGTAATGTTGTCACTATCAGTTCTAAATTGTTTATCTCCCTGATTACTTTCCACCCATTGCTTCTTGTCTTGCCGTCAGGTGCTTTGGAGAATAAGTTAACCTTGTATTTTATTTATTAAATTTATATACCGCACCTTCTCCCTACTGGGACTCAGGGCGGTGTACAGGCAGGTAAAAATCAATAATATAAAACATAAAATACATTAAAAATACATTAAATAGTTGGCCTGTCCTAAAACCCCTACTAAAACCCCTGCTAAAACAAATTAAAAACTATGCCAGGCCGATGTAGCAGCCCTTATATCAACTTAGCTTAATTTAATAATGATTTCAACTGACTAAATATGAATGCAACTGCTGTAGAAATACAACAATACATATCATTGGTCTCAGTAGATTCATCAACTATGCACACTCTTTGAAAAATGGTAAAAGGTGGGATATACAAAAGGTGTGTCCTGTCAGAGCTATCTGCAAGTGCTCAATGAATTGCATGGGTGAAAAAGTAGTTTAGGAAATAACCACATTGGGACATTGGAATTGTCTCAAGAGTGTGGTGTTAATTTATGGGGAAATGAAAAAGGCCAGAGAACACCTGCTTTCTAGTGAAGAAAACCCCAAAATTAAGTCGGATCAATGTATGTATACTGATTTTGGATAGTCTGAGAAAAAAGACCTGTACCAAGCCTGCAAGGTACTGGAATAGGAAATGGATAACATACAAAAAAACCTTTGGTGGTTCAAGTAAGAGAGGCTGCAGTAGCTCTTATTACTTTATCTCTTTATCTTAATTAAGTTATTTCAAATGTCAAAGATGGGTGAGAATGTATATAATTTTTTCTTGTTTGAGGGCAGAAAATTAAATTGGAGCAATTTTTTTTAAAAATGGCGAATAGCAAAGCACATATGTTCTAAATTAATTACCTCATAAATTCTGTTGAACAATAAAAAATAACTTCTTGGTGACATCAGCAAGTTGGAAACCATAACCAAATTCAGCAGAAGCATCCTGTTTTCTTCAATGTAACAGTCAATGGATTTTTTATTTTATTTTATCAGCATGTTGTCCCTCATCCTTAAATTCACATTAAGTTAATTCTGTATGAGGAAATAACTTGTGGGCAACTAGAAAGATTCTTTGGGTTCTTTATCAACAGATACCATACAATAAGTGATTAGGTTTTCAGTGGCTTATTTTTGGAATTGAGGTACCATAACAGTGAGTTTGTCATGTGTCTTTGCATCTCAGTGTGAATCATTGAAAATTTAAATTTTCCATTACACTAATGGTTGTCTATTCCATCAGTTTATTTATAGTACTACACTCTCTTATTTCCTTTTCCTTGGAAATATGCCATCACTAGATCTTTGCAAATTGAGGCCTTCCATAATTCAAATTATAATATTATATTTTAACGCAAGATTGACAATGATAACCATAGTCATTTTATTTTTGTTCTGGCAGCATCCACTGTTTGGAGCATGGCTCTTTGAGCATGTAAATCAAATTTCAAATATGGCTCTCAGTTCCCCTTTTCTCCCAAATTGTGCACTCTGAACTATAAGCAACAGCTTTGTTTTCCACAATATGTCTCATTTGCTAGTAGAACCATTTAATCAATTAACTTTAAGCAATCTATATATGGAGGGTATAGGAAATGGCTCTGAAGGACAGGAAAAAGAGCTGCTACCAAGGCAATGATTAGACAGGCTCAATTTGATCCCATTCCAAAAACCTACTTTGAATAAACATTTCACACCCCTTCCTAGTTCACACTGAAAGTTTGGAAAGAACAAGTTTCAAACTTGTAAGATTCTGTAATTGTAGCTGTTAAAACTACGCCTCACCTAAATGACTGATATGACATTGCATTCTTAGATGAAAGTATTAGAACAGGATATGAATGTTTTTCAAAATACAATATAGGACAAAGGGACCTTTCTCCCAATTATGACAAAATTTCCCAGGGATATGAAGATCATGTCAGAATTGGGTAGTTTATAGCTTGTAAAAGTGTATGGATAGATAAAGCCAAACCTGTGATCTAAATAGTTATATTCAGATGGAACCCTGTATATAACATAGGATTATTTTACAGGGTGGCACTATAAGAATTTAGAATTCCTGAGAAAGGATAAAAAGTTAGAATGAAGGGAATGGAATAACAGTACTGCAATAAAGTTTCGAGCAATCAAGTAGAAAAACAAAATCTATTTTAAAACATTTAATGAATTGTTGAGTCTCTTAAAACAGGGGTCCCCAACCTTTGCAACTTTAAGTCTGAAGGACTTCAGCTCCCAGACTTCTCCAGCCAGCTTTGCTGGCTGGAGAATTCTGGGAGCTAAAGCCTTTCAGACTTAAAGTTGCAAAGGTTGGGGACCCCTGTCTTAAACCACTAATAAAATCAAGAAAAACTAACAATAGTCATGTTGGAAGTTCATGACACTGGGTTCTTTTGCTTCTCATATTCACTTATGATCTGATTTTACAATGTGTGCTTAATTGATTTGGAACTAGATGTTATTATACATTTTAAATGCAACAAAATAATTTAAAACTGTGATATGCTTTACAAATATTGTTAAATCTTTTTAGGCTTCAAACCTAGGAGAAAGCACCATGGAAGGCAGTGGGATTTAGTTTAAAGCAGACAGGTATAGAGAACTTGTGAGAGAAATATCCCTAAACATTAAATGTGCAAGCAATTGGATGGAAGGTTTTTTTCCTTCCTCAGAAAAAAAAGCCTTTAATCACACATTTCAAACACAGTAATAAAACATGATTCTAATTCTTGGAAAGGTTCATATTATTTCCTAAAACAGAATCTGGATAGTTGTTTCCGTTTTAATGGAAATATTTAACTAAATAGTTCCATTGCTCCCCACCCTCCAAATGGCAAAGAAGTGATACCGCGTGTTCAGTTAAGGAAGCTATGGCTCTTCTATGTATGTGAAAAGTTTCTTTAAAAACTAAATTAGTTGCTGATCTGTCTTATGAATTTTTTTTGAGCGATAAGATGGAAGAACATTTAGGTCCTCTGTGGTGTATCAATTACTAGACTGTTACTATTTAAAGATGAAGCACAAGTTATTTTGGTTGTTCCATTATATAAAATATTTAATAGTATCTTAATGAGAAAGTTTTTTAAAAATCTAAAATCTTTTTATGAAAAAAATACACTTATATAATATCTACAAACTGCAGTAGATAACATAGTACAGCTTTGAAATGTTTATTGCAGTTATGAGTACATTATAAAGTTCATCATGCTTCGGAAACTTTCTTAGCCCTAATTCAATCTGGCATCTTTTTCAAGTAAGTCTCAGAGGAATTAAAAGAACTTGGTGTGTTTTATGCAGGTTTGATTCAAAAGTCAGTATAGATATATAACATTTCCAAAGAAGAACAACCAAAATTACTCCTGATGTGGTTTTTAATTCCCAGTTATAACCCTGAAAATCACTTATCTGACGGCGAAGTTGCAGGCATTCTGAGGACTCCCACTCATTTCCCTTGTTCAGATTGCTTGGGGTTGATAATTCATTATGACAAGTCAAATATCCACCTCCTCCTTTTGCATCACTGCAGGACTTAAAGCAGTATTGGAGTTTTGTGCACTAGATTTGCCAAGAATTAATCCTGACTTTGATTAGGGAGAGCTATGGAAACATTTTCTCATCAATGATAAAAGAGGGGGAAGAGAAGGGCAGGTGAAGTGTTGAAATAAAAGGAACAGGTGCAATGGGAAAAAAAACTTGACGAGAGTCTTCATTCTTTCTGCTGTTACTGCTTTAATTGACTAGTATTCTAACAGCTGGTGCTTTACACAGTAGTGAAGAAGGAGATGGCTAATGGCTAACCACTTGGAAAGAATGCCGAATTTGAAGAAGAGTCAGTACTTTACCAAGAGCAACCAGACTGATTGATGTCTGCTATTATGTTCTAAAATAAACAACAATATACAATCTGTACATTAAGTAAAAGTGATATTATTACTATTTTGCAAATTCTATGAACTATTTGATTGAAGGAACTTGTATATGATTCATGTATGATATATGCACAAGTGTGTGAGAGTGTTTCCATCATACTGCAGAATTTACTTTCACAATAAGCTGTCTTGGACAAAGCAAAAATATGATTGACAAGTAACAAGCAAAGGAAATTAGAGGCAGGAAAGGAGAAAAAGAAATTTCATCCAAGAAAATATGTATTTTGACAAGAAAAGGAATGTTCTAAAGCTACAGAAATATGGAAGTAAAAGACATTCATGTGAAATGGAGCAGGGTATTCCCAAATAAGAAGTCAGTAAGGGTGCCCTAATAAGTAACATTGATACTGCTTTGAGATCAGCTAGGTTGGATGTGTGCTGCTACCCATGATGCTATATAAATATTGCATTTAATTTAAATGCATTTAATAAAATAATTTGTTAAGGATTTATAATTTCCCTCCTACATTTTAAATCTTTTCAGAAAGGGTTTCAGGAACTATATCCACCCAAATTTTAAAAAACCTAAATGCTGCCCCAGTTGTAAATTTTTGCTTGTTTATTAAGGTAACAATATTTATCAACTTGTATAGCTGGTCTAAGAATTAAGTAACTTGAGATCTCATAAAGAACATTTTAGGTCTAAGATGATAAGCTGATCTTTTAAATATTATTCAAATATGTAAAATTGTATAAGTACAAAAAAATGAATCAGGTTCTCCGGGTTACCAAAATAAATATCAAGATATTGATCAGATGTATGCAGTCTTTTTTCCTGCATCTCAGCAAGGTTTCCTTAATGAAATAGTTCAGCAGTGGGTATTTCCTGAAGTGATTGTAGTATGTGAAAAAGATTGACTGGTGACTGGAATGATCTTGGGAGGTGTCAATTAATGACTTTCTGGAAATGTTGTCTCTATTTTAATACCCAGGAACCAATTAATAATTTCCAGTAAACCATTAATTGACATTTCCAGGGAAACCCAATGACTAAGTATGTACAGCAAGCCAGGGTTACCTTTATTTCAAGAAGGCTATAATTGTGAAAGTAATTATTGATAAATGTATTACATTTGTACATTATTTTGAAAGATGTGGTCAGCTTCTTTTGCTTTATAATTTTCTCAAATTATACTCCACAATTGAAAATTATCACAGTAGGTTTCACTTTATAAGGAAATGATCTTGCAATTATCTAGTATTCTTTCTTAATCACAGCTCTTAAGAAGGAAAAATAGCTTCATTGAGTTAATCTGTTCTTCCTGTGTTATTGAGTTGGGGGATCACAACGTTTCAGATTTATCTTGATAATTTTTTCCAGGACAATATTGCAGGAATACATTGGGAAATATTATTTTAACAGTCTTCCCAGAGACGCTGCAGACAGAGATAATAGGACTGAAATTGAGGAAATTGGGAAAACTCACAGTCAATAGGCCAATTGATTAATACCAGTATTCAAATATTTGGAGCTATATGAATGTTTTGGTAAATTGCTTCTATGTTGTTTTCCTTGTTGTTAGGAACAAGTATACATTATTACATTTTGAATATTCAGATGACAATTTTTTGGGTTGTTATCACAGATTGAGAACTGAACAAAATTTATGCAACCAAGTTAACATTTCAAAAAGTAGCAAACTGTATGCATGTATGCGCACTGATGCCAGTTGTAGAACCTTGATAGAATTCTGCATGATTTGAGTTACAGGGACACATGCATAAGATTTTGAATGTTTCAAATTATAAAGTTTAATACTTGTACAGTAATTGTTTGTTTGGTTTACTGGGTCTGGGGTCAATTTCATAAATTTAGAAAAGGAAATAACTATATCTTGCAAATGGCTTCCTCTTAAACTTTGTTATCAATAGTTTTTGATCTAGGAACCAGTCTTGCATTAAAGATATTTTCAGATATTTTCATTTTTGTGCCTGCAATAATCTTGCTGTGTATGTATGTATGTATGTATGTATGTATGTATGTATGTATGTATACATGCATGCATATATGTATATATAAAATGTACTATTTTCTCCTATCCAAAAAGCAATGTTAACTTTAAAAATACTCTGAATCGTTGTATAGTTTAACCCCAAAGTGCCACAGTTGTTTTTACATGCCCACAATCATGATACAATTATCCTCCTTATTATTCACATTCCCAACATAAATTTAACATTGTGGTTTCATTCTACAGTAGATACTTGCATGTCTATCGCTTGTACAGAATTCCATTTCAAATTATTTCTTACATATTCAATATCATAAATTCTTTGGTATACTTTTAATCTTTCTGATAACTGTAAATACAAAAACTATTGACAACCATGTCTTTCTGTCATCAGTTATTCTTTTGCTTTTATTTTATATTCTCTGTAATACATGATATTACATGATATTAAATATATTTGCCTATAATTAATCATCTCTAAAATGCTTCTTGTTCTGAAAATCATAAATGTGCTTTTTAATATAGCCTATGTTTCTACGACTTTCACCTAAACCAGGGGTCTGCAAAGTTGGCCCTTTTAAGACTGGTGGACTTCAACTCCCAGAGGGGAATTCTGGGAGTTGAAGTCCACCAGTCTTAAAAGAGCCGACTTTGCAGACCCCTGACCTAAACCAAACCAATAAGTTGCAAAACATAATTTCAGACCAGGTAAATCCAATTCAATCTTCCTCTTTTCTTTGCATATTGTAATGTTTTATATTTAACTCATGCCTTTTTTCTCTTGCCATACAAAACTTAACTTTGCCATTGTTTAATGGTGCAAAAATGGTCAAAACCAGTATTGTCCAAAAGAAAAACTTCCTTCTGACCACAGCATTCGTCTTTGTCTCATAAATTATTCCCAACAATTGTAGTTTCTCCCATCTTAGCATATTTTTTAAACTTCTCATTCCAAATCTTAACATAATTATTTGAAATAACATACAGTCATTTGTCATAGTAATACACAAATATTTTATTTTTTTCCTCTTAAAAAGTAGTTTTGTTAAAACCAGTTTTCTTCATCAATTTTGCTTGATTCTTTATTTTCATATTTTCATATCTTCATCTTCTGGTTTCTATTCAGATCTTAAAAAGTGATCACTCCTCCCCCCACCCCAAAGCTTTTTCAGGCAGTCAGACTAAAGAGCCACTGCTTTCAACCTTAAAGTAATGGTTTCATTTTTCAGGTGTGTGTAGATTATCTTAAACATTCATTAAAATAATAGCAGAGAAGAGGTGAACTCAGTTGCATGCAAGATTTGAACACTTAGGAATCAATTTTGAAAGTTGCATCTTCCTAATTCATAAGATCTATCTATTGTTTTAAAGAAGTTTTAAGTTTTAAGATTCAGCATAATACCTTAAGTTATTTGAATACATGATGCAATTTTAAATAATTGAACAAGCATAATAAAAATAAATTTCTACATAATTGCAATTAAATGTATTGAAGAAAGTTATTGTACTACATGGTGGGCGATACAATGAATTGCTAGAGAAATTATATAATTATGCATTTTAATTGAAATTCATTTTTGAGGAAGCGAGCATTCAACTGTGCTAACATTATTGTGCAGTTTGTGTGTGCACGTATCCACACATGGAAACTGGGCCAGGTAGTTTTTAAATATTATATGTGCCTGTAAAGTTCTGGTGTTGTTTTACCTACAAGCAAAGACTAGCTGGATTATGCCTCAGGATAGCTTCTGTGCTTTCCAAATATGAACTACATGCTTTAATTTTGCTTATATTCATATTTATTCATTTATGTTCTTATGTTTGTATAGAAAACTTTTATTTTCTCCGTGTTAGCATTTTTCTCATAAGTGAAAATTAACAACTACAATAACAAAAAAAAAAATGAAAAACTTTCACTTTGGCATTTGAAAAAATTGTTCGGATGGTAAAATAATTCTGTCTTCAGAGATTATCTTTTTTATAACTATTTTAATAACTATTTTTCAGTAATTGTGAATTTTTGAAATTGTATTATGTAAAAATAAATAAGGAATTTATTTATACATGAATAAATTCTAAGATTATGCTTTTATTCATTTAGATTTTTATCTTGTCCTATTTTACTTCAAAAGGAGCTGCAAATCTATTATAATTTAAAAATCAAGCAAGGCTTACAGGTCTAATAAATCAGAATTATATATATGCAAGCAACTTAATTATAGTACCTACTTTAAAATAACTCTGTTTGCATGAAATTCAATTTAACATCTGCAAAGTTATTAATTGATGGGCTGTTCCCATTTTTGATGATAGGAAAGCTAAATTTAATATATGGAAGAATAGCAATAAAACTTACATTTGAGTGTTGGTTAATAATAAGGAATAACAATGATGAATAATAATTTATAAGATTCACATAGATAGCTTCAAGGCTGTGAAATATCGAAAGAAGAAACATATTTATATACTTTTACCTAATGTAAACAATTTTTGCATTTGCATGTTGACATTAGCTATCTAAGGACAAAATATATCACCATATGTTATGTTTTTCTCTCCCACCCCAAACCAATAACAGCATTACAATAGAGAAAACTCAGGAACTTTTTTCAAAAATCACTTATGTTGCTTTTCTCCTTTGTTGTTTTTAAAGACACTTTGTTTCTAACTCAATAAGAGATTATATGAGTATTGATGTAGAATTCACTTTTTTCATGAAATATATGGTACTCAGTACATATATTTTAAATGATAATTGAATTTAAAATAGTTTCTTAAAACTGTACATTCTTTCTGCCTTGATTTTATTCATGAACACCCTAATGAACATAAGATCTGATCCTGCAGCCTTAGCAATGTTTATTTTTGTTAATCTTAGTTTAAACAAACAATGTTTTCAAAGTTTAATGGTACAAACAACTGTTATTATGTTCAAGATTGTGATGCTTCCAATTTCCAATTAATGAAAGTAGTGGATACAGACAATCAAAATTTTATTTATTTAGTCATAGCAGAAAATGATAATTGTCTTTTTGAACTGACCTTCTTTGCATTAGAAGCTGGTAGATATGCCGTTGCCTTATATGCTGTTGGATGAATGTTATAATCTGTTCTGTGAATTCAATTTAGGTATGGCTTTAAATTTCTTGCGTATTCCCTTTGATAGCGATGGGCAATTCTCAGTACTGTAAAAGGACACATGTTTGCATTGTGCTTTGGAATCAAATGCCATACATAGTGAAGCCAAGTTTTCAGTCATATGCTGTTCTTATTTCAAGTTCCCAAATGAGACATGCTTATAAACAGGACATCAGCCGGTGTTGAGGCTGTGGCTTCTCTTAAACAGTGGCTTTTCTTAAATAGTGAAGTTGGTCACGGTTGTGTTTGTGGTGGATGTGCTGGAAACAGAATTTTTAGAAAAGGACACTGTTAATAATAGCCAGTTGGTATGTCTGTTGGTATGGTGGAACAGGCTGTAAATACCCTGATGTTTTGTACTGTGGGTAAACCTATTTTTTTTCCCTTAGGGGAAAGGAAATTGGGTAATTTTCACTCTTGCAATTTGCATCCTGTTCCAATGTCTGTTTATTCCAAATAAGTCCCACTGGCCTGGCAGGCTTTACTGCCAAATAATCAAATAGGTATGTAGGTTTGCAGGGTTTGTGTCTATAAATGGCTACACAATTTTAGAGTCAGTCAGGACTCTCTGTTTTATGGTTTTTAAGTCATTTACTTGCCACAGGATAATTGAATGACATTATAAGATCATTTGAGTTATACTTCAGGTGATACAACAAAAATAGAATTAAGTAATTCCAGATAAGCATTTCATAGTGTTAGATCACTACTGTATGAATTGTGTTTTATTAAAGTGTTCACGTAATATTAATTGCAGAAGACATCCCCTGCATTTTTGGAGCTCATTTTTATTACTATCATTTCATCTCACATAAATAAGACCTGCCACAAATATTTTACTGGAGAACTATTTCTCAATAGGTCTTTTTGTACTCTGTTCCTGTCCGCAGTTGCTAATGGTCAACAGTATTGGTTGAAAGTATATTTGGAATATACTTGTATCCGAAGAGTAAAGTTGAAAAATAAATTGCCAAAACATTTCAGAAGCTTCTGTGAGGAGACAAAAATCATACATTTTTCATGAACGCAAAACAGTTTGATATTTCAGATGTCAGGGCATATGGGAAGATCCTGGAAATGGTGGATCCTTGCATTACCCCAACTCCTTTATATCATATCCTTTCACTCTGTAATTGTCAGTCAGTATTATCTGAAAACTTAATGTCATTTGACTATTCATGATGGTGGTGCAGAAATTATATATTTCACATTGAAAGTATAAAGTCACTCTGATTTACAGCAGTGGATTGCCAGTATGCATAATTTAATTAGTATTTTTTTTACTAAGAAAGAAAAGAATGTTTAAGGAAAGAATCCATTTATTTCCCAACATATGCAAAGCTTGGTGTACTTTCCATTTACCATTTTGTACTACCGCTAGATAAATTAAAAAAACCACAGCCAAAAATACAGATAATTGTATTTGTAATTGTGCTTGAGACTTGACCTCAGCTTAATGTAAAACATATAGATGTAGATATATAAGCATTAAGCGAGAGGAAAGAAGTGTGTATTTTTCTGTAGATTTTTAAAAAGAGTGAACTTACACAAAATTTTTTAATTATTTGGTATAGATATTTTTAGCAGTTTTTGGGTACTTTGAAGTGAGATATCTTCATTTTCAGATCTTATAAACATTCAATCTAGAATAATATATGCAGATGCCAAATGCGATTTTTAAAATGTTTAAGATATTTGTACAAAAAATATTTTAAAGATATGCGGGAGTGTTCACAATTGCTTCAACTGTTTCCATTGTGTCCCTCTGTGTGTGTGTGTGATGGGGAGGCAGGCTTCACTTCATTTACTTTGCTGAAATGCCTGCAAAGACACATGCACAAACAGATCCCCGAAAGCCTACTCCTCCAGCCATATTTGTTAACAACAAATTGAAACAATCTTTATTTTGAGGTTAAAAAAAATAGAGTATAAACCTTAGAAGTGACTTCACATAATGAAGATACATAGCCAAGAACAGCACCTGAAGCAGGAGCAGCCTGGAAAAAACAATAAGGATCTTTTATTAATTAAAAAATTATTTTTTTCTTAAATGTTCCTGTATTAGAAGGAAATTGTATACTTACTAAAAGTGAACTTTTTACCAATATTCCTTTATGATCTTTGTGTGATAAATAAACTTCACGCATTAAATAGCTCTGTATCATTTCTATAACATGCCATTTCTTATTATTTTTAATTCATATAGATTGGTTATAAAAATATTTCTTCATCTAAAAGGCACTTCAGTTGAAGTTAACCCTTTTTTGCCCCCAAACTTTGCTTCTAATTGAACAGTTTAAGTGGACAGATTCTTAATACAATGATGGACTGTATTGTGACACTATGTCCATTTCTATCAATCATTTCTTCTTACATTGCTTTGAAGATTTTGTTGAGGTTGTCAGGAGAAACTAATTTAATTGTACAATTAACATTGTTGTACCTTCAATTTTATAGAAGGTGATGGGAACAGCAACCTTAATTTTCTTGATACAAATATAAGCTGTATCTTCCTGGGCCTCCAACTGAAGAAATAATATAAATAAACTTACTCCTTAAAAGGATAAGATAGATAGTTACACAGGCAGACAGACAGACAGATATTTCCAGTTATATGCTGCTACTTTATTTTACTTATATATATTTCTTATTCATTTTTTAATTCAAAAAATAATAATTTATTCTAACATACAAAGTTTATTTTTTTAAAAACATCCTGATTTCATCCACATTATATCTTTTGTCTTTTTTAAAAATAAACCACAGTAAAAATTTTGTCTCTTTGATTTTGAGTAAACATGTTTTAGACATTTTATTTAAAAGTTTCTAATTGTAGACTGAATTATTTGAAATTGGCAGAGTTCTAAAGCATATAAATAAATAAAGTATATTTTAATAAATTTTAAGGGTTTTTGCTTTAGTGAAACAAGATTTACACTGTTGGGGGGGAGGAAACCAATACATTACAGTGCTTAATATTTGTAACATGTGGACAAGATAATTTAATGTGTGCATTAAATAATATTTATTTAATATGTACTAATAATAATAAAAAATAAGTATGTCTATAAGAAAAAATCAATATTTTTTATTGATTTTAGTAGTTTACATTAATAAAAAAATAACTTAAAAACTTTTCCCTTGTAGAGAAATAATTTTGTTTTATTCATTAATACAGTTGAATTCTGATAGTTCAGTTGCTGTAGAATTAATGCTGTATAATCATACAATTATACTCCTGAAGCACAATGAAAAAACCTATAAATCTCCAGAAGAATTCTAAATCTTTACAGGCTGGGATGCTACATTTTTATGTAGCATCCAATAATTCTTAATAATTTTGCCAATATGAAAACTATCATAATGCTGTTTTGTAGAATCATAAGAATCTTTCACAGGCTTTTAGATCAATATGCTTATTATGAAATATAGCACAAGCTTAAGTGCTTTGTGTGGAGGGCACGTTGACAAAAGGCAGATTTTACTGGATTTGTTTTCAACATTAATTTCAGAACTTCAAAATGTATTTAATTCAATTTGCAACTTATATTTTCAAATAGCATATCTGGTCTTGGTGGCTAGGAGATTAAAATATTGTTAAAAGCTTGAGGTTATCTCAGAATGAAAATACAGATTTAAAATTCTTTTTCATTAAAATATACTAGTAAGTAAAAATATCAGCAGAGGAAGTAGAAGAATGTATAACAATGGTCTCATCATTAATTATTATGTATGCCAAATTAAACTTTTGAAATGTGAAACTTTTTTAAAAAGCAGAATTTTGCTACATCATTCACTGGCATTTACTAGTACTTATTGAACCAACTTTTTGAGGGACTGGATATAGAAATGCAGCTGGATTGTGAGAAGCTGGTACATTTCTTTTTTCAATGTTGTGTAAATTAATTGAAGGTACATCTGTTGCTCTACTTTTTCTGCACTTGGAATAATTTAATTCAAAACCAACCAAGCAACCCTTTAAAACAGGGATGTCCAAACTTGGGAACTTTAAGACTTGTGGACTTCAACTCCCAGAATTCCCCAGCCTACTGGCTGGGGAATTCTGGGAGTTGAAGTCCACAAGTCTTAAAGTTCCCAAGTTTGGACATCCCTGCTTTAAAAGAAACAACAACAGGTGACTAACTGAACACAGATTAAAATTTATTCCTCTTTATTTTGTTTTCTTTTCACAGTTAATCTGCTAGATTCAAAAGCAATTCAAGGAGAGCTGGGCTGGATCTCCTATCCACCACATGGGGTGAGTTCATTAAACTGTAAAATGGGAAACAGTGCTGTGTTATTTAACCTTTTCTTCATTTGTGGAAAACAGCAAAACACAAGTAAGATTTAGTGTGGCATTACTGTTATTTATTCCTTTAAAGCAGAGTTTATATTTTGGGGCTCATACTTCCAGTCATATGTCCCTGAATATGTTCTGTGTTTCATATAGTACCAAAACAGCAGCCACATCTCTTTCAGTAGTATTAAAGTGATTATAAATATTTATGCTAAGGATTGCTAAGATTTTTTTTTACTTAGTCGGCTTTTTCTAACCTGTATTCCTCAGATCTGGAGACCTTTAACTTCCATGATCCTTATAAGGTTTCCATATTAGAAAATTAGGATTGATTGTATTGAAGATTTATTTGATATTGAATATGGTTTGGATTGAATGATTGAAGATAGTTGAATCTTTCCTGAACATTTTCCATGTTAAAGCATAAGACATAAACAAAGAGAAGATTATTTCATGTTAATAAGAATTCAGTAAAACGGAGACTATCAATTTTAAAACAAATTGACCAAACAAAAAACAAATAAACCCAACTACAGCTCCATACCAATGAAGATACTCTCTTATTTTTTTCCCCTTGTAATAGAAAATAATTTTAACTATAATATGAATAACCTGAACTGAAATAGAATTTGTAAAACATGTTACCAATTCAAAATAATGTGAACCAAACATTGGCTGTTGTATTTTCATTAGCTGCATGTAAACAGTTATAAGCATGAAGAACAATGAGAAACATGCATTGTAATCTCACTCTCACTAGACCCAGTTAAAAAGCTCAGTATGATTTGAAAGCTCCCATTATATTATAATTAGACCATACTAGACACCCCACGCCTTGTTTTGATTATCATTTCACAGATCCTTCTCACCAGAGAAACAGAATGATTACAGGCAGGCAAAAGTAGTGGGAATGGGAGCAACTTTTGATTTCCTGCTGGCTTTCCTATTGAGTTTCCTTGTGGAAACTGGCAGGGAGCATGAGGAATCTTCCTCCCTCCCTCCCTTCCTTATTTCCTTCCTCCCTCCGTCACCCCTATCCTTGGCAGACTGCTTTTCATTGGGGGAAGGAGTAATGGATTGTGGAATGGCTGGGAAACTTATGGAACTTGGAAGATGATGACCATATAACTACTTCAGCAGCCCAATAGCACTGCAGCAGCCTGGTAGAACTGGAACAGCAACACCTTTCCCAATTTTCATTTGTCAGGAGTTATGAGTTCCAGATTTTGGATCATTATATAAATTAACCTATTTTAGTTTAGAATTTAAACTTTGGAATTTAGTAGTATATGTATATGCTTATGGAGATTTATATGTTCATTCAACTAAGCCATATATGTTTATATTTTCCATTTCATACTTTCCAGTAAGAGTTGGGTTTATTAAAGTATAAGTAGATAGGATTAGGATCAAACATATTCTTTGTTTTCCATGTTTGAAATTTGAAGAATGTCACTGGTTCTACTAAAGATAAAATAGGTGCATATAATAATATCAACTGAGAATCTGAATAGGTTTTGATATCTCTATACTGCTTAAGGGTCCAAGTCTTGACAGATGTACATAATGACAGAGGATATAAATTTTATTAAAATGCTGATTATTACATGGAGCTGGAACATATATAGTAATGTCTAATTTTTAATATAAAGTTGGAATAGTAAAATTGAATTTAATTCTTTAGCTGTGTCTATGATGAAATGGCTTTTCCTCTTGTTTCAGCTTTGAGTGCTGAGAATCAAAAACTGGAGAATAGCGGCAAAGTGGCCGCTGAAGCATTATTAGTCTAAATTCAAACAACTTCAGCTGTAGCTAAAGCAGAATTGAGCTAAAGCAGCAGACTTGATAATTGGTCTGCCTCTTAACTCTTTAATACAATTTTAAAATGGCTGAATAAATTATTTTCAGGGAGATTTAGTGGACAGAGTTAACCAGTTAAGTGCTCAAAGGTATTTAATATTTTTTAAAAAACCAATAGTTTGGTTTTTCAGTACAAAACTAGACTGCTTTTTAAGAATATATGTAGCTATTTACTTTAATGCTCTGATGGTAGTTTTATCGAAATTGAATTTTGATACTAATTAGAAAAAAAGTAAAAAAGTTTTGCTTTATAATGGCTAATTCTTGGTTACTTGAACAGAAGGTGATTTGGTTTTGAGAACTTCCTGTTTTCTATTTTACAAATATGGGATGCTTTCATTATTATGCTATTTTATTTAAACGATGTTGAATTTATGACAGGAGTGTCAAATTCACGGCCTGCAGACCAGATGCATCGCGCACTGGCCACGCCCACCAATTTTAGCAAAGGGGAGAAAGTTGCAATATGTCACATGATTGAATTTTTAGATAGTTTTAAATTGGGGTTTTTTAAATTAGATTTTAGTATAGGATCATAATTTAATATGTTTTTAAATTTTGTATTTATTGTTTTGTATGTTTTTAAATTCCTGTGCGCCGCCCTGGGTCCTTTGTGGAGAAGGGCGGGATATAAATGTGATTAAAATAAATAAAATAAATAAATGATGATGTGACAACCCAAGTTTGACACTCCTGCTTTATGCTATATTGACCAGCATAAAAAAATTAACATAGTAAAAAATCTGAAATTATATTGCCTTCTAATATGTAGATAAGCATATCTTCTCTTAAGAGAAATTTTCAATATATACCACTGTGTAGTGGTATGCAGACCAATCGTGTCTATATGAACCTGAAAATAAATCTCACAGAATGCAATGCATTGAATACAGGAAATGTAGATTGTAAAATAATGGTATATCAGGAAAACATTTCATGGTGTGATTTATTATGACATTTTAAGGCTCAACAATTGAATATTTCTTGTTTTTCTAGTTATTCTTAAGTAACCTAAAGAAGTTGTACAAAATAATAGAAAAGAGGAAATACAGTATTTGTTTTAGTCTTTTTTAGTATATTAATTAAAACTCTAAGGAACCTACAATTTTCTGAATTCGAGCTACAATATGAATCTAAACTTCATAAGAAAAACAGTATAATAAGGTTGTCACATCATATTGAAACATTGCTAATAGTGCACAGGTAATTTACAAGCTCAAGTTAATAGAGCTGTGCTTGAAGCAAAAATGAGATGGCATGAGATCAGCCAATTTTCAAAACACAACAGTATAGCCCCATTATAACCCAACAGCTCTTGTATGCCAATGTGAGAATCTCCCCCCACCCCCATCATCTCTCTTTTCTTTAGATGGCATCCAATGATGATCTTCAGACTCAAGAAGAATTGATATATGAAGTGTTAATTTAGGAAGAAGAAAAAGGATAGTTTTTGTTTAACATGTTTTTCATTATAGTGTTCTGATCATCAGTTATGGAAAATTTTGGAATGTTTATTTCAGAATAGACTCTCCTTTATATGTACTAATTTGTGCACTACTGGATAAGTCTGTATTGACAGTGGTTTAATCCTAGATTCAGTAATATTATTCTGCAATAATGTGATAGTTTAAATTCTCCCCTTTCCTCTTGGGAGAAAAAGAAGAAAAACAAAGCTATCCTGTACATTTATAACACTTGCATTTGTATCCTGTGATGATTTGGGGAGGGGAGGGGGAGGAAGCAAGAAAGAAAGCAGAATAACAGAACTATTAAAAATGGCAAAAATTGCACTAGAAGCATGTATTTCTACATGATTTCAGGGTCCACAGAGATAATATCCTAAACCACCACCTGCATTTATGCCATTTTCATTCTGTCAATCAATCAAATCTATGAAAGGGTCTGAGAAATGAAAGCCTCTTAGTCTTTGCTGAACATATTATTGATATGCTGATTAAGCATAGCAGAACTGATTATTAACTGCAATTCACATAAATTACAGCACTACAGATGTGGAATGGGGGAAATCCAAGTCTTGTCAGTCAATAAAATGAATCTGAGTACATTTGCAGAAGGGGAAGAAAGAGTCATAACCATATTTTATTTATTCAAGTAAGCAATTGTCCTGTGTTAAAAGATTTCTGATAACTTTCTGCACTTTGACTGTATACTAACAGCTTTCAAAACATTTAATATTCATTTTCAGTGAAAGTATTACTGTACTCTATCATACATACATACATACATACATACATACATACATACATACATACATACATACATACATACATACAGTCTATATTACATAAGAAAACAGTCTCTCTGGGAGAAAATAATTGGCTGAGGGTCACACATTTCACTTTGAGCCTAAGCAGGATTAGAATTCATAGTTTTTAGCCTGATACAATCTGGGTCTCATGCTTTAGATTATACATACAGATTGGACATCTTATTTTTCATTCTAAATTCAATTCAAGAACTCCCACACATCAGTTTTGAATTTCCCTTCCCCTATGCTAACAATGTCAGTGTATAAAAAAAGCATTTCTAAAATTCTCTGTTGTGTTCTTTAACAATGGGAAAAAGTCTTTCAGAATATTTTCAACATAATTAAAGTACTAGAATGCAAAAGTATAATGGGTGCAAATGTATAACAGACCAATTTATTTTACATTTAAGTTTTATAAAATGAGGCAAATTTATACTCAGGAAAAATAGAAGGCATATAATGCAAGAGAAAAAGAAAATGATCTGGTTATTACCCTTATTTGACAACATGAATAGGGTTTCATATCAGCCATTTATTTTCTAGAACCACAATTGAACTTTGTATGGCTGTCACTATATGGCAACTATGGCAAGTCACTATAATGACTTGCAAAATGTGTCACATTTTTCAGTTTATGCTCACAGTAGACCCAAACTATGTACATATCAAATGTAAACTGCATGAATTGCTAGAAGAAAAAGTAAAGGGTTTAGAGGAAAGTCCAATTAACAAACCAAGAAATCCCAACCTAAACAAGGACTCTACATCAAAATAAAACACAATAGGGAACAAACAGCTTATTTGGTAGTTTATAATGTCATGAGGCTATTACACTAAGTATTGCATAGTTTATTATGCATTATGCACTATAATCAAAATGCAAAAGCAAACAATTAACTTTGAAGTAAATAATAACTATTTATGGTTATCAGTTTGGTACTGAAGCAAGTAAGTTTTCATAGCTGTGAAATCATTTATTGAAGATAATGACTATTTTCATAATACTAGGTGCCAACAAAGGATGCATAGTAATAAAATACACTTTTCAGTTAACCTAAATTATGGAATAAAATCAAATTTACTTTAAAAACAGAATATGAAGAAAAGAAAACATTGCTAGACAGAAATAATTTGCATTTATATTTAATTATGGTTTATAAAAGATAATTATTCCATGATGACACAAATTAATATGTTTAAGACTTGGCAACTGAAAAGCATTCATTGATTCTATAAGATTTTATTAAAAATTATCATATGAAACCTTGAAAATAAATGTATAATTCTACTGTCAATGTAACATAGCTGTGCTGATGTTTCAAACAAATGACTACAGTTTCCTGAACAACTATTTTTCAATGCCTTTTTGGATTCACCAAGCATGAGTTTTAATTCTTAATATTAGCTCATGAGGTAACTGGAAATGGATGAAACTGATAATTAATAACTGCATTATATTAGAGACATATAATTTCTATTACCTTCCTACCTCTTTTTTTCTCCTCAGAGGACTTTATTAATATGTTTAGTCAGACATATTAAATCTAATCCAGTTTATATTAATCCTAATCCAACAAAACATTTATAATGTACATTATATTCAACACAGAGTCTAAGTTATTGATGAGAGTAATAAATAGATCAGAAATGTAACAAGGTCTGGAAATTTTAAATGTAGGATTCAAAGCATGCTGAAGACCTGTAGAGATAGAGAGATAAGTGCTTTTCCATCAATAGTTAACATTTGTATTTAGAGGATGAAATGAATGTTTTCTCTGTAGAGCCTCACACTTCATCCAGCTGAGGAACAGTTTAATTATTTACTACATGAAATTAATTCTCCAAGATTTACACACACGCACGGACACACCCACCACATACATACATACATACATACATACACACATACATACATACATACATACATACATACATACATACATACATACATATTTTCTGAGGATATCTATTTGATCCATACAATGAGATTGAGGTATTTGTTCTTTATGAGTTTTAAACTGACAATAACTAAAATCAGCAAAATAGAAAAAAACAGTTTGTTTCAATCAAAACTCTAATTCTTGCTTGCTTTTTATATTTTCAAGAGTTTCCTCTCCACAGTATGGCAACCATCTCAGTTTTTTTTTTACAGTTTTGTTGTTTAAAATAATTAAAGCCACCATCAGCTTAAGAAAAGAGTTAAGAGCCTAGCAACTATGCTGCCACTGCACATTTGAGTAGAAGGGGGTTAGTAGTGAAAGACTTTCTTATTTAATTACATATATAATCAATCATTCTGCTGTTTGCAGAATAACTTGTTGCAGATTGGGTATCATTTTTCTGTGGTTTCCAGAAATGTACATTTCAGCTCCCATTCTGAGGCCTAAATAAAGATTTTATTTAGAAGTTATAGTGCGTATATTCCAGCTTCCCATTTTCCATTTTAACTTCAATGGTTAGAAACAGTATCATTTCCCTTGTGGGCAGGCATTTTATTTCTGTCAGACTCTCAGCATAAATGCAGACCATTTGTGGAAAGTTATCAGAGATGAGATCATGGTGGAGAATCCCTTCCCCCACCTTCAAAGTCTCCAAAGAAAAGCCTTCCCGTCATTTCTGAATTTCCCACTGTTCTCTTCTTCAGAATTGATTAGCATAAGATAACCATGGAATAAAATGCTGATGCTCATTTGGAAATAATGATTGCATTATGTCTTAAATGCAGAGTCCCCCCCCACTTCATTACATCATATTTATGAGCTTGGAGTCCTTGGGGGAAAAATGAGTTTTGTAACTCACACAAGCAAATACTTTAGCTGTACATTGCCACCTAAGCCCCTCATTAAAGTTCCACTTCTATGACTTTAATTTTTAAAGTAAATATAATTATCAAAATATATTTTTCAAATAAATGCTGAAACATTAATATGAAATATTAATTCTGCTGAATAGAAGCTTTTATTGTACACGCCATAAGGTTTGTAAAAGACTGTCATTCTTTAGAGGAAGTGTCATTGGAAATAGGATTGGAGGGCGTATTTACATTTGATGAAACTCTTTCGGAGCATGGATAAGGTTTTTCCTTCAAAGTATTCTTTTGGCCCATTTCTCACAAACAAGTTCACTGAGTATTTGTTGAAACTACCAAATTATTTATCTTGTGGAGGAAAGTGTTTTCATTAAGTAGCTTTTTCAAAATAAGAGAAAATAATTTTGACCCATCAAGATTCCTAAAATGCTTCTTACCTTTTAGGGTGCTCTTCCTTGTTCAAGGAATGTTTTTGTACATGAAAAACTATAACTGAACATTATTTGTAAGCATCTTACATTTTTCAACCATTTTAAAAAAGAATGTTTCTACATAAAAGCTGTTAGGTAAAAGAAAAAAGCAGAGAGAGATAGAAAGAAATAACTTCTTAGCAGTAGGAGTGACTGACATAAACACATTCCACAGAATCAAATTAAAATTAGAATTCTTTCTGGGCCAGGAAGCTCACTGCATAATCCTGAAAAAATAACTGTATCTGCCATTCAAGGATTGGGCAGGGTGGCATCTTATGCCCTTGATTTCAATGCAAGCTGTTGCTACTCTTCACTAAAACAGCAATTGAGGAAATTTGCATGATCTTTATTTATAGGGCAATAGATCTTAACCAATCTGAACAAAGAAGGCATAGTTTCAGCCATTTTAGGAAGCTAAGACATGCCCAATAAAGAATAGACACTGGTACTGAAAGGATTAAAAGAATAACTCAACAGTGAAGGAAGTGGGAGGAATACAAAGGATGAACTAAAGCCAACCTGTAGTTCAAAGATTCTAATGCAATTATACAAATTATTAAAAGCTACTGAAAATTACAGAAATACAAAAATATAATTCAGAGAAGGGCTTGGATGAATCACTGATGATAAGCTAAACATGAACTAGGCAAGTGAGAATAAAGATAACATAATTAATATTGAATTAGAAGAAGCATTTTATCAAAGGATATGAAGCCCTTATTATTTTCTGCTGTGCGAGTATAGTTCCAAAGGCCACACTGCCAGAAAGATATTGGTTAGAATAAATTCAGAGGAAGACAAAACAGTTGATACATGGATTGGAAACAGGTTGATTTAAAACTTGAGATGTTTATTTTATTTGTACCACCACCACCACCACAATCCCAACCACTCTGTGTGACTCACAAGTAAAACAAGAGAATTAAATGTTCAGTCTGGGAAAAAAAGAAAATTGAACAGGTACATAAAAGAATGTTAGAGGGAAGATGATCAAGAACAATTTTACACTGCCACATAAATTATGCTGGAAATAATGGACACAAGTTGCAATTATCTAGATTTCATTTAAATATAAAGAAAAAATTCCTAACGCTAAAATCTGGACAACAATGAAACACTTACTTACAGAAGTGAGTGATTTAAGAGATTGGAGAAGAATTTCTTGAGGGTATTTTGACTGGTTTTCCTGTATGTTACAGAGAGTTGAATTACAACTATTCTCTGGACCCTTCCAATTCTACAGTTAAATGATTCCATGAACCATAAAAGAATGCTACTGCATTATAATTTAATATGAAGCATATTTAATACAAAAGGTAAATCACAATTGTAAATTTAGAAATGGCGTACTTGCAGTACAATTTGAAAACCAGTTACATTGGGAGGAGGGCTAGGCTTGGGAACCCCATAAATGCTGGCCTAGTGTTTAGTTGTACATATTTCACATGTCCATAGGCTTTCATAGGACAGGAGTAATGATTCAGTCTCTTTATATACATGCTTATGATGCGAAGGGCTACTGCAATAAACAGATAAATTGAACAGTAAATCTCAACTATTATTGCCCAAGAAAAATATTTTACAAATTTTGAGGATGCCATATGGGGCTGCCACATTGAGCAGCTCTGAAAATTGTATCTTTGCTCATGAGATATCACTTCAAGTATTTAACACTTTGACTCTCTTATTACTGACCTTTGTGGGAAGTTTGGTTTAAAACTTCCAATTATCAGAAGAGCCCAATGTCTTTTATATTTCTTGTAATGAAAATTCAATTATATGTTTGCTCACTAGTCCACCATGAAATGGTTTAAGTATGGATTTTTCACATAGCATCAAGTTCTTAAAGCCAAGCTGATCTAAACCAAATTTTAAGGATCAAACTGTCTCTAGATGTCTTCTGTTTTAATAAGTATGCAATTAAGAACAAATGTTTTCTGCTAACTTTAAAACAACTATGTTAGCCAGACAAGGCAATCAGCTAAGCCTTATATAAATGGAATAATTCATAAGGGGAAAGCAATAGGGATTTTTTTCCCCAGATAAAAATTACTTGTGAATAAGGTGAACATTATATTGATTTACCATAAGGAATAAATATTTTATTTTTCCATTGGAAAAATTATCAAAATTTGGGAAATTCATCTATGAACTGTAGTGTCTTCTGCCATAGTTCAGTAAAATAGCTATGTGGACTGTAAGAAGTATAAGATGAAGCCCAGCTTGGTGCCATTTGTAGACGATAGGGAAATTTTGGGGACAATAAAATGGTAAATCTTAATTCTTATATCTTTATCACAATATTACTGTTTTATCATAGCTCTGATTTTGAGGGCAGACCCAGAGAAGTAATGCATTATGTCAGTCTCCAATTTAATTACCAAAAGTAGTATTCTACAGAACATTGAGATGTGTCCTTGAAAGGATATAGGCAATTATATATATGTAGGTAAACATTTGTCAGGTTTGTGTGCTCTAAATTACATATTTTTTTAAAGTACAACTCTGGATCAAATACACCTAAACATACCTTATTTAAAATTTGGAAAACTCTAAGTTCTGATTAAGCAAATGTTATTTTCTGGATGTATAAAACTGGCTAATCTGAAATGCAATAGTACAATATTAAACTATATCCTTGGCCTTCTTAAATGGTCAGATGGAATTCGATGCCACTGGGGAAGGGCTGGCTTTTTCTTTTTTTTACAGTGAATGCAAAATTTCTGTGTAATTATGTGTGACATGTTTGGAAGTAAATTTTTTAAAACCACATGTACTTGAACTAGTATTGGACATTATTTACAAACATTGGTAAAACATGATTTGGATGTTTGTTTAGTTTGCTTTAGGAGTTGAGTTAAAGACATACCTTTAATTAATGTAAACAAGTTTGAAATGTCCTTATTATGTATTGTGTATAGGAAATTGGTTCATTTGGTCAGTTGTGTCTGGTTTTCATCTATATGACTATTTGTCATTTTCAAAACTGATCACTAGCACAATTTAATTTCCTTGGGAATTCTTTAGTCAATTTTAAATTAAACTTTCACATTGTTCTTTTTATACTCAAGGGCAAGATTAATATCAGCCAATGAGTCACTCAGTGACTGATATTTTCCCATACTTCTTGCACTTTTTGAAAGTTTGCTTGGCCTTTAAAAAGTTGCATTATTTTTTCAGTTAAATATTCACTTTATATTTCACACTTTTGGTATCATATGTGTTGAAAAATTAATGTTTGGGTTTAAGGGATAAGAAATATGGCACATGAAATTTAACATTTAATTTCTAAGAATGGATATGTTGGGAAATTACAAACTGGGTACATCTTTATGTATCCTAGGCACACACAGACTTAAACCATTGTCAATTTTATTCATTTTCATTGCTCTTATACTGCTTTTTTTAAAAACCTTTTTGATTCTGTGTATAATTTCATTGGAACATCCCCATAATTCTCATATACATGAGAAGGAAACAATGACGCTTAGAATGAGATTTACTTTTCATGTTTAAAATAGTACTATTATTACACGTGTATTTTCTGTAACATTAGTAGTTTTAGATATTATTCTGCTAAAGAGAAAAGAAGGACCACATTTTTAGAATAAACCTTGGTACTGACTCTAAAGGCAACTAGAGGAAAATGGGAACTGATTAGGCTGATATAATTTATGCGTCTCCATTTGCTACAATGATTTTTTCTCTAGCAGTATGATGAATGTGAAAGTACAAAAAAAATCATACAAATACAAAATACAAATTGATAATTGAATGGTTATAGACTAGTTACTATGATTATTAAACCAGTTAATAAAACTATTATATTTGTTAATAATTGAAGAATGGGAAAAGTTAAAATAAAAGTAAGCATATTTAATTATTTGAGGAAGCCATAGTCAGTAAAAGAAGTTACTGTTTATTATTTATTTAATTAAATTGATTTATATGACTGTCTATTATGTGACTTTGGGCAGCTAACATGTTGAACACACACACAAACACAGAATAAATATATAGAGCATGGGTGTCAGACTTGCATTATCACGGTGATATTATATGACGTATTGAGACCCCCTTGTTAAACTAGGTATTGGCATGGCCAGCGTGTGACTGTGAGTTTGGCAGCTCTGATATAGAATGAAAATGTCAGGAATACTAAAATTTCAAAAAAAAAGGCAAATAATTATCAGATTCCTTATTTTTGTTAAATTTAAAGGTATTTAAAGCAACAACACAAGGAAAACATGTCTAGATTATATGATTTAAAAGTAATTGAACACTAATCAAGCATCCTTAAGGTTGAATTATTATTACTGTGTTTCTTGAAATATATTGTATTGAAGTGAACCAAGCCAAAAAATAAAAGTAGCTGTTATATTCTTTCTTCAGAGTTCTATAGAGTGTTATAAACATGAATTTCATTATTAACCCTTAGATGTTAGTTTCTCTGTGGTTTAATTTATAATTTAATTCCAACTATATTGACAAAAATTCAGGGACAACAGCTTTCCTCCTCTGACTTTTGAAATCCAATACAAAATTTTGCTGCCTGAAAATCATTTTTCCACAAGGGCTTCTTTTTGAAACATTGATAGGCCTTACTTGAATATTGGTTGTTGAAGTGAGCAGTGATATTCTAGCTAAGGATTTGTTAACCATCATTGAGCTAGTGGATTCTCACTTAGCACAAGCCACCTATCTACATTACAAGTAACAAGATGGAGAGAAAAGAGATGACAAGATAAATGTTCAGACCAAACCTCAAACCTAAGTTTATATATCTTTATCTTTGAAGCCTGGAAAGACCATGGTCAATGTAGGCATAACTCTATCAAACCCAAGTAAAAGGGGAAATATCTTAAACTTAAATACCAGTCACTTTTATTGATATTATGTTGTTTGAGATTAATGATGCTACCTTGAAGAACAAATTAACTTAATAGCCATTGATTCTTTCCTGCTATGTAAGCACTGTTATGTCCTTGTTTGTTTCACTTTGCTCTGTTTCTCTCAGATTTATTACTTTTGTTTGTATAAAGAACAGGCATATGTATACTTGGGATTTGGATCTCAGGAAGTGTCAGTGAAAAAAATAGCTGTAAATACTAGAACAGTGCAATGAATGATAGGTAGTTTTCTCTTTTGTGAAAAATGTTTTGCAACCTATTGCACAAGCATAGAATACACTTGTAAAAGGTAAACTAGTTTACTTGGAACCAATTTGCACTAGATGTAAATTGATGGGAAGTACATGGCAGAGGAGACTTATTACATTGAAAGATTTACAAGAACACTGGACATAGATCAGTAGCACACTGGCAACCAATTTAGTGCCTTCATAATAGGTGTGGTATGTTTGCAGTAAGTCTCCCTATTCAATGATACTAAAAATAGTAGGCATGCTTTTGAGCCAGGTTTTCCCTGGATATGTTTTTTTTAATAGAAGCAACAATTTTAATAGAGAGATAACAATTTGGTTTAATTTATTATTAATAATGGCTAACAACAATATTGTCAAATTTGAGTAAAATGAAGGATGTATTGTTTTGCCACTTCAAGAATGCAGGTAAAGGACAGCTTATCCTTAGGATGACTTTGCCAGAAACAAAACTTTGGTAATATCCAATTAAACATAATTTCTATCCGAATAGATTTACAATTTCTTAATATATTTTTACTTTATGATGAAATCAGGGGATCACATTGTGGTTCACAAGTACTTTGGAATATTGATTTCTAAGTTGCTGACAAATAACATAGTGGCAGATGATGATATGGCTTGTGTTCTGCCCCACTACATGATAGTCTTGTGTGCATCTCAACATGCAGGTAAACCCACCTATCCTCCAATCAAACAGACCGTGTGCTAGATCTGAAGGCTTTATTGGGAGAACAGGGTACAGTGAAACTGAGGAAAATAGGAATACATATTATTCTATACTGAGAACGAGAGGGTTGAAGAACCGAGGTGATACAGAATAGTGAACTTTATTTCTAACAAATGATTGCCAACGAGGCAGCTAACACAGTGCCTGATCAGCTAACAGCTTAGACCCTGTCTGACAGCTCTTTTATTGTCAGACAGGCAGCCAATCAGGATTCAGCATAGCGCCTTCTAGGAAAAGGACCAGAGTGAAGACTTCAGACACAGCACATGTAGTGAGAATCAAATATACGACAGATGGTATTAAGTTACTGCTCAACATACCAATTAATAAATACAAGCAGTTTGAATCTCACTAGCAATGTTCTGTGTGTGGTATGTGAGTTTGTTCATGGATGACCATGTGCTAGAGATTATAATCGCCGCCCTGGGTCCTAACAAGGAGAAGGGCGGGGTATAAATTCGAATAAATAAAAATTAATAATGGCTGCTTCTGCCTTCTCCAAATGCTAAAGGAAATGGAGTCTGGCGTCCTAGCATGCAGTTGGTTTCAGAGTGCGGGTAAATGGGTGGAGTCAGCACCAAACAATATACTTGGGGTCTGTTTGTCTCTCCAGCCACCAGATGGTAATCGAGAGCAACAACAGTATAAAGTTATGTGATATGGCATGACAGCTTGAGATAAGATTAAGAAGTTGGATGTTTTTAGTTTGGAAAGGGGATTACTGAAAGACAAGGTAATTCAAATATCTGAAGGGTTATAACATGTATATTATGTAATTCAGGAAGATAGAACTGGAACAAAGTAGCTTGGCCATCAAGGAGATTTTTTGATGAATTATGGGAGAAAAAAACCTACTTGCTGTTTTTAACTTGTGAAAATCATTTCTTGATCTATTCCAAAGCCTCAGAGTATAATTTTTTTGTCTTCTGATGTCTTCCTCTGCTATTGCACAGGGGATAAGTCAGCAACATCATATAATTTACCGCTTTTACCACACCTTTTAGCTTTCAGGTTTTTTTAGATGCAGAGTTCCAGTGTTCTTTTTAAAGTGGTTGAATAAGTCCAGCCCAGAATTTTTAATATTCAATGTTCATTTCTTTTGTTTTTTAAAAGTTTCTGGGATGCCTCTCTTGACTAATATCAAGGATATGTATGAAAGGACTTTATACCCATATTTAGATTATCTAACCTTTTCCCTGAGGACCCCCATAGCTATTTTTCTTTCTTTTTTGGCTATCTAATTAAAAACCTGGCAGGTTCTTAATTTGCCAAATAAAAGACAATTAATACTTGGATTCCTTCCTTCTATCTCAGTTTCCATTATGTTACTATTCAGTTACGATACTCCTTTTTATCTGCCCCCCCCCCGTTTTCACAAAGGGTGTAATCACTGTTTCTACAGTCACAGTTGGATATACATGTTTGTAAATAAATAAATGAATTGTCAAAAGCATGCATGACAATAAAACAATATAAAACCTAATTAAACACAGGTTGCATTTAACACAGCAATTAAACTAAATAACAGCGTCCAAAAATCAAAAGAATAAAACCCCAAACCTACAGAAAAATTCATTCTCAACTTATTCCAGATGGTGCCCTAAACAAATATTTAACTGAAACGCAGGCTCTTCACCTGGAGTAAAATGAAATCAATTGACTTTTGCAAGGAAAGAAGATTATAGAAAAGACCACACAACTGAATAATATTGAAAACAGTCAGAATAATGCTTGCTGCAGTGTTTCTGCTCCCTGTTCTAGTACTGAAAAGAGTGTTTCCCAACCTTGGCGACTTGAAGTCCTGTGGACTTCAACACCCAGAATCCCCCAGCCAGCTGTGCTGGCTGGGGGATTCTGGGAGTTGAAGTCCACAGGACTTCAAGTCGCCAAGGTTGGGAAACACTGCATTATGGCATCTAAAGCAATATTTCATTATAAGTATGTAGTTTCCTTTGTCCTTTTTAACACTGATTCGGCTGTCTCTTGAAACATATTTAGAATGGCTGAGACAGAAACTGTCACAGAAAACAGGTAGATTGAACACCGAAAACAAAAATAACTCTATAAAATAATATAAAATAATGAATTACTACTGTGAATGGAAAGGGAAAATTGTGGGATGGAGGAAAATTGTATTCATTAAATAGTCAAGAAACTTTCTTTGGCATTTGTACTTTTCAAATACTTTCAAGTATTTAGAATTTAATTTCATTTTTAGAAAATATTATTAAAATATTTTACTTACATTACTTACGAAGCAAAAGATATAGCATAAGTGTTAGAAGACAAAAGAAACAAAGGGAAACGTAGAGATAAACAAAAAAGTATAAAAAATGAAAGAATAGAAATCATGAAAATAATCTAATCTTGGTAGTTATACATACAATTCTAATCAAATCTTTCTAAGACTATATCATAACTCTCTTCTATAACCTATTTTTATGAAAATTATGTTATAAACCCATTTTAGTTATTGATGAACGTAAATAATGATCTTTCTATGATAAAAATCAATATTTTGCCTAGAATGTTTTGTTTTGACAATGTAACATGCAAAGTTTATAAGACACAAAAGAAAGAGGAGGATCGGTTTAATAAATGTAAAAGTTTTTTTTTCAGATTACTGTTTTATTTTTATGAAAACAATAAGTGTTGCTGAGAAACAAAAGAATGTTAGATATTTGTGATACAGCAAAAACACTTTATTATATATGGCACATTGAGAATATTGAATAGATATAAACCCATGTTGTGTATCAAACATCTTTGTCTTTAAATTTCAGTACAAAAAGCATTTGATAGAAGAGAAACAAGATAAATCATTAACATACCAGGAATTATTGAAGAATTACCAAGGGAAACATAAAATTAAATCAAGAGATCAACTATCGGCAGAGATCAACTAATTGTTAATGTTTTTTCCATTAACACTGTTCAGGAATATTTAAAAGGGATTAAAATACAGTCAAGAAAGACAGAATATTAAGTGCAGTTGTGTGCCAATTTTGAACATGTCATTGCTAAAATATTTAAACTTTTGTCGAAATTTGAAATGGAAAAAGAATAAAGAATGTATGATAAAGTATGTTAAGAATTTTGGTTATAACACACAAATGTATCAAAGGGTTGCATTTAAATTATGCTCTTCTTTAGAAACTCTTTCAGCACAATATGTTCACAAAAATGCATATCAAGAGAAAGTACATTTACAAATGCCTATTATTAAAATTTATGCATAAACTAGAAATCAATGAAGAAAGTATGCGTATATATACATATACATACATATATATGCATAATGTCAATTAACATACAAAATAATATTTACATAAGGAAATATATCTATACTAAAAATGTACTTTTTTTAGTGCAGCAGACTTATTTTTAAATTGCATTGTGAAGCAAAAATTAGATAAAGAATTGGATAGAATGCATGTAGAATTGGAAAAATGAAGAAGTGGCAGAAACTGAAATGGACAGATCGAAATGAACAGGTCCAAATCCTGCGCTGATAGAAATCTTAAAATGGGAAGAAATATTTTTATGTGCCACCCATTTGATAACGTGGTGCAAAAACCAAATAAATATTAATTCTAAATATAAAGAGTACTAAATGCAAAAAGATTCTTAAAGGATTGGGTTCAGTGTTTTAAATAATTTCTTCCAATTCTGTGACTCTCTGAAAATTTTCCATGGTTGTTTCTTTGTTTAACATTCTTCATGATACTAATTGAGAGTTGTTTAGATTAAATTCATTTATCTTTTTAATTAAACCAGGCATCCATATTGAAACAATACTTTTTGATTTGTTGAGACTTTGCAATTACTGGACTTTTTACAGTACAGATACATATGGCTATACATGCATGCATTTATAGAAAGGTAACATCAGACACTATCATGTTACATGATTTGGGGTATGTTTTTCATCTCTTACAGAACAAAAGCATTGCCAGTTAAAGATGTGCATTTCTTATTCTGCTTTAATAATCAAGTTTGTAATGTCTGCTTAATACTTTTTTCCTCAATAATTTTGGAATTGAGACACTTGCCGTAATGATATGAGAGCCTGGTTTGGCTTCCATGTGTAATATTTCTTTCTATTGAAGTTTATTTAAACCAGATGTTTTGCAATAAATAATTTATAAGTTGTTACTTTACACAACATGAAAAAAATCTCTAGGGTAAAATACTGTCAGTAGCATAAACTTCCATGGTCAGACAATGAAAGCGGGGGAGGGGGAACCATTAGCAACTAAATGTGTTTTCAGTAGATTTTATTGACTGTGAATGTAGATCCATTCTTAGATAGCTTAGAAGTCTTAGGAGACTTAAATTCGCATACAGTATTTCTTCTATAATAGCATTCTTTTCAATTGATTTTTTTATGCTATGAAATTGCATCATAATATAGATTGGAAAACACATGAAAACACCAAAATAAGCAAAACTATTGGTTTGTTATTTTGAATGCAAAAATAAAAATCATAATAATATCGAATAAAAACAATATGCTATATTAAGTATTTAGCAATAGGTGTTCTACACAAACCATTCTACATAAATGCTATTGTTGGGTTTGCCATACGTATGTGGTACAGAAATACATTCAATAAGCAAATACATCGTGAAAAATGTAAATCTTAGTCTAGAGTTAATTGACCAAAATAAAAATTCATAAAAAATAATGAAGAAGTATCTAAAAAGATTTTCAAAGATATAATCTGAGTTCTTAATTCCAACGCTTTTTAAAAATAATGTAGGTAGTTAACACACAATCTAAGTAATCAGAAAATAAATAAAATACCTAAGTTTCTTCTTCTCTAGTTAAGTTCTAGCCTCATGGAGATAAAGGAGACATTATATTAATATTTAATTCAAGCATCTTAAGTGAAAATAATAAATCATATTAGTAGAATGGAAGCCTGAATCAATGTTTAAACAAAGATAACTAAGCAACTGATGTTTTTTCTCTCTCCACACATCTGTCTGCTTCCCCATATTTACACATAATGTAAGGATTAAAAGTTCCATCCTCCAAATATATAAGAACACACAAAGATGAAAATTACTGAATTCTAGCAAGTTTGCCAATTTATCTGTGAAATATCTTTTGAGAAAACTGAAATTTCTAAAAAATATTTCTAATTCAAAAACTCATTGCAGAGTTTGTTGATTTGGGATTATCTAAACTATGAACAGAAATGATGCGATGCTATGAGCTAAAGGTTCTGAGTCTTGATATACTCAAAGTCGTAATTACATCAACATGTTTAGAATTGGATAATATACTCTGTGTGTGCGTGTACACACACACATGCATACATACATACATACTTGTGTATATATATATATATATATATATATATATATATATATATATATATATATATATATATATATATATATATATATATATAGCCTCCTGATGATTACAATATCAACTGAGATTTTCCACACTGATGCCATTAAATGAAACTTGTAATAGATTGGGTTTCAATATTAATCATACAAAATTACTATTATAGGTTAGTGTTTAGAGGCAGAAATGTGTATTATTTAATCTCTTTTAGTTTAGGATATAAATCATTTAGGGATTGGGTTGTCTGAATCTGTATCCAAGGTTTTGTGCCTGAATTGTTTCTTATGTTGTCTTGTAAAAACTTTTCAGTAGCAAAAACATGTAAAACAATATTTTTATGCAAATTTCAGGAGGAAAATTAAACCAGTTTGGAAATAGAACAATTGAGGCTGGATGGTGGTAGGGTGCGGTGGATGGGGGAAAGGGAAGAAAGGAAAATTTAAAAACATGAATAAAAATGTTTCCCATGCTTCAAATTAAGACTTTCCATATGACACAGAAGATCTAGACCTTGATTGGTTTTGATAAAATGGAAATCTACAATTACTTGCAGCTGTCTTCTCACATAAAATTCAAAACCGACAGAGCCAGTAAATAAACAGAATTTTAAAGCAATGCCCAGGATGTTTACTATATCATGTAAGGAAATTGCTGATATTTTTAGTCCCATATGAATTGTTAACTAATGCAGCAACAGCAATAGCAGCAGCAACAACAACAAAAATATGTTCTTTAAAATAGGGAAGACTTTTCAGAAGCTGTAATAACTTTTCCTATTCTAGTGTAGTAAAGAGGTTGCTGAATCTTATATGGAAGTAGTTAATGCAATTCTTCTCCTTCTAATTCCTTCTAATCTTATAGTGTGTGTGTGTGTCTGACTAAATATATATGTCTGTGAATTTAGAGGTGTATACATTTTTATTTTTAAAAATTTAATTTCACTCAGAATATATACTGGTTTTTTTTGCAGTATAAGACACATCGGAGTATAAGATGCACCCAGGTTTTGAAGAGGCATTTTTTTTTAAAAAAGTAGGTAGGTAGATAGAGATATAGAGAGGGAGAGAAAGAGAGGGAGAGAGGGAGAGAAAGAAAGAGAAATACAGTAGGTAGGGGGAGAGAGAGAATAGCTAGGTAGGTACCATGTTTCCCCAAAAATAAGACAGGGTCTTATATTTTTTGACCCACAAAATATGGCCTTGGGCTTATTAGAGGGGGAGGGCTTATTATTTTTCAGGTGTAGGAAGCAGCAAGCCCACCAGCCTCACCCTCTCCATCCCACCATCTGCTTGCCTGCGGCCACAATGACCCAATTTCTCCTTGCATCCTGGCCTTCGCTTGCCCTGCTTGCTGGCCACGGAACAGCTGACTGTGCTGTTCTGGCCTCACGGGGGCTCTACCTGGCAGAACGAATGAATGAAAACACACACACACACACACACTCCTCCTCTAAGGCAGCCACATCCCTTCACTAACTTGCTTTCCAGCTCCATTCTCCGCTCCATGTGCAGGACAAGAAAAGTAGACTGTGTGCCTATAGTAGTTCTTGCAACTTCCAACTTCACTATATATATAGAAACCCCCCCCTCCCAAGGCAGCCCCATCCCTCCACTATCCTGCACTATCCTGCTTTCCTGCTCCGTTATCCACTGCCATGTACAGGGAAAGAATAGTAGTTTGTGGGACTACTTCCAACTTCACTATATATATATATATATATATGCCCTGTACATGGGCACTATATATATATATATATATATGCCCTGTACACTATATATATATATATATATGCCCTGTACATGGCAGTGGATAACGGAGCAGGAAAGCAGGATAGTGCAGGATAGTGGAGGGATGGGGCTGCCTTGGGAGGGGGGGGGGTTTCTCACACACCCATACAAACCATCCTTTCCTTAGGAGCTCTGCACAGACGCAGAGAAAGCTTCGAATAGAGCATTTGGGGGATGTGTGTCTGTGCTGAGATCCCAAGGAAAGAATAGTTGCCAGGAAAAAAAAAGGGGGGGGATTGCCTCTTATCTTGTTCTGAGTCTGTGCTGAGCTTCAGAACAGGGTAAAATGAAGGAAAATCTCCCCTCCCCATTTTCAAGCCGTTTGCAAAAATGCCTCATTCTGAGCCTTCAATCCTGCAATTCTGAATAATGTGAAGTCTTGGAATGTGGAGTTTTGCAAACCTCTTGAAAATGGGGAGGGGGAATTTCATCTCTTATGCCGTTCCCAGACTGTGCTGACCTTCAGAACGGGGAGAGGCAGGAATATCTCTTTCCACATTTTCAAGCCATTTGAAAAAATGCCCCATTTTGACCCTTCAATGTAAATATGCAGGTGAGAAGCGACCTCCTGTAGGCATTAAATTCCATACACTTGGGACATCGGAAGAAGCCCTGCAAGGAGACGTTGTTGCCGAAGTGCAGGAAATCTGCCCCCCACCTGCAGTGGAGTTTTACCAGGATGAAGAGGTGGCTGAAGGCAGCTGAAGATGGCCAAATATTCCAAATAGAGAGAAATACAGTAAATAGGTAGGGGGAGAGAGGGAGAATAGGTAGGTAGGTATATAAGTAGATAGAGAGCGAGATAGAGAGAAAAATACAGTAGGTAGGTAGGGAGAGAGAGAGTAGGTAGGTAGGTAGATATTTCCAGATGTATTTATCCATGTGCTGAAGAAGGAAATAGCTGACAACCTGTAGCACATAAAACTTTGTTTCTGCTGGCACAGCACTTGACCAATATAATTCTCATCAATCCCCCTAACTAAACAGCTTTCCAAAAGGAAAAAAAAGTTTTTGCACTCTGCAAACCTCCCCAAAACGGCCCCTTTTTCGCAAAGAAGCTGTCTGAAAGCCTCCATAAGGCTATTCACAGCCATTTTGGTGAAGGGGCGGGGCTTTGGGAGGCAAAAAATGCTTATTCAGTGTATAAGACGCACCCAGATTTTGAGCCTCTTTTTAGAGGAAAAAAGGTGCATCTTATACTGTGGAAAATATGGTATATATGCTCAATAAGCATATGTATGTATGTATGTATGTATGTATGTATGTATGTATGTATGTATGTATGTATGTATATCAGAGGTGGGTTGCTCCCAGTTCGGTGCAGTTTGGGCAAACCAGTAGTGTCGGCAATGGGAGGCTCTGCCCACCTGCCCAGATGCTGTGCAACTGGCATGGCTCTGCCTTTGGAAAGAAAAGAAGAGGAGGGGAGTAGGAAAAAAACCTCCCAGTCTCTAGAGAGGAAGCCCCATCGATTGGCCTCCACATTAAACTCCCTGTGGACATTAGCAAGAGGAAGTGCATTACGAGCTTTTAAGTCCCTGGAAGTGCAGGGCAAGAAGTGTCTTGCAGGATATCAAATATCCCATTAATCTGCACCTCCCCCCCACTTTCCCTTCCTCTCCTGCCCCTCCCTCTTCCTCCCTCCCTCCCTCTCTTGATGAGTCCCGCAAAGTCCGGGCCATCACAGTCAGCTAGCCTTGCTCGCTTAGTGGTGCTGGTTTTTGAAAACTGAAGTGGAGTCTGGCCCATCCCCTGCCGTCCCTCCCCAATAATAAAGCCATGGCCATATTTTGGAGTCAGAAGAAAATAAGACCCTGTCTTATTTTCAGGGAAACACAAGTGTATGTATGTATGTATACATACACACATATACATGTATATACTTATGTATGCATATGTTTATTTTATTTTATTTGAATTACTTGGATTTATTAATTTTATTTTATCCTACTAACATAGAATAGGTTGTAGTTCAAGAAAAATATTTTTCACAGAGGATTTATCAAAGTCAGGGTTGTTAACAGATAATCATGCTATGCTTTATGATTGCAGGGCATGATGTAAAACGTGATGAAGCAGTGAGCACTCACTGCTTATTCAGTCTGTGACTCCAAATTATGTAATTGGTGACATTGCAGTTTATGTTTTTCAAAAGCTGCTGGCTGGTTGTCAGTGAAAATAGAATACTAAATGGGCTTTTGGTCTACTGAACAAGCAACTTACAGCAACTGTATCATAGCCTGTCCAGACTATATTTCATTTGTGTTTTCATTGCTACAAGCTTAGATTATATCAGACGCTTGATCTCGTTGCACTTGAAAAGTTATCATTGATTTGTCATCCTGTTCTCTGCTTTAAAGCACACATGCCTAAAGATGGGTGTAATCTGATTCTTTTCATGCGGTAACACACAGTCTCCTCTGTTTCAATAGCTTCATGACAAGAGTAATCAGGGTCAGCAGATAAGATGCAGCTGGGACAAAGAAAGCCTGTCATAGAGTATGGGACTCAGCATAGTATTTGTGTCAGGTGCTGTGGAGCTTCAAGCTCTGGCACCAGTTGTTTACTCACTCTGCTACCATGACAGCTGTTCAGTTGATGAAACTATGAGACAAAAGCTTTGTCTGGATTTTTGGAATAAGGAAGATATGTGACATTTCCCCCATTCTGAGAGGTTGTAACTCTTTTCAGTTTGTACTTATGGTATTCACAGTTTGTCACACAAGCTATCTTTCAGCATGTTGAATTCTCTTTGCCTTCTCTAATCCTGCATGAACTTTTGCTAGCTTCTTAGGAATCCTTCCCCAGTTTGGTGTTATCCAAATGTACTGGATTTCAACTTCAAGATTATACTGGCTAAGGTTAGAAAATTGAAGACCATATTTGGAAAACACTGTTGCTCTGTAATCTGAGCAGTATAAACATTTTGTAGAATAACCTTCTCCCAAATAATATCCCGTAAATTGGTGGGATTAACATGGTTTCTTTCATTTATTGAGAATATCATGTAGAAAAAGCAGAGGTGGTATTCAACAGGTTCTGACCAGTTCTGGAGAACCAGTAGTGGAAATTTTGAGCAGTTAAGAGAACCTGTAAATAAGACCTCTGACTGGTCCTGCCCCCACCTATTTTCTCCTTCCCAAGTCCCAGCTGCTTGGGAGGAAATGGTGATTTTGCAGTAACCTTCCCCTGGAGTTGGGAGACAATGGAGATTTTACAGTTTCCTTCCTCTGCCACACTCGCCAAACCATGCCCACCAAACCATGCCACGCCCACCAAGCTACAGCCACAGAACCAGTAGTATTTTTTTTAATCCCACCACTGAGAAGGTCTTGTTGAATGTAACAAAATGAGCAGCTAATAAAGGAGTAGAAACCATTATTTTTTCTTTTTCTATCTACTTATGTTTAGTGAATATTTGTAATTAAGATTGCCAGAGCTGCCCTGGAAAAGTATGCATGAACACAAGATAACAGTCAAAAGTTCATTCATTTCTAACCAATATATGTTTTCTAGCCAGGTTTGATAGCCATACTGTAGTTCAAGGCTGTCAAACTCCTGGCCCGTGGAATGTGTCACACGCTGACCATGTCCATGCTCAATTTAAGGGGGGAAAGTCCTGATAGGTCACGTGATACTGCCGTGACGATGTGAGTTTGACACCCCTGCTGTAGTGAAAACCTTGTTTATCTAGAGCAGGGCTGTTTCAAATCCCCAGATGTCACGCTCAAATTCCTCTCACGTGCTGGCCATGCCTACGTCTGGTTTAGTGAAGTGGAAAAAAAGTCCTGATATGTCACGTGTCACCACGTGATGACATGAGTTTTACACCCCTGATCTGGAGTTCCGATGAAAATAAGGAATCTAGAAAATTAAAATTCTCATTTTGTGGAGATTCATCATTAGAGATTTTCCATTCAGTATCTCCATATTCAGTATACATGGGAAGAATTATGAAACAAAAGTCTAGCATTATTATGAATTATGAAATTCATTATGACTTATGAATTATGAATTATGAAACAAAAGTCATCTAGTTTGATGAGGAGAAGGACCAGGGGAGACATGATAGCAGTGTTCCGATATCTCAGAGGGTGCCACAAAGAAGAGGGAGCCAAACTATTCTCCAAGGCACCTGGGGGTAGGACAAGAAGCAATGGGTGGAAACTAATCAAGGAGAGAATCAACTTAGAACTAAGGAGAAATTTCCTGACAGTTAGAACAATTAACCTCTGGAACAGCTTGCCTCCAGAAGTTGTGAATGCCCCAACCCTGGAAGCCTTTAAAAAGATGTTAGATAGCCATTTGTCTGAAATGGTATAAGGTTCCTGCCCACGCAGGGGGTTGGACTAGAAGACCTACAAGGTCCTTTCCAACTCTGCTATTGTATTGTATGTTGTCTAAATAAGGCTAGTTATACTAATTGCATTTATCTTATAGTAAGAGTTATTGAAGTAAGTGGGATTTTTAAAATAGATTAAGTATGTATTTGTTTTCTTGTTCGTGAAACAAGTAGCCTTGTTTCATTTTCTTTTGAAAACAGAAGGCTCAAGCTGTATTGATATTGAGCTCCAAGCATCATGTTTCCTTCTGAAAACAGAAGGGAAAAAAGACTTTCTTCCACAGTTTTGACATGGATTAAGATAACCTAAGCAGAGCTAATCCTAGCCTAGCAGCAACCTACACGTAGAAGAATATGAACCAATGAACTCAATTGGATTTCTTATAGCATATGTATGATTTATATTTATATCAGCTGAGTGAAGAGTTTTACATTTTCTTCTCTGTGAATGTGTTCTGTATGTAAGAAAATAGTTTGTGTGTGACTAAATCCTCTCGAGGTATATGTTTCATTGTTTAAATTTATACAGATTGAGGAATTGGTTTCATTAATAAAAGTCAATGTGTTTATTTGATAGTAATTGAATGTTTTGTCTTAAACATACTCTTTTGAGGAGTTTATTATTTGACTAATATTAATATTATCTGCTTAATTTATTATTGACCTATTTGTATGCATTTTTGGAGAAAAATAGATTCCAAGCAGGATTAGTATGAAATGGCATTAGTATGAAATTAGCCTAGCTAATATTGCAGGAAGCGTGAAATGTATAATATAAATCCCCTTTTTTATATACAGTATATATCCTTTTTTCATGTTTTCCTAGATTGAGAAGTGCTTCTTTCGGTCAGTCATACTAGCTATTTCTGATATAGACTATTGCAATGCAGTCTACATGGGGCTATCCTTGAAGAGTATCTGGGAGCTGCAACTGGTACAGAATGCAGTGATGTGTACACTGTTGGGTGCCCATAGTATATAACACTTCTGAGATATATGCTTCACTGGAGTCCAGTTTGCTTCCGGGTCCTATTCAAGGTGTTGATTGTCACCTTTAAAGCCCTTCCTGGCATGGAAACAAGTTTTCCATCGGTACAACAAGCTGAGGAACTTGTTGTACCAATTATATTGTTCTATCAGAAAGGGAGGGTATGTGGTGGATCCATTTGGTTAAAAAATTTTGGCTGGTGGGATCCAGGAAGTTAGATTTCTCTGCCATTATCCTCATACTTTGGGAGTCATTACCCTAAGACAGTGATGGCTAACCTTTTTTGGCTTATGTGCCAAAAGCGGGGGAGTGAAGGGGGGTCATGCATGGGTATGCTACACCTATAATGCTATGTGTGTGACCCCCTGCTTTTGGCTCTCTTTTTTCACCTTCTCCAGGCTCCAAAGGCTTTCTTGGAGCCTGGGGAGAGTGAAAACAGCCTCCCCCTCACCAACTCCAGAGGCTTCAGGAGCTTCCCTAAAGCCTCCAGAGGATGAAAAATGGCCTCAAAAGAACGCCTAAATCAGATGGCCAGCACACACAAGCGCGCTGGAGCTGACAGGGCAATGCCTCGTGTGCTCTAAGAAATGATTCCGCGTGCCACCTGTGGCACCCGTGCCATAGGTTCGCCATCACTGCCCTAAGAGGAGAGGTGGGCCCAACTCTTCTGAACTTCAGAAAGAGTGTCAGGATCTGGCTCTGCCAAATGGCATGAGAGTTAGGAATCTTTCAATGGTTGATAATCGTGAGGATGTTCCCTTCACCCTTTTAGCTTTTTAACATTTAATTCTGTAAATCTTATCTTTTAATCTGTTTTTAACTTTGCGCCTGCTTATGACTTTATATTTTGTGACATGCTTTTATCTAAGTCACCCAGAGTCACTTAGATAAGAAGGACTGTATAGAAATGTGATAAATGAATAAAATAAATAATAAAAAATAATTTGTTAACCATGTGATTTTTCAACTGTTAAACTACAACTTCCAGATTTCTGAAAGTTTCATTTACACATCTGAAAAATACAATATTGAAAAAGCTATTGTATAACTTTCTAGGACAATGAATATGTTTCTTCAATGGCTACACTCCTGTCATTTTTATATCTTATGTGGCATTTGCCTAAAAGAAGGCAAGTCCATTTTATTAATTCCTTTGTTCTATTCTTTATACATTTTACAAATAATTACATATACTTCAAATAGATAGAGGAAGCATGCTACAATCGGATATCTTTCTCTCTAATTTATGTGTTATAACAGTCTATGAAAGAAGCAGAGAGCAAAGAAATTTATCTCTGGTATCAGAAGCAGGCTGCACTTTGATTATATTGAGAACTGCATAGATATTGAAAAATACTTGCCAGATAAAATGCTTTTCAGATTTAAAGAAGGAATTCTTACTAGAAGGTCTCATAGATATTGACCTTCTCTCAGTGGGATTTGTCCTATTAGTGAGACTGAAAAGAAGAAGCACTTTAAAAAGAACAACATGGAAGATTTTAAAGCTTCACAACCTCTCTAAAGTTTCTCCATCTTTGCCTGTCACTCTCTGAATGTCTGGGCAACTTCTCTTTTTCCCAACTGATTGGTGAAAGAAAACTGCAGCTTGTTGTTTGTTCCACGCATTTTTGTTTTGATTACCTGACTTTTTCTCTCGATCCCTCACTGCAAAATATTTTAAAAGCAGCCAGGATCATTGGTGGCAATTAAATGTCTTAATAATGAAAGGACCTTGGCGTGGAGACAAATAATGGATAATTATTTTTACCAAATATTTTTGGCTTGTCTGTAATTTTATAGACCTCTACAAGAGAAAATACTTTGAAATAATTAGCATACCAGTGCTTTGACAGTGAAGAATGAATCAAAGATTTGGGATGCAAAATACAGAGCTCAATTAAAAAAAGGAAATAAATTGATATTTTGTGTTGAAATTCTCAAGAAAAAACTCTCAAAACTCAAATTTAGTACCATATGTGAGCAAAACTCAGCTTTCAGGTTTAGATTTAAAAGTCAATTTTTTAAAATCAAGAGTTGCGAGCATATCTTATAATTATTTTTCTGGGAGAGGTAATGTTAGCATTACCTTGTTAGCATAGGGATAGAATCAAGATCATGTAAAGTGTCAATACCACTTTACAATGCCTTGCTAAGATCATACTTGGATTACTAATTCTGGTTTTGGTCACCACAATGTAAAAAAGATGTGGAGACTCTAGAAGTAGTGCAGAAAAAAGCCATAAAGATTATTAGGGAATTAGAGGCTAAAACATATAAAGAATGGTTGTTGGAATTGGGTATGTCTAGTTTAATGAAAAGGAGTAGGGATGACATAATAGCAGTGTTTCTGTATCTCAGGAGTTGCCATGAAGAAGAGGGACTCAAGCGATTTCCAAAGCTCCTGAGGGCAGGACAAGAAGCAATGGATGGAAACTAATCTAGAAACCAATCTAGAACTAAAGAAATTTCCTGACATTTAAAACAATTAACCAGTGGAACAACTTGCCTCCAGAAGTTGTGCATGCTCCAATAGTGGAAGTTTTAAAGAAAAGATTGGACAACCATTTGTCTGAAATGGTCTAGACCAGGGGTCTGCAAAGTCGGCTCTTTTAAGACTGGTGGACTTCAACTCCCAGAATTCCCCAGCCAGCTATGCTGACTGGGGAACTCTGGGAGTTGAAGTCCACCAGTCTTAAAAGAGCCGACTTTGCAGACCCCTGGTCTAGGCTTTCCTGTCTGAACAGGGGGTTGGACTAGAAGGTCCCTTATAATTCTGTTATTTATTTATTTATTTATTTATTTATTTATTTATTTATTTATTTATTTATTTATTTATTTATTTATTTATTTATTTATTTATTTATTTATTTATTTATTTATTTATTATAAATAATAATAAATAAATATTCTATTTAATTCTACTTATTTTAATACATTTTTGTATTAAATGTATTAAATGTATTACATTTTACTGTTTGGACCTTCTTGTTTTATTGTTTGTTTCTTTCCTTTCCATATATTTTAGGCAGACTGATTAATCTTCAAACACTTAGGCAGATTCCAGACAAAATATGTCTAGTTTGAGTTAGCCAATGCTATAGACAAAGAAGAAAGGGAATATGATAAATAAGCACTTTTTTTCTGACACAAACATGGACTTTTAGGGCATCTAAAAGTTTTTTCCTTCCACATTTTCCCTATTAGCTGAAGGAGCTTTGAATTTTGTAAAATTTAATAAAACCTTTTAAAAGCCAAGATTTGGATGATAAGTTTAGTGAAAAAAGAAGTAAGAAGGTGTATTTTCATGTCATAGTACTGCAGAATTTTGGGAGGAGGAGTTTATTAGAAATGTTCTTTAAAGTTGGCAGTTAATTGCCATTTGTTTGTGTGTTTATGTGTGTTTTGAAACCAGATTTCTCCTGAATTTCTTTTGGACTAGGCTATGCTTCCAATTTTTTTACTCTACATAAAGTCAATAAATTAGCATCCAAGTCTTTCATGATTAACAGCGATGAGAAGCGGATGTTTCTAATTGCCAACTAGTATAAATTGACTTTTCATGGATTTCTGTAAATAAAAAGATATAATGATGAGTACATCAGCTTTCTTTCTATCCTTTCATTAGATATGATTGAATAGATAACAAACACACTTGGAAACCATTACATTTTGGACTTAAATCCACAGTTTATACCGTATAATTAGTAAGGTTGATCTTAAAGAATCACAAAAGTTTTGTTTAATTCCCATTCACACTTTCAGAACTGTAGTTCTTAAAATGTAAAGAAACGACTACTAAATCTTTCAGTGAAGATGCACCACTGCTTTTCTCATTTTAATCTTAAATCTAATGTACCCACCTCATATTATGGTTTCTACTGAATTTTGGTATATGAAAATAGAATTAAGCAATATTATAATAGAACTATATATTCAGATTCCCTTTTCGGTAATGAAAGTATATGGTTTTTTCATAATAAAAGTTATAATGAAAAAGCTGCCTTTAATTCATGCCACAGTTTGGTACCATCTTATTCAAGATAATTTCCCTCAAACTAGAAAATAGATAGGCTTAGTTCCATCCAATTTCAGACATATTCTTTTTCTGACTGATTTTCTAAGCTTCCTCCCTCTTTTGCAGATTGGTTGTGTGACATAAGCATATTAGATGTTTTGAGAAATTTCTGGATAACATAGAATTGGTGAGGATATCTTATGTTAACATGTCGGTCTGCAAAGAATTGAGGCATATATTGCTTATTCTGTATTAAGAGAGGAATGTGGTACTCAGCATCTTAGACTTGGCATTTATAATTGTAACTCTGTGAGAAATGAAGCAGTGCAGCCATTATTTCACCAAGCCTGAGATTTGTCAGTACCACATTTTTTGGTGGATAACTTTCCAAAATGGTTATGTTCTATATCCATTCTGATAGGATGATTTATTAGGGTATACTTTAAATTTGGAAAAAAATCTCTGTTCTGCCTTTTATATGAGCTAAAGCACAACACTTCTCTGATGTTCGCTAAAACATCTGCCTTTTAGGCATACATACATTACATACATATATACATACATACATACATTCCTCTTTAGAAAGATGGTAAGTCTAATCACTTGAGTCCTTAAAGCTGTGACATATTTTCAGACTCACATGGAAGTCTGAAAAAATAGGACCTTGCGCTCCTTAATTGATGTGAACTATGTTTACAGGTCATTTTTGAACCTTGTAGTTCTGGTCTATATTATTTTATTCATGTATTTTATTTATTAGAATTTGTCAAACAAAAATGAGAACTAGAGTAAAGGAATAAAAATACAATGATAGGGATGTTAGGCCCATTAGTGCACTTAAGCAGTCGCCCTCTACTAACCACTTAAGTATGATGTAAGGTCCACAGAAGTGAATTTGTGACTGAAAGTGTTAAAATTTGTAGCTGAAACAAATTAGTTTTTGTGCAAGATAACACTAATGGTACCTTGTATTCCTTCTTTTTTGGAAGCACATCTGATAATTGTTGAACAGCTAAAATTAATCCATGTTTGGGAGGAAGAAGTTAAAAAAAGACATTAGCAGACATGATGTATTCTTATTTTAAAAAGTGTGACACAGTACAAGAGGATAAAGTTTGCATGTTCTGTCCATTTCTTAAGTTATTCTTCTCTATTAGTGAAACCAACATTATATATATATATATATGTGTGTGTGTGTGTGTGTGTGTGTATGTATGTATATGTATATGTATATGTATGTGTGTATATATATATAATTGTTTCCACTGTACCATTTATTGATCAGCTCAAAAATGTAACACACACACACACACATATGTGTGTGTGTGTGTTAGTTTTATGAGCTGATCAATAAATAAATCAGAGACTAGGATAGATCTATTTTGAGCTTTTTAGCTCTCATCAGCTAACCATACCCTTACTGGGATTCGAACCGGGGCTGTATTGCATATCAGGCAAGAGCCTTTAACCATTCAGCCAGCCAGGCTATATATATAATGTTGGTTTCACTAATAGAGAAGAATGCTTCCTCCCTTAATTGGGGCAGTATGCTTCCTCCCTTAATTGGGGCCCTAACAGGGTGTTGTGGAAGCAATTATATATAACTATCCTCCTGTCTCAGCTGACAAGAAGAGAACCGCGCTGGCCTGTAATACAGCCCCGGTTCGAATCCCAGTAAGGGTATGGCTAGCTGATGAGAGCTAAAAAGCTCGAAATAGATCTATCCTAGTCTCCCTGACTTATTTATTGGTCAGCTCAAAAACGTAACACACATATAAAAAAAAGATTACACATCGGAATTCATGACTTTCTGTCTAGATGGTCTCTGGTGATGAGCCAAAAGGCAGAAAAGGAAAAGCAGTGTGCTTCCTCCCTTAATTGGGGCCCTAACAGGGTATTGTGGAAGCAATTATATATATTTACACAACATAACTCATGGTTCTCTGTCTAGATGGTCCCTTAATGGGGCCTTAACAGGAAGTTGTGAAAACAATATATATATATATCCTTGATTAGAGTAACTATTAGAGTAACTAGTTGGTTAGAACATTACCTCTGGTGTAGGGGCAGAAAGTTAACACACAGCTAAATATTTATAACAGCCCCACAAAATCTTTATTGAATACTGTAAGAGAAGGCAAGACAGTATTTTGTATTGATTTATTTATAAGAATACTTTCCGATAGCCGAGATTTAAGCACACAAATGTTATCCAAAACTATTATAATTATATTAACATCTGTTTTGGCAGATAGGTTTATGACACCATTGATTTTATTGTGTCATAACATTCATGCTGACATCAGTGGAAACAGCAGCAACTGACAAAAATGATCATGTACCACTCATTAGAATTAATGACTGCTTTTGAGTATTAAAAGTAATGGGTTCTTTTTGAAGTATTAAAATTGGTTTTTAGCTTCTTCTTTTTAAAAAAAAACACTACCAGATTGGCTGTGAATACATTTGGAATATTTGAATTATTTCACTTATGTCAAGTTTGTTTTTGAGTTTGAGAAAAAAGAAAGAAACAACATGATTCCAGGAGACAAGAGCACTAACATATATCAAATGTTGGATTAAAGCACTAGTAAAGTCAGTAGACCATCATAGATGTAAACAGTATAGTAATGAAGAGATAATCAATTGAAAAATGAATCTAAAACTAACCAGCTCTTTTACTGGACTGGAAAGTATAATTACTCCATTCTGCACAGCCTGTTTTCTTTCAAATGCTTACATCAAATTGTACATACCAGTCATAATCCAGTCAGAAGTTGTTCTTTTATACTGTGGGGAAAGATAGGCACTTCTGCTTCTAGCATTATTAGAAGACTACTTTGTAGTTGGGATACAATGAAAAGAATGACCAAAAGTCACAGAAAAATAACATGCTTACTGCTTTCTTAAATACAAAATAGAAAGCACATTGGACTGCAATGAGGAGAGAGAAGTTCAAATCCTAACCAACCTGGAGTTTCATGTCCAATCATTTTTACCTTATCCCTATATCACAGCATTATTATTTGTGGGGAAAGAAGGTTCCTATGATAGAATACTAATGAAGAAAAAAAAGCAAAAAATAATCCTCCATAATATCCTGAACCCCAAATTTAAAGGAGCCTTCCATAACCTGGTATGTGGTACCTCCTGTATTGTCCCACAAGGGGAATGTTGTGGGGTGGGAGTGGGGATAGAGGAATAAGCATGTTTGAAAAAAGTTGCTTTCGGAAGCTGGTGCTGGATTTATGTTGTATCTGATCATCCTTTCTCAACCAGATATAAATATATTGGATTCTATATCACATGCTAATGAGGTTGATGAGGATTGTATACTTGGAGTTGACTGCCAGAATCTCAGCTCAAATGCACTCACACCTGACCAGAGCACAGCTGAGCTGTTCACCACTATTATTGGGTACAGGTTTCAATAACTTTCTCATCCATGAAGACAATTGGTAGATCTATGGAGCTTGACAATTGGTCAAGATCCACGGAAGATCCTCTAGCATGGTGTTCGTCAACTTGAGCAACCCCAAGATGGATGAATTGGTAGAATTTCTATCACTGGTGTCTAAAACCTCTAGAAGTTAAGTCCATACACAGAATATTTTAGAAAAGTCAGAGCAGAAAGATTGTGTGTGCTTTAAAATAATTTATAGAATCCTTCTGGACAAGTTGTAGAAAGAAACAGTGATACACTATTCAAGGGTCACCTCTAGGGCTGCACTTTCCATAGACTGAGTTATTATTGTCCTTCCTTTTCTGGAAGAAAACAATGGACTACTACCCCCTGAATGAATAAATTTCCACTTTGCAATCTAATAAATACAAGCTTGTGTAATAAGCATACAGGATATATTTTGCAGGATATAATGGAAAAAGCAAACAATGGGATGGGTTTGCTCATTAAGAAGGGTGGTAAAAGACAAGTGACTCTAGCCTCCTGCTTTGTGATTGAGACGCTGTTCCCCACCCCATCCTTTGCGGTTTAAACTCCTTAGTCCATTTGTAATCAATGATGTGGCTTAATAGCGAGCTGAAAGATTCTTAGCATCTTGTTATAAATGTTAATGCCCACAATGATGTGGAAGATGGTTCTTTGTTGCTGTTAACATCGGGGCTAAATGGAAAAAACCTCTCCTCATTCACCCTAGAGCATTCTTTTTTATTCAGTTGTCAGGGACCTATTGTAGAGTGAAATGCTATCAGCCGTTACTCCTGGCTTTATATTAGCAGCTTGTCATTGAAGGCTGGGAAGTGGGAGGGTGAGCATATTGGCACTAGCCACCAGGTGGTGATCAACTGACTAGCACTTGCAGATATCTGAAGTTAACATAAGTTCCCTCAAGGCTGGCTACAAAAGGCATATAAAAGTCCCCTGAAAGCTTCATTAACTCGCTTGGATGAGAAGTGTACTTTTGTGACATATTAATTAGTTCCTACAAATTCCTTACTTTCAAGTTTAACCTTTGCCATGGTCACTTGATTCAAATTACTAATAATTGCAAGGTTGTTAGAGACAATCTATGGAAATGGTAGCAAAAGCCTTCTGGGATAGAATAAAATGTTTCTGTGGACTTTTGTAAAAGAAGAAGAAAATAAAAAGAAGTGTTCATGTGAGAGCAGAGTGAGAAAGAGAGTAAGCTTACAACTTAAAAAAAATTAAACCCATAGCTTAATTTTCTAAAAAATCACTTTTAATATAAAAGTCAAGCAATGTAAATGCCATTTATGTATTCAGTTTCTTTCCTAGTATTGTGGACAAGTATTTAAATTAGCTACAGCAGCCAAATAATATAAATCTTCAAACAAAACAAAATTAAAACAACAACATTAATTTAGAGCTTGTCAAAGGAAATGCACTTTGCATTATTGAACCCTTCCCTAGAATAATGTTTCTCAAAATTGGCAACTTTAAGACATATGCACATCGACTTCCAGAATTTGGCAAATTGAAGTCCACATATCTTGATGTTGCTGCATTACTTTCGTCTCATCCTCCAGACAAGATTGAATAAAATATATTCAATCATCTGTGAAATATATTCAATCATCTTGGTACTGAAAGTTCTCAGTTCTCAATAGATTGTATTTCTCAGTTCTCAATGGATTATTTTTGAAATATTTCACTTCATTTATCCTTCCTAATTATATTGTTCTTTGCTGTCTATATTAAAACTATTTTTAGAAACAACCTGCAGCAAAGACATAGTTGAAGCTTTTAATATTGTATGTAAAATAGCTGAACTGTTGAACTGAATTTAGAGAATTCAAGTTTCAAAATAAAAGGAGGTCCAAAAGAGCTATCCTCAAATTATGGTTGATTCTCATTTTACATTTTGTCATTCATAGGGTCTTATCTTATTTAAAAAGGAAAAAAACCAGTAGGCAGGAAAAGATTAGGTTGCTGTTTTTAACTTTTAAAAGGACTGACATGTTTAATGCTAAGCAGGCGTTTCCTTTAGGCTTGCTGGGCAGTGATGCATATTCTGAGTCCAGCTCATATCAGACTTTAATGTGGTATATGTAAGGTTTAAAGCAGCAGCATGGCTTAAAGTAAATACAGTTGGTTATCTTCCACCACATAGTATTTTAATTTTAAATTTAAAGTAACACAATATCAAGCCTATTCTTACATCACTAATAACTGTTTTATGGTAGCTTTGCTTTTGAAAAATCTGGTTGTAAGGACAAGAACAAAATTTAATTTAAATTTTCTGATTCTCCTGAAATCGTCTCATGAAAGGAATGTTTCACAACAGTCTCACAGTAGAAATATTGGGGCTTGTGTGGATGTTTTTAAAATTAAACAACAATAACAACAACTGAAAGATGTCTAAAAAAAAAAAGAAATCAGCACAGGAATCACACAGTTCCAAATCTTTGCATTTACACTGTATTGTTTCCTTATTGTATTCAGGAGTGGGCTGCTGGGGGGTTCGCATGGGTTTGGGTGATCCTCTAGCACCCAGTTTGGCAAACCTCCAAATGCTATCCCTGGCTGGCCATGCCGGCCTCATCCCTCCCATTCCGCCCGTTGTCTCCCAGGAGGTTCCATGTGGCCCATTATTCATGCCAGGTAACTGCAGGGCCCAAACGCAGGCTTGGAAGGGAGGGAAATGGGTCTATTGGAGGTTCCAGAACTCCAGAAATGGGCCTGTTTCCAGCCTTTGGATGGCTTCCAGAGCTCAGGAGAAGCAGTTCTCACCTGCCCAAGGAGCCTGGTGTGGATGAAACATGCCCCTTCCCGGCCATGGTGCAGGAGGATGACTAGGCCATGCACACTATGGCCACGCCCATCAATCAACAGGGCAGCGAACCCATTACTGCAATTTTTGAAACCCACCCCGGTTGTATTCTGAATTATCTGTAACAAGAAGAAAGCTGGACTTTCTTTGACAAAAGTTCTGCAGATGTGTGTGTGTGTGTGTGGTTTGTTTTCCCATTTCCTTTCTTTCTGCTCTGAACTTCAGTATTAGGTATTTATCTACAAATATTTAGAATGTATTTTACTACATGTGTTTAGGCTTGACATGAGGAATCCTTGATGGTGTATGAGCTGTCAGTTTATATTCTAGTGGCTTGCCTGGCAGTGTTGATGGGGCTGGTCTTAGAGATTCTTTGATTGGACTGTTTGCTATTGGCTTGTTTGGCATTCTTGATTGGGGTATTGTTTACTTGATTGTTGGTCTGTTAACCTTGGAGTTACTTTATGCTGATCTGAGTGTTGATTGCTGGTAACGGGGTGCTTGGTCTTTTATGTTCCCTTTTGGACTAAATGATATTCTCTTTTGCATAGATTTGTTAATGTCTATGAGTCTGTTGATTGCTGGTTTGGCAAAGTGCCAGGCTTCTAAAAACTCCCTCACATTTTTGGACTTGACTTAATACAGGATGGTCACATTTTCCAGTTGAAACTCTGGTTAAATCTGTTTACGTGTTGTTAGATTAAAGAATTTTCCTCATGTCTTCTAATGGCTAGTTGGTGTTCATGAATGCATTTCTGCCAGTCTTCTTTTGTTTGTCCTACATAGTGGTTGTTGCAGTCTTTACATTGTAGGTTGTTGATGACCTTATTTTTTTCTTCTGGGGTTGTTGGGTCTTTTGGTCTGCTTAGGATATTTTGAAGGGCTTTAGTTGGCTTGTGTGATATGCTAATACAACCACATGGAATCAGCATTTGAAATTTATTTTCCTTTTGCATGGTATAATATATTTTGTAATATACGTGGCCACACTGTAGTGATTGGACATGGTTTTTCTCACTACCTTATTATTTAGTTGAAGGAGAAGAGTGGTTAGATTTGATATTTCTTTATATTCTTAGTATTTATTTATATAAATGACTTTTAATTTCATTGTATGAGGTACAATGACAATAAAGTAAACTAAAATTCAAAGGTGGTGGAAAAGTAAAGGTGTTTCAGATATTAGGTTATGGAAATAACACCAGGCTGAAAATGCCTTGAATCTGCTGCTGTGGCCTAGAGGTGGAGCTCTCGCCTCCCAATCAGGAGGTTGTAAATTCAATCCTAGGTAGAGGCAGTTGTAGGGTCTCCTGCTTGGGCAGGGGGTTGGACTAGATGACCTGCAAGGTCCCTTCCAACTCTGTTATTCTGATGTCTGCTGGATTTTTCTGCATTAAAAAAATTGTTTTATAGCCACTCAGAAAGAATTAAAATACTTCAGATATAAAACTCATATGACTGACCAATTCTAAATCATTATATTGTGATTCACTTTGGGGTGTTTTTGTTTTGGTTCATAAATATCTTCAGACATTTCTATCACTTTTTTGTTAAGGGAAGAAGGTTAAAGAAAATTCCAAGATCAACACATAAAATAGGAGTTTATCCAACATATTCAAAATTTACATTGACATAGCATTTAGAATGACATACCACTTCATATGGCTTTACAACACTGTCTAAGCAGTTTACAGAGTCAGCATATTAACCCCAATAATCTGGGTTCTCATTGTACCAATCTCAGAGGAATGGAAGCAGGAATCAATCTTGAGCAGGATCAAACTCCTGGCAGTGGGCAGAGTTAGCCTGCAATACTGCATTCTAACCATTGCACCACCATGGCATATGTATTGTTTTCGATATCAAATATATCCAAAACCATTTTTTGAAATTGTAAAGTTTATCATTCACATGGATGGGGAATTAAAATCCTAATGTTTTCTTTGTAGTCTTTTAGAGCTAAGGAGTGTGGGCAGAAGTGTTATCCTTCCCTAGTATCTTAGACTTAAGTGACACTATTTCCTTCTTTTACTTTCTAGTTAATAGAGAAAGGATTAGTTTTCTCTAGTTAATAATTCCATGGGAAATCGCCCAGTAATTTCACAACTGGATTAGGAAATTTGGGGTGGGGGACACGACATAGAAAAAGCAAATCCACTTCTATAAAACTGTTAAGAAATTATTCAGATGCAGTTATCAAAAATAAAGTTTTGCATGATGGTACCTTTGCCTTATTCTTGTTATGATAACCTGGCTTGCAGTTGTATTTTAACGGTAATATTAAAACAACAGCAATATGTTAAATCCGAAATGCTGTAGACAGAGGGCTCTCTTGCACTAAACAGTTCTAAAAATGTTTAATCCTTTATTATTCATCTGCTTGAATTACTTTTAACCATAATTCATTTTTTTTTCAATAGTGTAGTGAAGTCAGTGAACCTAAGCTGACTGCTTTTATTTAAAACATTTCAATGTATTTTATAATTCTATAACTATACTAATTTTATACTTCAAAAATCTGGTTCATCTTTTAAAAAAGAAAGTGTTGAATATGGGGAGATTATAAGGAACAAGATGTGCGCAAAGAGAAAATATCTGTTGTAAAGTCCACATAGATGTCAAGAAGGGCATCTGCCCAGTAAATGTCAGCTCCACTCAGTTGCCTCAGCCCCACCTCAAAACAAGGTATTACAGGGTCATAAAAAGAAAAAGAAAAGAAAAAAAATTATGATAAAGTGAAAAATGAGGCCCATGTTTTAGACTTCCTTCCTTCCTTCCTTCATCTCTCCCTCCTTGTCTAAAAAATGTCTGGTGTAATTGTCAAACTACCATAATAAGTGTGGTAGGAGGATTCAAATGCTTGTGAGGTAAAGTTCCCAGCAATGAAATAAGTGGGGAAAGGGCTAAAAGATATCCTGAATACATAGAATGGAGATTTTAGGCATCTTCAAGATCTCTTAAGGAGCTGATTAAAAAGCCATTTTAGGCGGAAACAAAGTAGAAAGGGAAGCACAAGAACCATCTCAGTTTGAGTTTCCTTTGTTTCTAATTCTTATCCTCTCTGCAGTATCCATAGAGGTTTTTGACATCTGAGGCTTGGTGGTCTTGTTTCAGGCTCCTGAGATTGAGTCATCTTTATCAGAAACACAAATAATTTGACATGTAGTAACTCAGAGGCTAACCTTTGGCCAAGGAGATCCCAAGGGACACTGATAGTCTGAAGGTTAAACCACCTCCTATCCTTGGAGTGTTCCTGAACTGCTGCCGAGGTCATAGTCAGGGCATTATATAAGGTTGTATAGTTGCCTACAAGAGTTCTGTCTGGTCTCCAAATAAAGACTTTCATTGCAGTCTCATGAGGTCTGCCTTTTTGCCAGGGAAGCACAATTCATCAAAAAGTCAAACAATGAAGTCTTTGTGTGGCTTCCTCTCATCCTTCTTACCCATTCCCTTGTGCAGAATCAAACACAGAGGAAAAAGTTAAATGCACTTGTCGAAACATGCTCCTGGCACAGTCACATTAGCTATACGTCCACAAAGACACAGAGAAAAATTATGAAGCATCAACCTCATTCTTTTTCTACCTTAGAATAATGTCTGATCAATTTTTTGGAGGGGAAATTAGATTTTGCTTTAATCTTGTAAAAGGCACATAAGGAGAATTATCAAATACAGATATTTTCAAGCAAAGAATGTTTAGTTTTTACTTCTTTAAATATAAAAATCTCATGATAATTAGGTAATAATTGTCATTGCTTTCTTTGTTGAAAAAATATTTTAGAAGGTAGGAGTGCTTTCGGGACAGAGGTGGGTTTCTGCCAGTTCGTCCCAGATCAGACGAAATGGTAGAGGCAGGAGGCTCCACTCAGCTGCCCAGATGCTTCTGTGCAAAGGCACAAGCGAACCGGTAGTAAAATAAACGCAAACCCACTACTGTTTCAGGAGAATGTATGTATGTATGTATGTATGTATGTATGTATGTATGTATGTATGTATGTATGTATGTATGTATGTATGTATAACTTATATAGCTTTAATCTAGTGGGATAAATGTGTAATAGCATTGGTTATTGTTGCAGTAGATGCCAAGCTCTTTCTCATATAAAAATTCCTTCCTGCCTGAGTAGTTTTTAAATGCAGACCAAAAAAAAAAAAAGGATTTTATTTTAGGAGGGTTAATGAAGCCATTTTGATTTTTGTTATATTAGACATTATTTTGAGAAACAATGGAGTTTTAATGTGGACTGTTTAACTTAGCAGCATTCCATGAAGAAATTAGTATTAGTAATAAAAGTCCACCATTTAGAGGAAAATTTCTCAGGCATTGCTGAAGACATTCCACATTGTTCCAAATGGTGGAATGCCACCTATCTGTTTATTTTATGTCTCCATAATGAAAAGAATTATACACCATTATACTGTATATACCATATTTTTCGGAATATAAGACGCACCTTATTTCCTCTAAAAAGAGGCTGAAAATCTGGGTGCATCTTATACACTGAATACAACATTTTTACCTCCTGAAGCCTCTAATTGCTGTTTTTTTAACAACCATTAAAAAAACCCAAAAAAACCCTTCCCCAAAATGGCCATGCATAGCCTTATAGAGTCTTTCAGAGAGCTCCTGGGGGATGGGGAGGGCCGAAATGAGCCCAAAACGGGCTGTTTTTTGCCCCACCCCCAGCCCCTAGCAGCACTCTATAAGCCTCTATGAAGTTATGCATGCAATTATTTTGACAATTATTGACAATTATTTTTTTTTCACAAAAAGGCCCTTTTTTTTTTTTGCTCCAAGGCTTGCCGCAAGGCTATCCATGCCTTTTATTTGAAAAAGAACGGGGCCATTTTCGTGAAGTGCAAAAACTTTTTTCTTTCTTTTGGAAAGCTGTTTGGTTAGAGTGGTTGATGAGAATTACATTGATCAAGTGCTGTCTCAGCAGAAAAATCTTTAGAGTGCTTCAGGTTGTCAGCAATTTCCTTCTCCAGCACATGGATAAATACACCTGGAAACATCTACCTCCCTCCCTCCCTGCCTACTCTTTCTCTCTCTCTCTCTCTCTCTCTCTCCCTACCTACCTACTATATTTCTCTCTCCCCCTCTATCTACCTATCTACCTACTTACCTTCTCTCTGTCTCTCCCCCTACCTATCTACTGTATTTCTCTCTATTTTTCTCTCTCTATCCCTCTACCTACCAACCTACCTTCTCTCTCTCTCTCCACCCCTACCTACCTACCATATTTCTCTCTTTCTCTCTCTCTTTCTCTCTCTCTCTATCCCTCTACCTACCAACCTACCTTCTCTCTCTCTCTCCCCCCCCTACCTACCTACCTACCGTATTTCTCTCTTTCTCTCTCTCTTTCTCTCTCTCTCTATCCCTCTACCTATCTACCTATCTACACTCTCCCCCTCCCTCCCTACCCACTGTATTTTCCTCTTCTTCAAGTGAAGTGAATCTTAAAGACGTGATTTCTTCCTTAGGACTTGGTATAGATAGAGTGTATATCTTTTGTTTATGGACAGCATAATGTTTATGCTGTCCAAGTGGCAAAGTTTTTTTTGTTCAGGCAGGAGTATGATTGACTACTTTGTGTTGATTACATTTCTATTAGAAGTCTTAATAAACACACGCTTTTATTTTTGTAAGCCACCCAGAATCATGGGCAGACCTAGAAATTTTATTAGAAATTTATTCACTGATTGTGCAGATTATCTAGTCTGTGATAACTCTGGTGACTTACAAATTACAATGTAAAAACAACTTAAAGAAAAGAAATACAGGATCAAACAGCTTTTTATTTCTTAAACAGCTTTAATTGCTGTTTTTTTAACAGCCATTAAAAAAACCAAAGCATCACACAAGATTTGTTATCCAATCTAATTAATATATAAAATAATACAGTTGAAATAAACTTCTGGAGAATTAGTAAGCAACAGAAGACTGGAAAAGAGCAAGTATGGTACCACATTTCAAAAAGAGGAATAAGAAAAGGAATCTCAGGAAGCTCCTTACCAGTTAACTTGACATCTGTACTATACAGATAGCACCTCTTGTAATATCTGCACAAAAGATAGTAAAACATGTTGCAAGGTTAATGTTAAATAAGACTTCGTAATTTTGTACAGAATAACTTACATGAACCTAACAATATCTCTTTTTATTACCCCTTATCTAGTTAAAGAGAATTGTATAGGTCAGCAATTATTCAGTATTAAGTTCAATAAATGGTTCACTACATGGTTCTCAATCAAATTTAAGAGAAGCATTTGGGGGATCCCTGAGTATTTACTACATGATCCTGATAGATCATGTATAGAATGGTGCATAGGGAATACATGTCACATTTGCTGATGAACCAAACCAGGGGAATTATCTAACCCCTTTGAGAACAAAATATTGTTTAGAAAGTCTTAACGGACTAGAATTATGTAAAAACAGGATAGACCAACCTTCAGTGAGTGAGAAGGCTCTAATCCTAGTGAACTATTAGCTGAACTATTAGCTGAACCAATGTAAGACAGCAATCTTGGACTACAATCTAAACAATGTGGTATTGTGCAAAAGATCACAGGAGATAATAGTTTCCATTGTACACTGTGCTGGTTGGAACACACTAGTATTACAATTCCCAATTCTGAACACTGAACTCTAAAAGCGACACAGATTGGCTGAAGTAGATTCAAAGAAGAGCTGCCAGGATGTAAAATGATTTGGAATCTACGAGCATCAGTTTAAAAAGCTGGCAATGATTTGTTTGCAAAAGAGACTAAGGAAAGATTAAAGTAATGGTCAATTAATATCGAAATGCTGTCATGCAAGAAGCAGGATAACAACTTATAAATTGGCATAAAATAAAATTAAGGATGAGTATTAAGAACAGAAAATCAGGATGGAATATTAAGAATGAATGTTAAAAAGAATTTACTGATAGCAAGCAGGAGGGCGGAAATCTGCCGAGATTTGTAGTGGGGATTTTCAGAGAGGAGCCATCTAAAGGTAGTTTAATAGCTTCCTGCACTGCAGAAACTGTGGAAGATGTCTTGAAAACTATTCTATAATGCCATGAGTTGAATTAAGGCTCTTCTTCTTATACCTCTACAGTGAATCTTTTTCAGGTAGATTAATAACAATTTAGCTTTTTAACTAGTTTAGTTTATTGGATTTTAATTGTTTCATATTCTGTTTGTTTTTAGCCATCTGGAGTGTCTTGTGGATAAATTATTAAATAAATATAAATAAATACAGTATTATAAACTTTGTGATTACTGTGATTTTTAGAAGTCTACTGAATACTTTAAAATTCTGCTTATGGGTAATTTAATTTTAAACCACATTTGAGATCCAGTTTTGACACTTCTGTATCAGCAAATCACAGTAGACTGTTAAATATGAACTTTAGGAATTCGTACTGCATTTCAGTTGGTGACTTTTTATGTGAGAAATGTGCTATTTGCCTCTCATTAATTACATGTGGTAAAAAGTAAATATTTTGAGGGGGGAAGGTGTTTGCTTATGAAAAGGGTCAAAGTGTGGGTTCTTTAAAAAGCCATTTTTTCAGTGCTAGGAATCTGAAATAACTTTGTGACAAATCATTCCATGAGGGGACAAAAGCTCACAAGAAAAATATTGGTAAAAGTAAATGTTTCCTAAAGAATAAGGAAAAGCAGGGAGATAAGGAAAATTTTGGGAAAAATATATATATTTATAATGTGGGAATTTCTTCAGTTTGTATTCATACCAATCCATGTATGTATGCTTAGTAGCAGTTTCCATAAAGGATTCTTTTCCTCCTCTTTTTCATAAAAGAGAAACGTTTTAGGAATTATATAGTTTACCCAACATTGATGATAAATGCTACTTAAATAGTTACATGATAGTAGTTTTTAAATTAAAATTCCTACCTAATTAAACCTTTCATTTACTGACGTGGTATGGCAATTGGCTCTTTATCCATATAAAGACCCTTTATAAAACTTTTTTCAATATGTTATATATAAAACTTTCCACTAAACCCTTCTTTATTTGACTAACATACAGGTAGATAATTATTTACATCTAAAGGCCTTATTTATTTTTTAAATAGAGTGCCCCAGATAATTGGACCCAGAAGTATAGCATTAGTTTTAGGATTATTTTGTGGGGAATTTGGAGAGGAGTATTATGTGACTAATTTCAGTATTCCGCTTGAATGAAACACGGGATAAAGCCATAGCACCTATACGCTACTTCACAGTGCTTTACAATTCTTTCTAAGCATTTTACAGAGTCAGCATATTGATCCCAACAATCTGAGTCATTTTTTTCAACCTTGGAAGGATGGAAGGCTGAGTCAATCTTGAACCAGTGAGAATTGAACTGCAGGAAGTTGGCAGAATTAGCCTGGAATATTGCATTCTAACCTCTGTGTCAGGCTCAATATAAATTAAGAAATATATAAATAACAATCTGAATGTTAGCAAATCTTGTCCACTATTGTAGGGAGCCATGAAGATGACCTTAAAGAAACTATTAATGATGGTTATAATGTTGTGCAAAACTTGCCTTGAAACTGTAAAAAAGGGGAAAAAAACATTTAAAAGAGATTCAAGTGGGCTCCTCCCTAATTTCCTGGGGGATAAGACAGCATGAAGGAAGGAGATTCAAACTCTACTTTTCTAAAAGCCATCACATTTTTTACCGCCCGTTCTCACAATTTGTTTTGTGGTAGCGGCTTGGTAATTCTGCTCCTACCACTTTCTTAGTAGTAGATAGTATCTAAAGCAGGGGTCTCCAACCTTTGCAACTTTAAGTCTGAAGGACTTTGCTGGCTGGAGAATTCTGGGAGCTGAAGTCTTTGCAGACTTAAAGTTGCAAAGGTTGGAGACCCCTGATCTAGAGGATATAGCCCTTCCCTTTGGGAGAAAAAAGAGAGCAAGATGAATGAATAATCAAATGTAAAATGCAAACATATTCTGTTAAATAGATACACTGCAGAACTTCTCATGGGCTATAATGATTACAGGTAAGTAACCACAATCTAAAAGAAAATATAATCTTCCAGATAAGCCACTAAATGACCTTGTAGAGGCTACAAATTATTGCTAATTACAAGAATAGTCTATCAAAAATTATAATTTTGCAAACATGGACTGAAAGATAACTGAGTGATACAGTTACTTCTGTTAAGCTATAGCTATTCATAATTAAGCTGGTTTAAAGAAAGATTTGATAGTGCCTGATGATATTGTCATATATAAAATAAGAAAAAATAGACAGTAAATACTCCTGTTAGGTAGACCCCCTCAATTGACTTAATGACCACCTCGGCAGAATGCTTATGAATTATTCTACTTCAAGTGGAATATTATAGATCTTAGTTCTGGATCCTGTAGTGTTCATTTTTAACTTGGATGAAGAAAGGAAGGAAAAAATTGAAAACACACTTATCAAGTTAACAGATAAGTAAGAAAGGAGGGGGAGAGCTTAATATTTTACAGAAGAGCAAAAAGATTAAAAAATTCTAAGCTTGAGCAGTGGGCATGGCAGTGGGAAATGACACCAATGATAATAAAGGAGAAATGCAAAGTGAATGTTTCTTCCTATATTTATCCAAACTTTAATCAGAGACTATGGAGAATTATGATAGCTGTATGCTTTTTCAGCTTCAATCCATGGACTTCAACAGAGTTGTGGCTTTCCTTTTATAAAACAAAAACTTTATGAGAATCAGCCAAGGGGAAGGGTGGGGTATCTTTATGTGATCCAAAGGATGTTTCCCTTATGGGGATAAATGTCTGGATGAGAAGCTAGAGGGTAGGAGTATTGCGATAACCTTAAAGAAGGAACATGATGTAATTTGTTTCATAAGCACAGCTTCATCCAGAAAAAAGGAACAGTGAGAAAGAAACTCAAAACTGTCCTACTTTGATATGGGAGAGAGGAGGAGGGAGCGAAGGCAGGAAGGAAGGAGAAAAGAAATCCTGCCATGTTTTCAAGAAGTCTGTTTCCTAACATAACCTTATTTTCACAGAGCAATATTAAGCAGGCTGCATTCATAACAGGATGATTAATTCAGTTTCACATCCCTTGGTACCGTAGTTCTAGATACCCCACATTCTTCAAAAAATATTTCAAACTTCCATGTAGGTTTTTGAGAGGGGATGCAGGAAATTGACAAAGAAAGGAAAAGGATGTAAACACTTTTCTGCTTGACCTCCACTGGATATAACCCGATATTTTCAGCCAAACCAGCCAAACCAACATGTCATTTTTGTCTCTTCAATCAACCAACCCATTTTGACAGTCTCTTTCCCAATTATAATGAATATGTTGCTGTACAGTAGATTTGTGTCTGAAGTATATGTTTGAATTCTATAAGTTATCTATTAGATCAAAATACACTAGCCTTGTTTAAACCAAATTAAGTGGGTAAAGCTATTGGCAGAAATGTAGGTTATAAATAACACACGAAACAAATATACATATGAAATTATGAGGAGTCTGGCAGGGTAAGTCTGTTTTATAATGCCATGTCATATAGATAATATGTGGCTTATGGTAATTTTTTAGATAGTATAGGGAAGTGCATTTTATGAGTTTTATTGCAGAAAGCATCACTTGATAGTTTTCTGAAAGACCTTTACTTTTGGTTGGTTTTTTAATTAACAGCACATTGTATATATGCTCATTGACTTTATGATTGAAACCATCTCATATGCATCTCTCTCTCTCACACACACACACACATATACAAGTCCTGTTTGTGTCATAAGCCTAGTCAGGAGAAATAAGATGCAGCTTAATTTACAGTTGGGAAAGTTTGCGAGCATATTTGTTTTTGCGGTTCTTTAGTCATAGGGCTGCTGATTATATTTATTAGTTCTAAATATTAAACAGCCAGCAGAATTCCATTGTATATAAATAAGACATTTGAGACCTGGAAGTGCGCCATTTCTAATATAGACAGCTGGTGCTTTTTAACAGTTTTATTTTAGCACAGCGTTAAGGAATCTGTGTACATTTGAAGTCTTTAAAATGATGATAGAAGAATATGTACTTTTTAAAGATTTCTGGGAGTATACAGTTGTGTATATTGAAAGTAATGTAACTACAGAAATGATAGATTGTGCACCTGGTAGATGTAACTTTTTTTAAAAAATTGCTTACTTGCTTGCTTCTTTCAGACAGAAAGAATGTCAGAAGCTAATATTTTTGAATGTGAAGATTTTAACTATACTGAACTATAATTAGGTTTTTACATATTTTCATATTAATATATTTATCAGTTATAAATTCTATAGATAAGTGAATTATTCTATACGGATTACATCTATCTGAAAGGAAGAAAATATTAAATATCAAAGCTGCATTGCTCTGTCTTTTATATTATTAAATTAATTTCATTATATAAAGCCAAAGAAATTACAATATAATTATTTCCTTCTTTTTCATTTGTACACTATAAATTGATTATTGTTACATGAGTTGTACCATAGCCTCTGTATGTAAGCATGCTTAGGACTTTTGTGTACAGGAAAATACAGCTTCTGAAAAATCATGCTATGTCACTTATGGAGTCGTAGATAGTGAATTTACTGTCTAAAAGCTAGAGTAGTCCACTTACTGACAAGGGCTAAAAATCCTTCATATAGAAATATAATGTTGAATGTTTGAAACAGGAACTATAGATTTTTGTGCTGTTAGCTCATGAACAGCCATTTAGATTGGAATTTTGAAGGTTTATGACTTGTATATTGTCAGGAAAATTGGTACTTCTGTACCGGTAGAACAACCATCTGTTCTTGATCCTGGCTTGCAGTGCCCACCTGTTGCCTTCACCTCTAACCCTGACATCATGCATTCATTAAATCCTAATGTTATGTTGTCTCTTCTGTACACTGCAGGGTGTCTGGCAATTCATCCATGAGGATTTTTTCCTTTAAGCAGGTCATGACACAGCTTGTGGGAGGCACTGGGTTAAAAGGTTCCATGTTTTTATTTAGTGTTTCTTACGCCAATACCTTGGCAACTTAAAAATACTATTATCAGTTCCTTTCTATTAGTGGAAAAGAATGTAGATGTCTTGGAGGGCATTTGCAATATGACCATCTTGTACTGTATTTATCATGCCATTTTCTGTAGCGCTATTGCATGAAAATGTTTCAAAAGGCAGAAACATCAGTGTGTGTACATTTATCTTCGGTATCCTCTGGTTTAGAAACCTCTATTAAATGTACTTATTAAATGAGTTCCGGGTTTAGGGCGATATATTTTTTGTGTAGTATTGGTTTTAGGATTATTTTGTGGGGAATTTGGAGAGGAGTATTATGTGACTAATTTCAGTATTCCACTTGAATGAAACACGGGATAAAGCCATAGCACTTATATGCTACTTCACAGTGCTTTACAATTCTTTTTAAGCATTTTACAGAGTCAGCATATTGATCCCAACAATCTGAGTCATTTTTTTCAACCTTGGAAGGATGGAAGGCTGAGTCAATCTTGAGCCAGTGAGAATTGAACTGCTGGCAGTTGGCAGAATTAGCCTGGAATATTGCATTCTAACCACTCTGTCAGGCTCAATATAAATTAAGAAATATATAAATAGCAATCTGAATGTTAGCAAATCTTGTCCACTATTGCAGGGAGCCATGAAGATGACCTTGAAGAAACTATTAATGATGGTTACAATGTTGTGCAAAACTTGCCTTGAAACTGTAAAAAAGGGGGGAAAAACATTTAAAAGAGATTCAAGTGGGCTCCTCCCTAATTTCCTGGGGGATAAGACAGCACAAAGGGAAAATGTAGCTAAGCTTTTGCAAGATTTTGTACCATAGCCAAGCCCAATGAAGTAAAGTTTTAGTAATCTTGTAGAGTCTGTTTCCTGATCTGGCGAACCTCGAAGAGCTGACAGCTATGATATTTCTGTTGTGTGAATGAGTTCAGAAGGTGATGTAAAATGATTCCAGTGACAATACGCATGCTATGCAATTTTGCTTATTTGGAATTTTAAAAAATGATATATTTACTTCCAGCAGATTATTTGGAACTTTTTAGCACAAGCAGTAATCCTCACATTTTATTAGTATCTTAGCATCTCATTGTTATTTACTTTTTTAGTTACTCTCAAGTCCATATTGCTATTAATTTTTAGGAATGCAAAAGTTCAGCGTGATTTCGAAATATAAGCTTGAGATAATATAATAATTGGAGTAGTCATGATACCAGATAGCAACAAGTGTGCAGTAAATTTGTTTATATACTATTGCTATTAAATAGACTAAATTTTATGGATTATCTTATCCAATCTTATGTTGCATAATTGCAATAGTAATGAAATCCCTGATTCAAATTATACTATACAACTGGCCATATTGTCTGATGAATACATTTATATAGAACTACAGAATAATATTTGTGATGCAAAGTTTTATGATACTATACTAATTAATACCTATAAAAGCAATCTAAGTGAACAAAACCACTGAAGTCATGTATTTCATACACAAACTCATCAAAAATGTATATATTAACCTAACACACATGTAAAAAAAAAAGACACAACGAAACTAATAGCTTTCTGTCTGGATGGTCTCTGGTGATGAGCTGAAAGACAGAAAAGGAAAGCAGTATGCTTCCTCCCTTAATTGGGGCTTACCAGGGTGTTGTGACACAAGCATATACTTATTCCCCTGTCTCAACTGATTAGGAGGAGAACCTGGTGGCTTAGTGGCTAAAACATCTGCCTAACATGTAATATAGCCCTGGTTCAAATCCCAGTAAGGGTATGGCTAGCTGATGAGAGCTAAATAGCTTGAAATAGATGTATCCCAGTCTCCCTTGTTTATTTATTTATCAGCTCAAAACCTAACATACATGTAAAAAAAAAAGACACAACAAAACTAATAACTTTCTGTCTAAATGGTCTCTGGTGATGAGCCGAAAGACAGAAAAGGAAAGCAGTATGCTTCCTTCCTTAACTGGGGCTTACCAGGGTGTTGTGACACAAGTATATATATATATATATACCATTCACTTTCAAGTAGTTCAGTAAAATGAATAAGTAGTTGCAAACCAGTTGAGTGATTATTTAATCAGACCTGAATAGGGCTCAGCACAGCCCTGTATAAATCTGATAAACCTTTATCACTGTGAAATTATCATCATGTACATTCAAGAAGCACACAATACCTTGCTCAAAATAAATTTCTAAGCATCTCAGTTAAAAAGCCACTGATGCTGCTTGATCTAGGAAAGGTTACAAAAACAGCAAAACTCTGTCAATAAAATAGAGTCTTGTGAAGGGAAATAACTAGGACAATGGCAAATCTTTCCCAAATTGGCAGGGAAATTGTTTCAACAATTTGAAAAGCAAAAACCATACAGGTACATTTTAGTGTTTACATCCTTGGCATCATAACCAAACTGACCATTTTCCATGTTTCTCTTTTTGAGTTTCCAAGTCATCTCCTGTCCCAAGAAAGAGATCCAAAAGACAGGTCTGTGGCAGCAAATATCATTTTCTCACTGACAACTATTCTAGATTTCTCTGCAAGAAAAGATGCTTTACATAGATCTGAAGAATTCCCCTTTTTCTATGGTTAGGCAAAGCAATGGGTGAGATGAAGCAGAGAAATTCAGCTGAGTGCAATCCTTTATTTTTTTTCCACAGAATCTTGCCAAGCTACTGTAAAGCTACAATTTTCTAAGCTAGTTATATCCCTAAGAGATTCTAGGATGTGGTTACCATAAACCTCATATCACCATCCTTAGGACTGCACAGCTCTTGACCCTGATCTCTTCCTGAGAAACCTATGAGTTGAAAAAAATCTCCACAATTCTTCTGCAGGCACATTCCATCACAAGCTTACATCCAGGCCACGGTAATTCATCTGTTTCTAAAGATCATTCTAGAGCTGTCATGAGAAGTCAAGGCTAGGCTCAGATAGTTAAATGGTGTTTATAAACTGAATAGCAAGAAAAGATCAGTTCCTGTAGAGTAGGATAAGCTACCCATGCACATATGTATTTGTATGAAGGTTAAAATCTTAAATTCATTTGTTCCATTCCTTCATTCTAATGCACTGCTTGTCACTCTTTTCTCAGGCTGGTGCTATCTGCACAAGTTTTACATAATTGTCTTGTCTGTTCTGGGCTATTTCCACCTGGCTGGTTCCAGCTCTCCTCAATGACAAGATTTGATAAGAATAATAAGGACTCCAGTCTGTAACCTATATAAATCCGCAGCTATAGATTCCATGGTATCTGAGAAAAGACAAACCCTTATGCCATTACACCAATAATAAGGGGAGAAGAATCCAAAGTCACTGCAGTGATGTACGCAGGGACATTTTGGTTCTAAAAGGAAAAGTTCACATTCTTGTAACATTCTTACTTTCATCTTAATAAGCTTGCTAATGACAACTCTGAGATTCTTCCTTGAAAAAAAGATTTACTTTTGGTTCATGCAGCTGCCAGCAGCCTAACATTTTCCTTTCAACATATTCTTTTCACTTTGTGCTTTCTTTATTTTTAGCACTAACTGCTTCAGTTGTGTGATGTGTGTTCCATAGAATTGCTCTTGAAGGATTCTATTTGTAAATAACAATAGAAAATATCTTCTATAATAATGCAGCATCACCTCTTTGCAAGATACCTTTGTAACAAGTTTTCTTTTCCCTCATTCTTTATCTCTTTAATATAGAAAAGAAGCATGTGTCCCACTTTGTCTGGGTTTGGAGTGAACAATGTGCCTGATTAGAACTGGGAAGGCAAACTGAAAGAATACGAGGCATAATTGCTATGAGAAGTTAAGGAAATGTTCCAGAAGGAAGCAATAGCAGAGGATTAATGCATTATTGCCATGAAAATTATATAGCTATAACTATAGAATCATTATGAGCCTAGTTCAATTTGAGGAATACTTTATTTATTTAACATGGCTCTGGATAGCTTACATTGAAATACGCAACATTAAAAGGGCCCTTATAAAATTTAAAAAAGGAGCTACTGTATGTAACAGAGGCTTACTTTTGAATTTTGATCTTTAGAATAATGTCACAAACGATCAAATATGGTAGGACCTAACAAATTAAAAAAAAGTTTATATGCTTTTAAATGTGTGAAAACTGTTTTGATATATGAATAACAACGACCAATAGAAGAAAATATGTATATGTATGTATGCATGTACTGTATGTCAGTTTTGAACTATGGGGCCCTTGGTATTCTCTGAACTTTGTTGTTTTTTGCAGATTTCTCTTATGCAACCTGGTAACATCATCAATGCTTGAAAAAAAGAGGTTTACTCACTGTTTATATTCAAGTAGCTTGCCCTGTCAGTGTTGGTACAAATATTCTTGGTAGGACCTTGATTAGATTGTTGTTTACTGTTTATTTGTACCTTGATTTGGATATTCTTTCCTGCTTGGTTAGGATAAATTTTGGTTGTAATATCTACTTATTTGGGTGTTGATTGCTGGCAAGAAGGGGCTTTGGTCTTGGGTGTGATTAACTAATTCACATACTTACAAGGTTGAGAAATGCTGATGGCAATTATTATGCAATCATTGTGACTATCCTTTCTTTATCAACATCTAAAATAGTTGGTCACGATTTATTTGCTTATTTAAGGAACTTATATGGCCATTAATTTCATATAGCAATTTATTCTGTAAAAGAGATAAGATTGCTAATATATGATAACAATAGTGAGAAACAGCTGTTTGGTTTAACTTCTTTATGCTCCAATTACCTTTTGTGAGGTCTACATTGTGGGCAAAATATCAGGAAATAGCACTAAATTTTGCTAGGTTTCCCCCCTCTTGCGTATGTATAAATTGCCTGTGACAATTTATCATCTGATATGATCACATACTAAATACATTACCATGTGTTCTAGTAGAAAAAATATTCTGTAATTTTAACTTATTTAGGCTTATCACTACTTTACCTCCTGGGAATCCATTTCCTCATTATGTTATTAGGTAAAACTTTAGTGATTCCATTCATTTTAGACATGACTATACAAAAGAATTTCTTGATAGAAATTTCTCTTCCAACACACTGACACATTCAATTATCTTTTCTCCTCACTTCAATCAAATGTGCCTTTCTTTTACTAAAGCAAATGTATGCCCTTAGTTAAAAAGCTATTTCTGTCTTCATATGTATAATATTACTTCCAATCAGTTGAATGTTGAGCTAACCACTCATACTTCTTTGCTTTTTAAATATAAACATACTAGCGGATGAATAAAATTGTGGCATATGTATGCATATATATTCCATTAAATGTAAAATATCAGTTATGAATAGCATAACAAAGTGTAAATCAAAGCAAAGTGATGATCAACATCATATAACAACATCAAACAAAGCTTAAAATTAGTTTCATTAGTTTTGTTCCCTATATTAAATTTAGCTTTCATTTTTATAGATAAACTGTTTCTTTCATCATGTATAAATTAAATGGTTGTACACAAAATGGCTGTTGATAAAATAGCTGAGAGACTTTATTCTGATCTTCCTTATTCCCTTATTCCCACTTATTCAGACAGATAATTTTATAATTTTATTTAATTTCTATAATTTATGATAGACTTTGAAGTAGTAAAAGGACTTTGTCACCATTTTAGATTTTAGTTTATTTCTATAGTTTTATGCCCATTCATGTGCAAATATAAAATTTAGCAGAAACGGAAAAAATCAACAAGTTATAGAACATTTGGATTCAGCAAATAAGTATATAGATTGATTTGTAATATGACATTTCATCAATAAATATAAATGCATATCAAAAAAACACTTCATAAAAAGAACATTTTAATCAAAATAAGATTGATGTGTGGTTTATTTGATCAAAGAACATTGTACACTAGTCTTAGGAAGTGGGTGATAGCTATGAGTTAATCAAAAGTTTTGGTAAAGAATTTCTGCATAAGAAGCTATGAGAATGGAATAAAATCAGCTTTCTTGTAAGCTTTCAGAGCATAGAGATGTACAATGATATCATGTAACATGTCATGGCATCTCCATTGTAAAAGTGTGTGTGTGTGTGTGTGTGTGTGTGTGTGTGTGTGTGTGTGTGTGTGTGTAAAATTTTTCATTAGTATATGTGAGATTTTTTCCCAGTTAATGCATCACCAGAAAGCACCACCTTATTGATTTTATCCTTATTAGATTCATCGGACATGGATAGCCAGATATTATTCTATATGGTTCAAATTTTCTACTGGGATTTCAACTCACTTGTTTCTATATATATATCTAGCTATTGGCAGTTAGTCATTTTCAGGAAGGAAAATATAGAAACTTTTAGAACAGTATATGCATTCTATCTTCCATTAAGCTCTCAAACCAAGAAGTAGAGAGACATGAATCACTATATAACATCTGAAAACACAATACTTAAACATCAAATATATCTTACATAATATAGCATCTCAAAATGAGTTCAAAATTTTGAACTCATTTTTAACACTCTGAAATCCATTTATCCAGGAATACTGCAGCTTTTCTAGAGTGCACTTGTGACGTTTCCATGTGACCTTTTTGGCACTCAGTGCTGAAAAGGTTCACCATCATTGAATAGTTTGAAATTCTTTAATATATATATAGGAAATTCTTTAAGATATATATAGGAAATCAAACGTCTCTACCCAATAATTTTAAAAAGTTGAATGGAGAGACATTTAAACATTATTTTCTTTCAAGTACATCAGCCCAATTTATAAAATATTATTCGTTTTGTACCAGAAGGGCAATGTGATTGAAAATGCCACTCGGGTATGAAGTTTCATTAAAAAGCCTATTATTAATGAACTAATGGTTCCACATAACAAGAAGCTGTAATGTAGAAGATTATAAGTCGTAAGTTATAAGGATAGCTAGAGAAGCGGTAGCTAGAGAAAGGTAGCTTCAGCGCAGGTCTGGTGTCTGATCCAATCAGTCCTAGTGACTGACACAGATTGGATCCTAAGTCAACTTTAGCCTCAGAATTGCAAAATCATTAGTAGTTATAAAACTGAGTAAACATAATAAAAAGTTTGCAAATATTTGTTAACTGTGTCAATTTATGAAGCCAATAATAAATCTCATTTTTGTATCACAGACAAAATCAATAATGGGAGATGTATTAGGAAAAAAATACCATTGGTTGCTATAATCTGTATTTTGTTACTTTTGCAAAGGTTAATTTAAAAAAAAACTTTAATAGTGTATACTGAATAAATTAATCTCAAAATTTTAATTTGATTAATCCAATTATGTATTGTGGTATAACATATATACACTGTATAATTTTATGAAGAATTGTGTTCTATCTAGCAGGAAACAATGGCCAGATGATGTTAGATCAACAGATACTAAAGAATAATAATTAAACTCCAAAAATATTAAACTCCTCAAGAAAGATGAAAGTGGTTTAGTAAAGAGTTACCACTTGCTTCAGAATCTTTTAATTTTTTTTTCAGTAAATCATGTTCACTCTAGGAACATATGGATAGATTTGTTTTGTAGGTTTTATGCTAAAAATTATACAGTATGTCTTATGCAGTTTAACATGATATAACTATGCTAAATCAATATTTGTCAAAAGCATAAAGTGGCTTCTGAAATAAAATGCAAGATGCTGTCAATCAAACTTGTTCCAGCATATATTACAATATTTTTTTTTCTGACTTTAGACCTATTGGACAAGCAGCAAGTCAAAATTGTCTTTCCATGTATATTAAACAAAAACTTCCTGGTTATTTTTTCTTCCTTTAGCTGTACTTTGCAAACTAATCTTAAATAATCAGGGACATTTTGGGGTACAAAAGAGTTGACATCTACTTGATGACACTTAATCAAAGAATCAAATGTTTATGTTATTTACCTGCCTTTCTGAAAGTAAAACTAAAAATCAAAAGAGCTAATTTTGAATTAGATAAGACTGGCATTCTTTTCTAAAGTTATTGTGAAAGCCACAATCAATAATCGGATTAATCAAATTATAAACTTTGAGATTAATTTATTCAGTATACACTGTTAAAGGTTTTTTAAAAATTTAATTTTTTAAATAAATAGATAATTATGTTATAGCCTTTTGCCTATTATGTCTTTCAACATATCGATAGGACAAGTGATATTTGAATATTTCATTCTGTAGCTGTTTAGACAATATGTTTTAATGTTTTCTGTAACTGTTTAAAATATATTTTAATATTTTATATGAGAAGCAGATGGCATATTATTTTACCAAATGTTGGAAATTGAACATTACATTATGATCAAAAGTGCAATATACTCGTGAGTAAACTTTCTGGGAATAATGGATACTTTTGATTATGATTAAAGTTTAAGAATGTTTGAGGAATGCCTTAATTCCTTTAATTAAATAATCATTCTTCACATATCTAAGCATATTTAAAAATGGAAATTTTCATTATAAATATATTTCTGAATTAATTGTCATGGTTTATAATTATGAAAGTAACCATGAGTAAATAGCAAGTGTTTTGTGTTTCTTTTCTTTTTTTTGCATAATAAAACCAAATTTCAAGGTTAACAATTTCTGGAACCCAGAAAATGGCAGGGTCCTAAAAAATGGTGCTCTGAAGGTGGGTCTTTTTTCCCCTCCATGTCAACAAGCAACTGTTTTTGTTACCAAAGTTGGTTCTTTGGTAGCGTGCTCCCCAGTTATGAACTACAGTAACTAGGAATGATCTACAATAACTTTGGAGAACCACAGATTTGACTGGGGAGAGAAATATGAATGGTTCCAAATTATTGGTAAGAGTGGCTGTTGTGGTTGGGTCTTTTTTTGCAGCTGCTTGTATTTTTAGTTATGTTTTCTGATTTTAACATCACTTTTAAAAGTCTAATTTTTAATAGCCTTGCTGAATGCTGACTTGCTTTATGCCTCTTTGCTTGCTTATGATCGTAAACTTTTATTGTTTTATCTTAGTGCTTTAAAATACTTTCTCTTTCATCACAAGGAAGTTGTTCTGACCTAGGCTTCACAATAGCATGAAGTAAACTCCTTGTCTCAACAAAAAATCCTTTTATTAATTTACCACGAATTCTGCTCTTTCACATCCAGAAAAGTCTTTCAAGGGAGGATTTACAGTCACAGACCTTATTTGGCTTGGAGAGCTGTCAGGCTGACATCTGCAAAACTTGGCAAAAAGTCTCAGAGAGTCACAAACCAATTAATGAACTAATTGTCTCCTGGAAACTCCACTCTTCTTTCGTTCCTCTTTTATTTTCTCTGGGAGGGGCCTTGATCATCCTCCTGTGGCCTTATTCCCAAGTGACCCCTATTCTTTAGCTGTTCCCTTCATCAGGCAACTCTGCGCATACTGGGAACACACACTGGGAAGAGTCTCCAGCTGTTTGTCTGTCTCACTGATGTCTGACTCTGAAGGCAGCTGATAACTGGAATATGGCTCTGGCCCTCTCTCTGCCTCCGACACAGAGCCTTCATTAGAGCCTTCCCCAAACTCCAGGACTGGCCCATGTTTCTCCCCAACCTCCTCACTTTCCAAATCTGCTGTCAATGCCACTGGTGGGCCACAATAGAAGCCGGAAGTATGAGGCGGCTTCTTCTTCTTCTTCTTCTTCTTCTTCTTCTTCTTCTTCTTCTTCTTCTTCTTCTTCTTCTTCTTCTTCTTCTTCTTCTTCTTCTTCTTCTTCTTCTTCTTCTTCTTCTTCTTCTTCTTCTTCTCCTCCTCCTCCTCCTCCTCCTCCTCCTCCTCCTCCTCCTCCTCCTCCTCCTCCTCCTCCTCCTCCTCCTCCTTCTCCTTCTCCTTCTCCTTCTTTTTATGTTGTGAAACTGACCCAATCTAATCTATGGTAGATTGTTACTTTTAAGATTTTGCATTTTATCAGTTTTTCTAAAATAGCTTTGTTGCTTTGTTTTGTCTATTTTTTTAATTTTCCATCCATTCTTTTTAGTTATTTTTAGCTCACCTTCATTGCATCTCCTTTGTTGTGGTGTATCCATCGTCTTTGTCATCGAAAGGAAGTGTTTACCATTTTCTATGGAAACTAAATAAATAAACAATAAATTAAGGACTTTGAATATTACATTCTATATATATTTTATAAAGCCCTCAAAAAAGAGTTATAAAAGAGAGATGAGAGTCAGATGGTTTTTAATGTTACAGTCTTCCTTGAAACTTTTGCAAAAATATTTTTGCCAATTTACAAGTTTTAAATGAAAAAAATGAGTAAAATGTTGATGGGCTTGTAACAATTGCATTGTTACACAATGTCATTGTGCTTCTAAAACTATAAGGTTTTTCCTTGGTGATAACCTTTCAAGAAATTACCATTTTGTGATTTGTCAGATTATTAGTGACTACATACAGTTTTTTTGTTTAGCTAATTTATTTTTATCTTATTTTCAGTGGGAAGAAATAAGTGGTGTTGATGAGAACTATACTCCAATCAGAACTTACCAGGTCTGCAACGTCATGGACCACAGTCAAAATAATTGGTTAAGGACAAATTGGATACCACGCAATTCAGCTCAAAAAATCTATGTGGAACTCAAATTTACTCTAAGGGATTGTAACAGTATCCCATTGGTTCTGGGCACTTGTAAGGAAACTTTCAATTTGTATTATATGGAATCTGATGATGACCATTCTGTCAAGTTCAGAGAACACCAGTTTACAAAGATTGATACCATTGCTGCTGATGAGAGCTTCACTCAGATGGATCTTGGGGATCGGATTCTTAAGCTCAATACAGAAGTTCGTGAAGTGGGACCTGTGAGCAGGAAAGGATTTTATTTGGCTTTCCAAGATGTGGGTGCATGTGTGGCCTTAGTATCAGTGCGAGTGTACTTCAAAAAATGCCCATTTACTATAAAGAACCTGGCCATGTTTCCAGATACAGTACCTATGGATTCCCAGTCACTGGTGGAAGTGCGAGGCTCTTGTGTTAATCATTCCAAAGAGGAAGACCCACCCAAGATGTACTGCAGTACTGAAGGAGAATGGCTAGTACCCATAGGGAAGTGCTTATGTAATGCCGGCTATGAAGAAAGAGGCTACGCCTGCCAAGGTAATGGTAACATGATAACTTAAAGGTTTTTTTTCAACAGGAACACTACCATTTCAGGCAGTAAGGGAAGCAATGGTCTACAAATAGGTAAGGCCCTCATGAGCAAGATCTTTTTCTGTAGTACACCTAGTGGTGGGTTTCAAATACTTTAACAACTAGTTCTCTGCCCTAATGACCAGCTGGGTAGATGTAACCATGTGGCTGTGGCCAATTCAATGTCACTCAAGTCAATGGGCGCTTTGCCTTAGCTTTTACAATGTAGTAAGGGTTAACCAGAGATGCAGTTTCTGTAAGCAAGGCAATAAAGGTGAGGCTAGAAACAACACCAGAATGTTTCCTTCCTGCCTTCCTTACAGGATTAGCCCTGTAAAGTGGAAAAAAACAAAATAAGATTTTTTTCAACAACCGGTTTTCCGAACTGCTTAGAAAGTTAACAAGTGGTTCTCTCAAATAGTGCGAACTGGCTGAATCCCACCACTGAGTATACCCAAACTATTATATACTTTTAAAAAAGAGCATATATTTGCTATGCTTGAGAAGTTATATAGTGGGCTTTAGAAGTATTAGAAAACTATGAATGAAGAGGAGATAGATTGGATGCCATTGCAAAAGCAGTTTGAAGCGGTCTATGCTTTCGGGCTTTTAATTTGAACTTGAACTGATTCTAAGGCACTAAAATTTTCTGTGAGTGTTACTTTAGCTCCTTGGTTTTAAAAGGAGATGGAAAGGACATTGTGAATTGTTACACAAATTAGCTTAGCCATTTGCTGAAGTATTTAAGGCACAAGTAGTCCAGGGATTCTAGTGGTGGGTTTCAAATTTTTTAGAACCTACTCTGTAGGTGTGGCCTATTTTGTGGGCGTGGCTTGGCAGTCATGTGACAGGGTGGGAGTGGCCACCTTTTAAAATGTGGTGAAACTCATTTAACAACTCTCTTGCTTAGCAACCAAAATTTTGGACTCAATTGTGATGATAAATTCTTTCTTTCTTTCTTTCTTTCTTTCTTTCTTTCTTTCTTTCCTTCTTTCCTTTCTTTCCTTTTTCCTTCCTTTCCTTTCCTTTCCTTTCTTCGTTCCTTTCCTTTCCTTCCTGTTGGGTCACTAGCAGCGGCGGGCCAGATTTACTTCCAAGCCCCCTCTCACCGGTTCTCTAAATTTCACCAACCGGCTCTCGTGAGTAGGTGTGAGCCTGCAGAAACCCACCACTGCACCTACTGCACAAAGCCACTTGGTAACCTTTGATCAGTTTCTCTTTCTCAACAGTAGGAGTGAAATAACAGTAAATTACTTTTGAAAAAAGTGCGCCAAGAAAACTGCATGGGTTTATCCAGTTAGTTTGTAGGAGTCAAAAACTTAGTCGAAGGCATGTGTTAATAAACAAACAAATTTATAAATAATGTCCTATTTCAGAATAGAATTCCTGCCTCTGCTTCTGGACCACATTTTCTCTATATTTTTATTTAAGTACTTTTCTTCCAGACCTGCATTCCAGGTACTTATTTTCTTATTTTCTTTTCTTTTTTAAAAGTCTATTTCCTATCCAAGGCATTAAATCTAACAGCATCAGTCATTTCCAATTTTCTCAATGATGGTCATGTCCAAAAAATATTTCCTGGGGCTCTAATTCCCTGAGGTGCAGAGGATTTTCTGCTAATGTACTAGATTACAGATACTGAACAATGCAGTTTATTTAATATTGTGATTATGATTTTTTCTTTTTGTTTTGTGTTTTCAAAAATATAGACGAATAAGAGTATTATCTTGTTAATCCTTAGTGAAACATAATATAAATTTTAGATAGATCCATTTACAGCTTAAAATTAATGTAAAACCAAACAATTTATATTTGATATATAAATATACAGTATATTTCTTTATATATGAACTTACATTTTAGCACAGATGTTATATTCAATATCGTGTGCGCGCACCAAACCGGCTGGAAGAACCCCATCCCAGTTCTGATGATCAATGAAAATGCAGTAAAGTTTTTTCATTTTGAACTTAATATGGCATTTTTATTACCTGGAAGAGGGTGTATTGCTCATGTTCCCATGCATTGGAAAACACAACTTTTAAAGTGCTTTTCATAATCCTAATAGTTACTATATCTAATATGAACTCAGGGCTAAGAATATAGCTAAAATATATTTTTTGCAGTTGTGTAGCTCTCCTTCAGTTATGATTGCAACTAATTGGTAATACTGCTTCATAATGCTTTTGAGATTTTAGAATAAATCAGGGTAGTTTCAAAAATAAAGAATAACAATGATGGTGGTAGTGGTGGTGGTGATGATGATGGTTATAATACTCAATGTTCTTTTCAATGTTAGTGTCATGTCCTATGCATTATCACCCTGCCTTTTCCATAGGTGTGTTGTGCTTCCCAATAAAAATATTGTCTATTCTATTGTAAATTAAACACTTTAGGGGTGTCATTGATGGAATGAACTTTAATAAATATATCTGATAATTCATTTATCAGGTTTTTTGATAAAAGCATTTATAGTCAGTAAACCCATAAATATCTCAAATATCAGATGTTTTGCAAAGCTATTAATTTGAACATGATATTATTATCAATTATTGCCAAGTAGTTTTTGAAACATTTCTTTTTACTTTACTCTCTCTTTTTCTTTGTTTGATGTATTGCTTACTTTGTAGTTCTAGGTATTATAAATTTAAAAAGAAAAAACTGAAAACACCATGAGAAATTATGAGATTATGAACCATGGAAGTAAGATGGTAAAACCGTGTGTACAAACAGAGCTAGGATGGGAGTAAGGGTAGTGTCAAATTAGTTTTTCAGTCTTGGCATAAGGAATAATCACAATCTTTCATTTGAAAGTTAAATATAAATTTATGGAGTCATTGGTGTTCCCTGAGTTTGATTGCTTGAAGATGTCCATTACCCAATGAGGTATCAACATTATTGCTGGTGGATGTGACTACGAGATTTGCTTTATATTTATGTATAGTAGCTTGCATTACCAGTTTTGGTGAGGGTGTACTTGGAACTTCCTGGATTATGGCATTTTTTATTGTTAATTCTGATTCAGCAAAGTATTGGCTGCAGAAAAGAGCAATATAAATCTGTCCACAGGGTTTGCTTTGTATTTTGGAATTCAATTTGTAAATGTTTTAAACCAGGGGTTCCCAAACTTGGCAACTTTAAGACTTGTGGACTTCAACTCCCAGAATTCTCCAGCCAGCTATGCTGGCTGGAGAATTCTGGGAGTTGAAATCCACAAGTCTTAAATTTGCCAAGTTTGGGAACCCCTTTAAACTAACATGGAATTCTATTTTCCTGTTTATTTATTGTATATTCTTTCACATATATTTTCAAAAGCTTTCTTTTCTTATTTTTATATATGATACAGATCAAAAGAACACATTTATAATGAAAGTTTTCAAAATATACTTCTTGGAGAGATGTCATTTTAAAAAAAAATTCTTATAAAAGTAAATATAATTAATCCTAGTGATAGAAAATATTTTTTTTCTTATAACAGATTTCATCAACATTAATATTCTAACTTAATTTCAATAAACTTTATATTGATTTAAATTATAAAGTTTTAAACCTTGGTAACACTAGTAATCAAAGAGACCAAAAGTGAGCTAAACTTGATATTAGCTGAAGCTTGGATGTGATAAATCAGTTGGGTGGGACTAATGTATTTCTTTGAGATCCAATTGACGTCAGCATGTTGGAAATTAAACTAGAGCAAGTTTCAATTAAGATGCACCTCTGCCTGGACTAAATTTGAGTGTAGTCAGATTTAGTCCTTCGATGCCTACCATTTCAGTAGTTCTTTTCCAAGTCCTCGACCTGTTTGTTTTGGCTAGCAAAGAAAATAGTCAACACATTTTTGTGGTTGATCGAATAATGTTTTTTAGTTCAAGAAAAATTTCGTGACTTGATTACCTCTGGTTCATTTTATTTTTTCCTAATAAGTGCCTTTGAGTTAGCCTGCAATACTGAACGTAGAAGTTCCACATAGAACTTGGGAATGATTTCTGGGTATTCAGTACAGATACTCACTGTTCTTAAGCCCCACGTCCATCAAAACTGAATCAGAATTAGAAATGAGGATGGAAATGTATCCAAGAATGGAAAAAGTAAAATTGCTGTATTCAAAAACAAACTGAAACTACAGCCATCACTACTTTGTAATAAGATGTACTACAGGTTTGTACAATAATCATTTCTACAAGGTCAGCGCGATTGTTTGGCATTCTGTCTTAATACCAGACATGTCTATCCTCCAAATTATTTCGTAATTAGGGATTACTGTGTAGTGTATCAGTTATTCATCACCCAGGAAGCATATCATCAGTGATTTAAGACATCACTGCAAGAAAGTCATCATTACCTCCTGATAGTAAGAGATTTAATAAAAATAGATTGAAATAAAATATTTTATATTTGACAAGATATTGCATGCTGTGAGATGAGGATATATGGTACAATCCAAATTAAAATTATGCTAAAATCCCTTAAAGGTATTTGCTTTCATAACTGGTGAAAGAAATGCATTATAATTTACATTGTTTCTTATACTCTGATTTCTTTACTTTTTATACCACATTGTTTTGCTGCTCATGAAAAAGTATTGGCTTACAAAAAGTTTCTAGATTTCCCTAGTTAGATTTCTGAAGATATATAAGAAGTCTGCCTAATATATTTGCAAAATAACAGGGTAAATCACTTTGAATATTTTTACCAGTAGGGTATTCTCAGATCACTTCATCATTCTCCAACTTGTATATTTCGAATTCTTCTAACATTTCTTAACTTGATTGTTCTTATTTGGACTGATTTGTTCCTTGTAAAGAGGAGTAAATTCCTCCTTGTCAATTCTTCTTTAAATGTAATTCTACCGCAACCTTTGCTGTAACTTTAAAAGTTGCCTTGATATTAATTTTTAGAACATATGGATTTTTTCATTTAACAAATATTTCAAGATATATATGATAGCTATCAAGAAAGATATTCAGAGGTTATGCAACTAAAAAGAGAAGACAATTTTTTTGACTGTATACATTGTAATGCCCCACCCTAAAACCTAATGTTCATTTAATACTTTTTAACTTATAATTATTTTTGAACCCTCTTCACACTTGACCTAAAACAAATGTATATAATAGGGGTATCAAACTTGATTTCATTGAGAGCTGCATCAGGATTATATCTGATGTCGGGGGGCTGTGGTAGGCATGGCCAGCTCAACGTCACTCATGTCAGGGGTGGCTTTGGTGGCCTTAGTGCTCTGCCAGCAAAAATGGGGTCCCAAGCTCTGTTTCTGGCTTCAATGGCCTCCTGCAACCCTCTGACAAGGAAAATGGAGCCTAGGAGAGCCGCACAAGCTCTGTTTTTGCTGGCAGAGGCATCGCGGGCTAGTCCTTCACTGTTTCCTGGATGGCTCCAAAGGCCAGATCTAAGCACCCTATGGGCCAGATTTGGCCCCCGAGAGTCTGAGTTTGATACGCCTGGTATATGACATCACCTGTTATGAACAGATTGAGGATTACTAAAGTAATGTTGCAGTGGTATAAGATGTAAAAAAGATATCAGAAAAGATAATTTCTGATTATGGCCAATTTTGCATAGGACTTATTTAGATTTAGATTTTATTCAATTTATATCCCGCCCTTCTCCAAAAGGACCCAGGGTGGCGCACAGGACTTTAAAAACAACATACAAAAATAGTACAAAATACATAAATTTAAAACCTATTAAATAACAAAAACCTGCACTAAAACCAATTAAAATTCCCCATTTAAAACTATCTAAAATTAGTCACAGCGGAGGCTATGTTAGGCCGGCTTGATGAAATAAGTGTGTTTTTAAACACTGGCGGAAGAGGCGGAGTTCAGTGATGGTGCGGAGTTCAGGGGGTAGGTCGTTCCATAGGGCAGGGCCCGCCACAGAGAAGGCCCTTCCCCTGGGTGTCACCAGCTGGCATTGTCCGGCCGATGGCACCCGGAGAAGGCCCTCTCTGTGGGAGCGTATCGGTCTAAGGGATGTATGGGGCAGAAGACGGTCTCGCATATAACTAGGTCCCGAGCCATGGAGCGCTTTGAAGATGGTCGTCAAGACCTTGAAGCGCACCCGAAAGACCATAGGAAGCCAGTGCAGCTCGCGCAGGATCGGTGTTATGTGGGAGCATCTAGAGGCTCCCGTAATCACCTGCGCGGCTGCATTCTGCACTAACTGTAGCTTTCGAGTGCACCTCAAGGGAAGCCCCATGTAGAGAGCATTATATGGTTGTCTAGACCAGAACATATTTTGGTTTATTAATACCATTGCCATATGCCCAAAATATTAGCTGGCAAGACATAATGATATTATGCAGACTTTCCATTTTCATTCCTTTTTTTTTAAAGCATATTAGGAAAGAAGATACAGATTTCCTGGTGTTTACTTTAATCCAATTACTATCTATAGGTTCATTGTAAAACTTCATGTATGAGAAGACTTTTCCTAAGGCATCCAAGCAAGTAAATATTTGTTTACTCAAGCTATTTGTAAAAAAACTATTTGTCAGACAATTGGAACATAACCTTGACATTCAGGTGAAACATTGGTTAGTTTCTTCTTAATTTAAAGCTGCTTTCTAAGTGAATTAATTGAAAACTTCTTGTTACTTATACCAATTGTATCAAGAGCAAATGACTAACTTATGCAAGACAATGTGCATTATTACAGTATACTTAAACTCTTGCCTTGACATATATAGTATGGTACCTGTATTGCTGATATTTACTGGATGAAAGTTTTGTTGAAATCATATAGTAGTATTGCTTATATACTGTAAGTATGCATACAATTCAGCCTTCATTGGAAGAAGATTGATATACTGTATAATGTTGTTCAGATTTAGAAACATGATTATGATATATACCTAATAAAAGCCTGCTTACCTTTCTGTCACATTAAAAATTTTAAAATTCCTTTTATTTGAGAAATCCAATAACTGACATAAGACAATATGAAGTATATCATATAATGCTTTTATGTACAAAAATATCTCAAGGCTGTAGTTGCTTTGATTAGATTTGATTCTATCTGCTCATACAAAAAGATAAAGATAAGTTGGTGTAGTAAGGTATTTCACATATGTACTATAGATACTTCCTATTAGGAGATTTCTTAAAGAAAGCAATTTGGCCAAATGCCAACTTTGTGTCAACTTATGATGAACACCAAATTTCTGTTGCTAAATGTGACACTTGTTAAGTGAAGTTTGCCTCATTTTATGACCTTTCCTGCCACAGCTGGTAAGTGAAACACTGCAGTTGTTAAGTTAGTAACACAGTTGTTAAGTGAATCTGGCTTCCTTATTGATGTTGCTTGTCAGAAATTTGCAAAAATGATCACATGACTCCAGAGCACGGCAATCGTCATAAATATGAGTCAGTTGCTAAGTGCCTTAAATCTATCATGGGACCATGGGGATGCTGCAACAGTCGTAAGTGTGAAAAACAGTCAGAAGTCACTTTTTTCAATGCTGTTGTAACTTCAAGTGTCCCTAAATGAACTGTTGTAAATTGAGATCTACCTGTATTTCTGTTCATTTAAAGCCGTTGTTACTATGTTGGCATTAATCTTTAATCCTGTATGAAATGAGTGTTTGAATATTAATGATGAATTATTTTAAAAGGAAAAGAAAAACAACCCATATGGATTTTCTATAATCTTGCTGAAATTCTGTTCATTTGAATGAGAGGTCACTAAGGGCCGATTTTGGCTTATGGCTTTGTGTTTTTGTTTTAATGGCAAAGGATGTTGCACTGTAGGCAGAATGATTTGTCTTGGTAGTTACACATGAGATCAAAGCATTCCTTGTGTGCTTTCTTTCTGTTGACATGACTTCTGCTTTCACCTTCTCCTGCTGTTCTGGACCTTTAAGTCCTATACAAAGTGCTATTTTTTGTCAGCCACATATGACATAAAGAAAGGACACGTGATGTCGGTAGTGGGGAGCTTATTCTTTTGTTTTTCCTCTAATAGTTGTTGCTGGCAAGGAATTTGACTTGAGATTGATATTCAGATGTTTAGGTTGGATGTTTAGTTTGGAATAGCAGTTAAAGGACACCACATGAATAAGATAAATGACTGCAGGTTAAAGGCCATCAGTAGGAAAAGTGCATGAACAAGGTGTAGTGTTTTTCTATGACTGACTTCCACTTTTTTTCTTTTAAAGTGAAATGAGCTTAATTTGATTTCCAAACCTCCATTCCTATCCCCCACCCTCATTTACTTTTCCTGATGCTTCACTATTGATATAAACTCCTCATAATTAAATTGAATAATTATTAAAAAATAAAATGACCACCAGATTTTTGCATAATAAACTGTACTAAATATCTATGGAGATTCTCAGTCATCCAGGTCATGGTTGTTCCAGAGTTGCTTTTTCAAGAGGATACTGGACTTTCTTGTTTTTCTTTGAAGATGTTTTACTTCTTATCCAAGCTCAAAGCTGAAGAAGTTTCTTGGATAAGAAGCAAAACATCTTTAAAGAAAAACAAGAAAGTCCAGATGCCTCTTGAAAAAGCACCTTTAATTTCCCTCTTGGGTTATAAATAAAAGCCTGACTAATATGGAATTGGAATAAGCCAGGAATAAGCTACCGTTTTGGACTGTTTTGCCCAAACCGATAGTAAAAAATGCTAGTTTCATCCGAACTGGTAGTAAAAAACATGCTACCAGTTTGCCCGAACCAGTAGTTCTGACAATCAGCTGTGCCACATGATTTATATTTGCTAGAAAGCAGGAAATCTTGCTTTCTAGCAAATATAAATCATGACACAGATGTTCCTCCCACTCACTGTTCTACTCACTCACTGTTCTACTTTCTACTCAGAAAAGGCTTCTTAATCTTCCTTTTTCAGTGCTGCATGGTAGCACCTGTGGTATGCATGTGCACGAACCGCAAATGCGCATGCAAAGCGGACCGGTAGTGAAGCGAACTACCTACCTACTTTCTCTCTCTCTCTCTCCCTACCTACCTACTGTATTTCTCTCTATTTCTATCCCTCTATCTACCTACCTACTTTTTCTTTTAAATTTGCCTCTTCAAAACCTTGGTGCGTCTTATACTCTGGTGCATCTTATACTCCAAAAATACGGTAGCTTTTGGTGAATAATGTAGATTTGGAAAGTTTTAATATATTAAATCTAGATTTAATAGTTAATAATTGAATCTAGATCACGTGAAGTGTTAATGCCACTGTATAGTGCCTTGGTAAGGCCACACTTGGAATACTGCATACAGTTTTGGTCGCCACGATGTAGAAAAGATGTGGAGACTCTGGAAAGAGTGAAGAGAAGAGCAACCAAGATGATTAGGGGACTGGAGGCTAAAACATATGAAGAACGGTTGCAGGAACTGGGTATGTCTAGTTTGATGAAGAGAAGGACCAGGGGAGAATAGCAGCTGCATGTATGTAACACAAAGAAGGAAGCTGCTAGATGTAAAATGCTTCTTCACTTTTTAAATACAAATCTATTGATTGACTTCTTTTGGAAGAGGTAGATCATTAACCTTTATCATATTAGTCAGGCTTTTATTTATAATCCAAGAAGGAAATTAATTGAAACAATGATCAAAGAGTATTTCAAAACAGCATTCATATTCTGTAGTCCTCTAATAATTAGTGGTCACCTTTACATATAAACTATGTAATGTTAAAGGGCATAGATAGCAAAAAATATAGAGAATCAATTTTAAAATGAAGTATTTTTGTATTGATACCTTATGTTTACTTAATAAAAATTTAAATACAACCCCTTTTACTCTGATGTAGCAATTAATATTGCAGAGAAATCAATAATTCACTTTATAATTTAAATTGCCATAATATTGATTATTTTTATTGATATTTAGACTTATAATTTTGATTTTCTTCATGAATTGGACCCTATTGTTTTCTTCCAAGAACAGAGGGGGGGAAACCAATTTATACTCTCTTAATGTCAAGGGAGTTATTTTCTTGATTTACTGTTTACTTATAGAGCTGTTCAGCTAAGATTCTTAGAGATATGTTAGGATATGCAGCCTTATATTGGGTTGACAATATATATGAGTCTATGTTCATATATATGAGTCTATGTTCTTAAGAAGTTATGTAGCTTTAAGAACTGATTGACTGTGAGTATCAGCTATACTATATAATCAGGGTCAGGACTGCAGCTTATTCCCTGTTCGATTCCTTGTGATCCTGTGTTACCTGATTGTCGTTTGAGAAGCTGAACTGTGAAGGAGGAGTATTGTTTTGAATCACTGTGAAATACTGTATCTGTGTTTGGTGAAGGACTGTTGTTATTATTGTTTGAAGAGTTAGTCGGAAGAAGCATTTTAGTTGCTACAAAGTAGACTATTTATTTTCTTACTATCACTGTTTTAGAGTTTGTTTGTGGTTTACAGCAACGTATCTCGTTACTGTCCAGTGAATTACACTATTCCGCATTTATTTGCTAACACTGGTAAAGGAACCAAAGTTCTGACACTGGTTCTGAACCCAGAGTTGCTAACAGATATCATGAAGGTTCTAAGATGGCAACTCTGTTCTATAGAATTAGAATGCTGATGGGCAACATTCTTTCTGAAGCCCAGTTGGCTATTCACCATAAACTCTAAAGAGTTTCCTATATTATTCTCTTCACAGAAAAGCTGAATTAGGAATATGTTATTCCAGTATTGTTATTAGCAATTTAAAAGGCCAATAATGTAAATCTTTCTTTCCTTCAGCAATTCCAATCAAGGGCATTTAGAAGAAAAAAGTGAAACAGCCTCCATTCCAGCATCAGACTATGAGTGGAAAGTTTTTAGTTATCAAGGGTCATTCACAAGTATCTAGGATTATAACAGTAAGTCATTAAGTAACATAGTAATGACAGAAAACAGTGACAACATGCTAAATAAACCTTTCTATTATTAAATACTAAACCTTCACAAAAGTTACAGGATAAGTTTTTATTCTGTTCTGTAATTAATACAATTTAAGTACCTAGGGAAAATAACACATTATTTTCTAACTGAAAATTTGATCCTGCAACCACCTACAACATATTAAACAAATTATTAATAAGTTTATTGAACAATTCTGGTAGCAGATTTAGAAATGCTTTTAGCTTTCCAGTTACCTTTGAAACAAAAATGCCATTTTTGGTCTTAAGGAGACATATCATTAACTATAATTAGTGATTAAAAACCTATGTAATACTTCAGTTTCTATTAAAAACATAAAGCACATAATAACCCTTAAATGCTGCTTTCCTAGATGTTCAGATATAAACAAAATAATCCATTAAAATTCACAGCAAATTATTCTGAATTTGTTTGATGGGTATAATAAGAGTTCAATAAATCTGTGTTGGAAAACATCGAATAATAAATTGTAAGGATGTACAGAGATCAGATGACAGTGAAAATACTTTATGGCATAAATTTAAAAATTATGATAAAATATTTTCCTTTATATTCTCTAGATACTTTCTGTTTTTGTTTCCAGCAGTACTTTATCAGCTGGATGAGCCAAAAAAAGAGAGACCTGTCCCAGGTTAATGTTAAAATTAATGAATGGAAGACCTTTCAGATTATCCAAATGATATGAAGTTCAATATCTTCTCCTTTATCTGCCTTTATCTGCTATAAAATTAGTGATGGATTTTTATTTCTAGAATCAGCTGCGATTAAATAATTCTTCCTTAATAACGATTTAACGGTTTATTAAATTTATATACTGCCCTTCTCCCTTGCGGGACTCAGGGCGGTGAATAGGCATCAATAAAAGCATATAAAAACATCAATACATACGACATTCTAAAATAATATTTAATTAAATTAGAGCATTAATAAGAAGCATTATTGTTAATTTTGCAAGATACTGAACTGTGTAATTTATATTCTCATTTTAAAAAAAATTAAAAAAAATACAGCATTTGAACCAAAATATGTAATTGGCACAGAATATTTTAGAGATCCTTTTGTGTATATTTTCTGGGAATGTAATTAGTGCTGCCTATAGGGAATTGTGTATATCTTGTTCAATCCCTAAGCTGAAGTGGGAAAGCAGAAGTGATTTTCAAAATTATCAAGCTTGTTGCAGACATTTAACTCAGTTTAAAACCAATATAACATTGTTTTTGTTACATTACCAATATGTTATTCCATAGAAGCAATAGATTGAGGAGTGTAACTGCTGTACTTTCTTATCTCCCTCTTCCTGTGAGTGAATACAGGGTTAGCTTGTTAGACTAGCAGTTACAGCCTTGTTACTCTTGTATATCAAATAATGTGTCTTTAATATTTTATACCTTGAATATTACCTGTCTATCCATGATATCATGTTCTATTATCAGTTTGAAAGCATTTGTCTCTATCAGAGCTCCCAGTGTTTGACTTTACCTGATCCACATTCCATATAACACCTATATAACTTTAGGGTTCTTGCTCTTGCATTGTCTGGGTACAAGAAATCAATGACCCATTATAGCTTGCTAGCTTTGGAAAATAGAATAGAAGTTGGATTCTCTCTGGTTGCTGGTATTTGCACCAGATGATAAAAGTGTAAGCATTGATGTTATTTGAGGCAATTTCTTATAAGCAATAAATGTAATGGAATGCATTTCTGTCTGTTAAGTGGTTACTTGAATGTTAACTGAATGTTCAGATATAAAATAATATTTGATTTATATGATTCATGCATACTATAGGACCTGCCTGAGCAGGGTGCTGGACTAGAAGACCTCCAAGGTGCCTTCCTAGTCTGTTATTCTGCATTCTAAGTAGAAGAGGTATCTCTAACACATTTTTACTATACCAGCTGTATTTAAATAAAAATTATTAATGCTAGATTAGCATAAGAATTTTTTTAATGAATTGGAAAAAGGGAAAATGTTATTTTTTTGTGATCAATATGATAGACAACTTTGGTAAAGTGTTATAAACATATTGTTTCAGTGTATGGGTATAAATATATATATATATATGGGTATATATATATATATATATATGGGTATATATATATATATGGGTATAAATATTTGTGTCTTGATCTCTGTATTATTTACTGATTCAGATTCTGTAACCATTTCAAGCAAAACCGTTGTTGATTTTAAAGACATAACATGATTTTAAAAAATAATTTACGATTTAGAAATATAGATTTAGAAATATGGTTCCGCCCCAGGCTTCTAATGGACCCGGAAAGGTTCCAGAGGGAGCTTGGGCCAATTCCTGTGACCCTGCCCCGCGACTCGACTGAGGACCTAGTGGCCGCATGGTTAAGTGCGGCCGCGGAGGCCTTGGACCGAGTCGCGCCCTTGCGGCCTCTCTTGCGGCGACGAATCACCCAGGCTCCTTGGTTTACTGAGGAGCTCCGGGGGATGAAACGCCACAAGAGACGCCTAGAGAGCAGATGGAGATCCTCTCGCTCCGAAGCCGACCGAACACTAGTGAGAACCCATATTAGGGCTTACTTAGTGGCGATAAAGGTGGCCAAACATGAGTATTGTGCCACCCTAATTGCATCCGCAGATAACCGCCCTGCCGCCCTGTTTGGGGTGAGCCGCTCCCTCCTTCACCAGAGGCCGCGGGAAGCCCCTCTACAAGGGCGAGCAGAGGAATTTGGGATTTATCTGCAGCAGAAAATCACTCGGATTCGGAATGAGCTACCCTCCATCAACGGTGGTCCTGTGGGACTGTCCGGGACTAGTCTTGAGGTTCCATCTTGGGAGGAGTTTGACTTTGTTACCACCGAGGATATGGACAGGTTGTCAAGGAAACTTAGGGCGACCACATGTTTATTGGACCCGTGTCCCTCCTGGCTTGTACTGGCATCCTGGGAGACGACACGAGGCTGGCTCCAGGGCATTGTCAACGCATCTTTGAGTGAGGGGTCCTTACCTTCCGTCTTGAAAGAGGCGGTGGTGAGGCCCCTCCTCAAGAAGCCGTCCCTGGACCCAGCTTTATTAGAGAACTATCGTCTGGTCTCCAACCTTCACTTTCTGGTGAAGGTTGTTGAGAGTGTGGTAGCCCAACAGTTTCCGCGACACCTGGAGGAAGTTGATTATCTAGACCCGCGCCAGTCCGGCTTCCGACCCGGTCACAGTACCAAGACGGCATTGGTCGCGTTGGTTGATGATCTCTGGAGGGCGCGGGATAGAGGTTATTCCTCTATCCTAGTCCTGTTAGACCTCTCAGCGGCTTTCGATACCATCGACGATGGTATCCTATTGCACCGACTGGGGGGGTTGGGGCTGGGAGGCACCGTTCTGCGGTGGTTCTCATCTTACCTCTCTGGTCGGTCGCAATATGTATTGACGGGAGGGCAGAGGTCGACCTCGAGGCCCCTCCTATGTGGGGTTCCTCAGGGGTCGGTCCTCTGCATTGGCTTCCTGTGGTCTTTCGGGTGCGCTTCAAGGTCTTGACGACCATCTTTAAAGCGCTCCATGGCTCGGGGCCTAGTTATATGCGAGACCGTCTCGTGCCCCATACATCCCTTAGACCGATACGCTCCCACAGAGAGGGCCTTCTCAGGGTGCCGTCGGCCGGACAATGCCGACTGGCGACAACCAGGGGAAGAGCCTTCTCTGTGGCGGGCCCTGCCCTTTGGAACGACCTACCCCCTGAACTCCGGACCATCACCGACCTCCGCCTCTTCCGACTTTGTAAAGACATACTTTTTTCATCAAGCCGGCCTAGCCTAACCTCCCATGGGGACTGTAGAAAAGTTTTAAATTGGGTTTTAATTAATAATTGGTTTTAGCACAGGTTTGGGATCTAATATATATTTTAAATTATTTATGTTCTATTTTTGTATGTTTTTTAAATCTCCTGTGCGCCGCCCTGGGTCCTTTGCGGAGAAGGGCGGGATATAAATGTAATAAAATAAAATAAATAAAAAAATAAGATTGTCACCTGGAGGGATTATATTGTGTCACAGGAAATTGAGAATCAAGTAGTTGGATTTGATTCAGTAAGTTAAATGATGTACATATACAATAATACAATAATACAATAGCAGAGTTGGAAGGGACCTTGTAGGTCTTCTAGTCCAACCCCCTGCATGGGCAGGAACCTTATACCATTTCAGACAAATATCTGAATGAGACTATTAGTTGGGTTATCAAGCAGAGAGAGATGCCTTTATTATTATGTAATTTGGGTTTCAGCCAGATTCACAAATACAAATTCTAAGTTTATCCCTTAGTGAGAAGTAAATGGGCTAAATGCAGCATACCATGGGAAATGGAGAAATACCTACAACATATATATTCCTTTCATTTTGATAAAGAGCTGTAATTTAGAGAAGTTTTTGTAAAGAGCAGAGCTGGAAAATATTTTATTGAATACTTTTTCTCCTTTGTGGGATACAGTACCTCAGAAAATGGGGATCTGTTACAAAAAAATGTGCAAACAGAACTGCTGTAACTATTCTTAGAGACGTTATTGATGTAACCCAATGGATGTGTTCATTAAAATGTTAGCATTGCAAACATGAGAGCAACAAAGTGTCAGAACTGACAGAACTATGAAATATGAACTGTTAGTAATCCTGTGGGTTTCGTGCTATCAATATTTATTGCATTTTACAATTTTCTGTATGAAACCTCACAGCATCTAAAGGGATATTTCTATATCCTGCAATTGTTAGCAATAGAAAACGTATAATGTATTTTCTCAGAAATCTCCATGGCATGGAGTGTTTACAACGAACGACAAGTGACAAAATGTGTGCTGTGCACTGTGATATCATTATGCCAACTCCACACTTACATACATTTACATTTACACCTTCAATATTGCAGTACAATTTCAAGAGCATAGATTTTGTATTACATCACAATACATATTTCATTATTTTGCATCATCATGCTTAGGTTGCTGATGTCAGGCTATCAAGCCTACATCAAGAAACAGATGTCACATAGGCTAAAACTACTTGTTTCTCTACACAGAAACCCTCTCTTTTACCTTTTATCTTTATGAAAATACCCAGGGAATCTTTCTCATCAACTCTCAATTCACATTGATAAAATGGGAGTTTATACGAAGAGGATGCCCTAGGTATTTTCGGAAATCTCTATCTTGGTATGGATTTAAAACATATTTATGTATTCATTGGTTTGGTAGAAGATCTCCCTTATTATCAAGGCCATCCTCTTTATTTTCTGTATCTATGAATATCTTCATAAAAATTTCAACTTTAGTTTAGAAGAGTTTCACAGATTATTCTGTGAATAATATTTTGTCAGTAAAACTATCTATTTGTATGAAAAACTATCCCTCATGATATGGCACATCTGAATGGCAAAGCAGCCATTCTTGCTAGGAATCCATTAACTCTTACATCTTCAAAAAATATCCAAGCCTTGGTTAATATATTATATACATGATTCCAAATTAGAAACAAAAAAGTCTACATTTAAATCTTTTGCAGAAGGGTATGTTTCAAGATTTGTAGCTTTTTCTGGAAAATCCTTTATATTTGTTATAGAGTTAGGAACCTGATCCTATTGTGGAATAGGCTCTCAGTTTTTTCCCAGTTTCCTTTCTCAGTATGTAAGGATATTTAACATATCGGTTAAACACTGAATTCCATGATAAGTTTTGGGAATACTTAAGTTTGTAAAAGGAAAAAAAATGACACTATTATATTATTTTGATTATGGGATCGGCCTCAAATAAACACTTGTGGCCTTGTTATTTTATTTTAATTGAATGAGTGGCATTTAGGTCTAGTAGTGACATTTTTTATATAAATAAACTTAACATCTAAGCAATAATTATAAAGTCTGTATTGATATTTTTCTAAGATCAACAGTGTTTTAAGTTCAATGCAAGTAGTGTAATAAATTCATCATAACCTTATGCCTGGTTTAATTACATAATAAAAATCATATTTAATATTGAATTTTCTGAAGGTATAATGTATTGTTTATAAGCAGAACCTATTTATATATTTTGGAAAATCCTAAGTTTTCCTTTCTAATTTGGAGCTAGTTTTTAAAACTTAGTATTGTGCTTCTTTTTCCTTTTTTGAAATGCTTTTTCCTTTTGTAACTTTTTCATCAAGAATAAAAAGCATTTCCTATATCTATTATTTATTATTTTGAAGAGTCTGTATACAGGATTTATATATGCCCTTAACCAATTGAAAATGTTCTTTTTTCTTAAACAAGATGTACAATTCAATAATTATATTTGAATAGTCTTTTCCAAGGCAGTGCTATAGTTATGTAAGTTAGTTAATTCAGGAGTTAGTTAATTCAGTTTTTAAAAAGCCTTTCTACATTACCTCTACCTTTTTTTTAACCTCTATTCATGTTTTCCCCAGGTGTCATTGAGTTACTTCTAGTGATAAGATTTATACGTTGACAAGTGGTGAAGTGAAGCAGTGGTTAAAGCAGGGGAATGATATTCCTGATCCCAGCAGGAGTTACTGGCAATCTTGGGTTTTTTCCCTGCCAAGTTTCCCCTTGTGGATAACTATAAATTACATTATGGTCAACATTTAATGGAGAATAATACTTCTGCCATTTAGACCTGCAGATTTCTGAGGTGTACAATAAAAGCTAATCAGACAATTTAGATTCTTGTAGAGTCTGTGGGACTTTAGCATTTGCTGAATTCCAAGTTTATAAAAGTTTGAACTCAACAGTGTGTTATTGTGCCAAAAAATGCATCATTATGGATTTATTCCTCAATTATTTTTAATAGATATGCTTATTGACCAAGGCATTATTGATCATCAACCAGTTGTTATCTGATTAAACAGCAGGGAATATTCGTATAGTGGACTAATCAAGAAGAAATATGAATAGTCACAAGTTACTCATGGTTTATTAACAATTTAGACTCTTGCATATCAAAATAATAATAATAATAATAATAATAATAATAATAATAATAATAATAATAATAATAATAATAGAGGAAGAAGATTTATGGAAATTATAGAATAAATATTTGCTTAAAGCATAAGCCAAATCTCAAAAGTGCTGTAGTTTTGAACTAGTTTTAGTAATTTGCTAATAATAAGAAAAAACTTTGAGGAGTGAAAAACAGATTACGGGAGAAGGTAGCTAAACAATATTTTTTTTGTTAATTTTGCCACTTAATATTGATCTTGGGAAAATTCTGCAATTATTTTCCCATACTTTTACTAGCAGTTATTAAATTATATACTACAAAATATAGATGGTGTGAGATAAATATCCACACAATCAGCATCTAGTTATGTGTTCCAAATGCACTGACAGCTTTCAATATTTAGAATGATATTTAGAATAACAGAGTTGGAAGGGACCTTGGAGGTCTTCTAGTCTAAGCCCCTGCTTAGGCTGGATATCCTACACCACTTCAGACAAATGGTTATCTAATCTCTTCTTTAAAACTTCCTGTTTTGCATTTACAGTTCCTGGAGGCAAGTTGTTTCAATGATTAATTGTTCTAACTGTCAGGAAAGTTCTTCTTAGTTCTAAGTTGTTTCTCTCCTTGATTAGTTTCCACCCATTGCTTCTTGTCCTGCCCTATGGTGCTTTGAAGAATAATTTGACCCCCTCTTCTTTGTGGCAACCTACTGGAACAGTGCTATCATGTGCCCCTTAGTCCTTCTTTTCTCTAGACTAGCCAAACACAAATTCTCCAACTGTTCTTTATATGTTTTAGCCTCCAGTGCCCTAATCATCTTCGTTGCTCTTCTCTACACTCTTTCTAGAATCTCCACATCTTTTTTACATCATGGCAACCAAAATTGGATTCAGTATTCCAAGTGTGGCCTTACCAACACTTGGTATCAACACTTCATGTGGTCTTGATTCTCTTTGTCTGTTACAGCCTAAAACTGTGTAAAACTAGGACTCCAAGATTCCTGTCACAGTTACTACTATTGAGCAAGCTACCACATAAACTGTACCTGTGCATTTTGTTATTCTTGCCTAATATAAATTTAAAACCTTGAATCATATCAAAAATTGTATTAGTTATTAAACTAATGCTGTTGTATCTGTTGTATTAAATATGCTATTTCAGTGTATGTATGCATAATTTGCAAAGTGCAAATTAACATATCTATAAGAGGAAGAAAAATGGGGATATATTTCCTTATAATTTAAACCAACTTTTGGAAAAATTCTGATTCAATATAATGAAAGAGAGTGATTGTAGGTTCAGAAACGAATTCTGGAACAATACCAATTTTAGCTTTGAATGGGTTGCTTGTGCCTCTCTGGAAAACATTGCTCTTCAATCTGGGCTCCTGGGGATAGGTGTGAAGATTGCTTCTGGACTCTCTCAAGTCATGCTGGAAAAGCAAGGACTACCTATGGACACAAAAGCTTTTGCCGATTATCATCTTGTGATTGTCCTGAAAGTAGAAGTTACTGGTTAGAATCACTTATACTCTCCTCACCGTCATGTCATAGATTAGTGCATATGATACATAAACCCCCTTGAAGTCTACCCAGAAGCTGCAAATAGGTTAAAAAGGACAACTGACATTGACATGTAACTTCAATTCTTCTTGCAGTTTTTTTGCAAGTGTTAATCCCTCTCTCCCTCCCTCTCCCTCTCTCCCCTTCTAATTAATTGATAGAGACAGATAGACAGACATTCTAGGTTGCAATTCAGTTTGCAGTTGAAATGGATTCCAGTTCTTGTCCTACATTAATCTAAACACTTAGCTTGAGAAAAGATGGTTGATAGTTTTTATTGTAAAATAATATATAAAATATAGAAATCTTTTAAAATGGTGACCGAAATCTCTTTCCTTTGATTTCTCTATTTCACTTTACAAATAAAATTTCTTTAAGTAAATGTTTTCCTAGCTACATGGATATGATCAGCCATGTTTTTTCTTACTTTCCCAAATATCTATGTATTGGTTTAGATAATTGTTCTGAAATTGAAAGTGTAATATTGAAAGTAAATTGCAAATTAAACAAAATGACAAATGTTTACCAAACATATATAATACACAGAAGTAAGATCTTCATCTATATTTCAGGAATCATGATAAATGGGAAATCAGTGTGAAGTGAAAACGCCATAACTACTACAGAAAGCTCTATAACCTTACAATATATACAGCTAGTGGTGTATATTTGAGTGATAAATACTACAAATTTGCTGTTCCGGGAACAGAATGTTCTCGAGCAGTGTTCTAGTGAGTACTGGAATGTAGTCCTTCCAATTGGAAGTGATTCATAGTATTTTGGGCAAAGCACATTTTTGGGGATTGGACTGGTTCCAGAATAGCATACACCCAACTTAAAAACTTAAAGTTTAAGAAAGTCACTGGCTTAGGGCCAGAATACTAAGTTTTTACCCTTACATATTGATTGAGCATAATGGAACATGCCAATGAGTTGCAACTTCTATGGCCATGTGGTAAATTATGCCACAGTTATGTAATAACTTCAATTATATGTGAAGAAATTACTGCTTATAGTTGTTGCAGTCATATAAATCTCAGTTTCATTTGCTAAAATACACACAGGCTTCATACATGCTGCCATTTAATCCTACTGTACATCTTCCTTCATAGAACCATTACAACAAGCTAACGTGCTTTTTCATTGTACTTAAATGGATATTTTAGTTAATAGCTCCCAAAGACACTAGGTATAGATTTAGGTCATGAATAAATTTGCTGTCTAGATTCCCATGTTTTCCAGTTCAGAGGAATGGAATAGAGTGCTACATCGTATAATCTTGGTTTACATTATCACCATTTACACAAAAGGGGATGAGTTGGCGCTATTCATTATCAGAATGCAATTGTTTGTATGTCAGATTATTAAACCAATATTTAATTGTAGGAACTGAATCACTGAGATGTGAAATTTGATTTTTTTTCCTAATGCAAAGCAAGTGTTAGCTAATCTCCTTCACCTAAGCCTAGAAGATGAGAAATCAGCACTGATGTACATTATAAAAAGAGTGCAGAGGTACAATTAAGCAGGCAAAATAGTTTTATTACAGTAATAGATGCCAAACATTAAAACAGTAATGAGTTTGCAAATATGCCAAAATCTTAATAGATTTTACACTGTTCTTAGGTAGCTAATTTTTATGTGAATACTATAATACAAAAATTTTCAAGGAAAATTAATTCTGGTTTGTGTTCGTTTAATTTTGTCTACTATTTGGATGTATTTAGACACATAGGAAGAATTAATTGATCTTTTCCCCATCACCAGCAAAAAGAAAAAATGTAATTGGATTTTAAATTAAATCAAATCAAACATAACTGCAAGTGAATAAAGACGAAGGTGAATCAGGAAGGAATGTCACCTAATAACTTGAAAGTTGATGTAAATACTATAACAAATATCACTAGTAACTTTAACCAGTTACTAACTAGAGTCCCTTTAAGTTCTAAATATATTTTGTATTGAAAATTGTCCTGACTGTAGGCTGAGCTTCTACCATCTAATATTTTTACTAAACATTATTCTATTTATTTTCTAAAAGCATATACATTAATTACCTTAAGTTAAATTGCATTGCAGCTCTTTTATGTATGCCTAAAAAAATGCAGAATATTATATAATAAAGACATTTTGCAGCAAAAATGTCCATTTGCTAGTTTTAGGATTTTTTTAAAATTTTAAAATGTGACGATTAGGCAGGCTTGCTTCTTGTTTAGAAACAATAACTTTGTAATTCAAATTTATTTTGTCTTTTTATGTACACTGACAGCATATGCACCAAAGACAAATTCCTTGTGTGTCCCATCATACTTGGCCAATAAAGATTTTTTCTATTCTATTCTATTCTATTCTATTCTATTCTATTCTATTCTATTCTATTTTGTCTCTAGTTAATTTAATATATAAGATACTGTATGACAATCTTTACACAATAACCTTTACTTCCAAATAAGGGCTTTGGGGAAAAAAAGATGAATCTCTACAAAGAAAAATCTTTAGCAAGAGACATAGAAGTTCTACAACGATAATGAAAACTAAGAAACAATGCATCTTATATTTTGATTTATTATATGTTATCACGTTGGTGTCAATATTTAGCAACCACATTTTTAAGTAGGATTTGTCCCAATATAATAATTCACATATTCCATTTTTTTATCCATTGCTACCACAATTGGATCAATTATCTTGATTCTATTTGTCCCTTTCTCATTATTTTATATTTAAATTTTATAAAATTTAATAGTTGTTTTAGTTTAAAACAAAATTTGTGATTTCAAATGGAGTGAACATATGGAGTAGATATATGGCATTCATGCATGAGGCACATTAACTATTAAATTAAAGGTTGCAAAAATCTGTTAGATTTCATACATGATCTGAATAATACTGAATACTGCATACAGTACATGGTCTAACAGTTTACCATAATTTACCTTCTGTTTGTTTTGCTTCTTTTACCTCTGTCTTTTTTGCAGAAAATTATTACAGGATGTATTCTACCAAGACTGTAGATATCATCCCCAATTTTGGGTCTTCAGAAGTGTCTATTCCTAACATATATAGGGTAGCTAAACAAGATATTTCCCATATGTGAGGTGAATATATAAAAAACAGAAAAGTGAAAAATGCATGGAAAAAAAGAACATCTCATTCTACAATATATATGTGGTTCTATACCAAGTAAATAATAATAATAATAATAATAATAATAATAATAATAATAATAATAATAATAATAATAATAATAATAATAATAATAATAATAGTAGGACAGGCACTTGTCCTACAACACACCTGATATAACAATAATTGAAAAGAAAAAAGCATGGTTCGTTGACATTGCAATAGCTGGTGATGCACGAATTGAAAATAAGCAGCAAGAAAAAAATCACAAAATACCGGGACTTGCAAATTGAAGTTGAGCGACTGTGGAGAAGGAAGTCGTGTGTTGTCCCGATTGTGATTGGAGCCCTTGGAGCAATACCTAGGGGACTGCCTTGCTATGTGGAGGTTCTAGATTTGCCGGACTTGAGCATTCCTCCGACGTTACCTTGACAGTTCCTAGGTCCTTGGTTAGGACTCGAGCTGTTGAGCTACCAACCAACTCCAAAGGCTGTGAATCTCACCAAAGATTAACCACAGATGATGATAATAATAATAATAAAACACTCTCTGAAAGAATGGCTTTGGAATGGAAACAGATGATCCATCACATCTTTCATATTGCAATAATAGTAACATAAGAAAATAATAAATATTCTGGTACAGTAAATTTGACATCTTTACTTTGGCTAGGGATAATTTAAACCTCCCAGATTGCCCATCTATTAAATTTCAGTCTTGTTTTATAATTGTTTGCAATAGTTCTCTGTGTTTGCAGTTGAAAACCATGTATGATTTTACTGCCAGAATAATATTTTACTTAGACTGAGACTTGTTAGTGTTAACATAGCTTTTTTTTGTGCTGCCTCGTTTTAGAAATCTTTGAATATTTTACTCCTCCAAATTAGGGAACATGAAGATTTCCTTCTGGGAATTTTACTACTGTTCTGAAAATATTTGGTCAAATACATTTTCAGAGGCTTTTAATCAAGTTTTTCTTTACTGAACCTCTCTATAATAACGATTAATTTTAAACCATAGTGCATATACAGTTTTTGCTGCAAGTTGTTGTATATCATATGGGGAAAATGAATATGTTAATATTTTATAAATATAGTCTGCACTTTATTATTTGTTATGATAAACATGCATATATGTTTTCTCATGAAATGAGAATTCACAAGTATCTCTTGCAGCTTTATTAAAAATTACCATTCATGTAAAGAAATGGTTAAAACAAGTCACCAATGAACATTATATTATTCATTTCTTCAGTAGTTGTTACTGCTAGAAGTTGTGATGTTCATATGAAAATTAATTTCTGCCACTGTATTATAACTCTTTCCTGGACTATTATATCATAGGAACAATTGTTGTACGTTTGTTGTCCAATATATCCTCAATTTACAAATTACATGTCTGGCGAGACCCCCTCCCTCAGAAACCCTTGGAACTATTAGTACTAAGAAAGTATGGTGTAAATCACCTACTGACAAATTGAAGTTGGTGCATTCATTCATTTTCATAAATTTAATCTTAAAGTATTAGTGGGCATATAAATTCAAACATACAGGAAGCAAAGGAGAAAAAAAGAGTTATATATCCTCTCTTCTAGCTCTTGGACGTTGTTTGAAAAAAGACATAATGAAAATGTTTGATTAAGTGAAGGAGTCTAAGTTTTACTAAGCTTTCTCCATTGCACATCAAGATTTACGACACCATGTTGAATGGCTCTCTCAGGAAGCCAAGTTTCCCACCAACTCCAGGAAATGATGCATTTTTCTTTCACACTAAAAAGCACATTATGTATTTAAGGAGAGTATCAAAAGTCCTGGCTCTTTTGAGATAATGCAGCTGCAGTGTTAAATAAAATAGATGGTAATGACTCTGGAATGAGATGGGATCTTGTTCAAGAAAGGCTGAAAACAGGAATTTAAAAATAAAATATATTCAATTTACGTATACTGATTGGTTTAATGACTGACTTTCTTTCTTTCTTTCTTTCTTTCTTTCTTTCTTTCTTTCTTTCTTTCTTTCTTTCTTTCATTCATTCATTATCTGGAATCTTCAAAATGCATAATAATATTTGTTAGTATCTTGCAACACGCTGTTACAATCCATGAACAATATCTGAAAAATGTTAAATTACATGCTTGTTTTCAGCATGCTTTGTGCTTTTCTTGGTACATTACTCTTTCCCTTTTGAGAGTTTGATATGAACATGTACTCTACAATTGAGGCTTAGTATGCCTTACTTTAAAAAAAAACAATAACTTACACACTTGGAATATTTTCTACTTCTTAAAAAATATTAGTTTTGTAATTAAAACTGTTAGTTGTAATTGGAGTCAAAACCTGTCCTATTTCTTTATGATGTAATGGTAATACAGATTTAGTTACAATAAATTCAAAACATGTAATTATAATTGACAGGGATTAAACACATAGTATTTGCCATATTAAAGTTTCAGATTGTTCCCAATAGAATATAAGAGTTAATATTAAGCTTAAAAATAAAGGGGAAAGGGGAAGGGATAAATAGAAAAAAGGCCTACGTTTATTATATTTCAATTAATTATTGTATTCACAGGTGAATTTTACAGTTTGGATCTTACATAGATGGATTCACAAATGTTGTTTACCAAAATGATAAAACTGGCATTATAACATCACAACATAAGCTCCATCCTTTCATATTTGTGTCACATCAAGGAGAAAAAGGAAGATGGTTCCAGCTACGATACTATGCTCCATATCTCATAATTCCTTTTTAAGTGGTAGCTGGCACTTGCATGACATATGTTTAACAACTTTAATATAGATTCTCAGTGGAGAGCCAGATGTGGCATTGAATGTCCAGACACAGGTAAACATATAAATGATCCTACGCAAAAGGTGCCAGTTTTTAACTACCACATCAACCTTGAAAAAGAGTCATGGTGGCTAGAATGCAGGATTGCAGGCTAACTGTTCCACCAGCCTGGAGTTCGATCTTGACCAGCTCAAGGTTGACTCAATCTTCCATCCTTTTGAGGTCAGTAAAATGAGGACCAGATTGTTGGAGACAAAATGCTCACAATGTAAACTGCTTGGAGGGTGCGGTAAAGTACTGTGGAGTGTGATATAAGTCTAAGTGATATTGATATTGTAAATAGGAATTGCATCTCACACAGTGTCTGCCAGGATTCACTGTATAAATGTAGTATATAATATTCTTCTCTCAGTGTGACTTTGGAGTCCCATATTAAACTGTAGATCACATTGTTAGGGCATATACCAGTCCAAGATTTCACTTTTTTTTTACATAAATGATGCAGAGTCAATGGTTAGATGGGCTAAACATTGGTATATGAATATAGTGTCAGACCTGCAGCCATCTTTTCTTTTGGATCTTTGGCCTACCATGCTTTCTACTATTCTACTTAATAAATTAGAACTTTGAGCAATACTTAACCTTGGACTCTGATTTACTTTTGGATGCTATTTGGAACCCTGACACACATACATACGTACGTACATACATACATACACACACACGGTCATAATAGGGGACACACGCTCAACCTGATTTTTGTCTCTGGATAGTGGATGAATGATTTAGATTTAGGGGCTATTTCTATCCAACCCTTGTCATGGTCAGATCATTTCCTCATTAGGCTTGACTTCCAGACTGCTACCCCTCACCACAGGGAGGTGGAACTGATTAGATGGTTCCACCCCAGGTGCCTGATGGAACCTGAAAGGTTACTGATGGAGCTTGGGACTTTTTCTGAATCACTTGATCACAGCTCAACCGAAGCCCTAGTGGAAGCCTGTGATAGGACGGACACTGGGGTCTTGGACTGTGTTGTGCCTTTGCGGCCTCTGACCCAGTGCTGATCCCAGGTAGCTCCCTGATTTACCGAGGAGCTCCAGGAGATGAAATGCTGGAAAAGACGCCTAGAGAGTGGTTGGAAGGCCAGCTGGTCTCAATCTGGCCTTCCAATCTTGCCTTCGATCGAACACTAGTAAGAATTCATATTAAATCCTCCTTAGTCGTTATAAAAGCGGCAAAACAGCAACATTTTTCCTCTCTTATCCCGTCCGCAGATAACTGTCTAGCCACTCTGTTTAGGGTGACCTGTTCCTTACTTAACCAAGGAACTTGGAAAGACCCCTTGCAGGGTCAGGCTGAAGAATTTGTTCAGTATCTGCAGGATAAAATCACTCAGATTTGGACAGGCTTGGACTCTGACTGGGTAGATTTGGGCGAATCAACGGAGATGAATCTTGTGGAGACCATCTGGGATAAGTTTGATCCTGTGACCCCCAAGGGAATGGACAGGATTATGGGGAGACTTAGTGCAGCTACTTGTGTACTGGACCCGTGTCCCCCTTGGTTAATTTCGGCTTCCCAGGAGGTGACATGAGGCTGGCTCCAGGTGATTACCAACGCTTCATTGAGAGAGAGGTTCTTTCTTACCACCCTGAAGGAGGCGGTGGTGAGGCCCCTCCTTAAGAAGCCTTCACTGGATCCAGCTTCTTTAGCCAACTATTGTCTGGTCTCCAACCTTTGCTTTGTAGCGAAGGTTGTTGAGAGTGTGGTAGCATGTCAACTCCCCCAGTATCTGGATGAAGCTGCCAACCTGGATCCATTTCAGTCGGGTTTCAGGCCCTGGTACAGCACGGAGACTGCATTGGTCGTGTTGGTTGATGATCTCTGGTGGGCCCAGGACAGGGGCTGTTCCTCTGTCCTGGTCCTATTAGATCTTTCGGCAGCTTTTGATACCATCGACCATGGTATCCTACTGCGACGACTTGGGAAGTTGGGCGTGGGGGCCACCATTTTGCAGTGGTTCTCCTCCTACCTGTCAGATCTATCACAGTTCATGTTGACTGGAGGACAGACATCAACCCCGAGGCCCCTCACTTGTAGGGTGCTTCAGGGGTTGGTTCTCTTGCCCCTCCTGTTCAACATATATGTGAAACCACTGGGTGAGATCATCCATGGTTTCGGGGTATGGTATCATCAATACGCTGATGATACCCAACTTTTCATCTCTACCCCAAACTGCCCTCCACATGGATGGGGATGAACAGGCTCAGGCTCAATCCCTCCAAGATTGAGTGGTTCTGGTTCCCGTCATCCCGATTTGTCCACCTTGTTCCAACTTTGGTGATAGGGGGAGAAACTCAGAGAGGACCCACAATCTGCAAGTCCTCCTTGATACACAGCTTAGCTTAGAAGAACACCTGATGGCTGTGACCGGGGGGGGGGCTTTTACCAGGTTCGCCTGAAAGGCAATCAGGAAGAGACAATACCTCATGGACCTCTGAAGGGAACCTCATTCTTTAGGCAGGCACCATGACATAGAGGGAACACATCCTGGATTCTGAAAAAGAACATTGTGAGTCCCAGAGCTCATTAACTCTGCTGGATGGGCAGAAACTACAGGACACAGACAGTTCCACAAACAACCTGACCCAATGCTATTTAGGGTGTTATAGTGATAACCAGTACCATGAATTACATGAACTACAAAGGTAGTTCCAGTACTGGTTAGGTAACCAGTAAAGCAATATAAACTTATGGGTGTTTCAATGGTCAAGCCACATTTGTTATGCTCTTGTTTTTGTAGATCTTAAAAAAATAACACTCTTTTGAAAATCATATTATTACAACAGAAAAAAAAACTTACATGTAGTTTGACAGGTTCATAGGTCCCATTAAAAATGGGGAGCGAAGGGTGTTTCACCTGCTCTGTTTTTGATTTAACTTTTTATATTGAAGTGATTTAATCAAAACATTGATTCCTTTCAATGCATGAAATTTCAAAAAACCTTGTGCTTATGGTTCATTTTAATAAAATGTAATATTATACCCAAATGTCTGACTGCAGCTGTTTTATGAAGAAAGTTCATGAGCTTTCCCTTGATCATATTTCAGTTTTTCTCCAACAATGTTAGTTCTTTTTACAGTCTACATGATGACTTCATACAAATTTCTGTACTTTCTACAAATTGCTTATGGAAAAGCACAGTTAATAATATCCCCAGGAAGCCATTTAAAGATAGATTTGAAATGTTTCTTTCTGCTAAATTAATCTAATAGCATTAAAGTACAGCGGTGTGGTAGAACATTATAAATGTTTGTGCTCACATTTTTGAATTATTTATAGTGGAATTCTGTATGCATCTGCTAAGAAGTAACTGCATTTCATGTAGTGGTTGGTATTCAGGATGATAGTCTTCAATATACAAAACTAGTGATTAAATTAGCTTGTTTCCTTAACTGACTCTCATTCTAATATTATAATAGTAAGTTGGTTTTGTGATGATAATGTTTCCCTCAAAAAAAGCAAGAGCCAATATGGGATTTAATTTAACCTAAATTTAATTTTTGCTATATATCATTATGTTTAAAAGAATTTAAAAAAATGTAATAGTATTTCCAGTGCTAAAAATGTTGAAAACATCTTAGTTATTTCAATGCATATATGTAAATAATCCACCAAATATTTTTGGTATTCATATCCTAGCTCAGGGTTCTGCAAAGTCGGCTCTTTTAAGACTGGTGGACTTCAACTCCCAGAGTTCCCCAGCCAGCTATGCTGGCTGGGGAACTCTGGGAGTTGAAGTCCATCAGTCTTAAAAGAGCCGACTTTGAAGACCCCTGTCCTAGCTGATAATTGCTAAATCTGTATGTAACTGTGCATTGATTGAGACATTCGTTAGAAAGATCTCAGTGAAGAATATTTTAGTTTAACTTTAAAAAAACTAAGATAAAATATGAGATTGTTGCTCATTAAAGACTAATTAAACCCTAACCCTAACCTCATAGTTTTCTTTTTTAATCTTGTATTATTCCTTCTCCTTGTTCTTGCTTTTGAGTTTGTATTGGTCTACTTTTTAGTCTTGGTTTATGAGGTACCCTTAATGCTCTCTGAGCTTCTTTTTTTTAATATATGATTTTTTAAAAAAAAAAATCTTTTAATACAAACATTTTATCATTCATTAAACTGTGCGTCACCTGGGTATATTTTTTGTGTCATGACAGTTTAAGCTTATCACCATATTCTTTATTTATATCGATTCTTATTTTAATACTGGTACCTAAAACTTAACATATCTATTGTTGCAATAGTTCTCTTCTTAACTTATTTAACTTTATATTATAGTACTTTATTTATTCTCTAACGATTGGTAAAATAACTCCCATGTATTATAATAATCAGATTCTTCTTTTACTTTAATTGCAAGTGTTAATCTATTCATTTCTAGCTTGGTTGTTTTCTTGCAGGCATTTCATTATCCAAATTAGGTACCACCATCAGTGCTAGTAAGAAGTCGGGTTTGCTCTCGATTTATATTCTAGTGGTCTTAGATGTTTTTTGGTTGGGCTCTGTTGCCTTGTTTGGCTTGATTGGGGTATTGTTTACTTGATTATTGGTCTGATTTTAATAATCACCAATCTATGCTCATATGGGTGTTGATTGCTGGTGGGAAAGTGCTTCAGCTTGTTGATTATCTCCTTTCATAGTATATATTGTTTGTGTATATGTGACCAATTTGACAGAGTGCTACGCTTCTGGAAATTCCCTAGAGTTTTTAGATTTGGCCTAGGTCTACGTCCTAGGTCAAGATACTAGAATGATCACAGTTTTTCAATTGAAACTATGGTTAAGTATATCCATATGTCTGAAATTAAAGTGTTTTCATCATGTCTTCTGACTGCTAGTTGGTGTTCATGGATGTCTTCTGCCTGTTTGTCCTGCGTAGTGGTTGTTTCAGTCATTACACTATATGTTGTAGATGATTCCTAGGTTTTTTTTCTTATTTCTGGTCTTTTACTTTTTAGTTCGCAATATTATTGCCATATTACAATTTGCTGTGTTGTCTAGTGAGTTTGGATGTCTTTAGGTGGTTGATGAGCTTGGCTTGGCTGGAAAAGAATTTATAAATTTCCCCCAAAAGTGTTAGGGTGGACTTACAAGATTGAAACCTACTTTGGAACTAGGATGCATACATATCAAAGGGGCGCGTTATGGTGATACTGGGATTATTACCATATTTTAGGAATAAAATCTTCAGCAGTCAGACAACTTGACAACTGGATCTGTATGTATGTTCCTGTAAGATATGATATATTGCAACCATTACAAGATATGAACTTTCACACTCTGTTCTTCACTTTGAATTGGTTGATACAAATCTAGTAATTTTGAGTAGAACCACAAAAATTAATGGGAGTTATATTAACATTTAGATCCAATCTTAGTTGTAACTTTTGTCTTTCTCTGATCCATCCTTCCAGCAGTGCAAACTGCACAAACTATATACTGCTTTTTAATTATTTAAAATAACTTTACATATAATGTTTTTAATATACACGAGTAACTTGTTTCTTAAACTAGTCCACTGAAATTAGCAAGAATTTCTTCTGAAGAAATTATCTCTATCTATCTGTCCATCTATCTGTCTGTGTCTCTCTCCCTCATCATGTGTTTGATACATGTGAAGATATTTTAGAAATTGTTAAAAACTGATGGTTTTTAAGGACCATTCTATTTACAGCCTAACAGAAAGAGATGAAATCAATAAATGTGGGAAGATAATATTATAATTAAATAATGGACAAATGATAGATTTGAATAATTTAGACATTTTAGTGCCAAGTTTTCCCATTCATATTTTAGCATGCTTTGACTCTGCAGAATTCCAAACGCCTGATACGCCATTCATAATAAAACCCAAAAAGAATATATTAACTGAACTGCATGTCTATGCAGTTTTTCTACAGAACTGAAACCATCATTTTCCAGTATCCTTATCTTGAGTGGGGGGCAGGGGGGAAGCCCTGCCGATTTTTTTCATATCTGTGAATTACATTATCAGGTACATGTAATCCAGCTTCACCAACCCTCCTAAAAATTCATTTTAAATTCTAAAAGCATATAAAGAGGGTGACAGAACAAGATTTTATATGTCTCCTTTTACAACCTTAAAAAGAGTGATCCATCATTTTGCATTCATGTTAGGAAATGTATTTAAATGCACCGCTCTTGAAAATACTCTTCAAATAAGGACTATATCTGGGGGGAAAGATTAGTAGCTAGAATTTTATATTTACTGTTGAAATTCTGCATAAGGATTCATTTATAAGAGTCTTTTTATACTATCTACAATTGATTAATGCCATTCTTGCTTTTTATTTATCACTGTCTAGTGATAATTGCTTAAGGATTTTAAAGATTTGCTTAATACATGCCTAAGGTAAATGGGGCTGAAAATTTAGAGAAATGGCTCAATTTGTTTAATATTCAATGATGTAATCTGGTCTATCGCCCATTCATACATGGAAGCTTCTCCGTTAATTGATTACAAGTGACATCCTACTGTTTCTTAAATGGGGCAATTCATCTGCCAGAAGCATCTCTTAATATGTGCTAGACACAGCAGCAGCACAAGGCTGTGAGTAATTGTGCATTGTCTCTTTTGTTTTTAATATTCAATCAGTAGCAACTGTTCCATAATATGCAATGACAGCAAAAATAATACAGTTAAGAAATTTGGGGGTAATTACAATACCAAATTGAAAAGCGAATGCATCCGAATCCATTTGTAGTGTGTTCTACAGGAAGATTACATTTGCTAGCATACTCTGCAAATTGCTTCATCATAGATAATCAATAATATTATTGTTCTTTCAACATTAGCTGTTTTACAAGATGTAAGTTGCAAGTAACCTATTCCATTTTCAGTTATTGTATTGAGAATGTGAAATTAATGAAAATGTGTTCTTCAATCCCCTAAAGGCTATGAGAAATAGATGTGATGATTCAAAGTCCAGGAAAAAAGCAGAGATATTAAAATGTTTACAGTACTGTACCATTAAAAACACTACTAAGTGAATTTCCATGCCAAGGAATTAAAAAGTGATTGCTTTCCAATAAGACCGTATGAACACTTTTCTGCCAAAATGCTAAAAATCTTTGATCAAGGGAAAAAAATAAGAGTATATATTTATAGATGGAGAAAAGTGTTGAGATAAAAGTTTTGTCTTTCTTCAGTAGCAAAGTGAGAAGACTTCACATATTTAATGTTAAATGTGCAGATAGACAGCTAAAGAACAGCAAAGAGGACAATGCATATTGTCATTTTGACTTAGCCATTGTTGTACTGATCTTACAAATCTTTATCAGTGATAAGTAAATTTTTGGATACCTTTTCTAAAAATTATTGCAGATTGTCATCTATTTTTTCTTTGCAGAAAACTTTTATAAAAAGCAAGCTGAAAAACTCTGAAAATGTAGATACTGTAATTTGAATAAAACTATGAAGCAAAGTGTTGAATCCTATGCACAGGTGGTATTCAGCAGGTTCGGACCAGTTCTGGAGAGCTGGTAGCAGAAATTTTGTGTAGTTTGTTGAACTGGTAAATTGACTGGCCCTGCCCCCATCTATTCTCTGACTGTCCCCATCCCCATCTATTTTCTGCCTCCCAAGTCCTGGCCAGTGGGAAGGTAATTGGGATTTTGCGGTAACCTTGCCCTGGAGTGGGGAGGAAATGGAGAGTTTACAATATTCTTCTCTTGCCACCTCCACCAAGTCATGTCCACCAAGTCATGTCCACCAAGCCAAGCCGCGTCCACCAAGCAACACCCACAGAACTGTAAAAAGTAAAAACAATTTGAATACCACCACTGATCCTAAGATTTTCACGCTTACATTAATATATGGAAATATTTTGTATAATGTGTAGAAACTTAGAAATACAAAAAATTGACGTAATCAAAGTATCCATGAAATGTACGTATGTAAATTGTTAAATTCTGCATCATAAATTTTCCCATCAACTTCCTTTCTTTACAGACACCCCCTTCAGGCATTATGAATGCCAAACAGTTGTTATAACCAGAAGAGTAGATAGCAGAAGAAAATACTTTTCATATACAGAATAGATTTTTTGCCACACTTACAAATTTTCTTCTCAATTTCATGGTGTGGTGGGGGAATTGGGTTATATTATGTTTGTATTTCTGAGATTATTTCTGATATTGAACTTCTGAAAATTGACTGAAGATCTTTGTTTAAAAATTCACATAAACTAAAATTGATTTAAATAGAAATTATAGCTTAATTGATAGGGGCAATGTTGATTAAATTAAAAGATAAAATTGTCTACTGCAATTTATGAATAGATGTTTATGAACCAAAAATTCAGGGTTTTTTCTGATAAAAGAACACTTAACATTAAACCTATACAATGGATTCCACCAAGTAGTCAGTACTATCATAGATTCATGAAGGCAATAATTGCTTCAGTGAAAAGACATGTACCTCAAGGATTTAAAAGAAAGTACAATCCAGGATGGAATGAAGGAGACTGAAGGACTCGTCCAGACCTTCCTATACAGCAGTGATCCGGAGATCGCCGATAATCTCTTACACAGTTTGTATGCAGATCGACATAAGAAGTGGAAACAATACACTTCAATGATTCAATTTCAGCAAATCCAGCAGGAAAGCTTAGAGCCTATTAAGGAAACTGGATAGAGCTAGACAACCCATATGACAAACACCAAGTGCAACACTTGACCAAATAGCCTCTCAAGTTGTATCTCTCTTCAGAGGTGAAAGGACACTCGTCTTATCAAGAAAGTGTTTTCAGTTTTTAAGCAGTCAGGCCAAATGCTTCTGTATAAAGGAAATTGACACTGCTTTTGGGAGCCTGAAACATGGTAAAGCACCAGGCTTAAATGGCATTCCACAGCTCCCATAGAATCAGATTGATAAATTCATGTCAGACAGAGTTTTCAAGTCAAGACACAGTCTCAATCCAAAGCAAGGCAGGAATTACAACGACCAGAAAACACACAGCTGGGAAATGAACATATTGTTCTCAATAATGCCTCTATCTGTCTGCTATGCTGAATATCAAGCTTCAGGTGCATCCCATCAAGAAGGATGAGGCTTTCTCCTCACAAGTAATCTGGGTGACTGCTCCTGCCTTTTCTCTGCTCTATGTGCTCTTGGATCAGGTACAGAAGGCAGTTCCTCTTCCTCATCCCTGACTGGCTGCAGTTGCATGCTTTCCTCATCTGATGCCTCAGGGCTGTTCCTGCTGCAGCTATGCTTCAGCCCAATCACTCTCAGAGGCCTACTTGGAGCCACTGCCCAACTCACCTCCTGCTGTGCCAGAAACTGGTTCATTCTTTCCTAAGCTGACATCTGAAGAGGTATCTGGCAAATGTCATGGAGGGGGAGAAGCATCACACTTTATCATATTATAATGTACAGTACCTGTGGGCTTGCTTAATTCAATTTTATTTTGCCAGTTAACTCTTGAAAAGGAACAATAGAAATTCCAAGCTGCATATTTGTCCTGCAGAGAATGTAAGGTTTTAATAAGATTTCTCTGTAGTAAGAATGCATAGCAACCCAAATTACTGGAATCAGTGTGAGGCACATGCAAAATATGCCAGTATTATAACTTCTTTCAAGTTTTACTAATTAATTTATTTAGGCTAAGGTCCTATTTTCATTATTGTGAAATAGTGCTATTGAAGTTATTCTTAATTACTTTCTGAGAGTATTCTTTTCCATTGTATTTTTAATGTGAGGATGACGAGGATCAGAATAACAGTAAAATAACCATTATTTGTTTTATTCTAAAACCACAATAATTTGGGATTTTATTTGTTCCATGCCTATATTTTGTACTTTGCTGTATGTTTTTATTTTGTGAGTTGCCAAAAATTCTTGTGGAAAGATGTAAGTTTGATTAATAAATAAAAAATAATCATATGAATTATTGTGCTACATGTTGATTATAATTGGAAACATGTCAGAATTGCTCACATATGCATAGCAGAGGTTGTTTTTGGGTGGTAGTGAAAAATAAACTGACAGATTAATATACTAGGAATTTTCATAAAAACAACTGTTTTTGATTGGCACTTTTTTCTCAGTCTTCTGGAATTGAAATACATTAGAGGCTGCTGAAGACTGAGGCATGTAATGACATCTGTCACAGTACATTTATTTTTGAGCAAACAATCTGTTCACAAAAATAAGCAGAATGTCCTCAAAATATATTTTCCATAAACTGGTTTGCATCCAGTATATTCTCTTGATATCCTTAGGGAAAAGAAGTAAATTGTATTGTACTCATGAGAATGTTGTAACTGTCCCAATGTTAGTATTACTATTCTTGTCAAAAACAAAAAGTTGATATAAGATAAAATAGACTTGTTTGCCCGTTGGTTTATTATTTATTTATAGATGGATGGAAACATCCAGAATAATTGCATTTTAAGGGTCATTTAGGTTCTATTCACTGCAGAAACTCAAAGCATCTTCGACATACTGTATGCATGTAACTTTACAATATTCTTTTTTCATTTATGTCTTTTAAAATGAGAATTATCTAGGATTTTTTTTAATATTACAATGTAGCATAGCTTTCTGGGAGGTTTTTAAAAAAATATGTATTATTTCTCAATTACCATATTTGGAAGATGTAATAAATTTTTGATTTTCCCTGTAATGTGAGTTTTTCTAAATTTATTTCCTAGTGAGCTTCCCAAACAATTGGGCGTATAAATTGTATAGTGAACCCCTCCTAATAAGAGAAATTAATTCATTCTGTCAGTTTCCTTTTACATGTAAAGGCAATATAAGACATCAGGCTGTCAACTTTTCAATTTCTGTAGAAACTACACATAGTGCTGCCAATTTATTGAATTTCTATAATTATCTAAAGCTGACTTACCTCATTTTGCTACTGCTTCTCAAGTGGTAAGTTGAGAAGGACTTTTTTCCTTTTTAAAGGACTATGGATTATTCAGTGACTCAGGAAGGAAGGAAGTAGCTTGTGATATACCACTGAGTTTAAATAATTGTGAATATGTAGCTTAAATATATTTCAGTTAAAACATATACAGCTGTATGTATTTTACAATAAAACAATTTGGGGACTTAAAAATAGCATTTGATTATGTACATTTCAAATGCATACTTGGTAATATTCAGTCAGAATTTATTAATGGCCAAACATATATGAAAGTGTTCGCATCATATTTATTTTATTTATTAAACAAATTTATTTAGAAAAGAACAAAACAGAACATAATTCTTTATTAACCAAGTGTTATTGGACACACAAGGAATTTGTCTCTGGTACATAAGCTCTCAGTGTTCGTACAAGCAACAAGTGATAAATCATAATACAATAATCATTGATCATATGATACAACGCTCTTTGATAATCATAGGATACTAAATAAGCAATTAAACATAAATCATACTAGGATATTAAATAAAAACAATCAGTATAAATTGATTGTTGTGATGAATTCCCTGGATGCCAGCTCAGATGATAAGGCAGAGGCTACTCCGGGGACTTTGGAGGGGGATGTGGAGGAAGCCAGGAAGTTGCTGGGGACTCTGAGCCAGGACTGGAGAGGCCAGGAACAGTGGAGATGTCACTGGAAAGTTGATCAGAAGAACAGTGGGCTGAAGAAGGAAAAGGAAAGACAAAACTGAAGCTGGAAAATTCAGAGGTCCCACTGGAAGTGCAGAATGGAGAAGGTGCACAACTGCAACTGGCCAGTTGGTATGGGAAGGAATTGTCTCCTGCATCTGATCTTGTGAATGCGCAGTGATGAGAGGAGACAGGCACAACGAAGGTCAATGAGACTATTCATAAGGCTGCAGCTTCATCTCTCCTGGTGAGCTGCACTGGCAAGTCTCAATTTAATCGGATAAGTGGATTTAGGGGTTGTTGGAAACAACTGCCCATTCCCTTGCCATGTGCATGCTTTGTCCTTGTGGTTTTGGTTTCCTTGACTACAGATTGTGCTATGATGGAATGTACATTTGGACATTGGATTTTTTCATGAATTTTGGACCTTTGCCTTTCACTCTGGACTGGACATGTACTGTGGACTCTGTGGACTTTGCATTTGCCTTGGACTTTGTAGCCTTGCATCTTGATAGATTAGTGTTGGACTTCCTAGGACTTAGCAAGTGGATGCAAATCGGGTCTTGGGGATTCACATTTGTGTAACAACATACATGGTGATTCTGAAGTTTATGGGACTAAAAATCCATGACATAAAATCCAATCACTATTGCCCCCATCCCACAAGGGAAACAGAAACAGCAACACTAGGATATTTCCTAAGTACAGTGTCACTACCAAGAAATTCTTGTCACTTATGGCAGATTATATCAACGCTTTTATTATGTCAGAAGCAAATCCCTGTGCTAACGTTTGTTTTGTTTTGTTGCTTGTTTTTAAGGATAGGTTGTATGATTGTAAGATTATAGGATTACCGTGTTTCCTCGAAAATAAGACAGGGTCTTATATTTTTTTGACCCACGGAATATGGCCTTGGGCTTATTAGAGGGGGAGGGCTTATTATTTTTCAGGTGTAGGAAGCAGCAAGCACACCAGCCCCACTCTTTCCGTCCCACCATCTGCTTGCCTGCAGCCACAATGACCCAAGTTCTCCTTGCATCCTGGCCTTCGGTTGCCATGCTTGCTGGCCGCAGAACAGCTGACTGTGCTGCTCTAGTCTTGTGGGGAGGGGGCTCTTCATGGCAGAGCGAACACACACACACACACACACACTGTTTATCCATATTTGGGGAAATATATGTATATGTATTTCAGCTGATTAATTCCATTATCATATTAAGGTCAAATAAAAAAAATTAATTGATTTTAACATTAAATTGTATTTTCATGCTTCTAGGTAAAATGTTGGTCTACAAATTGTTAAGTTAAAAATTAGATTGAACACCCAAAGGTATTATTTAAATAGCACTGTATTATATTTTTTTCAATTCTTTGAGCTTGTTTAATTGACAGTTCAATCTGTAGTTAGATCATTACTCATAACATATACGTTCAAATAAATATAAATTCTTCTCAACATACAGCCTGTGAGTTGTCAGAATATTACCATTAAACTTACATTTCAATAAAATAATGAATGACGATTATAAAAATAATGTAGCATGTTATTATAAATCCTTTACTATAAGTTTGTATAATTTATTGGAAAATCATTATTTTAGGAAATAAAAAATATAACAGAGCATACTAGTATTCTTCCATATTGAAATTTCCTCCCTCCCTCCCTCCCTCCCTCCCTCCCAATCATTTATCCCTCCAGTTAACTAAGTGGGCAATATATTAAAGCAAATGGCAGCTATCATCCCACCACCATTCTTGTCATTTTACCATATCCTGACAAGGGGAGGCAGGGAAGAGAAGCATTGGCACTGCTGAGGAACTGGCATAACTGTTTCTTTATACGTTAGGTTCTAGAAGAAAGAGAAATCCCAAAACTGAAAAGTAGGGTGATGGGAGCTACTTCTCCACCCCAATAAGGGAAAGTGTTGGGTAACTGTAGTATAGAATTTCTCAGAAGGATATGCTTGTGTTTGAAAAGACCAGCATTTTTTATTTGTGCTCCAAAATGTTATATCTTTCTGAGATTTCAGAATGTGGTAATAGAGATTTTAATCAGATATCTTAATAGAATTAACAGAATAGAAGAAATATTTTATAAGCAAAACATTTCCCATCTGTTGGAAAAATATTGTTTTAAATTAATGAGCTGTGGCATCAGATGTTCAGGCCCTGGTCCAGTGTAGGAGCCTCTAGTTATTATCCTGTTGCAACTCCAAGATATACTGAAGTTCTCTTAGTGCCACTTTAAATTCCTTAATGATATTTCAAGGCATTGGAAGTAAATATTCAGCTAAATGCATAATCAAATGAGACACTTAGTTCCCATTATACAGTGGAGGACACAATCATTATGTCCTTAATGTTCATTTATTGTTTCATTTAACTTAAAATGTTTAATAGCATATCATTTAGCTTCCGGTATTCCTTGATCAGCAAAGTTATGAGACCCCTTCTGTGTAACATTTGCAGAATACACTGAAGATATACATTTAATGCTACACTTAAATGGCTGCATTACAGAATTTAAGGATTTGATTACCAAAATAGTTATATATATGTTACTCTGAGTTCTTCAAAAGTAAAATGAATGCAATTCTACTTAATTTACTCTTGACATAGATAGCTGTTAGAGATATAATTTGAAGAGTTAGAGGCTTACTTGCAAAGAAAACTAACAAAAACAACATATAAATAGATTATCACAAATCCAAAATGCAATAGAGACAAGTTAGATATCCAAGTTTGAGAAATTATTAAGAACCCATGTAAGACCTTGAAATGCATTGTTGCATGAGATTATGTGCACAGATCATTTACTCCATTTCAAAACTCTTAATTTACTGAAAGGAAGAGGAACCAACTTTCAACCTTAAATAGAAAAAGGGCTGGTCTGATTTATGCAATGCATGTGTCTGTCTGGTATGATATATGAAAATATCTCTTTTCTTAATGAACTGATTCATGTTCCAGATGAGGCTTGATGTATTTTGGGCAGGCTTACACTTTGTGCCTTATGACAGTTTTAGTATACAGTCAGTAGAGATAAGTGGGAGGTGGCTAGAAGTCAACCTCTAACAAATTGCCGACATCCAAGCTGATCCACAAGCATTCCATGTGATTGATTTGGTTGTCTCTTGTGAGTGGAAAAACTTGCTGTCACCGGAGCTCTACTGTTCTGTCAACTTCCAGCAATGAATTCTGTTATTTTAATTTACCCTCACAATAAAGGGCAGCTTATTCAAAAGCAGTTCCTTTTCATAGGACACATCTTTTATGAATGTTATTCACTCTTCCTTAAAACATAATTTATAATAGCTCAATTAATATATCACTACTTAGAGAATAAGTGTCAAACTGTTCCTGAAAGGACATTTTATACAACACAACTAGGTTGCTGTAACAATAGAAATGTGCAAAACTCTTCCTTTCATTTTTGATGAATGACCTATTTTAACATTCTACAGATATAGTATAGGGCAGGGGTCTGCAAAGTTGGCTCTTTTAAGACTGGTGGACTTCAACTCCCAGAGTTCCCCAGCCAGCATAGCTTACTTGCAGACCCCTGGTATAGGGTATACTTTAAAAACCAAATATTCAGTTTTTAAAATCAGAAAGATTTAAAATATTTCCAACATGATTTATGAATATAAACATTCCTGTTTTCCCCCTATAATTTTAACTGGCATAATTGTGTAACAGTACCACCTTTTCCACAATAGCTTCTCTTTGCATTTCCCTTTTCCCTTTGCGTTATTCCTGCTTTCTCGTATAATTCATATGATTTGTACAATATATTTCCTTATAGACTACATATTTCTCCTTTGAAAACTTATATCCTAACTGGAATAAATAAAATAACAATTTTATATTCACTTGCATTGATGCATGTCAGCTGGAACCAAATACACTATTTCTACAATAATTTCTCTCTAAAGGCTTTTAGGATTACACTTTGTAGTCAATATAATATTTTGTGCCTTTGAGCCCATTTTTTATTTTTGGTGACTGATTTTTTATTCTTGATTGGACAAATCTTTGCAATTTTCTCAGTAAGATTTTGGAAGTGGTTTACCATTGCCTGCTTCCTAGGGCTAAGAAAGAGTAAGTGACCCATTTGACTTTGTGCCTAAGGCAGAATTTATCGTCTCTGGATTTTAATATTCTACAATGCAAAGGGGGAACAATTCAGTACAACTCAGTTTTCATTTTCAGTGGAAATCCCACCATGTATACTTTCACAGGTTAAAATTATTTCAAGGTGCACTGCAGTGGTGGGTTTCAAATTTTTCAGAACCTACTCTGTAGGTGTGGCCTATTTTGTGGGCGTGGCTTGGCAGTCATGTGACAGAGTGGGAGTGGCCACCTTTTAAAATGTGGTGAAACTCATTTAACAACGCTCTTGCTTAGCAACCAAAATTTTGGACTCAATTGTGATGATAAATTCTTTCTTTCTTTCTTTCTTTCTTTCTTTCCTTCCTTCCTTCCTTCCTTCCTTCCTTCCTTCCTTCCTTTCCTTCCCGTTGGGTCACTGGCAGCAGCGGGCCAGATTTACTTCCAGGTACGCGGGTGGAACCCCCTCTCACCGGTTCTCTAAATTTCACCAACCGGCTCTCGCGAGTAGGTGCGAGCCTGCAGAAACCCACCACTGGTGCACTGCTATCTGTCATGAAGATTATAAAGACTATAAAGATAGGTTTATAGGTTATAAAGACCATAAACACAGTCTTTAAGAAAAACCTCAGTGTTAAACCATCCAATTTGTGCTTTTATGCCCATATTGCTGACTGTGCTTTCTTTAGGTGATTGAAGATTTCAGCAGGAAAAGAACCAAATTAGATTAAGTGTTCAAGTCATTACAGAATAGTAATCAATGAAAGCTCATTATGTCACATTTTAATGGCACCAGGTGGGCATAAGAGTTCTTAATCAGTTGCTTTGGCACGAGTGTGTTTGTCCAGTGCCAGATCTATGGAAAACTGCCTTGATTTGACAGTGCAGTGTCAGTAGAATAAATTATAGTAGCAGCGATATGCTATCAGTGAGACATCATTTCACATTAGGTATGATTTAATATGTTATTCTACTAATACATTATGACTGTGTCTAATAATAAAAACAACCTTCACTTGCCAATTGAAATACTTTGTGACACTTCACTTGGGGTTTATTCTATTATCATGTAGTATAAACATACTATGTTTGAAAACTTCAGTTTTCAAGTCCATATTGTTACTATACTTATAGAGTGATTGAAGTATCAGAAATATATTTTCATTAAAGCAATGTGATTAGTAATATAAACATTGAAGAAAGGATTTATAAGTGTTTTTTAAAAGATACACTAAAAAACTAATATTTTTCTTTATGAACCTAGCATGAATGGATACATTATTTCTCAAATGTTCTAAAAAAAACAACACCCCAATGATTCTTCGGTGTAATTGACAAGCTTTAAAAGTTCTGCATAAGCATTGGCTTTCAGTTTTAAAGATAGTATTCCTTTAAAAAATGTTCTGAGTAAGCTCAGTTTCTGATGACTAATGAAACATATGCAGTTTTACTGTAGAATGTTTGTAGATGATTTGCCACCTTCTTCAGTCTATATTATTACTTTCAAATTCTCAGTCTAATGGAGACTATTTCCTGATAATCATACAGAAGTCCTATTTAGGTCTAATTGTGTTTAGTGTCTGAGGCAAGACAGATGCTGCTATCTTTTTAGACAAAAATAGATAAAATGATGAATATATACACTTAGAATGAGAACAAGTCTAGAACTAGGGAGATAATTCTCACTCAGCTTGAAGCCATTGGATGCCATCTTGCATGATAACCTACTTTACAGGTGATGTCAAGATAAAATTGGAATTGGGGCATATGATGCTGGTTGCCTTAAACTCTTACAGGAAACATTGTATTATGTAAAATGAACAATGGAAACAATCAAACATAAATGTATTCTTTAAGCGTCCACTTTTTCTGTCACCTGAGTACAAATTTTCAGAGAGACTTCTAAATATGTTGGCATCATGGCTTGTATTTCTGGTTGGTATGATATCTCATAATATGAATTTTGTATTTTATATTTTTGCTTTTACGTGTTTTTGTTTGATGTTTGCTGCCCAGAATTGTCTTCAGGTATATGAGTGTCTTATATAAATAGTGAACCATGTTAATACTGGCCAAACTTATTCTGTGCAAATATAGCTTCTAGGTCTATAGCAGCTAATTAATCTATATTGTGATGACCCAAGTATATAAACCACACTTAGCCCAATTGGTCAATAATCCAGCCACAGCACCATACTATTGAACTTACCAGCAGATATTCACGCTAACCAGGTCAAAGGCTTCCATTTTAAGAGATATAGCATCTCTACTTATTTAGGGCATTCTGCCCAATGTCCCATTAATATTACACCAGAAGAGCAGAGGAAGGATTTATTAGATCAGTGCTCTTTTTCCATTGCCAGCCAGGCAGTGATGGACAAGACTAAATTCTACAGGCAATAGGAATTTTGAAAGTATATTTTATGACTAATATAATTACTCTTTTGTAATAGAGCACTTTGTAATTGCTTGCTAACTCTGCCCCCCCCCCCCCTTTAGAGAATTGCCTAGAAGGGCACTGACACTATTCCATTGTTGACTAAGTGCACCAGGCTCATATGACTGCCGAGAATAATGTGACCAACAGTTCGGATTAAAGCTGCCCCTTTTCTTCCCCTCACTGATTGCTTTATTAACAGGGTGTTATTAACCTGATTAAGACCCATTATACTATATACCTGCACTGCCCTAAAAGTCATTTAACTTTTCTCATTAAGTCGAATGAAACTGATGTTTAATCAACTGAAGCTGCTTCTCACAAAGCACTCTCTTTTTAGGTTAGTCAATTTAGAACAGACCTAGATTGTTGAAATGTTAAGAGCATGCTATTGACCAGCTACATTAAATTAAGAATATTATTATTATAGCTAATAAAATGCACCCTATTCAAATAAATATGTTACAGTTTGCTGGTGGCAAAGTGGTGACACGCTAATTCCTGCTATCTTCCTTTTTTGATGTATGTCAGTAATATCTTATATACAATTTTCACAGCACAAACTAACCTGACTCCTTCAGATCCAATGTCCTTTTATTCAAACTTTAGTACATAAGGTAACATACTTATAAAAATGGTACCAATTTTGGCAAAACTACATTCTGTTTTTGGCAAAACAAAGTTTTTCCCAGGTAAAATATTTTGCATTTGAATATCCATCAAAACATTATTACCTGTGGTTTTCATTATTAATTAAACATTAAACCATATAATACAGGAAAAGGGAAACAGACTAATGAAAAAGAACATTGGAATTCAGGATTGGAATTTATGATTTGTCAATATTACATTCCAACATACAAACACAAATAACAACTTCACTCAATAAGAACCAGAACTTTAAGGAATCATCTACCACTATTTTTTATTCAACATATGGAATATAAATCTCCCCCTAATAATAATTAATTTGGAATATTGGAAGTAATTGGAAATGTGTTTCATAGGTAGTCCTCAACCTATGTCCACAACTGGGCCCAAAATTTATGCTGCTAAATGAGAAATATATTAAGTGAGTTTGCCTTATTTTTACAACTTTTCTTCCCACATGTGTTAAGTGAATCACTGCAGTGTTTAAATTAATAACACAGCTGTAGGTGAAACTGGTTTCCCAATTGACTTTGCTTGGCAAAAGCTCGCAAAGGGCAATCACGTGACTTTGGGACTCTGCAACCAATATGTGAGTCAATTGTCAAGCATCCGAATGTAAATCATGTGACCATGGGGATGTTGCAATGGTCATCAGTGTAAATGGTCAATAGGCACTTTTTTTAGTGCTGTTGTAGCTTCAAATGGTGACTAAATGAACTGTTGTAAGTCGAGGACTACTTGTATTTAAAATAAGGGGGAAAATACAGAATGAGAAAGCAGCATATTCCACTACTTGGATGAGCTTTAGTCTTTAGTCTTTGGCCTCCAGTAGCAAAATTCAACATAATTAACCAGTATGAAGCTGTTGAAAAACAGCTGAGGCCGCCCTGATGCGGCCCTCAATGAAATTGAGTTTGATACCTCAGCCATAGGGTGATGTTATCTTTTAGGTACACATAATTAATATTTCTGTAGGTAAAAGTTATTCAAGAATTAAGCCTGCTTCTGTTGAATAACTTGGTCTGGACTACAGCCAATGTCTTGTTAAAATGTTAATGTCGTAGATTAGTATAAAATACAATGTGTGCAAAGTAAATGGCAGAAATTCTCTCATAATTGAGATATAAAACAGATTTTCCTCTCCAACAAAGGTATTGTATATAAAAAGATAATTTTATTTTGATTAATGACCAGCTTAAAGCAAGATATGTCAAAATGTAGCTGTGCAGATATAAAATGCTTAAGTACAAATAAAATAGGGCAGCATTGTAACCTATTAACAGCAAGTCTGTGAACTAAAATGTATACTTGAAATTAGATAAGAGAAAGATTAACCATAAACCATTATATTCTCCATTTATAGTGCAGTGAATTAATAGGAAAAGATAAATCATACTGTATAATCAAAGTTTCTATAATGATGAAATTAATCTGCAATTAATAATTTATTTATACATCACTATCTTTATTCACATAGACCAGAAGTCAGGTTTTTGCAGCTATGGGCATTTTATTAAATCCCTTATACATTCCATGCACTCCTATGCTGCTTGGTAAGTAAAGTTTGTCAACATTTCTGCAGGGATGAATCATTGTCAATGTTTTTTAGTCTTCCTATCAGGGACTTTTGTTCTGCTTATTCTCCATTCCATTCCACCATCTGTGGATCTAATGACTGGAATTTATCCAAGTGTTAATTGCTTTGATGAACTTTCTTCCACTGAGTTTAGATTTTAAAATTTTCTTCACTTCTTATGATGAATCACTTCTAGCTTCTCCTTGACTATTATGTGCTTGATGCTGTCAGGTTCATCTTCATTAAGATTCTTGATGTTATCTATCTGTGGCAACTTCATACCTTTAGTTTTCAGGGTGTGTTTATTTTGTTTTGCACTGTTAATGGTGAAAATGGTTGATTTGTCCAGTTCAAAATCTATTGCAATATCTTGATTGCATATACCGAAAGTGTTGAGCAGGTCTGGGATATTGTGTGAAGTGTAGGTAGTGGTTGGGAAGGCTGTATGCAGTGCATGTGTGCAAGAGATCCCATGAAGGTATGGGAAGGTATGAGTGGAGTGGTTGACTCAAGAATGCATGAAGGTGTAGAAGATGGTCAAGTAAAAGGTCACAGTAGAGCTGTATGCATTGAGGTTGGCAGGTGGCTGGCATTGTCAGAGTATATGGTAATGTGAAATAAATGCCATATGGATTGGAGAGGTATGCAATGGACAGCATAAATTGGAAGGGGGGAATGTGTAGGGGATGACATTGGCCAGGAAAAAATATGTTGAATTCCTTTCTCCCTGTTCTTCCCTTTCGTTTCCAGCAGCCCAGTATTTGCAGCTGCTAGGTGGAGCAGAAACAAAGGATTGCAAGAATTCTTTGGCTGAGAAACTATCAAGAAACATTGAAAATGAACACCACATGCATAAAGCAGTAGCATAGCAACAGCCAATAGGACTGAAGGAGCCACAACCATTCCAAATTTCATTTCCTTGGGAGTCAACAGTCCTGTATTTTGGACTCATTCAGAAAGTTAGCTCAGTTAGGCTTCCTTGTTTTAAAAAAACTGTTGTCTTACTGCACTGTTTCACCCAAAGGTAATTATGAGAGTTTTGTAAGTATATAGCTCAGGGCTGTTTAATTTTTGTGTGTGGAAAAATCTAGTTTTTATTTCAGTTAACACACATGGCTTGTGGAAAGCCCAGTGCAATCTTAGATAATTCTACTTTAAAGGGATGGGGCATCTGAAGAGTAGTGAGAAGTGATGGGCAGTGTAGTTGTTGCATGAGATTGTCCTATCAGCCAATTCATATACTGCTTTAGAAGTTAGGAAGCATTTGCATTTCAAACAAATATATAACTTGGCTCTATGAAAGTGGACACGAGACAAATTTCTATTAAAAATTTGGATATAAAATGGTAGATAGGCTAAGCTGCTGCTTTGATCAAATCACATTCTTGGTAATAGAAAGTTCTTTTTAAACACTATCTTTCCACACTCAGCTGAACATTCCAGCAGTAGAAAGCACCATCCATTTGTAAAGCTGTGTTGTGATGTATGTAAATAGCAGCTGTCACAGTGTAAAGTGCAGATGTCTGCAACAGGAAGCCCTTGTGTGCTCCACTAATGAGAGTTCAAGGTCTTTTGGAAGCCTGCATGTTCAGTATATATGAAAGCTCCATGTTGCCGACTATACTTACAAGCAGCAACAATGCAATTTGACTTTACAGAGGATAGAGGCTTCTGAGTAGCCTTTATGAAGTTATTTTCAGTAATATTTGGTTCCTCCCAAGAATATTGGTGATTCAGAGTCTTTGGGAAAGGTTTCTCTGTTTCATGTTTTGGCTATCTCTTTATCTCCATCTATCCTATTCACTTTTTATATTTCTTCTTCCATTCCTTCCATCCATCCTTCAATCATTCTTTTCCTTGCTGGACAATTGAGCTCAAACTTTATTTTATCAAGTTCCATAGATGGAGAGTATATAGTAAGAATATCATGCTAATGTAAGTCATGTTCAGATGATACCAGTCACAACTTTATCCTTAAATGAAGTGTCGTGTAATATGCATAGAAAACCACTGTTTTACATATTATTTGTATTCCAAAATTATAAAATGTGGCATATTTCTGAAGAGTTTTATACAAATAAATCTATTTTATAACTGTCTTTTAATATATCCTAATATGCATTATACTTTGAAATGCACCTTTCAGAAATAGTAGTCTTTTAGTTTTTAGTGCTTTATACACTAACAGATACGGAATACTGCAAGATAAACAAAATAACTTCCCGAATTAACTATTCTGCATTAACTTATTTGTGCAAGGTCAACATAGCTGTTTATTTGTCAAATGAGGCATGTGGTATGATCTAACAGGAACTCCATTCTTAATGTTCTGAGTAGAAATACAATACTTAAGGCAAAGTTTACAGCAGTTCAATCTGCAGGGATTGAATGTTTTCAGATTTTATGCTTAGTAAACAATAGACATCATGGTCAAAGTGATCCTATATTTCCTTCTATTGTCTCTTTATTATATATACTTAAGGAGGGATCAGGGGGGAAAGCAGCAGCTACAGTAATTGGAAATTATAACTGTAGTAACTGGAAAACAAGAGGAATTATTGCCAGAAAGACAAAGGATGTCAGTGCCCTTAGGACAGTGTTCTTATCTCAATTAAATGACAATACATTTAATATTTTGCACAAAGCTGTAATTTCTTTATATATTCTTTGATTCTGACAAAATGGCATCAGATGGATAATTGGATACTTTCTAAGACTCTATAAAGGATAGAGAAACTAAGCTACAATGCAGGATAAAAGATATGTAACAAAATGAATACAGAATTTCTCCTATAATTTAAATGCTTTGTTGTATTACAAAAGAATTAACAGGATAAAATGGGAAACTAAATTTCTAGATACATCAAATTACTATGCCCTGAATCAATAACCAAAAAATGAAATGCAACATACTGAACTTCTAGTGTGATCTATATAGTATTATAACTTTTGTTGTCCTTATTATTAACCAGATGAAATGATGCATCATTCATTTTCGAACCAAAGTTTTTCAAATGAGATAACTTACAGAATATGTCAAAAATTCAGGGCTGATGTTTCCTGAGAAAATTAAATTTGGGGAAATTGTGGTTGTTTGAGATTACTGCTTTAGTTACATCATGGTCATTTTTAACATTCTGTGACAGTTTCCCAGTCAGTCCCACATTCCCTTAAACTTCCCCTTTCCAGCTGCAAGGAATTGACTTTTCCCAAGAAGCAATAACTTTAAGATGTGCGCAGAAAAGTGTGCATATTTTTATTATTATATGTGGTTCTTTTCTGACAAACAAACATGAACATGTATCTTATATCCAATTTTTGTCAGGAACTCAAGGCACGTACTGTACATCGTTCTCCAGCCTCCTACATTTTTATACAACCACTCACTATATGAAATAGGTTGGGCTAAAAGTCACCAAAAGTAAGCTCCTTTGGTTATAGATGGAATAGAATCTGGATCTCTCTGTTGTCAGTCAAATACATTAGCCACTGTACCTTAGTCCTGGCCATCCTCTTTTATTTTTCAACAGCTTCATACTGTGAAACTTAAAATAGACTGGCCCCTCATTCAGCCGGTGGAAATTAGGTAGACTGGTCCTGTTCTAGTCCTGAGGAAGTCATGTGATCCTATTTTTTAAACTGTCTATGACAGCTTCCTTCAAGTCAATGAAGAAACTAGGAGGGGATTCTAAACTATTCTGAGGAAAGAACAACAATGTACAAAATTATGATAAATTACATTACATTAAAATATCTTCAGAATAATCATGCCACATAGAAAGATACAGGGTCATGGTCAAGAGATGATGTTGAGATGAAGCAAAGAGAAGTGAGATAAAAAACCAAAAGTTGAAAAGGCTACACATCTTCATAAATCACAAGGAAAGATACAGAATGAGACAAGAAAAAGTGGAGAAGGAAAGGTCACTTTGATAATATATAGAAAACACTAATTATTACAAAAGTTCCTCAATATGACAATATCCAACGACAACACTAAGTCTTCAACAAAGTAAAAGCAAGGCAAAATGAATGACTTGTGCAACGTAATATTTCTACTGATGTTTGTTCCATGGTCAAAGTCTGCCTCACTGTCATATGTTCCTGTTTTCTGGGAAATCCAACAATTTCTGCTGTATGAAGGGAAAGGTGAGAATAGTCAAATATTAACCTCTATCTAATGAATTTCTTAATTTATATAGCAATGATGAACCCTATTACAAATGAAAGCAAGAAAAACATCAGATAATACAACTATCTCTTCAAAATTGGTGCCAAAAAAGTCCTTCCAATGAGGAATGGATGAAATCCTTCTGTGATTATTCAAGGGCAAATCTATCATTATATCAGACATGTAATGCCAAACCCAACGAGCAAGCCAAATGTATTCAAATTTATTTTAATGGATCCTCAAGATCCTCAATTGAGAATGGTATATTCCAGGGGTCTGCAAAGTCGGCTCTTTTAAGACTGGTGGACTTCAACTCCCAGAGTTCCCCAGCCAGCATAGCTGGCTGGGGAATTCTGGGAGTTGAAGTCCACCAGTCTTAAAAGAGCCGACTTTGCAGACCCCTGGTATATTCAATAATGATGAAAGATTGAGGGAGGGAGGAAGGTAAAACACCCTCTCAGCAAACGTCTAGTAAACCGGTTAGGAACCCACCACTGCTAGGCACTTGAATTTTGTTCATGTGATCATGAGGCACTTCAACAGCTATAGCTTTGAGGATGAATCATAATTTCTTTGGTTCAACACCATCTTATTTTCAAACATTTGAGTCATAATTCAAGGACTACCTATAGAAACAAAAAAAACTATTTTATATTTGCTTTTAAATATAATAAAAATTAATATGCATATATCTTAGCCCTTTTCTTTAAATCTAAATATATTTTATCTATACTGTATATCTACACTGAATCTAAAATATACTTTATATGCAGAAAGATAATATGGCTCTGCAATCAGAGATAATAATTTTAAAAAAACCATTATCCCTCTTCTTGAAAAGAAATATATTTCACAATAAAGGAAACCATCCTTCCCTCATCCTTCATCATGTTCAGAAAAGAGTATCATGTGGCCACCTTTTCACGCCATTCACTTTCCAGGATTTAATTTACAATGTAATTAATGGCTTTATTTTTTTCCCTCCTGAGAATTGTAGCACTGAATGATCTTATTTTCACTTGACATACAAAGACAGAAGAGTTGTAAGACAGACAGGATGGGGAGAAGAGATACAAATCAGACTCTTCCACTAAGGCTTGCTGGGACAGCAGGCTTCTAACTAGCTCATTTGCTCCATAATTGCTATCTTTATAGCACTGTAACTTAGTCATGCAGAAAACACAAAGAGATTGCAAAGTTTTTGCCTTTAGAGACAATAAGCAGACTAATCTGGCTTTGTAGTGATGTTTCTTATTATGTACTTCCCTTGTCTTCATTAACTGCAATCGCTTGGCTTCCTGGTTCTTGCATTCTGCTTCTGTTTTTAGGTGGACATTCATAAATGTACAGTTATTATTGTGACCCTTTCAAACCTCAGAAGAGTTTTCAGGCGATTGTAAGATTATACAATACAAATTCCCCTCATGTTTGAGAAGAAAGCAATTGAGAAGAAATTTCCACCCTGTGGAAATTTTTACACAAATATAAAGCAAGTAAAGACCGTCTTACTTAAAATGCTAACATTCAGAGCTGAGAGGATAAAAAGGATTTTATTGCCCACTAAAATCACAAATTGGACTAAAGTTGAAGATGTTTAGGTAGGAGTTGCAATCTGAGTAGGCCACAGTTAAAAAGGCCACGATTTACTTCTGTTAATAGTGGAGAAAGCTTTGAGATAATGAAGGTTTAAGTCTGTAATATTTAAGATTAGCATTAAAATGGAGGAGCTCTCTTTCTTTCTGGAAATATCTCTGTTTTAATATATCGATTAGTCTCTAGACTAAGCAGACACTAAAGGGAGAGTGTGTGTGTATATTTCCGAATGTGATGAAGTATATTTTGTAGATCAGAAAAATGTTTTTGATGGGAAATTTTTTTTTTAATGTTGAAGAATTCATGTGAGGGGCACACTCGAACTGATGCCAGTAAAATTAGCTGTTATCTCAGGATACATAAGTCAGTTAATAAATAAAAGAGAGGTTATGGTCATTTGAGAAGAGGTAATGGCAGACGTCCTCCCACTGTGGCTATATGCCCATCTCCAGGATTTACCCATTATAAATACTGTATTCTAATGAAGTGTAGAGGCATGCAGTTGCTTGCAGATTATGTCATTCTCACTTTTCACTTTGTATTAACATGATATGAGGTGGTTTTGACTCAGTCTGGGCAATGAAAAAGACTAAAGGAACATGCCAATGTTAATGAAACACCACCTCCTGGAGTTTGTCACTAACAGATTATACAAGCTAAGACACTATCCGCAGCAGCGTCTGTAAGTGCAAGAATCATATACTGAGAGATAATTTAATTTTGACCAGAAAAAGCTCATTGTGCTTTTGCTTATTTTCAGACTTATATGAACATTTCATTATTCACATTTTGTTATGGTTACTATGGCTTGCTTGCATATGCTAAGATCAAACTTGAATATGCTGGATCATCTGCAAACATTAGACTCTGCTAGAGAGTTGAATTCATGGTCAAGGAACACTACAGATCATAGAAATCAAGCAATTTGAATATATATTTGTTCCACAACACCCTGTTAAGGCTCCAACTAAGGGAGGAAGCACACTGCCCTCCTCTTCTGCCTTTCAGCTCATCACCAGAGACCATCTAGACAGAAAGCCATGAGTTCCGTTGTGTGATTTTTAAAATATGTGTGTTAGTTTTATGAGCTTATCAATAAATAAATCAGGGAGACTAGTATAGATCTATTTAGAGCTTTTTAGCTCTCATCAGCTAGCCATACCCTTACTGGGATTCGAACCGGGGCTGTATGGCATGTCTAAGGCTCTTGCCTGACATCTTGCCTGACTATCACGGACCTGCGCTTCTTCCGTCGGGCATTAAAAACACACTTATTTCATGCGGCCGGCCTGGTATAGTTTTAAATGTGATTTTGGTAGGGTTTTTAATGATAATTTTAGCATGGGTTCTAAATTTAATCTATTTTTAATATTTCTATTGTATTTATTGTTGTGTTTTTTATTACCTCCTGTGCACCGCCCTGAGTCCCGTCAGGGAGTTAGGGCGGTATATAAATGTAATAAACTTGAAACTATATATGACAAAATAACTTTAGTTATTTATAAATAGTGCAAGGATCAAAATAATAGTGATAGATATGAGAATTTCAATTTGTGTATGACTGTCTTCAAATGCAAGAAAACCAAAAACCAGCAGTGCAACTAGAAAAGAAACTTTTTCAAAAGAATGGAGTTTTGTAGTTTCATGTTATTATATACCAGAAAAATAAGGTGATATTGCTGAATAAATAATAAGATGGATTCTTGAAAGTAATTCCTGGAGTACCTGTTTCTTGATCAAGCCCACTTTAATGGGGTGGCACTTCATGGATGCAGAGACCTTATAGAGGCCTCTGACATTTCTTAGTCTGGACAATTTACTGAACAAGAGATTTTTATTTTAAACCTGTTATATCCTTAAGGTATTTATATACCTGTTTATGCAAAGTTCTGTAAATCAGTATTGTAGTAAGAATGCCTATATTGGCTTAGACAATAATTCACAGCCCTTCTGGAAAATGGCAAACATTAATAAGATTTAAAATGTCCAAGATAAAATGTCCATGATTTTTTAATGCAAAGCGTGTGCAATGTAAATGAAATCTGAAACTTTAGCATTGATTAAGAAAAAAAGAGAAAGGAATAAAGGAAGGCTTAAATTAAGGCAATTTTTGCCAATTCTACAGAATATTCTAGAATGAATATACTTTGCTTAGAGTTAAGCAAAGTCATAAAGGGAATATACTTTGATTCACTAAGACCAAGGCAAACTACATTTTTTTTATATATGCTGTTTCAATATTGACTTTTAGTTTTCAAGTGGAATATCTTTTCCCTGCCTGGCAAAGAATAATGAAACTTTAATATGAAAAATTGTAAGCAATTACTGTTCTTTTACAGCTTGCCGACCAGGTTTTTATAAAGCCTTTGCTGGTAATATTAAATGCGCCAAATGTCCACCTCATAGTTCAACAAATGTGGAAGGTTCTACAAACTGCAAGTGTGAGAAGAACTACTTTCGATCTGAAGGAGATGTTCCCTCAATGGCTTGCACAAGTGAGTAACTTCATTATGATGACACTGAAACCTGTCCTTACATGTGGTTGGTCGTCTAGCCATGCATTTTAGAGTATTTCCATGTCATGAGTGTTTCCAGACTAATCATGATTAGATGTTGTTATGATTCTTGGTTTGGGAAAAGAGATGAAGAATAATTTTTAAACACAAAAATGCAAACTGCTGGAAGGCAAAGTTTGCATTCTACTATGAAGAGAGTAGATGAAAAAGAGAAACTAAACACTTGAACTCTGGAATCTGAAGATGGGATGAAACAAAAGTTCATACCAATTGGAAAATCAAGTAGGTATTCAGATAAACAAGTTAAAAGAAAGACACCAGACTTGTGCAAATTTGCAATTACCAGAAGCATGGGTAGAAGCAAGTAAAAACAGAGCCTCAAAACAGTAGTGTAGAATCAGTTAGCCCCAGAGATAATTTATGTGTGATATAAACAATAATATAAACATGCCTTTAGTCTGTATTTCGACTTGAGTTTTTTTATAGTTAAAAAATTGAAAAAGGCACAATTGTATTAGAACACTGTACATTGTGTTTGTAGGGTACACCATCACTCTTATCATTACTACTTTAATTGCATTATCATTATTATGCACAGTAGCATAATGTTAATTTTAGTACAACATTATATTAGAATTACTTCCAATTTTATAAATGGTTAATTATCCTTATTTCTGGGTATGACAATTCTCATTCACTCATTGTGGAATTTCAGATATACAGCTGTCTATTGTGGAACACTAACATTGAGCCTAGGGCTATGTATTAAAAACCTGAGTACCTAGACTTAAGGCCTGTTACAGGTACAGTTTTATTAAAACTGTACAAAGCTTTGATGATTATTGAACTCACATGGTTTGACTGATTCCACCATTGAATCAAATAATTGAAAAAGTAACTTTGTTTTATTACTGAAGCAGCAGTGTCATATGCATTTTATTGGTCCACTCCTTCCCATCGTCTACAAGCACACAAATAGCTAGCTTGTTGGTAGTCACTTAACCCATAATGACAGCTAGTAAAACAGGATTGACCCTCATCTCAACTTTGATACTTCACAGCCCTGAATACGTGGCTTCTGAATCCTCATTTGTGATGGCACATTGCATCAGCTGGATAATGAAAGCACAGCATTAAGGCAGTGCATACGCTTACTAGTTTGGTTAATTTTTTAAATAAAGTGCTTTATATGGCTGTACCTAATGTTTTTATTGCCTTTTATCATGCTGAATTTATTCATAGCAATATCCTGAATAATAGTTAATTTGTAAAGAGGGATTAAAGCTTGATATTAGAATACACATGTTACAAAATTGGTTGATATCTCTTAAAATATGTAAGAGAATATATAATATATTATCTTTAGGATAGGACAGTGGACCTTTTATAACTTGTGGACTTTAATTCCCAGAATTCCTGAGCCAACCATACTGGCTCAGGAATTCTGGGTGTTGAAGTCCACAAGTCACAAAGGATCCACATTTCTGCAGCTCTGCTTAAGAGAATATAAAAGAGATCATATAACCATATGTCAGTGACAACTGTTAAATGCGTGCTTGAATAACTTTATTTCTTGAACAGAGTTCAAACAGGATAAATAATACTTATTTTCATTCTCTGCCCACATAGGACCGCCTTCTGCTCCCAGAAATGTTATTTCTAATATCAATGAAACATCAGTTATCCTAGATTGGAGCTGGCCTTTGGACACAGGGGGCAGAAAGGATGTCACTTTCAACATTGTGTGCAAGAAATGTGGGGGAACCAGCAAGCTCTGTGAACCATGTAGCAATATAGTAAGATTTCTTCCTCGTCAGATGGGACTCTCCAATACCACTGTGACTGTCGTGGATCTCTTGGCTCATACAAATTACACTTTTGAGATAGATGCTGTTAATGGAGTATCTGATTTAAGTACCATCCCAAGGCAATTTGCTGCAGTCAGCATTACAACCAATCAAGCAGGTGAGTACAGAAATGGTTTTTTTTCTGTCACAAAAGAATGAAAGTGTCCCTCAACCCTGTGCCTATCATCTTCTTTTATTCAACCTTCAAAGCACCTTTAAAAAAAATTCAAGCAAATATAATGGTAGTTATATGGAAGGCAGAAATCTTATTATAGCTGATTATCAGCAGAATGTGAGTCAGCAATGATGTTGCTACAAAAAAAGCAAACCTAATTTCCATCTCCATCAATATAAGCATGGTTTCTACTTCATTACTGCCTTGGCATTTCAAATATGTGCCAAGTTCTGGAGGATCATGATAAACTTGAACAGATTGGAAGAATAGTAACAAGAATGGTTAATATACTATAAACTAAGTTTTAGGAAGGCTGATCAAGGGATACATTTAGCATTTGTAAAAGAAAAAAAAATGACCATGGAATGAAGCTTGTTTGCTACTCAAGTCATTTGATCACTGTTTCTTCAGGAATGTCTATTAATAATTGCATCTTTGAGTTGTTATTTTATATTTCATCAATATTATTTCATATTTCATCAGTGAGAGTATTACTTTAACTGACTAATTTTTTTAGTTATTTTAATTCCCCCTTTCCCTCCCCTCCAAAACATTAAGATCTTCAGTCTTTGCTTTAGCTTCATTATCAGTGTAAAGCCCCAGGCTTGGGAGAAAGACTTGATCTATGATATATTTTATCTTAAGTAACAAATGCTTCTTTATTCACAGCCAAATCATCAAGAATTTTTGAATTTAGGAACTGTGTGTGTGTGTGTGTGTGTGTGTGTGTGTGTGTTATTTCAGCTCATCACCAGAGACCATGCAGACAGAAAGCTATTTTTTCATTGTCTTTTGTTTCCATGTGTGTATTTATTTATCAGCTCAAAACCTAACATACATACATACATACATACATACATACATACATACGTACGTACGTACGTACGTACGTACGTACGTACATACATACATTAAAAAAAGACACAACGAAACTCATAGCTTTTTGTCTAGATGGTCTCTGGTGATGAGCCGAAAGGCAGAAAAGGAAAGCAGTAGGCTTCCTCCCTTAATTGGGGCTTACCAGGCTGTTGTGACACAAATATATATATTTGTCCACCTATTTGCATTGCCTATTGCACAGTAGTAGTTAGATGAGTTGAATTCATACATTTGGACAGTTTCATTTCCCAATTCCAAACTTCTTATTGTGTTTCAATTGATTACAATAACAAGTGATTCAGGGTAAGTAGATTTTGCTTTAAACTGCACAGTTGAAGGACAGCTTTAATATAATTAATAAAGCACACATATATATATATACATATATATATATATATATATATATATATATATATATATATACATACATACATACATACATACATACATACATACATACATACATACATACATATATATATATATATATATATATATATATTCGTAGATTTTCACGGGTATAGGTATGTAGATTTTGGTTTATTCGGGTCTTTTCCCGTGTAAAATTTTATTTTATTTTACACGGAAAAAGACCCGAATAAACCAAAATCTACACACACACACACACACACACACACACACACACACACACACACATATATATAATAAAGCAAAAACCATCCTTTTGAAATTCCATTGCCTTTCCAATGGTGGTATTCAGCCGTTTCAGACCAGTTCAAATGAACCTGAGGGTGGGCCTGTCTACCTGCCCCAGCTCTATACCGTCCTGTTTATCCAAATTTTCTAAGCCATGTGCATGTGTGCAAGCCATGCATGCGAGGAAAGCACATGCGCAGAACGTGCACGCACTCACAAAGCAAGCGTGCATGCACACTCTCAGTTTTGGTATGCAGCGAACCGGTGGTAAAATTATGTGAAACTCACCTCTATGCCTTTCCCATTATCCATTGGTATTACCAATGCAGCATTTACTTCTTCCTTTTCTGAGTTCAGCTTGTATGTCTGCCAATTCGAATTCTAAGTACTGTTTTATATGAGATAAGTGCAATTATTTGGTAGTTTGAACATACTTTAGCACTGCAATTTATGTTACAGGATTATAAACTAATCTTTTCCAGTTCTTTGGCACTGCTTATAGCATTTTAACTGCATTATCTTGCAAGCTTTTAAAGAATACATCTGGTGTTTAATCAACTCATGCAGCTTTGTTGTTAGCAATATGTTCTAAAGCTTATAAAATTTCATTTTCTATTATGCCTGTCTATAGTTTAATGCTCAAATCTTTTTATTTGGTAATTTCTTCCTTTGTTTTCTTGGATAGAATGTTGTTGAAGATACAATTTTACATATTTCTATGATCTCCATTTTTGCACAAAATGTTCTTGATATTTATATTTTACTTCAATACCCTCATTTTCTGTACATTGCTTATGTACATATAATTTTTGCTCCCATTTTTCTTGACCCTGTGTTAGGTTTTCAATTTTCTGTTGCTTCCAGCATTCTGTATTTCCAGAATGTATTTTCTCCAACTGGTTTCAATTTTTGAACAAAGACTCAATGATATTTATTAATTTTCTTTTTTCCATTTCCAGATATTTTTGTTTGATTCTTCATTAATGATATCAAAATTTTATTTTTAGAATTCTTCAGGTACTCTGTCAGAGATAATCCATTAAATTATTTCAAAATAATATGAAATATTGTTGATCCTGTAAGTTGTTGGTTTAAATATTTGGCTTTACCATTTTGTTTAAATGATAAGTTTGCCAAGAATTTTTGATCTCTGCCACATTCAGCACTTGATCTTGTTTTTGTTGGCTGAATGGCATTTGCTTTTCTTTGTTTACACAAAGTGGAGTCAATTTTGATTTTTTTTCACCCAGCAGTATCCATAAGGAAAGCCATCTTTAAGTTTGTTTGAAGAAGATATTCAACAAGGTATTTAAATTTTCTTGGCAGAATGCCATTAGTTTGTCTTCTACTTCATTTTATTCACCAAGATCAAATTTCCCCATTATTCCAGATTTTGTTGTGCTTCCAAATTTAATATTCTGTTTTCCTATAATTAATATGACAATTTTAAAAGTGTGGACAAGCTGTTACAAATCACCATAAAATTGTTGAGCCATAGCCTCCTGTGCCTCTACTGTTACAGCATAGACTTAAATTACCACACTATTGATTGGCTCGAAACAAACAAAGAAAACAGTCTTTTATTTGGGGGATATAGTGAAACACCGGCTTTGACACCAGGTTTGTTAATAATTATGGCAGTTTCATTTCTTCTGTGGTTTTCTACTGTACAATAGAAAATCTGATGTTTCTTTGATGTGAAATGAAGTTTCAGTTCATTTCAGTTCACTGACTCTCAGAATGTCAACATTCAATCTTGACATGTCTGCTCTAACATTGTTAAGTTTGTCTTGGTTTCTGGTTTTGACATTCCCTGTAACTGTAGGATTAATAGATATCCAGCATTGTACTTTCCTTTTCTCTATCCACAACAGCTGCATTTCATTTTGGCTTTAAAATGGCCACATAATAAGGACTAGTGTCGTTTCTTCTTGTCCTTATTCTTTCCCAATAAGCCATTGGATTTTTCCAGACTGACAGCTTAACCAATCTATTTCCAATGGATTGAATTTATTTAATCTGATTTTTTTTTTTTATGATATCATGAGTGATTTTTCTGGAAGTATAAAGTCTCAATGTACCTCATCATTGGAGATACAAGCTTTTTCATTGTACAATTTTACGTTTTACAATGTGGAGGACACTTTCTAATACTTTTCAAGTATCTGGAGATTTCACACAGAAGAACAAATCGAAGGCCATGCTGTTTTCTGCCATCCTTCAGGGCTGATCTTACCAACCAACGTATTGCTTCTTATAACAAAAGATATAAGCCAGATGTTGACTAAATCTGCCTTTTTAGGGCAAAGAAATAGTAAGGACCATGACTTAGTTAATTCAAATTTAGAATGCATAACATTAATTGAATACAGGGAATATGAACAATCACATATATTTAGCAATGTGTATATTCATGATAAAAGTATTCTTCTGGAGGAGCTTGTGCATCATTGTTGCATGGTACTTTTTCCTATCCACTTTTAAATTGTGTGAAACAGTGTCTAGATTGATTTAGTTTTTTCACACTTAAAAGAAGGACTACTAAAATCAATAGGAGAGAATTTTCATTTTTTAGGTGATGTTATTACCAGCAAGGTTAATAACTTCCATACTAAGTGTACAATATAAAAAACCTGTTGTACTATGTTAAATGATATTTTATTAATAAAATTGGATATTAATCAAAACTTCATACCAATGATACCTAGTGTATATTATAGAGGTAATATAAGAAATTAATTCTGGTAATAGAAATAAAGAAAATTAAATCCTTTTATATTATAAAAGACTAGTTTTCCTACTCATCCTTGTTTTCTGTTCTGTTTGTAGATTGTGATCATCACTAGTTTTATGTGACTATTCATTTAAAATACCAATTATATTCATATTTCCTTCATGCAATTGGTGGATTTACCAGATTTACAGGTAGCCCTCAATTTACAATCAAAATCGAGCTCAAAATTTATGCTGCTAAGTGGGGCATTTGTTAAAAGAGTTTTCTCCATTTTACGACCTTTCTTGCCACAGTTGTTAAGTGAATTACTGCAGTTGCTAAATTAGTAACATGATTCCCCATTACTAATTTTATTTGTCAGAAGGTTACAAAAAGTGATCACATTAATTTAATTTATTTCGATTTATAGAACCGCCCTTCTCCATCGAAATGGACCCAGGGCTGCAACACTGCAACCATCATAAATATGTACCACTTGCCAAGAATATAAATTTTCATTATGTGACCATGGGATCCTGCAAAGGGCATAAGTATGAAAAACGGTCCTCGGTCACGTTTTTTCAACTTCAAATGATTGCAGAATAAAATTGTAAGAATTTAAATTAGTTTTTTCTAGAAATTTTAAGGAATATATGGGTTATTATACTATTTGAGTGTCCCATATAGAGCCGAGGTGGTGCAGTGGTTAGAATGTAATACTGCAGGCTACTTCAGCTGACTGCTAGCCGCAGATCGGCAGATCAAATCTCACCAGCTCAAGATTGACTCAGCCTTCCAACCTTCCGAGGTGGGTAAAATGAGGACCCAAATTGTTGGGGACAATATGCTGATTCTGTAAACTGCTTAGAGAAGACTGTAAAAGCCCTATTAAGTGGTTTATAAGTCTAAGTGCTATTGCTATTGCTATCTGTTTATGTTATAAAATAGGCATCAATTTAGATTTTTGTTCTGGATTTTTCTGGATGACAGTTTAGCAGACTTTTACCATTTTGTATTACCCTTGGGTTTCTATTTTGTTAAAATTTAATACAAAATGTGTTATCTATTGCTGAGTATTAAATGCTATTTTATTTATTTGGCTAAATTATCAACAAGTTCCACAAACTGGCATGATATACGTTATAGTCCCAAATGCCATGATGGATAGGTATTATAGTAAAGCTAGTTCTGTAGACCAATAAATGCAATTATTCATACTTCAATGGTGGCATGTATTTCATCCACTTATCTTGAATAATTTCTAATTAGTAACTTACATAAATCTTTGGTCAATAATTGATCTTTCCAAGTGTTGATAGAATAGAAAGATGCAATAGTATTAATGCTACGTTACTCAAGATATATTTGTTCCCTGACTTAAACCATGTTTCCATTCTCCTTTAAAATTTGTGTGGATCTGTGCGTAATTATGGGATTGAAAAGTTTGACAAATTGACTGCATTTTCATTATGTCCATAAATAAGACTATATTTCTTTGCATTTCCTTAAAAATCTGACAGAAGATTTAGAATAAAATTAAAATTAAATACCTCAGCAATGTAGTAAAATATAGTAAAAAAATCAATCAGTAATCATCATTTTCTGAAAGAATGCCCCTAAATCTATTTGTTCCCTTGAGAACAAACTTAGATGAACTGTCCATCATATATCTATTGTCCATCACATTGAATGTGTTCATTTGCAGCATGTTTACTTGTAGGCAAGAAAACATACTGTAGAAAGGAAGATTTGGTTGTGATGAAGGTAGTTTGGGAATACTGCTGGGAGGAATTACCATATGAGTATCCCATGCAGTTTTAGTTTTCTAAATCTTTTCCATCATAAAAGTAAAAGTAAAGGTTCCCTTCGCACATATGTGCTTGTCGTTCTGACTCTAGGGGGCAGTGCCTATCTGTGTTTCAAAGCCGAAGAGCCAGCATTGTCCAAAGACATCTCCATGGTCATGTAGACAGCATGACCAAATGCCAAAGATGCATGGAGCGGTGTTACCTTCCCACCAAAGTGGTCCCTATTTTTCTACTTAAATTTTTACATGCTTTCGAACTGCTAGGTTGGCAGAAGCTGGCACAGTAACAGGCGCTTTCTCTGTTATGTGGCGCTAGGTATTCAAGCCACCAAATTGCTGACCTTTCTGATTGATAAGCTCAGCATCTTAGCCACTGAGCCACCGTGTCCCATTTTCCACCATAAAGAGCACATCAATAAGCAGAAATAGATAGAATATGAATATATTATTATATTCATACTTTATTTCTGATTCTCACCTACCGTTTGAACCTAGAGTCTGGGAAAATTGTCTTTAAACAGGCAACTGGCTTTGTTATCATTTGTGACATTATAACAGTATCACACTATGTCTTTAAAAGGATAAGTTTGGATCAGTTGGCTCTTCATTTTATTGTTAGGGGAAAGCCTTACTGAACTGCAGTTATCAACCATGCTGAAAAGAACAAGCTCATCTCAGTTCACAATAATATGTTTTCACACAGATGTTATCTAATAACACCAATCAACCCTGCTTAGGAAGGGTCACTGGCTGCCGCAGGAGATTTATATAACATTCACAATCCCTAAAGGCAAGGTGCTAATTATGAATCTGACACAGAAAGAGATGGACAGCTGTGTCCCTTTGACAAGCTGATATGCAGATTTGCCTGATTCCCTTGCCAATATTAACTTAGTTGCTGCATTACATTTAGGTTGCTGTTTTAAAGATCCATAAATTCTTTAATTGAATTTTGTTGGGTTTACAGGTATACCTTGATTGGGGGCAAATGGTAGCACTGTACTAAATATAATACTATATCTTTTATAGTATTTATAGTATCCTGGCACTAATCAGGAGTATTCTGGGTAAGCAAATTTTTGACTAGAAATAAAAAGTAGGTGGGGGGATAAGATATATTCTTTACTGCAGCTTTCTGCAATACATTTAATACATTATTTTGTATAGAAAATCAAGGCTGAGAAATAATAGACAATTCATTTTTTAAATCAGGTTCAATAATTTATTGACAGTAATTCAGAAAAAAAACCATATCATATAGAAATTGTTACAGTTCCTCCAAGGAGATTAATTCAATAGCCTGATTCTGGACATGTAGATATTTATTTGGAATGGAAAACTTTTTTTCAGGTTCACTCATATTGCCTTTAGAATGTAAAACATATTAAACCACATATTCTAAGAGAAAATGATATTTTTATAAAAAGAGTTAAAGTGCAAATAGTGTAGGAATGTGTGAATTGTATACATTTAAATGCAAAAGAACAAGAATAGTTGAAAAATAGGAGGAGGAAGAATTAAAAATAGCAGAAAAACTACCCATTGGTTATATATCTAAAGTAAAAATTTTCATATTTATTTCGGAAATCAATTTTCACTTTTAACAGTAAAACTAACCAGTACTTATCAAATTGCAGAAGCAAATGATATAAAAGATAGATAGATAGAATTCTTTATTGTCCAAGTGTGATTGGACACAATTTATCTTTGGTGCGTATACTGTCAGTGTACATAAAGAAAAATAAAATAGAATATATTCATCACAAATCATAAAATACAACACTTAGAGATAGTCATAGGTTATTAATAAGCAATCAAACTATACTAGGAAACAAATGAAAGAATATAAAATTTAAAGATACAAGATGGATATTAAGGAGTTATTCCTTGGAATCATGAATGTCCATATTCATTATCCAAAAAGAAGAACAAAAATATTTATATGAACATGCCCTAACATTTGAGCGTGATTGCTTCCATCTTCAGTGGACATTCATGTGTTAATTGCAGCATATATACTATTACCACTACCACTATGTACATGCCCTGCTCTTCAAATTAGAGAGCACCTATCATGTAGTAGAGAGACTATTTGTGGTTAAAAAAACAACAACAACCATGTGTAGATCAGCTAAAATTGCAGGTCTTTTGTGTAGGGATAGGACAGAAATTACTTCTCATTCAAATGTTAATTTGTATAAAATTGCAATCTGATACCTATTTCAAAATTCACTATTTTTCTTCCTGCATTTTGCATTTTGCATTGCAATTTTCTTTTATAAGGATAAGCTTTGATAGAATTGATTATTTTTTTAAAAGAATGACCACTTCTCCTTCTTAACATTACAACTTTCAGAAAAGCACATAATGTTTTTGCTGATTTTGGAACAACCACAAGATATAATTAGTAACAGAAAATACTACAAAGCTACTTCCTAAATATTATTGCAGATGACAAACAAATACAAAACTAGTAACAGACTACTATGGATGAATGATTGCAGAAGTTGATGGAGTTGGTTGAAATGGCAAAACTTACCACTTTGGTTAAAGAAAAGAATATACAGTGGAACCTCGGGTCACGAATGTTTCTGACCATGACAAAATCTGGTGTCGACCAAAAAATCCACTAAATGCTTCACTCTGTTTACGAACACATCCTCAGGTAGCGATCAATCACAGCCGTAACGATTTTCCCTGCCGCAGGGATTTCTCCTTCTGTGCCTTTTTTTTCTGTGTGCTGGCCGAAGTCCTGGAATGGATTACAGTCGTGACCGGAGGTTCCACTGTAAGTACTTTTGTTTCCACATGGACTTCTAAACTTCATGCTTGATGTGGAGAAGAATAAAACTCTGACTTTGGAATTTACCGATTAGACTGATAGATCTATAGAAATGGAAGCTGAATTTAGATAGACTTTTTCAGGTCTTTCCATAAAACTCATGTAATGAATGAGAACTTGCAGCATCAAATTGTCCCCCCTCCCCAAAATCCATTTATGATACTATCAAACACTTTGTGGAATACTCTCTTATCATTCTATCCTTCAGTAATTTCTCACCAGAGGTGGTTGCAAATCCCACCGCTACCAGTTCGCTCATGCTCACGCATATGCATGATGCTTCTGTGCAGAAGCATCCTGGTGAGTGGGTGGAGCTTCCTGCCACCACCACTACCGGTTTGCCCGATCTGGACCAAACTGGGAGCAACCCACCTCTGTTTCTCATCCTTATGCTTAAAACATGTATATAAAGTGTATCTTTTTTCTAAGCTTTTATTTACAAAGCATGCAGTAAACAGAACAGAAAGACAAATAGCTCGCAAGATACACACACATAGAAAAGTAAGTCTAGATCTTTTGGGAAATTAGGCTAGTCGTCGCTGTGGCTGTTTTTGAAACTGCATACCAGTTACTGGATTCAGATAGTCCCAGGCTTGATTGACAGTTTAACAATTAAGTTTAACCCTTAACAATTAAGCAAATCTTAATTGTCACCTCCTTATCCTTTCACTTCTCTATTAATATACTATACACTAAAGGAGATGTGTGCTAGTTTGGCTTATTCTGAGATAATTTTACCAATCTCTTTAAGTAGTTGAATTTAAAACAATATTGGTATTGGCAGTATGTAGGATTCTGTTTTAGAATATCTGTACCTGAATTACAGAAGCTTAAATGTTCTTCCACTTCACACTCTTAATTTCCCCAGAGAGAGCAATAGTTGGAGATAGGAGACAAGTTACAAGTTCAGGAAAATAGTTCAAAATAAGAGAGAAGCAGACCAGGTTTAACAACCTATGTAACATAAGGATGATGCCATATATGACAAGTGATTCTATAAATTCCAGATTTATGGAATTTACCACCATTTGTTTGTTTTTTATTCATTTATTCATTTTTGTTTTTGCTTTGGAAATACCTCATTTTTATTTGGTCTAAATTCACTGAACTTATTTCTTACCATAGAAAATATGGGAACAGAATTTCCATAACTATGTGATTTCCTGAATCCTTGAATCCAGATGGATTCATTTGCTACTAGAACTATTCTGCCATATTTTAATCAGAATAGAACTAGAAGGGAACTTGGAGGTTTTTTAGTCCCATCCCATGCTCAAGCATGAGATTCTATAACAGTGATGGTGAACCTATGGCACATGATGAAGCTCCTACAACTTCTGAAGTTCTAACCAGCTGTTCCACTGGTTAATTGTTCTCACTCTTAGGACATTTCTCCTTAATTTCAGGTTGCTTCTCTCCTTGATTAGTTTCCGTTCATAATGTCTTGTCTTGCCTTTTGCTGCTTTGCAAAATAAGTTCCCTGTTCTTTGTGGCAGTCTTTCCAATACTGAAATACTGCTATCATTTTCCCCCTAGTCCTTATTTTCTCTAGGCTGGCCATACCCAATTCATACAACCATTCTTCATAATCATCTTAGTTGCTCTTCTTTGCACTTTTTACAAAGTCTCAACATCTTTTTTGTAATGTAGTGACCACAAGTAGATGCAGGAGTCCAGGTGTGGCCTTACTAAGGCTTTATAATTCTTCATGTGATTTTGATTCTATACAACCTATAATTATAATAGTTATATTTCCTAGATTAGAAAGTGAACGTTAGATAAAGGTAATAAAACAAAGAAACAGCCATCTATTACATAAAATAGGTACCTGGATTATTATGGGATGCAAATCTAAAGAATGGTATTTCACAACATCACCATTATGGATTGTTTCTGTAATATCCAAGTACACATACACATTTTTCTAGTCCCATTTTATAGTATCTAAAGACACTCAGGTTAGGCTGATGATATTTGGTGGTAAAATGGCTGTGGTTTTTAGTTTTAGCAAAATAACAATGGAAATGTTATATTTAGACTATGCGGTCAAACACAAAGCTGACTTTTTAAGTTCCACTTAAGCCTTCGGGAGAGGGCAAATGGTGGTAGAATAAGTAAAGTTTAAACAAGTTCAGTGCAGTGGGGCTAGGCAACAGTGATTTGTTTCAAAGAAAGAAACTAAAACAGCAGTGGGACACTGAACTTAATTTTTATTTCATGAACAAGTTGTATAACTTTACAGGCTTTCAGGCTGTGTGAATAAAGCCATTCTTCATGTTGATCATTAAAGTCATTCTTTCATTTATGATTTTTCCAATTAGTCAGTGGTTTTCCCAATCACCTTTTAAGCTGTGGTCTGAAGATGAGTGACTTCTTTCATGATTTCAGTAAAAATGTAAAAAGCTTTCCATTATAAACATGCTGCTGTGAAATATATTATATGTGCCTGTTTGTAGTCGTGCTGCTTCTTCAAAAATTTTTAAAGTAAACCAGCTCTGGAAATTCATTTCTGATAAATTCATTGTTGATCCATTCACATTTGGGGTAGGTTGCAAAGAAACCTAAGTAATTTGAGAAAATATGAAAAAATTCTTCTTTCCAGAATTATTATGATTAATAATGTTTAAGGCTAACCTGATGTTATCAGTATGCTATTGATTCATTTAAAATAATTAGAAAAGGTGGTAGGAAATAATTATTTTTAATTGGTCATAAATATTTATGAAGGTTATCTTAACAGACATACTTGGTTTTTTTTGCATTTTTTAATGAAATAATAGACACAATAAGAATGAATTAAAGCGCCATAAAATGATTTACTAGGAAATAAAAGACATGACATTGAATTATTAGTTGTATTTTAATTTTTTTTTAAAAAACTTATAATCTGCTTTAGTAAATATGTCAATTTCAGAGAACTGCAGATATTAGAGTCTTAGAAACACTAACAATAGCAACAATAATACATGTATTAAAAAAAACCCACATCAGATTCATGCGTATGAAATTATTCCTCAGGTGATAAAATATGATTTAAATCTTTTTGCTAACAGATTTATAGAACCATTTTCAAAGAATCTTACCTTTAGCTCTTTGTATTAAGATACTTTTATGTGTTGAATTATTGTTCAAATATAAGTCCCCAACGCTACAATTAGGTGAATACTATTTTTCTTATGTACATGTTCTACTTAGGAATATACCCTTAAGTCTTATTCTCCTACTACCAGAGGTTCTCTAAAGATTGAACAAATGTACATAGAAAACTAATTATATTTATGAATAAAAAGTAGTGTTTAAAGCCACTGAATTTTTCTGCTTCACCCTATTAATGGCAAAAGTCCTAAGCAATTAGTATCTTATGGTTCTTCTCAAAAATCACGTATTAGAAGGGTGACTTTCTCCTACAAATGCCACTTCTTCCAACCTTCCGTAGAATTAGTGTGGTACTTTTCTTAACCACTTCAGCTTATTAACTAATTGACTAATATAGTTCCAAGGTCTTAGATAAAACCTGTAAATACAAATAGAAGTCATGATATTGTGATCTTACTAGGCCATGTACTATATGCTGCGTCTTTTGCATCTTTTCCCTCATAGCAGCAATCCATAACTCAGCCTCCGGCTGACCAGCTATCCTATAACTCTCACTTTGAGCCATTAAGCTACGTTATACATTCCGTGCTGAAACCTATCTCTTCATTTTCTGAAAACTGTCTTCTCCTGTGAAGCAATGTTTCTATTTCAATATATAGCTACACTCTTGGCAACTGCTTGGATGAGTTTCTGCAGTTTTCTTGGCAAGATTTTTGAAGTGGTTTGCAATTGCCTTTTTCTACAGCCGAGAGAGAGTGACTGATTCAAAGTCCCTGTTATTTAGTGCCTAAGGCAGGACTAGAATCACACTGTCCTGGTTTCAAGCCCCAATGCCTTTAACTACACTACATTAACTCTTAATATGAGTTGGCATTACCTTGTTTTTTTTAATATTAACTCTATTTGATGAAAATTACTTTTCATGTATACAGTATTATCTCTCTTTGATTTTTTTCTGCCTTCTACTTTTTTGTTCTTTGTGTAATATATCCCAAAGTGAATAGTATAATGGGTGATGATGGATTAAACTATATTTTTGAAAATTTTTAGGATTAGCAGTTTTGAACAGTGATGGGATTCACTTACCTTCCATACCGGTTCACAAATATGAGAGTGTGCACTGCCTTCTGTGCATGCGCCATATTATGTCAGGGGGGGAGCAGAGCCTCCCATAGCCACCACTATTGGTTCATCCGAACTGGGGAGAAACGGCTGAATACTGCCTCTGTTTGGGAGATTCCTTTTAAAAAATTATTCTAAGATTTGCTGAAACATACTTTGGAATTTTTCATCAACCCCAAAACTCCCATGGCTGGGGGAGGGGGTTGAGTCAAGTCAAGTCAAGTTTAATTTGTAGACCGCTCCCTCTCCCCAAAGGGACTCGGGGCGGTGCACAGGGAATTAAAAAGCATACAATCATAAAACCATATAAATATATAAAATCAAATTAAACCAACTATAACCCTGCGCTAAAAACCTAAAATCCTTCAAAACTAAACCCCTTAAAAACCCAATTAAAACAGTTTAAATATTCAGACTAAAGGCTGGAGAGGTAAATTAGGCCAAGCCGGCCTAGTGGAAGAAATGGGTCTTAAGCTTTTGGCAGAAGGAGCGGAGGTCCGTGGTTGTTCTGAGTTCGGGGGGTAGGTCGTTCCAGAGAGTTGGGCCCACCACAGAGAAGGCCCTTCCCCTGGGCGTCACCCACTGGCATTGCCTAGTGGACGGCACCCGGCACAGTAGGAGTGCATTGAGCACAGTAGGAGTGCATGTCTCCGCAGTGTGATGTCTTTCTTTGGGATTTAATTCAAAGAGGAAAGCTAAGCAGGCTAAAAGAGATGTGGTTGAATGATGTATATGTTCCTGTGTATCTTAAACATGCCTTGGCATCCTGTGATTGAAGTTGCTACGAAATCTCATACCCCATTCACTCAACATTAGTTTATGGTCTTTTATTTTCTTGTGATGGCAAAGCTGTTAAAAGCTGCTTTTCAGAAAACAAGGCAATAATTTTTTTTTAAAAACTGTTTAATTAATATATAGAACTTTTTTGTCAGATAGATTTGGATAAAGTAGACTGATTCAATATTTGGTTTATAACAATTAAAGTTGTTTTAAATCAATATATTTAAATCTTATTGCTCGGTCTTCACTCTTTTTCCAGGATTCATAGTATAAGTGGTGTGTGTGCGTGTGTATTTGTGAATGTTTATAAACATCAGTTTGCACATATAATTTATACAATGAATTGGAATTTTTCTATTTTATAACAGTCAATGAAATTAAAGTGATTTAATGCATTCTGGTCAATAGGCAGTAAAGACTTCAAATAATAATTTGAATGTATTTTTTTTAAATCATATGTTTATTTATATCTAACAAATTTCTGTTTCCAATCATCATGCACAAATAATCTTATTTTTAGTATCTCTCTCCCCACATCTCTCCCTCCCTCCCATCCCTCTTTCTGTGTTGTGTTGTGCTGTGTGTGTGTTTGTGCATGCGTGACTGATAATATTCTGAAACAGGTTTCTTTAACTGAGCTTCATAGAAAATTATTAAAAATGTGGGGAAAATTTATTAATCAGAGTGAGATATAGGAAAAACATGGAAAATGTCACCAAAAATAAGACGTTTAACAGCACACTGATGACTGTTAGTAACAATGGAGCTCTTGGGATTTTGTCCATAATGTATTCAGCTACATTGTATATCTGACAGGAGGAACATTATCAATGAGCTGCAGATTTCAGTAATAATAGCACAGATTCTAATGAATAGACAAAACTCTCCCTTTTGGCTTCACATTTTAATATAGCAACTGAATTTCATTGCTTACATTATGGTAGCAGATTAGAAACATCTGCTCATTCACTACTATGGTACTAGCCAGAATAAGTCTAACTTATTTTCCTTCAGGCTACCCTGCTTCAAGGCTTGAATAAGAAGTCTACAATCCAGCTATTAAGGGTTGATCCAAGTCCAGGTTTATACTCAGGATCTATTTAAAATCAAATCTCTTGTTCTTTGCAAGGTTTAGTGCATTTGTTTTCTTTCCTTAACCACCTTTTTCTTTTTTCTTCTTCCAGCTCCATCACCTATTACAACTATCAGAAAGGACCGGACCTCTAGAAACAGTGTCTCTCTGTCTTGGCAAGAACCTGAACACCCAAATGGGATTATCTTGGATTATGAAGTCAAGTACTATGAAAAGGTGAGAAGACAACACCAAAGAGACAGGGGAAAGTCAAATCTATCTTGGATAAAGATAAGTGAAAACGAAAGTGAAATGAAGTTTAATTGGGCTTATGATTCATATATTAGCTTTCCCATTTTTTGTGAGCAAAATATAGAACGACATTTGCATTCTAGTAGTGCTCATATTAAGGTATATCTGAAGAAAGCAACTTTAATATTTTACCATAATATTTTAACGGTTGTATTTTAATATAAATGAAGATGTCAACTTGATTTAAGAATACAAGCATCTAATGTTTATGTAATAAGGTTTTATTTATGAAAAACATAAAATAAATGAGATTAGATAATGTATTTTATATTAATCAGGATTTTGTAAACTTTTGTATGCAGGCCAAAAATGCATTCAAAATATTCCAATGTCTTAGCACTAGTTTTGCAGGAAAGCCAGTGACAAATTAGGCTGACTTTTCCATATATTAGAAATTCCATTGCCTATTCTCATTTCCTGCTAGGAAGTAATTAACATTTGTAAAGGTCATTGTCTTGGTTTGAAATGTAAAGGTTTCAAATGAGTTCTAGATAGAGTCACAAAATGAAAAATTTGGCAAGGTCAAATTAAAATTTAAAATGTTATTGTCAGTTTTCTTATAATGTAAGGAAATTTTCATCTTCCTTCTATCCTCAACTATATATAATGAACTGTGTATGGATTATATATGTGTGGTTTTTACATGTAGACATAATGTATGTTATACTAGATGTATGCAGTATTACTAGTTTAATAGTATTACATTAGCTATACATCCCTCAGACCGATACGCTCCCAAAGAGAGGGCCTCCTCAGGGTGCCGTCGGCTGGACAGTGCCGACTGGTGACACCCAGGGGAAGAGCCTTCTCTATGGCGGGCCCAGCCCTTTGGAACGACTTACCCCCTGAACTCCGCACCATCTCCGACCTCCGCCTCTTCCGCAAATGTTTAAAGACATATTTTTTCCATCAAGCCGGCCTAGCCTAACCTCCCATGGGGACTTTTAGAAAAGTTTTAAATTGGGTTTTTAATAATTGGTTTTTAGCACAGGATTGGGGATTATTTAATATATATTTTAAATTATTTGTCTATCTTCTATTGTGTATGTTTTTTAAATTTCCTGTGCGCCGCCCTGGGTCCTCTGTGGAGAAGGGCGGGATATAAATGTAATAAAATGAAAATGAAAAATGAAAGTGTCTGAAGACACATCTGTTCCATCTAGCCGGCCTAGCGTAACCTCCATTACTGACTGTTAGATAGTTTTTAAATTTGGGGTTTTTAATTTGGTTTTAGCACAGGTTTTTATTAGAATAAGTTTTTTAAATTTTTTAGATGTTTTGTATGTATTTTTAGTATTCCTGTGCGCCGCCCTGAGTCCGTTTGGAGAAGGGCGGGGTATAAATTTAATAAAATAAATAAAAATAAAAAAATAAAAAAATATTTGCAACTGTAATCCGTTGCATTAACCATCATGTAAAATGTAGCAGTTATATAGCATTATATTTTATTTAACTGCCATAGTAATTTGCTTGCCTGCTACAAAAAATATAATAAAATTGGATTGGTCACATGATGGCCTGTTTTATTATCATAACAATTTATGATCCTAATGGGTAAGCTCAGTGACAGTCATACTTCAAGAACTATCTGTAAGTTTATAAAATGCAGTCACATCTTATTGAAGTAGCAATGAACAAAAGAAACAAAAAAAAGAGACAAAAGAAAATAACTTGTATAGCATTACTTCAACTCTAAAACAACCAGTTTACAAGGTATTTCATAATATTATGCCATGTTGGAATTGTACGGAGGGGAAAGTATATTCACGATTTAGGTAGTAATAGTATATAGGTTAAGGTGAGGTACATAGAGTTGCATCGTAGTCGTATAACTGTCGTTAATGTTAGCTACGTCGCTGAAATGTTAAAATGAATGTCAAGCTGAATTATTCCTAAATCCATATGTGCAGCAGTACATTCATAAATATTCAGAATTTTTCTTCTTTTCACTGGTAGGAGAAAAACGTACCATTTTAAGATGTTGAAACTTGGTCACAGTAAATGAAATATACAGTATTTGCATACATATTATCCAGCACTTGAGTCCAGACAGATCACAAATGAAATAATCTATGATCTACATAATTTCTAACATAAATGAAATTTTAACAGTAATATCTAAGTATAACGAAAGAGGTAGCCAAGTTACAATATTAACTTATCTGCAAATGCACTAACCAGAGTAATTTAGTGCTGAAGCTGAGAGCCAAATTCAAATGATCAGGAACTCCTGCATGTTTTATTCATCTCAGATTGGAAACAAGAAGCAAATTTGATCTGAGACTGTCTGAATTTCCTCTGTGCCACTCTTCTAAATGCACACCTATTCCATAATGCTGTTGGTTCATAAGTTTCTTAATGTTTACCTTTTCATGAAAAGCCACAACACCAGTGTACTTATTTGCAAAAAGGAATCCCATTTTTACAAAACATCAGACACGGTTTCTTATAAATAGCATGTAAAAATGATGTAAGAAAAAAGGAGATCCTTTTCTCCCAAGATGTAAAACAGTAGAGATCAGATTTGAAATGGAAATATCTGGAGAATATTTGTACATATTGTCAACATTATTGTAGTTCTTCTTTTGAGAGCAAAAAAGGTTCTAGGATTGAAATCTAATTTCCTTCTCTAGGGTCTAATCATACAATGTATTTGAGGAGGTAAGATAAAAAAGATTGATTGCACTCTATTGAAAAATCTTAATACACCAAAACAATTCTCAGAAAGGGCATCTATGATTATATCAAACACAAAATCTCTTTAGCCATTCTGGTTACAGAAGATAAAATGTACAATGAATATAATTAACTTGCACTGAAAAATGCTGTTTGCACAGCTGGAATAATATGGAAGGGGAACTGCTATGAAAATGAAATAAATTCATTCATTATGGCAACCAGGTTTGACTACCTGGGTTTTAATGAGGCCCATTTCTTTTTCTAAAGCAGGAACAAGAGACAAGCTACACCATTCTGAGAGCAAAAACTATGAATGTTACTATTAATGGCCTTAAGCCAGACACCACTTATGTTTTCCAAATCAGAGCCCGAACTGCTGCAGGATATGGCACCAACAGTCGCAAATTTGAGTTTGAAACCAGTCCAGACTGTAAGTATTTGCAAAAAAAAAAAGTTGATTTTAAATGTTTTCCTGTACAACTTCAAAATTATATGGCTGAGTAGTTTCATATCGTCCATAGTTCAGCAAATAAGATTTTATATTTATGATCTGGCTTTCTGGATAACATGTATATAAATTTCTACATTTTGTCATTATTCTTGAAACATGTTTTCAGAAATATATCATGAAATGCTGTACTTTCTCTTGTCATATCATATTTATTTTTCCAGAATTCAATGAATCTTGCACTAGATGGAACTGATGATGGAGAGAAATATCAAATATCTGCAGTGTCATAATCTGGTCTCGTTGAGTGAACTTGTGAAGTCTAAACTTCTGAACTAGTTTTCTTTCTTTCTAACTACTTAAAAGCCACATGGTGCTACATTTGTTTCAGTAATTTTGCTGGTTTATTGCAGTGCTAGTGGGCTATATTTAAAAAGATTTTTTTCAGTAGCTGGAAGCCCTGAATCTTTTTCTTCCCCCAAACTGTTCAATATTGTTTTCTCAAAATAAAATCTCATTTGGGAGAGAACCTGTCATTTCATTGAAGTTAATAGTGAATTAACGGTTAGTGAATTAATGGTTAATTAGTGAATTAATGGTTACTAAGACCTTGAAGCGCACCCGGAAAGCCTGTGGCTTTCCGGATACGCTTCAAGGTCTTAGTAACCATCTTTAAAGCGCTCCAGGGCAAGGGACCTGGTTATTTGCGGGACATACCACATACCTCCCTTCGACCTGTCCGTTCCCACAGGGAGGGCCTCCTTAGGGTGCCGTCTGCCAGACAATGCCGGCTGACGACTCCTAAGGGGAGAGCCTTCTCTGTGGCAGCCCCCACGCTCTGGAATGACCTGCCCCCTGACCTCCATACTACCACGGACCTGCGCCTCTTCCGCCGGGCATTAAAAACACACTTATTTTATGTGGCCGGCCTGGCATAGTTTTTAAATTTGATCTTAGCAAGGGTTTTTTATGTTTTTAGCACGGGTTTCTAATTTAATTTATTTTTAATATATTTTTACTGCATTTAGTGTTATAGTATTTTATTACTCCCTGTGCACCACCCTGAGTCCCGCAAGGGATATAGGGCGGTATATAAATGTGAAAAATAAAATAAAATAAATAATGTTTTTTTTCTAATTCCAGATTTTCAAGTGACACTTATATGTCTTACACATTCTTACTTATATTTTTCTTCTTTAATAATTTTACATATTATGTAATTTTACATATTTTACATATAAGTGACACTTATATGTCTTACACATTCTTACTTATATTTTTCTTCTTTAATAAATTTACATGCTCTATCAAATAATAGTTTCCAGTCATAAATGAAAACATAATGGTAAAACGTAATGTTTAACTTCCTTTCCCTTTTATTTATTTCCACAACCATTAATCACAACCTTGATATTTATACTTTACATTAAAAATTACTTTGAGTAATTATATTAATATTTCACCTATTGTAACTTTCTTCCTAAAAAAAAAGCATATCCCAAATGTCTACATTTGGCCTACTCTGTAGTACAGTATACATTGGACATGTTCTTTATTATATTTGGTTGGACTTATATTATGGAATTGATTTTATTAATATATTAATACAATTAATTGTTAATTTTTCCATTCCTGCATATTCTCCAGTTTTCGTATCCCATTCTGATAGTGTCAGCGAGGTTTTTCTTTTCCAATGTGCCAATTTTTTCTTGTATCTGAGAGCATCTAAATAAATTGTCATGTTTTAGATTTATGTCCTTGAGAACATGCTTTCTGCAAACGTACAAAAAACCCGCTTTCATGACATTTTTTGAAGAGTATTCATCCCTTATGTGTTGGAAATTCAAATCTGTTTTGGTTTCTTTTGTACTGGACACAGTATTCCAGAAGCAGTCTGACCAAAAAGAGCATATAATCCGAATAAAATAAAACCTTTATTATATCCAATGATTGAGAAAATATTCTTCTGCTAATGCAGTCTTTATCTTATTATGTAACCATATTACACTATTGACTCATGTTTGAGTTTCAACTAATTGCTATTTCAAGCCATTCACATTTGAAATATTTATACTTTGAAGATTTGTATCTTTTTTTTAAAAAATCTGCACTTTCTATAAAGTAGCGAAAGTTACTTTTTTAGTCAACAAATTATTTTTTCCAGTAATCTTAGACTATAGAATAAATGGCAAAATATCCATGGATATATTAAATCTTTTTTAACTTAGTTTATGGGAGAACAAAGAGAAGAAATATGTTCATATATTTGTCATATGAAATAAAAACGTGTGAATGACTGTGAAAATTATGGAATATATGTAACAGCTTTGTTACATATAGAAGATTTTTATTTATTCTAAAATTAGTTGAGAGCAGATTGCAATAAATTACTTTTCCATAATGAATGTGGACCTTAATATTTTTAAAAAATATAATACCTTGTGCTTGAAAATATGAATATGATCCAGTCAAAATTAAAATTCTTAAATACCATTTACATTTGATATTATTTCAGCATGATAATTTCAGAGATGAATTATCCAGGTTTATTTATTTATTTATTGTAGGAACTGAGTTAACACAAAACTTCTTTGAGCCTTATAGATATGAACTACATATTTTATTAAGGAGAAATGTCCTAGAAATTCTTATTCTGTTTATATGATACCTGATTTGACCTTCAAAAACAACAACACATCTATGATAACTATTAATTTTAGCCTTAGTAAAAAAGAATATAATTATCTTCATGCCTTATAAGCAAAAGTGTCATTTTCATGAAAAGATGTCTTATTTCAGTTAGGAAACACTACTTCTAAAAAAATATCTTGTCAGCTATTACTATAAAGTCATTATGCTCTTAAAACCTGCTTCTTTTGTTAAAGAAAGTGGTTTTTTTTAATCTGACCCTTTTTAAAGCTTACTAAAGCAATATAATCTTCTTTAGTGGTGGGTTTCAAATTTTTTTAGAACCACTTCTGTAGGTGTGGCCTGATTTGTGGGAGTGGCTTGCTGGCCATGTGACCAGGTGGGAGTGTCTTGGCAGTCATGTAACTGGGTGGGCATTGCCAATTTGTAAAATGTGGTGAAACTCACTTAACAACGCTCTTGCTTAACAACCAAAATGTTGGCTCAGAAACTCTGGCATTTGAAGCACGCAAGTCTCAAAGCTGTCAAGTTACTAGACTCTTGCACCCCTAACCCTTTAGAAAAGAAAACCCCAGGGCTGTTCAAACTTAACAGCTTTAAGACTTGTGGACTTCAATTACCAGAATTCCTCCTCTCACTCTTCATTTGATGATGTGTGGACCGGCAGGGGCAGGAAGCTGGAACCAGTTCTAAACGGCATTATAAATTTGTGGAACTTCTTCTCTAGAAGAGGTTAGAACTGGCAGGAACCCACCCCTGATCTTCTTGCCTACATCGTGTTTACATGAAAAAGTCATATTTGCTTTTGTCACGCTGGTGTCTTGGAAGGAAATAATTCTTTTCTGTGGTAGAAATGGATAATATTCTGAAAGTAAAACTATACTTTTAGGTTACTAAATTTGCATTCCCTAGTCACTCTGTCCTTACTTTCAAGGAGAAAGAGGAAGTGGGCTAGATGGAAAAAGAGGGATTTCAATTCTTGCATGTTGAATTAAATGGTGTTTAAAAATGCTTTTTTCTGGTTCCTGTGTCCTAAAAGTTAGTCCAACTTAAATTTCAGCATATCAAGGTTCCTGAACTAGGGAACTCTGTTGTACAAATGAACCTTGAATTTCTCAGCAGTATAGCAAATATTGCTTTTTTTTCTCTTTTCTTGGCAATCATATAATTTATTTTTATTTCTATAAAGGATTTTCTAAAAGGTAAATAGGAAGAAAAGGGGTAATAACTCTTTTGTAAGCTAAAAACAAAACGATGCCCCAATAACATTTTTATCTTACTCCAGTTATCAGCAGTGCTGTATTTACTGCTTTTTGTTTCAATCCTTCTCTCTCTTTTTTTTTTCTTTTTCACTTTTAGCTTTCTCCATCTCCAGTGAGAATAGCCAGGTTGTAATGATTGCTGTTTCAGCTGCCGTAGCAATTATTCTGCTCACAATTGTGGTTTACATTTTGATTGGAAGGTTAGTTCCTCATTCCTTTTACACATTGGATTTTATTTCTTAAAGCCTGCAGTAGAATGATAAGCACTGTCACCAAGATACTGTCAAGGATACTCAAGGATTTAATTTGGTATGCATTTCAAGGCAAATTGATCTGATTCGTACTTCCTGGACTAATGTGCAAGTTTGGCTGTGGTTATCCTTTGGGTTTCATATTTCTTTGAATTTTGCTCTGCAGTTCTGAGTTCAAAATTGATACCCAAAGCATGTAAAAATGTATTTTAAGATTTTACAAATGTATACACATATATTGAAAAAGATATTTGAAATGTATGCTTTAGTACAGGGGTCCCCAACCTTTGCAACTTTAAGTCTGAAGGACTTCAGCTCCCAGAATTCTCCAGTCAGCAAAGCTGGCTGGAGAAGTCTGGGAGCTGAAGTCCTTCAGACTTAAAGTTGCAAAGGTTGGGGACCCCTGCTTTAGTACATTCAAAATAGACATTTACAGTATATTTTAAAAAATTAATTACAGAAATATATAAAATAGTTTTATGAAATGAAAAGTTAACACAAAAGTTAATACAATGATCTAGTCTTTACTGCCATGTTCTGAGCCAAAAGTTATAGAGAAATACATGACATGGCCTATTAACTGTAGCAGCCCTAATCCTATTAAACTAGTTAAAAACAACTATTTATAGACAATTGTGCGGAAAACTAGATGAATGAAAAATAAATATGTTACTCCTTATATTCTCTCCTTATATTTCCATAAATTTACCTCAGCTTTGTAGGGTTCATAGACTATAAATGTTAAGATATTTAGATAAAACATTTCCTTCTGAAGTTGTTCATGTGGATATTTGTGTTGCATGTCAATTTACATAAATAGCTATCTATAATATATTTCTAATATTCTTATTGCTTTTAGATTCTGCGGACATAATAAATCAAAACATGGCTCTGATGAGAAGAGGCTGTATTTTGGTAATGGCCATTGTAAGTTACAAGAGTTGTGCCAATTACTGATTTAATCAAATTCATATTACTCTAAATTTACAGCTTAGTAATAATATAATGCAAAATTTGGTAGCTATAGATATCTGGATATACAGTATTCTTTCTTCAGAAACACAAATTAAGGAAGGGACCAATTTTCTTTTTATCAAAGTTTCCCCATTCTGCAATTGCATCATATTTCAGAGTTGGAATCATCAATAAAATCATGTTCTTTGCCAATATCTAAGCCCGTTGTAGCACACTTTAGATAAAATCATAGGAGATGGTAGCTCTGCAATAATGAACATTAGAACAACTTAGTTTTAATGCTATTTGCCATTGTCTTTACTATAGCTTAAATATAGGGATCAGTTCACCCCAGCATAGCAGTAGTTCACTATATATTTTGGGGGCATGAATGATAAGTGGTACCACTAATCAAAGTAGGCAAAAAAAATTTTATTCTTCCTTGTGATACAATCAGTTTAACATATTCTATTCTAGTCTCAAAGGTATTTTTTCCCCTAAAGAAGAAAAAGATCAGAAGACTAAAAAGAAATATAGTACCTCCAAATGTTCCCCATGCTGTCAAAACTAATCCTTCCATTACCCCTACCATCCTGCCAGACGTTTCTTAGATGAGAGGCAAAACTTCTTCCTCGGGGAAAAAAACCCACACCAGTTGACTTTTGAAAAAGCACCTTTGAGACAACTACGATCTGGACTAAGAAGCTCCATAGAGATATATCCAATTCTTTTTTTAACCAACTCTCAGAATTATATTTCAGTGGAAGCAAAAGGCCTTTGGTTTAGTAATATTGGTAATATCATGAGTTTTAGAAGAAATAAAAATGTATTGCTTACAGAACAATAAAATAAGGAACTTCTCATTTATCAATGCAACATATATTTTCTATATTATACATTTTACTTGGTGCTCTTTTACTCGTAATCAAGTCAAAAAAAGAAAGTAGAATGCTTAAAATATGATTGTCTACAAGCAAAATTCAGTTTATGTATTGTAGTTTATATGTCATACTAATAATTGAAGGCTGCACCTAAATACAACTGTTAAAGTGACAGAAACTTCAAATTGTTTATATCTGGAGTCTTTACAGTAAAAGTATGCTTTCTTTATTGCAGGCATGTAAGCTATGCGATGCAGATACTTAATAGATCACAATAATGAATAGCAAACTAGGCTTAAGCTACCTCACTTCACACCATCTTAATTATTCATATTTAATTAGATTTCAAAACTGATGCTACATTTTAAAAGTCTCCATAACAAAATTCATACTTTAATGAGATTTTTAAAAATCCCTCTTTTTTTTCTGAAAAACAAATTGTTTGATAATAGCATTATTATTTCCCTCCCTCCCTCTCTGTGTCTCTCTATCTTTCTGTGTGTCCCCACACATATATGGAACAATTTATGGTTTACTAATAAAGTTTGTTTCTTGCCAGGATGGAAAACTTGTTTCTAAAAAGATAAATTCTGGTGGTTTAATAATGTCTGGAAGCCAAACTGGAAAATGTGTCCCATTAATGTTACATGAATCATCATGGCTAGCTTTGGACTATTAAGTGGTGATAGAAATGCACTCAGAAAAATACTCATAGGTGGTCGCCTTTCATTCTACTAAAATAAATTCCATGGCAAACATCTGACATTTGAAACAAGCTTCTGAATCAAGCATTGAGGAGTTCTGGTTTTATTTAAAACCTTTTCAAATCTTCTGCTTCCTTTTCATGACTTCATAACATTAAACATTTTGCTGTTAAAAACTTAACACTCCAAACAGTTTAACTGTGACATGTTTTATTAGAGTGCATATCACCAAAGTTTTATACAAAAAAATTTTTCCCCCGCCCCTGCTGGGACCTCCAACGTAATTTGTTCTTCCCAAGTTTGCATGAGGAGATTGTAAACTCAACAGCATGGGATATATTTTGGAGTTCCTTGGCACGTGAAATGCATGTAAATACAGCAAACAATATTCTTCTGGATTAATTGCAGCAGTATAAAACAAAATCTGGGTCTGGAATAAGTTTTTTCCACATTGGCCCATAAATTCCTGACTTATTCCAGTCTGATTCAGAATTGCTAGCAGGGAAAAAGGCTCAGCCACTAACACTTCCCGGCAGTCTTATTTCCTCTTTCACAATATCAAAATATAATTTTCTTCCTTAAGTTCATCTGTTTGCCGTTCAGAGGCCAAGCCTTTTTAACTTTTTCGTTTCTCATGAGGTAATTCATCTAGTAAAATAGAACTGACGCTGCTCTCATAAAAGTTGTGATAAAGTTCTGCAACTCAATATTTGTACGTGAGTTTATTTTCTGCTGCAAAACACTTATGAACGCTGACAAAAAAATTTCCAAGTTTTGTAATTTGGGAAGCCTATTTTGTTTTAAGGGGCAGGAAGGATATATAACAGAACCAGCATGGCAGGGAGCTTCTTTGAGACTTAAACCCTTGGGCAAGTTGTCCATGTGGGTTTTAATTGTTGCTGCTTTTTCAGAAAGTTGTGTTGTAATGTTTCCTTTAACAAACTTCAGTCTTATAAAAAAACAATGCATGCCATTTTATGTAAAGCAATGTCTCTCTGTTTTGAATGGTTTCCTTAAATTGTATTGGAGCCAATTAGCATTAGAACAAAGGAAGTAAGCATTTGTAATGTGCTTAAATCTTACAGCAGCTGGTTTGGTACATTAGGCAAGCGCAGATAAAGAGTTTTGATGTGAATCAAATTGAAGAAATATTCAGTTTGGCAATCTGCTTGCCACACTCAGGTGCTTCCCTAAAGAGCTTCCATAATGTTCTCTTCTATTATCAGCCATCATTAGGTTGCTGAGAGTCCTCTACACATTCATCTAACACCTCTATAAAGTAATTTGGGTTATTAGCCATATATTGTGATGGTCATCATTGTAGCTTTATGCAGGACATATTACATGTCTGATCATTTACCTCAACATAACTAGCTAAAACTGAGTAAAACAGTTTGCAATTGCCCATGTATGTAGATTTCTATATAGAATGATCATCAAAGTTGTCAAGTCTTGGGAGCCTAATAATATTTGAACAGATGTTTTGCCTGGCTTGAATGTGTTGCTAATCCACTTCATTGGCTGACACCTAATTCTAATATTACCAGAAAAGGAATGTCCATTTCTCTGTTTAGTTCCTCTACTTCCATTATGTCTGTTTTTAAAGCAGACAGTAGATGGGATGCAGAAGGCTTTGTAATTCTTTATATTTAAACATTAAATAAAACACAAAGGTAAAGAATGATTTAGAAGAGGGTGAGAAGATTTTTAAATGATTGTTATTCCACTTCAAATTTGAGCATGATAAAAAAAGATATCTAATTTTCAATAAATGGGTTTTCCAAAGTTCCAAAGCATTGCTAAAGAGCAGTGGTGGGTTTCCTTTTTTTTTTTTACTACTGGTTTACTCGTGCAGGCTTGCGTGCTCATGACTCTTCTGTGCAAGCGCAGAAGCATTGAGGTGGGTGGATGAAGCCTCCCGCTGTCACCACTACCAATTCACGTGATCCAGGCCAAACCAGGAGCAACCCACCTCTGCTACAAAGATAGCAACCAACCTTTGAAGTCAATTGCTATCAGGCCTAGCACAAGAATAATATCAAACAACCCAGACAAAGTTCAGTTCTTTATTTGCTTACATCAAGTAGACAGAATCTTGTCAGACTAAAAACTAACCCGATACAAAGGGATATATCCTGGAAGACTCTAGAGCACAGGTGTCAAACCTGCTATGTCACATTGCTATCATGTGACATTTGTGATGTTTTTCCCATTTCCCATTTAGGCCACGCTGGGGTGGGCCTGGCTGCATGTGATGCATCCAGCCCACGGGCCACCAGTTTGACACCCCTGTTCTAGGGAATGGCTATCCTAATTCTGTTCATCTGTATTCCACTTTGGGCTGTGTTGTCCCTTGCCTTGTCCCTTCCTGAAATGCTGTCTTTCCTATCACTTCACTGTAGCCCATCACACTACATCCCCTTCATAGGCACAATCCATCACAATTACTACATTCTTTATGAAACTATAAAGAGAACATCTCAAAAACCGATATAATTCTGATGGGCATAAGGAGCAAGTCGTTAGCAAAGAAGGCCTAAAGAAGGCTGATCTAATTACAGGGCTCAGGAACAGACTCAAGAACCCCAACCTTTCTAGCTGATGGAAAGAGATGGGATGGTTCCTTCTGAGCAGCTAACAAGCATGCATGCATGCAGCTGCATTTGCACCCACCACTCACACACGTGCTCACCTGCCGTTTCCATGACTCAGTTGCTCATGGCACACTCGTGGGTCACAGTCCAGAGGTTTTGGACCCATTTTCTAGAATATACCTGGGAGCCAAGGATTGTATATTGTAGGTTTTTATGTTTTTAATTCTTGAATGCCACCCAGAATTACCTGTGTGAAATGAGATGAAGTCATATAAATTAACTGATGAATTTAACAGGTAATCTTTATTTTTATCTCAGGGAATGTCTTTCTTCCTTAACAGGGCAGCTAACGTTACTAAGCAAGGGAAAATATTTTGATAAATTTAGTAAGAAATGCTGTTGATATTATAGTATCATCTAGCCAAAAGTGCATGATTAAAGCTGTAAAAGGAGAAAATATAATTTGACTATTTTTCTACTATTCTGGAATATAAATAAGATGATCAAATTATAGCCCTTTATAATTGTTACTGTTGAAATTAATTATTACTTGTCCTAATATGCAGTATTCTATAAAAAAAGTACTTTTTCCAGAATAATTTCTTTCATTTTGTGCATGTTCTTTTATGGAATCATTACATTTTTGTAGTTTGTGATTATTTATCCATACATCTTGGATTATTATTTTTTACACAGTGAAGCTTCCTGGACTCAGGACATATGTGGATCCACATACGTATGAAGATCCCAATCTGGCGGTTCATGAATTTGCCAGAGAACTGGAGGCTTCCAGCATAGCTATTGATAAAGTCGTTGGGGCAGGTAAAAATTTTAATAATGAGAATCACCATGCCATATTATTTCAATTGCTATTGCAAACCTTTCAGATGTAGTCATTTTGATCAATAAAATTTCTTGTGTAACTAATTGTTAAAGAATTTTGATCTTTCATTCTGTGTTTAGAACATCATCCAGATTGACAGAGCTAATGTCTTTTTCAGCCTTGGTAACATACCATTCAGATCATTATAGCTCTGGCTAAATTGAAACATAATATTTGTGAATGCGTTTCAAGTAATTGTGTTAGTACACAAAAAGCAAAAATAGTAATGTTGGCTAGCCCTTTATGGAAAAACATCTATAAATACCAAAACTGATCAAGCTTTGTTAGAACTACAATATTACAAACTAGTGTGCTAAGTTTGAATATACGTCTTTATGAGGGTAGGTGATACCAAAGTAGAGGATGAGAAGTACTGTAAAGATATAAAATTTCTACACTTAAGGATCTATAATTTAGTCATACACAGTTGTGGAATTAAGACATTAATTCACCGCATGTAGTATAAATATGGAGTTCTTTTAGAATTCTAGGACAGGAAAAAAAAACCTAACCTATATTAGAAAATGCAGAATCCAGCTGTTTCCAATCTATCTCTTGCCAAGAACAAGTCATATAATTTGCATTTGAATTTGCTTCTGAATTTAAATGCAAAGTGCTTTGCAGACTTCAAATCATATATATTGAAGATAGTATTTAGCACTGTATGCTACAATTGCTAAAAGGTAATGGTAAAGGTTCTCTTTGCACATATGTGCTAGTCATTCCCAACTCTGCGGTGTGGTGCTCATCTCCATTTTAAAGCCAAAGAATGAATGCTGTCCGAAGACATCTCTGTGGTCATGTGGCCAGCAGGACAAAACTTTGAAGACGCATGGAACGCTGTTACCTTCTCACCAAAGGTGGTTCCTATTTTTCTGCTTGCATTTTTACATACTTTCAAACTGCTAGATTGGCAGAAGCTGGGACAAGTAATGGGAGCTCGCTCCATTACGCAGCACTAGAGATTTGAGCCGCCAAACTGCCGATCTTTCTGATCTAAAAGGTCAGCATCTTAGCCACTGAGCCACTGCGTCAATCACTACTCCAAAAAAAAAGCTGATCAGTAAAATGGCACACATTTAGAATAGACGGGGAAATAGAAATATTATAAATCTAGAATTAAATTTCTGGTTTTCATTTAACTATTATCTTATATATATTGGGGATTGTGAAAACAAGTTTTTGCTATGAAAAAGTGATCTATTAAATTTATTTTAGAAATGTTTAATTATGTAAGTATTAACTATTAGAGAGGGAAAGGTTACATTCATTTTAGATTTTAACAGAAGATGCTGTTTTCTTTAGCATCAGTTCAAACCCAAGTTTCCTCTTTGTAAATTTGAACAGACAAAAAAAGAAATTGAGAATAAATTTAGGAGGAAATATAAGGTGACATTGTCCTTCAAGTCTTGGGAGCTTTGTTTTGTTTTATTTTTTATAGACTATTGAATTTATATAACTCTCTGCTAAAGATTGTAAATGATACTGACTGAATCTGTTCAATGTATTCAGCCTAATAACTAGGATGAATTTTCAGATTGGGTTTGGAAAACTCCAAAAGTTTTCAAATCAAAAGATACTTTTGCTTTCTAACTGTTACAGTATTTATGTAACGATAAATGCTATGCCGTTTCATCTTAACATCTTTCATTTTGTTCCCAAAACTTTAAGATAAATTAAATTGGTTTTTTAACAACTACTTAACAATGAGCTCTTCAGGTCACTTTTGGAAATGATAGTCAAATAAGTGGTTTGCTGTATTTCTAATTAAAATGAAGCTCTACCTTGTACTCTTTGCTTATAATGTGGAATTTGCAACAGGAATCCCATTCTTCCCCTGCTTTTTAATGTTAAAACACATATACAGTGGTACCTCGGATCACGAACTTAATTCGTGAAATGACTCTGGTCGCGATCCGATTTGGTTGTGATGCGAGGCACAATTTCCCATAGGGTTCAATGTAAATCCGATTAATCCGTTCCGACCTTGTTTTTTGGTTGTGATGCGAGGCACAGTTTCCCATAGGGTTCAATGTAAATCCAGTTAATCCGTTCTGACCTTGTTTTTAAAATGTCCGCGTCTCCGGTTCGTGAAGCGAAACGGAGGTCTAGAATCCGGGCATTTTTACGAACTTTTCCGTTCGTGATGCGAGGGCGGAGTTCGTGATGCGAGGCGGAGTTCGTGAAGTGAGGCGGAGTTCGTGCAGCGGAGCATTTTTTACGAACTTTTCCGTTCGTGCAGCGAAACAGTGTTCGTGAACCGGGGCACATTTTTTGGGAAATTTTTGGTCGTGAAGCGAATTGGACGTGATGAGAGGCGTTCGTGGTCCGAGGTACCACTGTACTTTTCAATTATTTTATGGCTCAGATATTTTTAATATAACCCAATTAATAGGGACATCATGAATATTCTAGATCAGGGGAGTCAAACGTGTATCACCATGTGAAGTATCATGACTTTTCCCCTTCGTTAAACCTGGCGTTATGCATCCAACCCATGGTTTTGAGTTTGACAGGCCTGTACTAGGTAATTCATGGTATATTTAAATGAACTTTTTAGATCATGCTCCTGCCACTCTCTACTTTGTCCAGTTGGAGCATTCTTAGCACTTTTGTCAAGGACTTCCTCCTTCAGCCCAGATATATACCTTAAAAAAAAAATCTGCCTGGCCAGAGGCCGAATTACAGAATTTAGCAAACGATATCCCAATTCTGAAGGGAGTAGCTGTGCAACTCTGCAATCTTGCACAAAAATGGGGAACAATTTTAATGAGAAGTCACTTTTCAACCAACAGATCTCTAGATAATCTGAAAGGGGGGGGGGGGGGAAAGCTGGCCAGAAAAAATGGGGAAATATAAAGAACAAAGCAATATAAAAAGAATGCATACGTAATTCTGCATACAATCTGTCTAACTAAACCGTGTTAAGTTCATGGCAGAGAGAATGGTTTAAGTGAAAGCATTTTGATATGGATGTTGTGAGGCAGACCTGTCTCTGCTCTTCTTTAAGTTTTCTAAAAAGCAACATTCTCACAGTTGAGAATGAGAGATGAATGAAGGCTTCCTTGAATTAATTTTACTTACTTACTTACTGAGTTATCTAGCCTAGCATTGATAGATTATCCTGTTCTCACTAATGAAGGTTTCAGCACAAAAGGTTTGAGCTCATGTAAGGCATTTGTCTTACTGGAGCAGGAAAAAGAATGTCAAGGAAGACCCTGCTAAATAAGGATTTGATTTAGAGCATACTTAACTGGGAAGAAAAAAACAATTACAGCTACTATTACCTCATGTTCAAATTGTCACCAAAATGGAAGTGGTTGAGGCAGGTGCCTAAATTGATAGAAACATCCCAGATCTTCTGAGTAAATTGAAATAATGTAATATATAGCACATGATTTATCTGTATGCATCTATAACCTTCTTTTCCCATTCAGTTCAGATTGAAACCAGACAAATTGCTCTTATATGGGCTTGTAATGTGAACCAATTTTTAAAAAATTTAAAGAAAGTCATCTAGGGTTCCTTCTTGTGCAGCCGGGTCATAGATCCTTATCTTTCCCTAAAACACAGAATGGGGAAAGTCAGACCTTTTTAATTTTTTATAGATCATAAAAGCTCATTGGATCTATGACAGATACCTGAGACTAAGAGAGTATGTTGAATAATATATTAATCTGATTGCAGATCCTCAGTCACTTCCCATTTGCGTGCTTCCTTTCCTATCTTCAGAACGCCTGTGGCTTAATAGAGTGTAAATGCATAAAGTCTCAGCAGGTGGCAGCATCTGGCTGACCTTTTTGATGCTCAGCAGATAAGCAAGGCTAGACCTGATTCATATGAGTTAAATGATCTCTGGAGAATATCAGGCTGCAAATAATTTAACAAGAAGTCAGTGGCAAACGTTTCTGCACTGTTGCCAAGACAGCTGTCTGGTTATGTCATGTAATCACTAGAATTCAGGCATAACTTGGCAGCATGTTTGCCTTTTTATATCCATACTGCAAGATGTGAGTTCACATGCTGAATTCCCTTATTTTGTTAATCACATTAATCACATAATTTAAAATAAAACCTTAAATATGTGTGCCATATTTTAATGAAGTACTTTAAACCAGAGAGTACTGTTGGTAGAACAGTACCGAACTGAAGCTGCCTCTCATGAAGACTGTTAACAACATTACATTCCTAATAATGCCTGTGATAATGAAATATTCATTTGTTTATATTTAGTGTAGCATAGATGAAATTGCATCACAAGAAGTGATTGCAAGATTTAAAGTCGAGACTTTTTTTTAAATAACAGAAGGAAAAACCAAATTCCTAGGGACCCTAACGTAGTGACTAAAATATTGCAGCCTATAATTAAATATACTAATGGAATTATTTACTACGTATTTACCAAAACCAAACACTGAGTCTTGTCTTAAACATAAACAAAACAAAAATAACAAAGATACATTTATGATGCCTATGTATTTTTGTAAATAGAATATATGATTTTTAGTAAGCACCATCAAATTACAGAGTTAATGTGATAGGTAGAAGACCATTATTTAGGTACAATTAAAACATTTTAATTATTAATTTTTAGTTAATACAAATTATATTTAACTCACCCATTTTTCTGCCATGACACTATCCATCTGTGGGTACATCTTTGTATGGAGTTCAATATTTATGTAAATGATCTAATAATTTATCTCATAGTTGTTATATAGCCAAACAAGAATGTCTGGACTTGCTTGATATATTCTGTAAAATATGAGAAAGGATTAGAAGACACACAAACATCCCATCCAAAGGCAACAGGTGTTTTGTTAGAATATGATGTATTTAGTGCTAGGCTACTAGAATAAAAAAAGAAGAAGTGTGAAATATCACACTGTATATTCAGATAACTTCCCAACCAAAAATAATAATAGAACTTAAATGCCTCTAAGATTTCAGAAAGCTTTAAGCATGTACAAGGCTTCTGGGGGGAAAAAGATTGGGGTTTTGGAAAGATCAAGAAAAATAGCCTTGAACTGCACATTTACTCATTAATATAATTTACTACATACCAGTTATGAGTAGAATATCTTAAGGGAAAAGAAAGCCCACTTGTTAAACATCAAGCTTCAAAATGACTGTAATTTTTACTGTATCATTAATAGCTAAATTTGTGCAGACTATAAATAAAAGTGCTCTGACAATAACACAGTAATAGGTACATAGTGGTAACAGTTTAGGTGTTAAAGTGTTGAAACCTTAACATAAATAGTTAGAAGAGTCTTAAAAATATAGCACCCAAGCTGCACATAATTTTTTTATTTGCTTAAACCTGTAAAATATTGAATTTCAATTTTCAATTCTCAGTAAGTTCTTCTAAATTAATGACATTTACTTAATGTTCATATTTGAATATTAACCTTAGTAGAGTATATAGGCAGCTGTGTCTTCATATAGGGTCAGATTTTATTGTTGTTATTATTTTTATGGTCTCCTGAATACATTACATTATCTCTCATATCTTCAGTTAAAAAACAAGTTTTTTAACTGAATGATTCTGTAATGATTCTGTAAACAATTTAAAAATTTTTTTTACCATCATGCAGAAACATTTTTACATGCACACATCACAGTTTGTTTATCTATTTGTTTTATTATTTAACAATTGCATTATGTTGTTGAACATCACTGACAAAATTTTATAAAACTTTGCATGTGTAAGTCTTGCTTAAAATAGATGTTTGAAACATCTGTTCTTACTCTGCTGGTATGTTGCAACTAACCTCTACGGTAAGAGATCTGACATTAGAGGGTGCCACAAAGAAGAGGGTGCCACAAAGAAGAGGGAGTCAAACTATTCTCCAAGGCACCTGGAGGCAGGACAAGAAGCAATGGGTGGAAACTAATCAAGGAGAGAAGCAACTTAGAATTAAGGAGAAATTTCCTGACAGTAAGAACAATTAACCTCTGGAACAGCTTGCCTCCAGCAGTTGTGAATGCCCCAACCCTGGAAGTCTTTAAAAAGATGTTAGATAGCCATTTGTCTGAAATGGTATAAGGTTCCTGCCCATGCAGGGGGTTGGACTAGAAGACCTACAAGGTCCCTTCCAACTCTGCTATTGTATTGTATTGTATTGTATTACATTAGGTCCATAAAATACATACCTCAAGAAATGTTTCAGGCGGATTCCAGAATTGGGCAGCTGGACTATGTGCAATATTCCAGAAGAGTAAAAAGCCACAGAATATACAGTGAGGACTGAAAGTATAGATTTCTGAGCCCGTTAATCTGCCATGATCTCTAGCTAGAAATTCAAAATTTTTCTGTTTGCATTTCCTGACAGGTGAGTTTGGAGAAGTATGTAGTGGTCGCCTAAAACTTCCTTCCAAAAAGGAAATATCAGTTGCCATAAAAACCCTGAAGGTTGGTTACACAGAGAAACAGAGAAGAGATTTCCTTGGAGAAGCAAGCATCATGGGACAATTTGATCATCCCAATATAATCCGGTTAGAAGGCGTGGTCACCAAAAGTAAGTTAACTGCTGAAGTAAACAATATTTAGCACAAAACATTAGAAAGAGCTGCTTGAAGGAAAAGTTGCTGAGGCCTATTTTCATTGGGTACCTGAATTTAAAGGAAAACATCACATGCACCCCTTATTTTCTTTTGATGACTGCTAGTAAGCATGGAAAGGGCCATTTGACTGCATTTACTACCCAGCTCACAATTGTAAACTTATTTGCAATCAGTGCTATTTCATTAAAACTACCTGACCTGCTTAGGCCACTTGCATGTCACCAATATTTTCATACATATTATTCCTCTTGTCTTTGCCTCGCAACAACTATGTGAGATGGGTTAGGCTAAGAGAAAGTGGCTGGTCCAAAGTCACTAAACTGGATTTGAAGCCTAAGGGTGACTAGAACTCAGTCTGTTCCTTCCTATACCTTATACCCTGCTACTATCCGTTGTACTACCTCTAAGGCCTCTTTACACAGTTTGCACCTTGCATCAGTGGTGGGTTTCTGCAGGCTCGCACCTACTCGCGAGAGCCGGTTGGTGAAATTTAGAGAACCGGTGAGAGAGGGTTCCACTGGCGTACCTGGAAGTAAATCTGGCCCGCCGCTGCCAGTGACCCAACGGGAAGGAAAGGAAAGGAAAGGAAAGAAAGGAAAGGAAGGAAGGAAGGAAAGAAAGAAAGAAAGAAAGAAAGAAAGAAAGAAAGAAAGAAAGAAAGAAAGAAAGAAAGAAAGAAAGAAAGAAAGAAAGAAAGAAAGAAAGAAAGAAAGAAAGAAAGAAAGAAAGAAAAATTTATCATCACAATTGAGTCCAAAATTTTGGTTGCTAAGCAAGAGCGTTGTTAAATGAGTTTCACCACATTTTAAACGGTGGCCACTCCCACCCTGTCACATGACTGCCAAGCCACACGCACAAAATAGGCCACACCTCCAGAGTAGGTTCTAAAAAAAATTGAAACCCACCACTGCCTTGGATCCTGTCAGGTATACCCCTGCTTCTATGGATCTGATGCCTACTGCCTGTTCCTGTGCTGCTATGATCAATGCCTCAGTGCTATCTTCTAATTCAGACATTCCAGCCACTTTCCCAATGCCTGCCATTTCAGCTATCTCAAGATCATATATGCCATGCAGGGTCTTGTCTTATTATGGTACTATACTATACTATGGTATTTGTCTTGTTATGGTACTGCTTGATCTTTCTCCCATGTCTTGGGCATTGTCTCAGCAGTTCATGTTTGGGCATCAACTTACTTATATATTCTTGAATTCTGTAAGTTTTGTATAGACAGGATCTTTACCACTCACCTGACCCTGCCAGCCCTTTTTCTAGCCAGTTACAGTCTCTGGGTGATGGACCGAACCAATAGCTTATATTAGCCATAACATACTTGCTACATTTTCCTCTTCTTGTTTATTAAAATATTTGCATTATAGCGTCTTGTACCCATTTCCAAATTAGCTGCCACTCTTTTATTTTTGATTTTTGTAACATTTGAACTACAATCAAATCTGCAAATAAATCAGCCTTTTTAAAAATGCCATTATTGTAAGTGAAACATTTTTTAAACCATGGCATATATGTTAGATTTTAATTTTAATCTGGGCAGAGTCTCAACACTCAGAATTTTACATACATTTTAAAACAGAAGGATAATATATGCTATGCCTTTACCGTGTCATGTAATTTAACCAAAATGCTTGCAATTAGTTGTGGATAAAATAGACTATAATGCAATGCAGGTATAGTTTGAGCTATCAATGTGTTGGCATTGTTCAGAGAATGCTCATACTTTAGTATTTAGTATTTAGTATTTATTAGATTTATATACCGCACCTTCTCCCTATTGGGACTCAGGGCGGTGTACAGGCAGCAATAAAAATCAATAATACAAAAACATAAAATATATTAAAATATATTATATAATTAGCCTGTCCTTAAAACCCCTGCTAAAAACCCCTAATAAAACAGTTTAAAACTATGACAGGCCGGACGTATGAAATAAATAGGTCTTCAAGGCCCGACCGAAGAGGCGTAGGTCCATGGTCGTCCGTAGGTCAGGGAGTAGGTCATTCCAGAGGGCAGGGGCTGCCACAGAGAAGGCTCTCCCCCTGGGGGTCTCCAGCCAACATTGCCTGGCCGATGGCACACCGAGGAGGCCCTCTCTGTGGCAGCGCACTGGTCGGTGGGAGGTATTTGGCAGCAGGAGGCAGTCTTGCAAATAGCCAGGTCCCTTGCCATGGAGCACTTTGAAGATGGTCATTAATATCTTGAAGCGCACCCGGAAAGCTACAGGCAGCCAGTGCAGCTCACGCAGGAGAGATGTCACATGGGAGCACCTAGATGCTCCCAAAATCCCCCGTGCGGCTGCATTCTGAACCAACTGGAGCCTCCGGGTGCACTTCAAGGGAAGCCCCATGTAGAGCGCATTGCAATAGTCCAGGCAGGAAATGACGAGGGTTTGAGTGACCATGCGTAAAGTGTCATGATCCAGAAAGGGGCACAACTGGCGAACCTAATAAAAAGCTCCCCTGGCCACGGCCTTCATATGACAGCCTAGAGTCCAGGAGGATGCCCAGATTGTGAGCCCTCTCTGTAGGGGCCAATGACTCGCCCCCAATAGCCAGACATGGCACCAACTGGCTATACTGTGACGCCGGATGCCACAGCCACTCGGTCTTGGATGGGTTGAATCGGAGCCTGTTTCTCCCCATCCAGACTCGCATGGCCTCCAGACAACAGGACATCACTTCCACGGCATTGTTGGGGTGGTCTGGGGTAGAAATGTACAACTGAGTGTCGTCAGTGTACTGATGGAATTCTACTCCGAAACCACGGATGATCTCACCCAAAATCCCAAAATCCCCCGCGCGGCTGCATTCCCAAAATATAGATGTTGAACAGGAGGGGTGAGAGGACTGACCCCTGTGGGACCCCACAAGTGAGGTACCTCGGCTTTGACCTCTGCCCTCCTGCCAACACAAATTGTGACTGGTCGGAGAGGTAGGAGGAGAACCACAGTAAAAAGGTGTCCCCCAGCCCCTCCAGCCGGCGCAGCATGATACCATGGTCGATGGTATCGAAAGCCGCTGAGAGATCTAACAGGACCAGGATAGAAGAGCAATCCCTATCCCGGACCCTCCGGAGATATCCACCAATGCGACCAATGCCGTCTCTGTGCTGTACCCAGGCCGGAAGCCAGACTGGCGCGAGTCCAGATAGACAGCTTCATCCAGGTGCTGAGGGAGCTGCAACGCCACCACACTCTCAACAACCTTCGCAAGAAATCGAAGGTTGGAGACAGGACGGTAGTTGGCCAACACAGCCGGATCCAGGGAAGGCTTCTTGAGGAGGGGCTTCACCACCGCCTATTTCAAGGCGGCTGGCAGAAACCCCTCACTCAAAGAAGCATTGACAATTCCCTGGAGCCAGCCTCGTGTAACCTCCCAGGAGGCCAGTACCAACCAGGAGGGACACGAGTCCAATAAACATGTGGTGGCGTTTAGTCGCCCCAGCATCCTGTCCATGTCCTCAGGAATCACAGGATTGAACTCTTCCCAGATAGCATTCTCAAGACCTGCCTCAGTCAGCCGTCTGAACTAGTCCAATCGGATGCCAACCTGTCCCGAATCTGAATGATTTTGTCATGCAGATAACACCCAAATTCTTCCGCACAACCCTGCAAGGGGGCATCCCGCGCCCTCAGGTGAAGAAGGGAGTGGGTCACCCTAAATAGGGCAGCAGGCCGGTTATATGCAGACACGATAAGAGCAGAGAAATAGTTATGTTTCGCCATTCTTATCACCACTAGGTAGGTCTTTAAATACGACCGTACCAGTGTCCGGTCAGACTCGGAGCGAGTGGCCCTCCAACCGCTCTCTAGGCATCTCTTCCAACGCTTCATCACCCTCAGTTCCTCGAAAAACCAAGGATCCAAGGTGGCTCGGCGCCAGGTGAGAGGCCGCAAAGGCACGACCCGGTCCAGGGCCCCCGTGGCTGCACTATTCCAAGCGGCCACTAGGTCCTCAGTCGAGTCACGGGTCAGGGTCTCAGGTATTGGCCCAAGCTCCATCTGGAACCTCTGAGGGTCCAGTGGGCGCCTGGGGCGGAACCATCTCACCGCTTCCAGTTCCGCCTCCCCGCGGTGGGGTGCAGTGGTTGGAAAGCCAAGCCGAAGGAGAGAGTGATCTGACCATGACAGGAATTCGACAGCTATTTCCCCTAAACCAAGATCACTTAACCATTGGCCGGAGACAAAAACTAAGTCCAGCGTGTGTCCTCCAGTGTGGGTGGGGTCATGAACTTACTGGATCAGGTCTATGGCCGTCATGGAGGCCATGAACTCTCGTGCCATCTCAGATGTCTCGCCTATCGATGGCAGGTTGAAATCCCCTATGACTAACAGCCTGGAGTGTCAACTGCCATCTCGGCTATCACATTGAGAAGCTTGGGTAGGGCTGCTGATATGTAGCGGAGAGCCAGGTACACAATCAGCAGGCCCAACTGCCTCCCATGATCCCATTTCACACATAGAGACTCATAGCCGACTGTCTGCATCACAGTGGTCTCCCTTGGATCAAGACCCTCCTTTATAACAACCGCCCCCCCCCCCGACCCTGGGCTCGTGGCTGGTGAAATGTGCGATAACCCAGTGGGCACATTTCAATGAGGGGCACTCCGCTCTTGACCCAACCAGGTCTCTGTAATACCCGCCAGGTCCGCACCCCCCTCCAAAACCAGATCATGAATGAGGGGGGCTTTGTTAACCATGGACCTGGCATTGCACAACATCAGCCGAAGGCCCAGGCCCTGAGATCCTGAACCCCCTGGATCGCAAGAGGAGCCATGAGGGCCAGAGCGCGCCACTGCTCGCACACAGTGGGTGCGCCCTCCCCTTACATGATGTGGCCCTCGGCTCCCACCATAACTGCCCCTCCCATGCACAGTCTTGATGGTATAGCCCTCTTTTGGATAGACGCCCACCCCCTCCCCAATTCTAGACACTATGCCCTCCCCGCTGGGACCGCTAGCTGGCCTGGAGACATTCCCCAGTGGGTTTTCCCCCTCACCCACCATCCTAATTTTATTTTGACCTACTCCCTCCCTGGGGCCCCTTAAGACATGAATTAAAATTTTTATTAAAAACCCTCTCAATTTCCGTTTTGACCACCTCTCAAGGTTCAAGAACCCATCATCAAGGTGGGCCCTCGATAGCGTTGAGGGCCAAACCTGCGAGAGGGGGGACTCCCACAGGGCATGGAGGTCAGTCGCTGAATACATTCAATGCATTCAAAGTTCAAAAGTCAAAGTCAAAGTTCAAAAGTCAGGTCTATTCATAAATGCAGCCTAAGGTGGCTTGAACGGGTAGTCAGTAAGGGCATAAGTTGTTGCCATGTTATTTCAGCATCCCACTTAATGCTTGTAGGAAGTGATACAATGTCCTTCTACCTTCTACGCAGGGGGAGCATGGTGATGCGGGTGGTGGGGGTATGGTGGTGCAGATGGCGATGGTAATGGCAGTGGGCCTCCTTAGGTCCCTCTGCTTTGTTGGGCCTGTCTTTATCGGGCAAGGGAGCAACGAGGGGCTGCAGCTGTCCCTCTGAACCAAAGCACGCCATCTCTCTGAGACAAAGCGCGGCCTCATCCAGTCCGCGTCCAGCTGTGTCCAACCGCTTTCCCTCTCCCTCTTCCTCTGTTCTCCGGCATGCGTCCAGCGTTCTCCAGCGACTGAATTGTCAGAAAGAAAAGCACCGCCTCTTATGTATTCAATCCTGTTCACCACCTCCACACGCATTCTTTCCTCTTCAGGTCAAGAAGACATGTCCTTATAAAAGTCATTGATTTCTTCGTGAAGGCCCACCACACCAGGGCTGTAATTCAGCAACACCTGAATGCTATAACAGCTGCTAGTATTACAAAATGGAAATATTGTAATATCCAAAGAAGCACGGTGAATTATACAAAGAAGTACAACATTTTCAATGTTGTAGCTTAAATTTATACTGAAATACAATTTTAGAAAATAAAGAATCTTGCTATGAATCCCTTGTAGATTTTTTAAATTATAATGTGCACTGTACACCCTCCTGTGGTAATAAAAATGATAATGTTTTACAGTTGTCATACAGTATTAGAAAGCACTGGATTCTGCTTTGACATTGATTGTTCTTAAACAGCTGCAGGCATTACTTGAAAAATCATACTGCATATTACCTCACGGTGTCAGCATCTGGCAAATATTTCAAGAACTATATTGAGGAAGCAAACCAAAAAACTAATAATTGAACTATGTAATACTTTAATTTCTTACTCAGCATTTATTTGAACAGCAGTTGAAAGCATAAATGTAGCAAATATGAACTTCCAACTGATAACTTGCCAATAGTGTTGTTGATTAGTGTATTGATAAATTTACATTCCTTATTGGTAATATTGCCACAAATATAATAATATTTTTTTTGGGGGGGGGAAGAACTGAATATTAAAAATATTTAAAAGTTTAATTAAATTACTATAATTATATTAATTATCTACTCATATGGTCTTCACTAAAAACCCTTAGATATCTACCTTAGCCTCAGGCTTCTCTTGTTTTCACCCAGAACTAATGTTACATTGTTATAAACTTTATTTTATGTCTTTAGAACCATCACTATTTATCTCTTTTTTGTAGTAATATAGAGCATCTCAGGTTTATTGGTTCAGTACCTCTTCTCTAAATGACTTCTTTATTCAAATGCATTATAGCAAAGATCCCCAACCTCAGGGCATGGTTACTTAGAAATGGACCACGTGAATGACTGGTTGAAGTACACGTGCATTCATTTTCATTTTCATTTTATTAAATTTATATACCGCGCCACTCTCCCCGAAGGGACTCAGGGCGGTGCACAGGAGATTAAAATGGGAAAATATAAAACATAGCAAAAAATAAATATTAAAAAACAATTAAATACCAATAATCCTGTACTAAAAATCCTAAAAACTCTACCAATAAAATCCAAATTAAAACAATTTAACATTCAGTCTGCAAGCTTGATAGTGTGGATGAGGCCAGGCCGGCAAGATGGAAAAAGTACGTCTTTAAGTTTTGGCAGAAGGAGCAGAGGTCCGTGATAGTTCTGAATTCGGGGGGTAGGTCGTTCCAGAGGGTTGGGCCCACCACAGAGAAGGCCCTTCCCCTGGGCATCACCCGCTGGCACTGCCTAGTGGACCGCACCTGGAGAAGTCCCTATCTGTGGGAGCGAATCGGCCGAAGGGATATGTGGGGTAGGATACGATCCCGCAGATAACTAGGCCCCGTGCCATGGAGCACTTTGAAGATGGTAATCAACACCTTGAAGCGCACCTGAAAGGCCACAGGCAGCCAGTGTAGCTCACGCAGGAGCGGTGTTACGTGGGAATGCCTTGAGGCTCCCAAGATTCCCCGCGCGGCCGCATTCAGCTCAACTTGTGCAAGCGGCAGGACAATGGGCACTCATGCATGTGCACGCTAGTGTTCCTGTCACACAGATTTGAAATGTATGCATGCATGCTGGCATGCCACTTGCGCAGAGCTGTGGGCACATGTGCACCATCAGCCTGGTACTCACAGGGCCCAGTTTCCCTCTCTCCCTTAGTTGGGCCACCAAGCCATAAACATTGGGACTGTTGCATTATAGTATTCATACCTAATGTATACATAATCCTTTAATGATGGATTGGTAATGATGGATGGAAGAGGTGACACATTTTGCAAAGGCTCTTTGCTTGTGCATAGAAAAATGATCAGAAAAATGATTGTGGTCTCAGGTCTTAGTTTATAAAACTTTGGGATACGGCTTTCAGAGTCTCTCCAAATTTGCCATTAAAATATGATTAAAAGAATAAGAAGATGAACTTCTTAGCTGTATGATGTAAGATCATACTGAAATCTCATCATGTATTTCATAGTTTTCAGCATATTTGTTTCAATCCAGTTTTGGGTATACCAGTCTCCTCAGTCCCCACTCAACATTCTAGCGAAAGAGCAAATGCAGAACTCATTAAAAAAAAATGTAAGTCCCTTAGGTATACTTTATAATACAACAAATCCAGTGGTCTGATTCAAAATTTTGGTGGGCGTGGCAGGGGAAGGATACTGTAAAATCTTCATTCCCTCTCCTCTCCAGGGGAAAGTTACTGCCAAATCCACATTTCCTCCCAATCAGCTGGGATTCAGGAGGCAGAGAAAAGATGGGGGCAGGACCAGTCAGAGGTGGTATTCACCGGTTTTCCAAACTATTCAAAATTTCCACTACCGGTTCTCCAGAACTGGTCAGAACCTGCTGAATACCACCTCTGAACCAATCAATGAGCAATAGTGAGTAGTCTGTTCCTCCAAAACATGTTATTTTACAAAAGTAATTCTTTTCTGTCAATTTTTTCCTTTCTGCTTTGTGTCTTCAGTATTTTCCCCAAGTTCTTATTACTTAGTCCTATAAATATTTTCTCTCTTCCTTAAGAGGTTATTCTTGTGATCTCTTCCTAATTTAGCTTTCTTAAAATTCCTTAAAATTTCTCAGATAAATTTCTAAACCATCGTTCCTTGCCTACTCACAAAACCTGTGAGGAATTTTTTTTGAAGGCGGTGGTGGTGGAATAAGCTATTAGTGATGAATCTATTGTGTTAGCACTTATAGTCACAAGCATGCCATACTGTAGATCTGCCTAATAAATATTGGGTACATTCTAAAGATGTTTGTTACAGATAAAAGTAAAAATAAAAAAATACTCTATATTATTTTTGGCTTTCAAATTATTTTTGTAAAAAATGTTTTGAATTACCATTAAGTTTTTAAAACCCAAATATATTTTTCTTTCTGTATTGATAAATTATAATGAAAAATATTTCAGTGCTTTTGACTTATATTTTACCGGTAATTATGTAATCCTTAAAGTTTGGCTGGAATTGTTTCAGAGAAATAGAGGAAGTTTGTGGATTATCCACGGGTGTTCTTTTTGAAAGAAATGTGCCAACCATACCTTCCTATATGATACATATGATTAACTGGCATGGGGATTTTCTGTGGCAAACCAAATTTTGATGGATAGCCTTTACAAATAAGCTATTCATGCTGATTGCACCTAATGGGATAATTCTTAACAACTTTCATGGCTGTCATCTGTAGGAAACCCTTAGTTAGAACATTGGCACATACAATGTTCAGCAGCTGTGTGGCTTACTGCTCACTAGAGATATGATAAGGTGCATAGACTAAGGAGGGGTTCAGTCTATTTTTCCAATGCTGAATTATTCCCCTGTTTCATATTTGTTTCTATGCTAGTCTCTAATGCTAGTCTCCAAGGTGCTTTACAGACAGCCCTTCTAATAACCAACACACATGTTCTGCTTAGCTTAGTAATAATTTACAGCAGGTCTTACTATAATAAAAATTAGAAACACTGTTGAAACAAGTTGTTATCATATAAATGGCTACATTTTGATAAATGAACATAGTATATTTCTCTAAAAAATAAGTTGGGTTACCTTAGAACATGTGTTTCTGATTGCTTGTTCATTTCCAGCTTAAATATATGAAAATCTGTTCAGACAAGATAAATATAAAGAAGGAAATGTGCATTTAATAATTTTAAATGCTTTTCATTATTTTATAAATTTATTTTTGTATATCCTTATTGCATTGTGGCATTGTATTTTTACATTATTTTATCCAAAATGCTACACTTCACTAAAAAAAATAAAAATCAGTTGTATTTTAATTAGTCATTTAAATCATTTATGAGCATTTTTAAGTTTTTTAATCATATTAAGACATGTGAGTGTTGTTACACATTCTTTGTTTCTCCAAAAATATTCTTAATTTTGTCCAAAGAAAACTGAGATGGAATACAGCAATATGTGGTTGAAATGATTTAAAAACAGGCACAATTTCCCAATTATGCTAAACTCTTTCCTGGCTGAGGTATAAAGACTGTGTTTCTGTGACAAAATTAAAATTAATTAATTTAATTAATTAAAAAATAAAATGAATTAAAATTAAATTAGTAGTTTAACTTTATCAATCCAAATACCTAGTCATTTTAAAAAAATGTTTCCACTGAAAGAGAATTATACTGCAAAAGCAATCCATAATTCTGGAAACCGGTTTTCAGATGAAATGTAATTATTAATAAATTAAGTTAATACCATACTACACCCAGGTGTTTTTATTGACATGAATTGAAAGTGGTGAATAAGGGAAACCTTATCCGAAATGGACTAAAGCAGTTGCTAAGTGGATTACGTTGTATGTATGTTGGGAGGGAGGAAGTTGGTTCCCAGGCCATAACTTATGTCAGACTTGACTAGAAACATTTGAGTTATGGGCTGTTGTAAAGATTCATTGGAGCATAATCATGGCAGTGTTTCTTCACAAAAGGCCACATGAAAGAACTGTGTTCAGTTGTCATTAGACAGTGAAAAGGCTGTTAGAATAGAGGATGTGAAATGCTATTCCTCAACTACTTAGCACTTGGGATAATTAAACATAGCACATTTGCCATTGGCTAATTAGTCATAGTGGAACATGATAGTACTCTGCTATGGTCATCTTTTCTCCTTACATATCCAGAACTTTGGTCTTCTTTTGCCAACAATAGCAATAATGTCCTATATATTCGTGCCTAAGGCACTAGAATTCCTAGAATAAAGAGATGCTGGGTCGTCCCCCCCAAATTGGAGCTTTGAGAATCAAATAAACAAAAAGAAATTTAGGAATAAATACTTTTTATTCCTAAATTTATACTGAATAAATACTGTAAGGCATCAGATTATATATCTTTTTTAAAAGTTCTTTTAAAAAGCTGTTTTAACGATTTGTAAGTTTGTTTCTGTCCATTCTATCTCAAATGCAGAATTGATAATCCAAATGTATCTTTGTATACAATTCCATGGTACATAGTTCTCTTAGTAAATAGTTTAGAGCAAGGTCCCCAACACACAGGCGTGTTAGGAACCAGGCCACACAGCTGGAAGTGAGCGGGCAGGAGAGAGAGCGGAAACGAAAGCTGCAGTCCATGGAAAAATTGTCTTCCACAAAATTGGTCCTAGGTGCCGTAAGGGTTGGGGATCATTGGTTTAGAGTTAATAATTACATTATTTAGTGCATTCTTTTTATAGAATAAACATACATATAGGCGGTACATGTGTATTTATGAACATTTTTTTCCATATATCTCTTGTATATAGGAATAAAATTCAGAAAAATAGAAGCTTGTGTGCTTATATTATCATTAAGTTCATTCTGGATTGCATATAGGTTAAGAGGGAAATTTCTACTTAATTACTAAAAACCTAGAAAGTTTATGCTATAAAATTATTGTAGATATTACCATATTTCACCTATTTAAATTTTATCTTTTTAATATTTTGGCTATTTTATGGTATATAAAATATATACATAAATGATTGCTTCCAAAACTATTTATAATTATGGTTTTGCTTTACTCATGTTAATTTCATTTCTGTAAATGTGACGTAGTAATAAATGAAGAAAAAAGATATATAGAGATGGAATGTTGAACTTATATTTACATACTATGGAATATTTTAGCATGTTTTTGATATTTTGCAGAATTTTTCAATTTTGGCTTTTTTTTAAATATAGCAATGTTTTTACAAATAATTGCTTTGTTTAATACACTTTTCAGGTAAACCGGTCATGATTATTACTGAATATATGGAAAATGGTTCTTTAGATAGCTTTCTCAGGGTAAGTAACTTGTTGATATCATCCTATAATTATCTGAAAATATTATCTTAAAAATTACCTTCCACTATCTTAAAGAGATAAATATCTAGATGAATGAGTCCTCAATTATTTTGAAACGTTTTTACTTTTTATGAAAAGAGTGATAAAAATCAAACATCATTGTCAACAAAGAAATAAGACAAGTCAAGTAAGATCTAAGTCTACTCTTTTCTAAGCATTATTAGTCTTTGCATACATCAAGTCTTTGCATATATCAGAATGTGCATAGTTGCAATATTAACAACAAGAGCACACTTTTAGGCATACATTCTGTTGCATAAGCAGATTTACCATTTTAACTATCCCAACTATCCCAACATGAAACTCTATTTGCAACTACAGCTTTTAGAAGAATGGTAATTTATACCATAATTTTGCACCAGAGCATTATATTTATTTCATGCAGTGTTTGGTCTAATATCAGAATCTCTAAGCATTTAAACTAAGATTTCATTTTAGATGAAATTTATATTGTGAATGTGTATTTGTAATTGACAGCATACACACACACACACATATACGTACATACATATACACATACATAAATACACACACACACACTATATCTTGAGTCATAATTTACATTTCAATTCTAGAATAAATTCCACATACAAATATCTGGAAAGGATGCATGATCTGCATATTGGTTACATTCATAGAACACTCTTAACCTAGTTACTTGAGAGCAATTAATTTATAGATTTACACAATATATTGCAGCCAGATGACTTTGGTTTACCCATCAGGTAAACTACAAAAAAACCCACACAAATGAAATCTTATCAATATTAATGTTAACATATTCTGCTACTTCAGCTGCTATATCTATAATAGAACTGCTTAATTCTGCTAACAGCCATTGTGTTTTGCCAGAAAATATGAAGCTTTATTAGGCTTATAGAAAAATAATAGTGTCAAATCATGTTTAGATATAATACTTTATTTTGAATCTATAATATACATAATCTTAGTTTATCAAAGTTCCCATGTATTATTTTAATGTAAGAAGTTAAAATGAAACCATTTGGTTTGGGTTAGTAAATATTATGTTTTGACTATATGTGTAAGAGAGAGAATACAAGTGAAAGAGAGGGTGGGGAGGTAGGTCATATTTGGCAATACGTATCACATTTATCTTTGCTCTAACTGATGCATTTCGGCACACTATTTTCAAAACCAAGCTATACTGACTTGTGTAGATTATTTCTGAATAGAAGCCTTATGTAAACTGAAGGGCTAAAAGGTTGTTTAAATTGTTTGCAGAAACATGATGCTCAATTCACAGTCATTCAGCTGGTGGGAATGCTTCGAGGAATTGCATCTGGCATGAAGTATCTGTCAGATATGGGTTACGTCCATCGTGACCTTGCTGCCCGCAACATACTCATCAACAGTAACTTAGTATGCAAAGTGTCTGATTTTGGTCTTTCCCGCATATTGGAAGATGATCCAGAAGCTGCCTATACAACAAGGGTGAGTTCTTATTGCAACAAAGCATAGTTATCTGAGTCACAAATAATATGGAGAAACTACATATACATCTTAACTACGGTAGGTACAGATGCTTTGTGCATATGCAACCATTTTATTCTGATTGCAATTGTTCAGTATAGTGATTGTCCTTTAATTGCTCTGTGGTGTTCAATCACAATGATAAAGATTACATAAACCCTGAACTACTCTAAGGCTTTTATTCCTTTTTTTTTTTCAAATTGCATTCTTCTTGGAAGATTCATAAAGCAGAATGCATGATTCTTCCCACTCCTTCTGCTCTTAGTGTAAAACTATGTAGCATCAAACAGACCCTTTAATTAAGAAGAAATAGTCTGCCTCCTAAGTAACATTATTTTTCACTTCTTCACATGGACTAATTCTAGTGCAAGATGGGAAAATAGGATTTAAGAGAATACTTTGTCTGAAAGGAAGGGGAAGGTTTAAACTATGTTCTATGGATTATTAGCTTTGTCTGTGCCTAGATCAAATTTTAAACTGCCACAATGAAGCCAGCTTCTTGGCTTTATCATTGACAAAGGCTGTTACATAGATATGAGCCTTCTAGAGTCATTTTATGAGATGGGTGGTCATATAAGTCCAGTAAGAAAGTAAGTGAGTGAGCGCAAGCAAGCAAGCAAGCAAGCAAGCAAGCAAGCAAGCAAGCAAGCAAGCAAGCAAGCAAGCAAGCAAGCAAGCAAGCAAGCAACAAACAAACAAACAAACAAATAAATAATCAACAATGTTTTTATTGTGTTTATATTTCTATTCAAAAGATAGAGTGCACAGATATATGTGTATATGGTGCTTTTGCCTTATAGGGAGGCAAGATTCCAATTCGTTGGACATCTCCAGAAGCTATTGCTTATCGCAAATTTACATCAGCCAGTGACGCATGGAGCTATGGTATTGTTCTTTGGGAAGTAATGTCCTATGGAGAGAGGCCCTATTGGGAGATGTCTAATCAAGATGTGAGTACATTGAATTATATAGATGATTATTATGCAAAAGAATTTACAAAGTTTAAAAAAACCTTTTTGTTAGTAAAGACTTACTTTGTTAGAAGGCTTTTTGCTGCTGCTTCTTTTTTTTTAAAGCTTTTTAAACAATTAGTGTTTTTACAAAATAGAAGAAAAAAGGGGATTCAGTAAGTCATAAAATGGCAAACTGTTTTAAATTAAAATTTCAGTGATTAGAGTTCCTCATTAAATGTCTCCTGATTTCTTTTAATTGAATTATTCCATGAGTGTTATAGATTAGATTAAATTGAACTTTACAAAGAAAAAGTAAATATTTGTGTATATGTTTTTAACAATTAGAACATGTTTTGACATACTACATATGTTATGTTAAGTGACTATTTGATTTTCTTAGAACTGTTTCCTGTAAACAGTTTAAATAATTATATTTTGCTTTTGCAGTTATGCTTCTTTGGAATATAGTATTTCTCAATTAAATAAAAATGTCATTTTGTGCATTTGATTTACTTTGATTTACTTGACAGTATAGTTTCTTCTAATATTATGCATATATCACAAATAAAATTGTTCTGGTCTTAAACTTATATATAATTAAAAATGAATATAGACATCTTGTTACTTAGCTTATAAATTCTGTCATAATTTTATTTTTTTTAAATTCTCATGTACCAAGTATCTTTACTATTTTGTGAATTGGCTTTATATTTTGTTCATGCAGTTCGCTGCACAACATTTCCCAACATAGCTAATATCCTGAGAGTTAAATGTTTGCCCATATCAGTAGCACTTACAATTGTTCAGTATTAGCCATCATATAACAAGTGTATGACTGTTAACACCGGTAATAACTAACTTTAAAATAGAGTTTGAACACACTCTGAAAACCTCTTAGCAGCTGCTGATATTTTTAATATACTCATAAATGTATGTGTAACCTTGTATGTATACAGCTTAATGTCAACATATCATTTTGTTGCATAATTGAATATGTAGAACAATAATTAAATTATAAACCTGAGCTAACTTATTTAGAAATAATTAATTTAATAATTGATCCATCTATAAAAAGTTAGGAAAGAGATACACACATGATGTATTTAAAGCTTTCTATTGCTTTTGGGTCATTTTCTGAATAGGTTTGATTGATTTGAAGCCAATAAACCAAAGCACTTGCAATTCTCAAATCAAAGCGTTGTAGAAGTGGTAGTTATGAAAATTCAAGCAATTTTATTAACCATATGGTTCACAATATTTCAAGATTTAGCTTAATATTATTTATGGGAATTCACAAATATTACATCTTCTCCATCTGAAATTCTGAACTATCAACAAGCAAAATGCGCATGCATGTATGCATGCATGCATGCATATATATATAATGCTAAGGTATTAGCCAATAATGGATATTTAATAGCCCAAGACTTGTCTTTTTGTCTGAAACAGAAATGTAACTTACATTAATGGTTTACATTTCCATATTTCTATATTAATCAAAGTACCTTATATAGGATTCTTCCTGCAATTCGAGTTTCTATGTATATATTATTGGATTGTATCCAAGGCAAGAGTTTTCGATAAATTAAGATTCTGAAATATTTGAATATTAGAAGTAGGATTATTGTGTTTTGGCTATGTTCTGTTTCAGTCATTGGCTAATCTGGTTAAAGATAGAACACTGTCCTCCATTTGAAAACCCAAGAGATCCGTTGCTAGTCATTGTAAATAATGCTAAGCTATGGACTGGTATCAAGCAATTTTCTAAGTTCATATGATCTCAAATAACAATTCCTATAAGACCATTGAAGGAGGTAGGGATGAATGTACAGCAGTGATCCAGATGTTTTCTCTTCGGAGTAATTAAGCTAGGACTGTAGGAAATGTATTAAATTGAGTCGTATTTGGTCTAATCAAATTTAAACATTGGACAAGATTGAGTGTCACTTTCTTCAAAGATATGTAATTATCCTCTGCTTTTTCCGTCATGTTTTGTATCTTTTATTGTCAAGTGGCTTATTTTGGAGATGAAAAAGAATAGGCATGATTCACAATAGTTAGGAATAAAATACATCTGTTTAATTACTAAGCCTCCACATTGGATTATGTAATGCATATCATTTTCAGAACCAAGGAAGGAGAAGTGAACTGAATGTCCTTCAGGTTCTACAAACTTTCTTCCTTATGTGCAGGTAATTAAAGCAGTGGAGGAAGGATACCGTTTGCCACCACCCATGGACTGCCCAGCTGCCTTGTATCAGATGATGCTGGACTGTTGGCAAAAAGACAGAAACAACAGACCAAAGTTTGAGCAGATTGTCAGCATCTTGGACAAGCTGATCCGTAACCCCAGCAGTTTAAAAATCATCACCAATGCAGCTGCAAGGTGACAAAATCTATACATTTATAACTTGCTATAATTTGAATATATGGCCAAAAAAAAATGTTTGCTGTGAAATATTAGTATGGGAGACAAAATACTCCCAGTTCAATATTGCATTCAAAACAAGACTTCGCAACTGAGTGGTCACGTTGAATGAGTATTGACATGACATCAGAAGAATTAATCCTGATTATCTCTAATTTCAAGACCGTTGTGCATGTCTGGGAATACATTTGTTTATTTCTCAGCATATAACTTGAAAATATATCATAAATGCTAGTTAAATTTCAGGACCTGAATAGCCTAGATATGTTGAGAATTTAAGCAGGATGTGTATTTTTGTTGATATCTAAATTAAACACAATTCACAATTCACTGCTGAGCCAAATCCTTCTGAAATGTATTTGAAGAACAGTAATCAGCGATGACAGATCTTGCAGTGCAGATAATTCCACATCAACTGTTTGCATATCAGAATAATTTTGCACAATTCCTTTGCTACTTTGAAAATACTTTTGAACTACTTTCCCCCAATAATTCCATATGCAGCATTAAATAATTTTAAGAGTCTTTCTAACTGTACCAATTGATTTGGTTTTCAGCATCAATTTTGGATGTTTTTCCTCTCAATACACCTAGCCTTTTTAGTTTTGAGTGCAGTGAAAAACCACAGAACAATCTTTAAAGTTTTGTTACTTTTTTAGTTATTATTCTATTAGTAGAATAAATAACCATAATTAATTTGAATTTTTAAATAGTTCTAAATATCTTCAGTTTTACATATAGAATTTTGGGGTTTTATTCAGAGCAAGTTCGTTTTGAACATTTCCATTATTGCTTTCTATTTGAAACTTTATATTCTTTCTAGATCCTGGTGCATTGCTTTATAATTGTAAATATTAAGCCTGATTATAGAATACCAATAATAAAATACAAAAAACTGATATGTTAATTTTAACAACTTGCATTCTTTTGAGGTGGGTATACAACCTGTACATTAGATATCCTTATCCACTCTCAATCCTAAACTCCACAGAGCTCTTGCCTCACAAGCAGGAAGTTGTGAGTTCAATCCTAGGTAGAAGCACATGTAGGGTCTCCTGCCTGGGGAGGGGGTTGGACTAGATGACCTGCAAGGTCATTCCAACTCTGTTAATCTCTTAAAGTATCAATAAATGTTTACTGCAAACTTGTCAATAACTAATTGAAAGAGGTTTATGTTGTGGGGTAAGCATTGGATTGAAAACTTACAAGGTCTCTTCCAACCCTGTGATTACCACAGTGAGCAAGGAAATAAATGTTATATAAGTTATTCTCTGAGGTAAGTTGGGCCCAAGATAAGCAGGGCTTTAGACATGACTTTATGTGACATAGTTAGTAAGCTGCTGTGTTCATTAGCTGTAGCAAGATGCAGCCTATGAAGCATTTCTGGCAGGTGATCCAGTCTCCTTTTTATGAGACAAAGGTGGGCATGGTCTCTGCTGTGTTCTCTTTCAGCAAATACTATGGAGTGTATGTGAAGATTAGCATGATGAAAGAGCACTTTACTGTTAATTAATTATGCAGAGCAGAAACATTCAAACCACAAGACACGACTCTTCTGTATATAGTACACAAAGTTGCAGTTAAATTTTAAGCCAAACAAAAAAGATTTGTGGATAAGAATAGCTGCATAAAATTAGTAGGGGAAGCATAAATTGTATATGCTGAAAAGAAAGATGCAACACAGAAAACTAATTGCAAGATTACTCCAGATGATTAACATTTTGCAGCTCAAAATTAGCAATATTAGTAATAGCCCAAGGCATTTGCAGCTATATGGTTTGCCCAGTATGATGTATGAATCGTCATTAACCTAGATCCAACCTTTCATTTCTCATCCAAGAATGCAATATTGAAAGAGATCATAAAATCCATTCATAGAAAAATCTCATTTCTATGCACAACTTCTTTTATTATTTTATCTTCCAGTTCTGAAAATTACTGTTAAGTATTTCAGTTCAAAGCATAGCTTCCTTGCCTCCTTCCCAAAAACCTATTTTCTTAAAAAGTTAAAATTAGAATAAAAATTAAAAACAAGCAAAATGTGCAAAACCTAAAGATTAATTAGTTAGTTATCCCTATGGATTTAAATATAAATCAAATTTGCTAATAAAACAAACAAAAACCAGAGGAAGTAAAATCCTGAAGCATCTTCTTTCTATAAGGAGAAGAAAAATTTACTCAAAGTTAATGACTGCCTAAAGGAGCTCAAAGCTAGCTAGAGTAAGCTGCAGGTTGTCAAAAGGCAACAAAGTATGGTTAATTTTAATTGTATTTAACAAACCAATTCACAGCATGGTTTCTGAAGGAAGTTTGTATCAACAAAAGCTTCCAGTCTAGTCAAAGTTGTGCGGTATGGCTTTAAAAGGAGATTAAATAAAATAATGGAAAATAGGGCTATCTCTTCCCTCTGTTTAATACAATACAATACAATACAATAGCAGAGTTGGAAGGGGCCTTGGAGGTCTTCTAGTCCAACCCCCTGCATGGGCAGGAACCTTATACCATTTCAGACAAATGGCTGTCTAACATCTTTTTAAAGACTTCCAGGGTTGGGGCATTCACAACTGCTGGAGGCAAGCTGTTCCAGAGGTTAATTGGTCTTACTGTCAGGAAATTTCTCCTTAATTCTAAGTTGCTTCTCTCCTTGGTTAGTTTCCACCTATTGCTTCTTGTCCTGCCCCCAGGTGCCTTGGAGAAAAGTTTGACTCCCTCTTCTTTGTGGCACCCTCTGAGATATCTGTTATGTCCTGTCTCAGCATGGTGGGTTGGTTAAGTGTTAAAGCACCTAATAATGTCATAAACACAGGTCACAATATATTGAAGACAACATAAAACAGATTCTCAAGCTAGGCCAATATTTACACATAGAGTTCACATGAAGGTTGAAATATCTAATAGTGTCCATTATCCAAAGCTGAGGTCCAGGGTTAAGAGTCAGAACCACAACACAGTCAGTAGAAATGAAAACAAGGTTAAAGTCTGATGTATAAATATATCATTTTCAGTGATAGCTATTCAAAACTATGTATTTATAAAGCCAACCATTAAGTGATTCACAAAAGTTGCTTTCTCATTACAAGGTCATTATGTTTCACTAAATGTTTTCTCATGAAGATACCTATGCTGTAATCATTTGTTAAATTATTGGGCTTATAGCTGCATTTTCTTGTGTTTGTTAGGATTTATATTTATGGATATAGAGATAGGTAGGTAGGCAGGCAGGCAGACAGGCAGGCAGGCAGGCAAGCAGAAAGAAACAGAGATAGAGAGATAGAGATGTAACTATAGATATATCCAACTCCAAAATAATAAATCCAAAAAATGTAATAATTCAGGATCGTTTTTGTATGCTCATCAGCCAACTGTAAATTAGAAGGATTTGTCTCTAAAAACTAAACAGAATTATAATGGGCTCTAAGTGTAACCTTGAAGAATATGAGGAAGAGACAATGGTCAGATAAAACAAATCTGAATTCAAAGCAAGAATGGAATTTTAGAAAATATCTCAGACTTTACTATCCTTAATTGTCTTTAGAATAAAGGCAGGGAATGGGTACAATATTCAGAGTTGCAAGATTCTGTTAACTGTAACATTATAAAGAAAATAATTTTAGTATTCTTAACTTTAGTGTTTATATCTGGTCTACTTTACAAGAACAGTTTCAAATAGTGGCAAAATAATGATCAGGTTTTAAAATGGATATAATTTAGTTGGGAACTACATAGATTTAAAAAATAATGTTGTGTATCCCATTGTAATAGAATGACATTGTTTGAACTACACTCTGAAAATCAACTTATGGAAAAGAGGTAAGAACCTGTAGGGATCCAAAGTTAGGAGGAGGGTTAGGATTAGGATTAGAAACTAGGAGACCAGATTAGAAACCAAGAGTTCTACTCCTCCTTAGGCATGAAAGTCAGCTGGGTGACTTTGGATCAGTCATTCTCTCTCAGACCATGATGTCATATTTGGACAATGAACTGGTTGGTCAGTTCCTGTTGCAATTAATGGATCAACGCTTGGTCATCTGGAAAAAAATGCATCCTTTACTTACTTAGTTGTGGAAAACATGTTAGGAAGCATTTTCTTATGATCCAATTGGGCTAAGATGTTATGGAAGACAAATATTTGACCTAGGTTCTTCTGTCTATACTAAAATATCGATCCAATTCTACAATTCTTGAGTAGCTACTCGATAATATATAAAGGGCTCATCCATCTTCCAACTGGCTTTCTTTCTTTCTTTCTTTCTTTCTTTCTTTCTTTCTTTCTTTTTTTCTTTCTTTCTTTCTGTCTGTCTGTCTGTCTGTCTTTCTTTCAATTTTTATCACCACTCATTTGTTAAATAGTAATTAGAATTTTACAATCTCTGATCATAGGTGTTCAGTACAGTGATCATAATGCAACCAAAGTACAAACAAAAGTATCTGCCAGCAATTATAGACAATTACAGATTTGGGGATCTTCAGTATTTGCAATAGAATTTGAGAAATCAATAAATTATTGAAATTACTAAAATAGAAATTATTTCAATAAATGCTTTGCTATTTGATTTTCAAGTTGACATGGAAGCTTAGCTCAAAAATGTTTCTGTACAATTATCATTGAGAATACAAGATAGCAGTAACAGAAGAAACTAGGTTACAAGGGTATCCACAGGAGTAAAAAAGTCAATCACAACACAATGGAGATCTTGTCTCTTTTTATATTAATTGCATATTCTTTGTTCACAAGGTCATAGCTATCATGTTTTTTGAACCCAGTCATATTCCTGCTACACCAATCATATTTAATAACTAAGATCACATGGTTTATTAATAACAATATGAAAGCAAGTATAAATAGCTGTAAAACCAGAAATGGTATTTCTTATACAATTTTGCAATGCTTCCTTAGTGTGCCTTTAATTTTCATGACTCCTGATAATATATGATACATTAGTAAGTTTGTTGCATTTGGCAACAAAATTAATATTGGAAGAAAAAACTGTTTCATTAAGCCTATAAACAATAAAGTAAGCTTATTTTTTCCCCAGAATTCTAGTCCTGGAGTTTATTTTAATACCAGCCTGGTGTAGGAAATGACCAGCCTGAGTCTGAGGGCAGGGTCAAATGCATCATGAATTTGGAGTCTTTAAGCTCCCAGAAGAGACCTAAATCTAGACCCTAGTGAATTCCATTTACTCTTATATAATGCCAACTTTCCTTAACTATTAGTAGATGAAATTCTTTTGTATAGGTAGCATGAAATAAATTCTTAGTACTTTTGAACTCTATACCATCTTTTGGCTTCATGTGCCTGACACATGATTTGAGTATAATTAAAGTATAGCTGTACAGTTGCAGAATAACAGAAAAGATGGCTTCTTACCCTTTCCTATTTTGGATGATAGCTGCTTGATTTTGAATAGAGGTCTACGCTATTCAAAAAATTGCACATTTTTTGTGTTCTGTTGGTTGAACCCAATGCGAAACAATGATGAGACAATACTATTTTGAATTATTTTCATGGCCCTCCGTGGCTATAATTGCTTTCTAGAATGACAGTGTAGTAAATTGTCAATAATATAATAAAAATAGATCCAGAAGCTTCTCTAGTATCTTATCTAGCCTATGTCATCTGGATTAGAATCCCTCTAGAGATATGAAGATATGAAGAGCAGCCACTCTCCTAGAGTACTTCAAAAGTCTTAAGTTTACTTTGTTCACAGACTTTGACCTGTGATTTATGAGATTCTTATGCTTGGTTGGCCCCTTATTTTATTTTTATACCCTTTATTGCTCTAGTTGAGCTGACTAAATTGTTTCTACTGTTTTTCTGGATTTGGTAAACTGCTCAAAGTCTTCTGGAATATGCAGCCATAACAAATCAAATAAATCAAATCAAATTAAGTTTTATTAGTAGCATAATGGTGCCTCTGCAATACAAGCAAGGTTTAATGGTAGCAGTTAGAAATAGAGATATCTCTTTCTCACTGAGCAGCTGATGCTCTCAGAACAGTGATTTATATCAGTGGGAGGCAAAGCATTACTATGTATATGTTTATTTCGAGACATGATATTGTAAGACAGAAAATTCTTTGCAATGTGGCAACATCGATCTTAATGACAGCAAACCAGAGCTCTCCTGCAGAAGAACAAGGTTAATTCCAGCTGTTAACATAACAGGTTGGTGCATAAAAGCCAATTGCAAGAGACTGTTGGTTGAACATATACCCTGGAATGTCAGTGTTGAGTAGACTGCTGTCCTTTTATTTATGGACACCATATGCAGCCTGCTATGCTTAGTGTTCTGTTCAATAGCAAAAAATACCTTGATATGTGTGCGCCACCCTAGGGAGAACAATTTAAGAATCTAGTAAGTGGGAGAGAGGAAAGGCAAAGCTAGAGCTGGAGAAATATGTTGGCTAAAATTCATGCACTTCTAGTAAGCAAAAATGTAATTTTCATGATTTCTTTTTAATGGCTGCAGTCTGACGCTAGTAGGACCTGATTTATGAAAAGCTGTGAAAGATCAGGTGGAACCCTGCAGGACATCATTTACAGCTGCATGCGTTGCAGTCTATCTAATTTGTCTAGTAAAAGTGTGAGCTTATGGTGCATATAACTCAGCCCATAAATTTCATGTTTAGACCTGTTGTCTAGGGGCTGGGTCAAAAGGGAGGAGGGCTAGAAGCTAGTAAATGCAGATGCTCTGAAAGCTTTGCATTCCCTTGGTGCTCATGAAGAGACATCACAGACTGTTCACAGCAAGAAACAAATTCCTGTTCATTGATAAACTGTCCAGATGTCCTCTCCAAGGAAGAAAGTAGCCGTTTGGCTATGTTCTGATATCCTGTTTATGTTTATTATTAAATTTGTATACTGCCCTTCCCCTACACAATGTTGTGATTATTTGAATTAAAATTAGTTAATATTTAAGTACATAATATCAGTAAACATGAAAAAAATAGTTTTTCCACATTTTTATTATCCTGCTTATTTTTTGTTCTTTCTCTTTTTTTTTGCTGCTTAAATTAATGCATTTTTTAAAAAAGGAGCAGGATAGGTTAAATACAACTTCTCAGGCTTTATATACACCTTGGACATTTCTCAGGTAAACTGGAAATTAAATGTGTCATTTTCATGAGACAAATAGGAGCCAGCTAGTCACTTTTGATATGATTAATATGAAATGTCTTTGTTATTTATTTTTGACTGAAAATTTAGAAAAACTGGCAGAAATCCAGAGACTTATGTGAATATGTGTCCTGAAGAATTGTACATCTACTCAAAGCTTTCTTTAGCCTCAACAATTTAATAGTCACAAGCCATTCAAAAGAAAACTCTAAACATCCACTCATATTAAAGAAGGTGGCTAATAGATGCTTACATAAATGGGCACATTCTAGTTTTTATCACATTGGTTGATATAATATAATTCATATATTATGCTATTAATAGTACTCCTGAAACTGTATTTTCCTTATTAATGTAACAATAATTAAAAATTATAATGTTTAGAATAATCTGCAAAGTTCCCAATGGATTTCCACCCCTTAGAAGAGAGAAAGACAAATATGAAATATGCTGATTATTATGTAATACATAAAATATTTCCTGTGCTATCCAATACTTTTTAATAGTTCTGTAACTGTGTGAAGATCAAGGGGGCACTCAGTGTAAGAAATTATGGAATTTGGGATAGGGTCAGCCCTATTATTAGGTGAAACAAGGCGGGTAGGCTGAGGTTTGAGAGGTGTCATAATAGATTTATTAATAGAGCTGTAAGGTTCACTTTATGAATGCCTCATGTGGAATGTAGAAAGCATAATCTTGTCTTTTACCTCCATTATAACATCTTGTTAACGGTCATGTTGACGGACCATTTCTCCCAGTAGTATCAGTACCACATATCTTGGCTGAAATGGCAGAAATCCATATTGGCATCAACGATTTTGACACAAGATTGTTGACTGCATCATATAAGGAAAAGATTAAAAAAATGAAAAGAGAGATTGACCTATGTCTTCCTTTAGCAGCGTTATTGCTGAAAATCAATTCATGTTGAGTTTCTTTCACTGGTTTGCTGTTGTTGTTTAAGAAATCTTATGGCATTAAGATAGAAAACTAAGCTCTGTGTCATCTGTAAAACACAAATATTATTTAAACTGTTTATGGAATCTCATTAAAGCACAGATCTTTAGAAATCCACAAATATAGCCACAGATCTGCTCATAACATACAAAGGTTTTAGATGAAGGTTTCAGAGATTTCCCTCAATTTTTACATTTGATAAATTTTAAGGAAGGTATTAAATATGCAAATGACAATGGGTTACATAAAATAATTTAATAAAAGGAAACATAAATAAAAGGAAACATAAGGAAATCATTTTGACTTGGAAATAGGAATAAGGAAGCTAAGTATAGGCCTGAAGAATAATTATACATTCTTTCCTTTCAGAGAATATATTTGCAGATTGTCTTCTAACAGAACACAGCTTTCAACAGGTGCTTTGTATATATTTGGTTTATGTGAGTATTAGGACAGGCCATTCTAAGATACCTGGCCCTAAGCTTTACAAGACTTTATGAGAAATAAACAATACCTTGAATTGCATATAGCAACAAAATGAAAATAAGCATAGCTTATGGTGCAATTTGGTATAATGTGACAAAATCATTATTGCAATATTTTGACCAGTTGAAATTTGTCTGCTCAAAAGAATCTCCTGATGCTTTGCATTGGATTAATAAAACACAAAACAATTAAAAACAAAATATTGCCTGCCTTGACAGCTGTGTACATGTGTACATATAGATCACCTGTGTTGACTAACAATAAATTTAGCTTGAAGACAAATCTTGGCTTATTTCTGTTGTCTTACTATTGCTTTCATTTTATTCCAGGCCATCAAACCTCCTACTGGACCAAAGTAGCATAGAAATCTCACCCTTCCGCTCAACAGGTGACTGGCTCAATGGTATTCGGATAGGGCAATGCAAAGACATATTCACAGGAGTGGAATACAGTTCATGTGATACAATAGCCAATATTTCCTCAGAGTAAGAGTTTTATTAAAGATATATTATTACATATTTTTTCAATTCTCTTTCAGTTTATCAAATTAAGAATGAATCTCATGGTCATTAGAAAGGTGTCTAAGAAGTCCACATTTTATAGATGTTCAGTCTAATTTTGGAAATGGAAAGGGATCTCAGTGAAAAATAATCTTCTAAAATCAAGGTCATCCTTAAATACTAAAATAAAGAGAAAAACTGTGGGAGGACTTGAAAGATATTATCTGTGTAGTTAAACATTTTCATCAAACTTCAGTAAAATCTATATTGGTTCTCCATCTACAATTACTCTTCTCCAAGCCCTAAAAATCAAATGGGTATCCTGGTTAATGTCTTAAAAATCTACAGACTGGTAATAACCATTGGAGTTGCATATATGTGGCGCCAGGAGCCTTTGTGAATGCCATATCATTAAATTCTGATATAAAACTTTTCATTTATGTTATGAAATGGATTTGTTGGGGTTCCAAATGTATTTTAAATATGACACTTCTGATATTTTCAATATCTTTTTCCAATATTGTTCTGTTCACTTTGACATCTTGCAAATATCATGTATTTTATTACAGCGCTCATATTTTTAACTTAGGGTACACAGGTATCATAAGGATTAAGGAATTTTCATACCTGAAACCTAGTATCAGTTGAGTAATTCATTCACTTTAGTCAAACACCCACATGGTAATAATTATTATAAGCAAACTTTGTGCTATAAAATCCACATAATAACAGAATGCACAGTAGCCATTGATATCCAGGGCAGCTGCCATTCCTGTCTAACTCATATTTTTTTACCATTACAATGAAGTCATGCAAGATCTGAAATTTCTTTACAAATATTACAGTTACTACAGCTTTCAGTGTCTTTATACTATTTAAGACTGGAGAGGTTTATTTTGCCTATAAGCCAAACCTCTTGATTAGTTTAGGAAGCCAATTTAACATATCACTCATAGTTAGTTGTACAGCCTCTCTTTTAACCTTTCCATTGCAGAAGAGTTCATCACCTTTCTGGGTAATTGATCCCATTGCTGAATTATTTTTTATAACCTAGATACATTGTCCCATATCCTGCACTTTGAAACAGTAGAAGCGTGTCTCAATCTTTTTCTAGATGACATCCATTGAGATATTTCAATTCTATCCAGTCCTCTAAAGGCTAGATATGCGCAATTCTATTTATACCAATAAAGAAGAAGGGCTGTTTTCCTTGGACTTAGAAATGCCCAAAATGCATTTCTAAGATCTAGGGAAACAGCACTTCTTCTTTGTTGGTATAAATGGAATTGGACACATTTAATATTTAGAAGATTGGATAGGATTCTTTCCATCTCCCATCCTAAATTTCAGCTCAATATTTAGCAGAATAGAGAAATGTAATTACTATTTACTGTGTGTGCGTGCGTATGTGTTAAAGTGAGTCACTTGCCTCCTATTTAAAAATAAAACCAAAAAAACCTTAGATAACTTTTTTGCTATTATTTTTCAGTGACATGAAGAAAATTGGGGTGACGATTGTTGGACCACAGAAAAAACTTATTAGCAGTATTAAATCTCTGGAAATGCATACAAAGAATGGCCCTGTTCCTGTGTAAATTATCAAATGCTAGCATTCAGGACTCATCTGGAGAAAGTGAGAGAAATTACTAAAGGGTCCTGGTAATGTGTGGAAAATTGTGAGACTTAAAAGGCACTGTTGCAACAAAATGGGGCAATTTGCAACAAATGTGAAATTTCAAGCCCATTAAAAGACTCATAAAGTTGAGTTCAATTGCCTTAAAATAGGAATGAAAAACTTATTTTATATCTCTTATTCGTGAAGGAGGGGTTCTTCCATAAGTAATAACGGACTGCTCAAACATACTGTAAAATGCATTTGGAAGAAAAAAAAAGAAACTGTTTTGAAAATCCATGTAACCGTAAGCCATTCAAATGTTAATAGACTGAATATCGTAAAAGGCAAAAGAAACAGTGGATGTAATACTGTGATTGGAATGACTGTCAACAGCATTAAGCAGTATTTTTTTTAATATGAGGAAAGGATAGGCACGTAGCATTTTATTTCTTTAAATCTTGTAAGCATATTCGAGGATAATACCTCAGACTTGTCTAGCCATATCTGCAATGATATCCTTGCAATATTCTGTTTTTGACTGTGGATGGTAAATCTGAATGACAATTGGGTGAAAATGAAGGCAATACTTCACAGATACTTGTCCTGGGTGTGTTCTTTAAAAACAAAACTTTTTATATATATAAAATGCATATTTATTTCCTTTAAAAATGTTCCTCTTGTTTATATTTATATAGGTTTTGACTGGGATTCATGACTGCCAAATGCCAAATTTCTTTAAATTTTGGCTGTCAACAATATTTAAGGGAGAGAAAAAATCAGTAAAACTCATGTGAATTTATTCCTAATAAAAATATCACTACCAAGGAACTGATGTGCATATAAGAATGCTCATAAACATACAATAATTCCTACACAAATATGGAGAATTTCATGCACAATATTTTTAACGCAAAACAATCTATGTAACAATCTTATTTCACATGGGAAATATTCTTGGGGAACTATTTAATTGCATGTACTTAAACGTTACAGTATTCAGATAGTTTTGGAGTGTATCAAATGTTTAACTGTTTAATGGGTTACTTGATAGTAGAATTATTTGCTTATGTTGCCCTAGGATTAAAATAAAGATACTCTTAGGTGCTTCCAGACAAGGATGTTCTTGTGTAGAAAGGGTCCAAACAGCATTGTCTTCCATTTGTTAGCTTCTTGTGTTAATCAGAATTTCTTCCATCTTCTTTCTCAATGGAATACATTCTCTCTCTCTCTCTGTCTCTCTCTGTCTCTGTCTGTCTGTCTGTCTGTCTGTCTGTCTCTCTCTGTCTCTCTGTCTCTGTCTCTGTCTCTGTCTCTGTCTCTGTCTCTGTCTCTCTCTCTCTCTCTCTCTCTCTCTCTCTCTCTCTCTCTCTCTCTCTCTCTCTCTCACACACACACACACACACACAATTACCTACCATATATTTTGATCAGTAACACTAGAAGCTATCTGTTGAAAAATATTATTTTCTCACTTTAAATTACAGGTCACAATATAGGTCAAATAATGATGTTGTTACAAGGTAGCATGTGGATATGGATAAGAAATTCTATTTAAAACAGAAATAGAATCTTATTCATGTCCTTTTGCTCTATTTGACCTTCTTTGAACATCCTTTGAACTATAGTAATTAGCAACGATTATTTTAATGTAATCCAAAACTTGCAGAAACTGTGACATCTAAGATAGTATGTAATCATATTTGAAAATGGATAAAGTAACATTGCAAAAATATTAGTTATACGTGGAACTTCTTTTTCCATTCTATAATTCTACTACCCCTCCAGTATGAGTTCATTTTTCATAATATTCTGGGCATTGAGAAGTATACCACATTTTAAAATGCTTTGATAGGATCTAAAGTTCTGAAAGAAATTGAATTGGATTAAATTAATACTTTCATACTAATAGTGACACCAATTTATATTAATGCCTTATTGAAGCAAACATTGAAGCCAGTAGGAAATAAGGTAAAATAAAAATAACAGAATTGTTCTTCTCAGCAATGTGGAAGCATGTGGGAAAATTATCCTAGAATCAATTTTCAGTCCCTATAAAAGAAAAAAAAGAGCTCATCATCAAAATTTCAAAATATATTTAAGTTTTAGCTACTCTTAATTTTATCACAGTATCTAGTAATGCCAGGGAACATTATTTTGAGTATGCTCATTACTTGGAATGGGTATCATGGTTTGTTCAGGAGAATTCTTTTCCTCCTAAGAGGGTTTTTAAAAAGCTCTTAGTCTTCTCTTTCTTACAATTTTTGTACTCCTGAAGGGCATTCTATAGCCCCCATTTCCCCTATCCCATGTACATATGTAAACTTAGCAGTGTAAAATTTTTAACTGTGGAGTAGAGGAAATAAAATTTTTGTGGCCATCTTCCTGTACAGGACCTGCCTTTGATTATTTACATCAAAAAAAATAACCACAGTCATTACAAATAATATGTAATAATTAATTTTGTATCTTAAAATATTGTTTTATGTGTATTATTTATTTCTGTTAACATATAACATAGTGTTTGCTGTACTTTAGAATCCAATAACTCGAGATGTAAAGATGTAATTGGAACTCACAAATCTGAATTTACCTTTAACATTTATTTCAAAGCATTACTTACTCAGTTAGTTTATTATGTTGTGCAAATATAGATGGCCTGTTACTAATGTAAAATGATTTGTAGTGGAAACCTTTATATTTTTATAATAAACATAATGAAAGTATTTTTACATATTGGAATGCAGCAGTGATTGTTTAAAACTTGCATAAGTTTTTATAGTTTTGCATTAAATTTGCAGCATCTGCGTAACTAAATTTCTGATTTAGGTTTGACTTCATTGCATCAGCAGATATTATTCAAACTACTTTACCATAAGGTTAAAACTTCTGAATATTCTTACTGGCTCTCAATTTTCATATCCATTAAGATGCTTCATTGGCTATTCCGAGGGATAGATAGCTATTTGTAAATGATTCTTACTGCTAGACCTGGGTCTGATGGCTACAGTTTCAATAGTACAAATCACATTTAGGGGAAATTAAACCAAAGTCAATCTTTGCTTCCATTAAAATAATTTGGCTTCTATACTCTTCAAGCACATTACTGGCACTATTTCTTCTAGTGATTGACCAGAAAAGTAATTATACATGAATAAAAACATAAATAAGTGACTCCTACCTGGGTAAAACTAAGCATTTATGATGTCTTCAGATATGCTTTATCTGAAGCATATCTGAAGACACCATGCAAAGATATAAAGTAAATAAATCAAACCATGATATGACAGTAGAAAGGTAAAAGTCTAAAAAAATTTGCAGCCTTTTCATCATACCTTCCTGCACCTTATAGCCCTTCCGTGACAAAGTTTTATCTAACTAAATTGTAGTTCTCATATGAAGTTTATGACTTTATCATTGGCTTGTATTTTGACTTCTACTTCTTTTTGGAATTCCAATAAATCCATTCAACAAATGCTAAGGCCACAAGCTACAAGCTACTCTTTGACTGCTTTTATACTTTCACAAATATTTAGTTTGAGAATTCAAATGTTTGTTCCACCACTAAATATAACAACAACTGTTTGGAGCATTAAGGAAGTTTAATTTTTATCCTGGTTCATGTGAAATATTGACTTTGAAAGATCTAAATAAAATCTCAGGTAAGTTTTTTTTTTTTCCAGAAATACATGGGCAGAAAATGTTAATCTAGTTGAGTAATGAAATGTGTGCAAAAAAACAACCTATCTCAAAGAGCATCAGTAACTGAACATTTCAACCATGAACCACATATGTTCTCTTCTGTTATTATTTTATCACACATGTATCTTAAACACTCCATTCTCACTGTTCAGCTTACATTTATGTTTTTCCTTACATATAAAAAAGATAATATTAATATTTTAATAAAGTTTCGTTCTTAAAAACTGGTCACATACTATTTCCACCAGTATTTGAATGTTTCTTCATCCATTTCTCATCTTCAGGAAACTTTTACCAAGGTATACAAACATATGTACATACTATAGTTTGTCATTATTATGTATATCTTGCAATTGTTCACTTTATATTCTGTGTCAAACATAACTACATTGATTTCAGTGTAAATTGAAATTTACATTAATTTCCAGTTGTTGGTCCAAAGAACCTAACATTTCCTTTAAATCATTCAACTTTAAATCAATCAGCCAACACAATAGTATATTTGTTACAATAGTATATTTCTACAATATACAATAGTATATTTCTCACAATAGTATATTTGTTACAAGGATTGTGATAACAGAACAAACATATTTGTCTTATGTGCAGTCTTGAATTGATATTATCTAGTGGAAGTACAGGACTCTTGCAGAGTTCATGTTTAAACTTACAGATGTTTCCTAAAACATATATTTTATCTTGACCTACATGAGTAAAACTGCAGAGAAGGAAAACCATAGCTTCTTTTATAATATTTTATAATAATACAATTATCCTGTATAACCAAGAATCTAGCACACTATGATGATCATGCTATATTCATTCATTTAACTGAATAGGTAATTTAAGTGAAAGGTTCACAGCACTTTTGTAGAAGTGTGTTGCTTTCACTCTCCTAAAGCATTTATATAGCTTTCAATGACTGATTAATTGAATCATATCGTTCCCATTGAAGCCATTATGAAAATACAACCAAAACAGCAGGGTGAGGTATTTACTTCCTTTTAAATGTATTGATTTCCTTTTGTATTAAGTAAAATTTTAGAAATCACTGATTTGGATGACATAGAAAGGTAAGCCAAATTAACTTTACTAGTTTTTGTTGTTGTTGTTAATAAATAATATTAAGAGAATAATTATTTTCTCTTAAAAATGTACAATTAACAAATGGTTAACTTTACTTTTCAACTATGTAGGCATATTTATTGTAATATTCTCACTAATGATCAAGTCTTCCTCAGTAGGAAACACAGATTCATAATATTCATTTTCCTATGGATGTTTACGACAAGATGGAAGATTTATTGTCTTTTCCTTGCCTTCGTAAAGGATTCTTTAGAATACCAAAATACGATGTACCTATATAATTCACTTTATAAAAAATTCTTCTACATTAACAGAATAAAGGACTTAATCAAGATAGGATCTTGAGCCTTTATAATGGCCCTACCTGTAACCAGAAAGGTACAAATCATATCCAGTCTGATTAGATTCAGTTCAGAAAATCTGTTCAGTTTGATTCTAATTCATTATTACAGTTCAATAGAGGAAGTCAAACCAAATTGATTTAATTAGGATCAATTCTATTTTCTGATTTGATTTGGAAAAATTGGTTTTCTTGTGCATGCACAATGGAACATTTTAGAGCTTAGATCAAATAAAATGAACCAAATTGAAAAAATTACCCTGTGTTGACTCATTTCGCTCAATTCAATATGACAAAGTTTTCCACAGCTTTCTCTTTCAGTTAACTTCAGTATAGTTCTTTTATACCACTTTCCATTTATTTTTAACCAAATTTATGAGCAAAGATATGAATAATTGCATATATATATATATATAGTTCTTGTGATAATATGGCAAGAGGAATCAGCAGGTTTCAGTTTCTCTGACAATGGAACTGCCTGAATTATTTGCTAGTTTTATTATAAATTTAAAGAGCTATGGTTAGCAGAGATAGCGATAATATAAATGCTAGCTCTATGGTTTCTTTAATCCAGTGCTCAGACAGCCACAATGCTTCCTTTTCTCTATAAGTATAGGATGAACTTGCAAACATTCCCTATATATTTTTGCTAATCTTTCAAAGTCGTTACTGGAATATTACCAGTTTCAGCTAGGTTCAATGGGTAGTAATTAGGACAGGTTTAAATATTTTATCATTTACTTACGTGTACAATTTATATAGATGCCCTTTTCTTAATCAGCTTTCTGGGCTGTTTCATATTCTGGCAGGCTATCTTTTATATGCTGCTCTAGGTAAAGGTAAAGATTCTCCTTGCATATATGTGCTAGTCGTTTCCAACTCTAAGGAAGTGCTCATCTCTGTTTCAAAGCCAAAGAGCCTGCGCTGTCCGAAGACTCTCCATGGTCATGTGGCTTGCATGACTAAACACTGAAGGCGCACAGAACACTGTTACCTTCCCACACCAAAGGTGGATTCTATTTTTCTTCTTGCATTTTCACATGCTTTCAAACTGCTAGGTTGGCAGAAGCTGGGATAAGTAACAGGAGTTCACTCCACTACATGGCATTAGGGATTCGAACCACCGAACTGCTGACCTTTCTGATTAACAAGCTCAGTATCTTAGCCACTGAGCCACCGTGTCCCTATGCTGCTCTAAGAGCTTCCTAAAATAATACATGCAACAAAGGCTATATATCCTTTCAAAATGGTCTCCTTAGAAGAATTGGGTAATTGTCCGGCTACATGGTAAATTATGATGCTGCCACCAGTAAGGCAAGATAATGCAGGACAAGGATCATAGAAGTAATCAATTATCCTCTTGCCTGAGAAAGTATGTGGTCTAGGACAACTCCTGTTCAAGCATACCAGAAATGATAGTATGATGGTTCCACAAATGATTAAATTATCATTAAATAAAAATAATGTCTTGTACAGGAAGCATACTTCACAATAAAATCACAGTTAATAGTTAAAATGTGTGAAATCCTTTATTAGATTTTAATTGAGTTGTACCACAACCTTTAAATGCATTTATAAACCATACCATAATGGAAAATTTAATAAAACTACAGCTTAATTTAACAAAAAATTGTGTCCGCAGTTAAAGCCACAACCCACCATGAGCAATCTGACATTTCTTCTCTCTTGAAGAACTTATTCTGGTATTTAAAAATACTGTGCCAAAATATCTCTATGATATTTATTCTTAAGAAAGTGAAAATAATTTGCTTTCAAAGAAAGTTGTGCAGCTTGGAGTTTTATGGATATGTATGTATATTCATAGTCAATGTCGGCTGGCGACCCCTAGGGGGAGAGCCTTCTCTGTGGCATCTCCTGCCCTCTGGAATGACCTACCCCCTGACCTACGCACAACCACAGGCGTGCGCCTTTCCCACCAAGCCTTGAAAACCCATCTATTTCGTGCGGCCGGCCTGGCGTAGTTTTTTAATTTGCTTCTATTAGGGGTTTTACAGGGTATTTTAGAGCAGGCTTAGTGTTTAATCGGTTTTTAGTATATTTATTGTATTGTATTTTTTACTGTTGTTTTTATTACTGCCTGTTCACCGCCCTGAGTCCCGAAAGGGAGAAAGGGTGGTATACAAATTTGATAAAATAAATAAATAAATATGCATTGCCTATATTAATTTGAGTAACCATCCCATCCTCACCCCTTGCCCCCCAAACCCCTGAATTCTAAAGTGCTTTGAGAGTGAAGTAGAATAATATAAATTATGTTTGCCCAACATGGAAAAAAACTGTTTCGGAAATACGGGGAGGTATTTGAATACAGCATCAAGATTATCTCTGTAGCATTTTTCTGACTCTAACAGAAAACTAATCCTTCTATCTGCATTATTCTTAGTCATTAAGACTGTTGGAAAAATCAATATAGAAAATGTAACAGCTGATCCATACCTTGAGTTGCTTTATAGATGCTTGCTTTATATAAGTAAAGCTTGCTTTATGGGAAAAGATGGCCCAAAATTTCATGTCTAATCTTTGGATTATTTGATTTCTTTTTCAAACCATTACTAATGATTCAATGCATACCCAACTCCAATAAAAATATTTGAAGACTACAAAGTCTGTACAACACCATTTCTGTAACTGTATCACTCACATGATACATGGTGTAAGGTAAAGGTTTCCCCTGTCCAGTCATGTCCCACTCAAGGGGATGATGCTTATCTCTGTTTCTTAGCTGAGGGAGCCAACATGACTATATGCCAAGGCATGTACAGTAGAATCCTATTAGCTTCCCACTGAAGTGGTACCTATTTATCTACTCACTTTTTCATGCTTTTGAATTATTCGGTGAACAGAAGCTCAGTCAAGTAACAGGAGCTCACTCTATCATGCACTGCTTGGGTTTCAAACCCAGGCTTTCAGCTTTTAAACTACCAAGCTCAGCAGCTTTAACCACTAAGCCATTGTGCCTCCATACATTGTATAATGCTATAAAAAAAAATCTGGTGAGTAATTTGCACGAAACATCATAATCTAAAAGTAGTGTTCATTTATAAAGTGCTTATTTGTTAATATAAGTTGACTTTCTTTTTAGCTTCTTTCTAAAAGCAATTCCTTGCATAATATGGTTCTTATTACTGTATACAGTAAATATGACTTTTAATACTGTATACAGGTTTTTATGGCAGTGGTGGAGAAAAACCGAGTTCCATCTGAAGCAGTTAAAAAATGAAATAAAAAACTTTGGGAGCAAGGAAAGAGAAATAAGTGTTCTTTCCTCTGATTAATGAATGCGTAAACACAAAATATAATAAAACACCAGAAAGTATCTGAAAGAACACAGTTAAATTGTTACAGTTTTGAAACATATTACATTTTCTTTGTGCTACCCATACACATGGAACATTCTTTGTTAATATAAGAGCAAGAACAACTTTGTGTGCTCATTAAAGCACTGAAATGTGTCTTTTGAGCAGAACTTGCCACTTTAAAGCAAAAAGAACATTTATATCCTCTTCTGAATAAAAAAATACTAGCAGTCACAGGGGATACATCGGAAATTTCATATATGCATGGAAAAGAATGTATGGGAATATTTGGACAGGGACCAAATATCAGCAAAAGTTAAAGGGTCGATCAATGCATTCTTGTTTGCTTAACTTAGTCACAAGAAATCATGGTTGTATTGCTAATCTTACCCCAAGGATTTCAGCTGAGAAAATGTAACTGAAATAGGAGCAGCGTGTCATATGTTTTTGCTCAGAAGAAAATGGGTTTGGAAAGTAAAATAATTATGTAAAGTGTCTGCAAGATTTAAATTAAAGACAGTTATTAAGCTAGTAACCACAGTGTGTAACACAGGCACATAAACATAGAAATATCCCCAGTGCAATGACAAACAGTATGTTGTAGTAATTAGACTGCTGGTCTAAAGTAGGGAAAATTAATGTTCAAATCCTCATATAGCCATGAAGTTGATTGTATATCTTTCAGTCCAAGTTATGTCACTGAAAAAATAAAATAAAATCATGGATTATTTTGACCTGGTGGATTAAAATATAAAAACAATTAATAATATTATCATTTGTAATATATGATGGGGTTATTGCTAATAAATTGTGTGCTGTGTTTTTATTTCTTGTTTATAGCTCTACTGCCATTAGCTATTTAAACATTTTTCAGCTTCCCAGTCAATATATTTACATGAAATTAAGCAATACTAAAATGAATCTGCCTTATCTATGTTCAATAGAAAAAAAATGTCAAGTATACAAAATGCAAGAAAAAGTGTAGAATGCTTATTTTTTATATTTCTCATATGAATTATGTTTGTTATTATTGTAATAAAATTTAATTTGAAATTATTATGAAGGAGAAAATAAAAATTATAGATTAGCTGGAACCTAGAATTTGAAAATTTCTGAGTGAACTTGCTTCTGGCATGCAGAAATTGACTGAAGTTTTCTGACCTAGGGAAAGAATTTGATGTTAACGGAGAAAATCATTTATGTGGGTTAAGTTACCATTGATTACCACAATAGGATTTACAGAAAAAGTTTATTGGGAGTGATCTGTAATCACAATATTTCAAACCATTCATATGAACACAAATAATTCATTATTCTATTGGCATTATTATCATAAATATGCTGGCCCCGTTATAGAGTTGGTAGAGTGAAGAATAATGAACTTGTTGGAAAAAATTGACATTGATCTTGAAACATAAATTTCAATTGCATTGAAAACATAGAAAAAGCAAACAAGCATCAGTAAGAATTTGTCCCTATCATTAGGTAAAGAATTGCAGACACCTCAGGGACCACATGCCCAAGAATGGGATCAAATGGCAGTGCCAATGAATATAGGCATTTTCCTATCACCACAATGGAATTAGCTATTATTGACATAGTTTCAATCAGTGGATTTGGGGTTGGATAGGAGACTGGCTCAATAACAGTTCCCTGGCTTATGTGTTCCAGGCCTATCCATTCTGGTTTAAAACATAGTTACACATATAGCACAACTGTCATGGGAATTAAGGTTTGCATATTTGGAAGGCTTACAGGTAGGAAAACCATGATTACTATAAGACATATAGCTAAGAATCAGATTTGCCATCTGTTTTTCACTCTCTTCAGTCACATAATTTTTCCTTACTTTCCTTGATTGAAATGAATTTTGTCCAACCATCTGATTTTTAGACTCCTGTTATATTTCTTCTTTTTGTTTATATTTACATAATCTTCTGCTTCAGTACACCTCTTCTTTTCTTTCCCCATAATTAATGCCACTGGTCATGGTCCATATTTATTTCTTTTAGTTCCATGCTTTTCTCAATGACTTCTCACTTCCATCATAATTTTGCCATAGCATAAAAACTCAAGCTGTGTAGAATTCCATATTCTAGTCAGAAGCACATGTTCATCTACAAAATTAACCACCTCAAGACTTCTGCTCTAAAATGATCCTGCACTTTTAGTTGTGGAGTATCATCAATTCGTTTGTTTTTAGCTTCCTTCAAACATCTACATATTTGCAGCAAGAAACAAGTACTCTAGAATAGATAAGAGCATGAATAAGTCTATCATCATTACCAGAGTCTGATGGAAGAAGAATTGACTAGATACAGTTCAACAAATTCTGTTTTCTAGTCCATGTGAGAGTTTGATAACAAGTCTATTGACATTTTGAAAAGTCTGATCACTGTCTATCTACTTGCCTATATTATTTTATATATATATTTGATCACTCAAAGTACTGTACCTTTAAAGATAAAGCTGAAACTAGGATTAAATCTAGCAATCTTATTATGTCTGCACACCTTTTTGTTGCTGTTATCTTTGAGACTATAAGTAAATGTGAAAGTTCAGTTATAACAGATTTACAAGCTGTTCTTCTGGGAGTGGTGAGACACTGAATATTAATGGTACATCAGTTATTGCTGATTTAGTATGAAACCCCTATCAGAGAAGAGATTATTTTACTTTCATATCAGTAGGACCTATGCACTAACAGTGCATAGTAATTATGCCTGGAAGCCTGGAAATGAAACCATCAGCTCTGAATTTCAGAGAAAGGTGATGGTGTGTGTGTGTGTGTGTGTGTGTGTGTTTAGGGGTGGGATGTATATTGTTATCTACCTAAAGTACAATAGGACTTCATTTCATTGCAATTGACAAATGTTTTCATTCTCACTGTTTTCAAAAGGATTAGGTCCTTTCTATTTGTCATTAATGTTATCAGACATACCTAAATGTTACATTTATCTTTCATAGCTTTCTCTTGAAATTAATACATTTTTATTCTTACTATGAAGGTTTAAAGGTGGAACACACTGGGAATACCTTTCAACTTCTTGCAAAGAATTTTTTTTTTAGATGACTCTTCTCCACTATACTGGAGATTAGGGGACTGAGCAGAAAACTTTCTGAATGTAAAGCATATCCAGTTTTTCTGATCATTGGCCATCGCAAGGATAAAATTTGGATGACAGACTCACCCACATGCTTGAAACATTGTTAACCCAAATGAGTATTTAAGAAAGGGCCATGCATGTATCACCATTTATCACAACTTCAGAACCCATGCAATACCATTGTTGACTATCCTTTTGGTTGCAGGAATTGAGGACTCTATTTTCTAATGCTTATTCTGATGAAGGAATTATTTGCATAATTTATTTAGTACTGTGTTACATAGCTGGATATTCCAGGACTAGTGAATCTGAAAACCTAGAGAAATCCTGACAATTAATATAAAATAAAGGGTTTTTTATCCTGTTCTAGGTTGCATTAGCAAACTATTAACAATAAAATGTGTTGGGTTGGGTTCCTTTGCAGCCAAATTCATTTCCTATAGAGCTTCTTGCTATGAAGCATAATATTTCATCTTTCCTGCTTCATGGTCTGAGTCCCTCAGAGACATATCCATAAATTGGGAAGCAATAGTAGGAAGGGGGCAATGTGTGATTGGGTCTTAGTGGTAGTAAATTCCTCTTTGAGAAAACGGCTTATAAGGAAGCAATGATTTTCCCATTCTTCAAAAGAACATTACTGGATCCATCATTGTTGGATCCAACTATTTAATCTTCCTTTTGTGGGGAAGGGATGCAAAGGTAGTTGTATGAGAACACTAGAGGGCTTTGAATGAAGTGTATTATCTGTACCACATTCACTGAAAATTTGAATCTAGATAATGGAATTGAAGCAGCATTAATCATGATTATAGTTGACCTCTGACAGGAATAGTATGAGGGTAGTGCATCTGACCTTGTTCTTCTTGACAATTCTTCAGAGCTTTCAACACCATTGATTATAGTATCCTTCTGGACAGGTATCAGGGGTTTAATGGCCCTATGCTGTGATTGTTCTTTTTCTTTATCCAGTGTTAGTTCCAATTTGTGTTGATAGAAAGACAGAAGTTCAGTTTTCAGCCTTTGTTTTGCATGGAGCCAAAGGGCTCAGTACATTCTTTTCTTCCTTTTTAACATTTACATAAAGCTGCTATCATCAGTTTGTTGATGATATGAGACTTTTTATTTCCATTCTAAATCATCTGAGTGATACTGTGGAAATCTTTGTGATCTGGAACAAAAACTGAGCCAGGACAACCTCTGAGCAAAAATAAATAGAACTAAAGATGTTCAAGTAGACTTGAGCAAAGATAACGTCTGTACGCTCAGAAGTAGGGAGGTATAGTAAAGGAAGAGAAAAGCCATTTTTAAAAAAGATGATCTACATGATCCAGCACTGCAGGACAGACAGAAAGAAAGAGAAAAGAGTAACAGAAACAAAGTTGGAGAGCATGTCCAGCTTTACTGTAGGTAAGCATAGATTCAAAAAAGTAATGACAGTCAACAAAATGAATCAATTTCATGCAGATAGGAAGAGCTGGAAATGATGCAGGAGTAGTGCAAAAAGCACATGCAGACTGTTCATCTCTCTGCCCTCAGCCATATGCCTGCACAAACAATGGCTGTTAGCTGGTGATTGAAATACTGAGTCTGTGAATATTATGGTTGGTAGTCAGCTCTGTTTTCCTATTCACAAACCTTTAAGAGTCTACAAAGGGAAACAGCTAACAAAGTATTAATTGTGTGTGGCATGTTAAGGATATGTTGTTGGCCATGAAGGTTGTGATGGAAAACAATGTTATATTTTGTGACTGAGCTTATAGAAAGCAGGGCAACTCTTTGATGCACAGTGGAAAACTGTATGAACTACTGAACAGGGGTGAAAACTTAAACTTTGTAATATGATATGGATAGATAAAAGGTAGATATTGTCACTATAAATGAAATTCCACATATAATGAGCCAAATAATTGTCTAACCAATGCACAAAAAATAAAACATTCAAGTAATTTCTTTCCTATTTCACATTTACCCTTAAATGTTTCTCTTCAGTTAATTTATTGTGAAATACAATAGTCTGACACTGATCCAAACCAATGTCGATTTTGCAATTAATTTTTGCCATGCATGTTTACCTTTCTTAGTTAATGAAACCCGAACTCTAAACAACAGAATAATATATGATGATTAATGACTGGGTTTCTAAGAAGAAACTTATAGGGAGGGCTTCAGATCTTCTTCATGTACAGGTACTTGAAGATATGAATGAGAAAATGCTACCAATTTCCTACATTATCCTGATGCCTCCATTACAGTGGAATCAATTGCCTACTTTGAAGTAACTTTGGATTTGAAGTTTTAGTTATTTAAAAAGAAAAATGCTTATTATTACAACTTAAGATTTCTCCAACCCATTTTGTTTCCCATCAGATAATGAATAAGAAGCAGCTCTAGGCAAATGGTGGAAAAAATTACAAAGCTATTAAAAGGCTGATACATTTAATAATTTAAAATTATTATGGTTGGTCACACAGTTAGATATTTATACTGGATATATATTTCATATTCATATTTTTATCCACCTATCAAATCTTTCCCAAGGACACAGGTTAAGCAGATGTTATTATTGGATAGGATTAAAACTATTGTTGCGGGATGTAAACTGTTCCAAATAAAGCTACCTTTTTCAATTGACTGGTGGTAATTTTGTCAATGCTGATGGTATTCAAATAGTGCTCCAGATGTTTGAGATTGTACCCAAGGCACCTCTTCCTATTGGTACTAATTTTGCTTTGTTAAATCTAGGGTGTTATGTGGCAAGTTATATATTTATTCTAAACTCTCAAAGCACATTAGTTTCTTCATTTTCTATTACTTTATTCATTTTCTGGTATATCTAGTTCTTGCTTTCAGAAGTTCCTGAAGACATTCAAATGCACCATTGTTGCTACTTTGTCATGTTATTGTTCATAGTCATCTTTGTGATGATCTTGCAGAGCTAGCTAGGCTGTTCACTGTTTTATGCAGCTAATCTTCACTTGGTGCTGGATCTACCTAGCCTCTTTATTTTCTTGTTATAACAAGTTCTTTCTTTGGAGCTTTACAAAAAAATTCTTACCCACCTCCTTTATCCAAGGTGCATTCTTATTTTATTACTTTGGGTTGGGTTGCATCCACAACTGCACTGGTTTTTGTTTTTGTTTTTTTAAATCTAGTGTCAACTGGTTCATTGCAATCTCTCCATTGATGGACTGGTAGAAACATTTCTGATTCAACTGAAATTGAAGATTGTGTCTATAATATACAATTTTAGCTTTGTATCTATGGTCTTTTTGGCTACAGCTGTTATTTGCAGCTTTATGATTTCTAGTGTTTCTATGATCTTTCTGTAGATATTTTCTGATTAGGTATTTTTGGGTGTTCATTTTTAGCTTCTTTTTTTTAACCTGTTCTAGCTTGCTTTCTTTAGAACCTATTTTCCAACTTCGAACTTCCATTTTGCCATTTTTTCCCCTTGCTTGTTAATTTTCCATCCAAATGTTCAGTTATAGTTATTCAGTTATAACTGCAGCCATACTGCACATTAGTTGGTTTGTTTCTTGCAGTGAGCTGGTGCTTATATTTGATATTATAATATTGTCATCTGTTAATATTTGTGCTAACAATTTCTTTGGAACAAGCTTCAATGCAGTCAATCTTATTCTGTTGTTTCTGTGCTTGTTTTAGATCCTCATTTATTCTTTGTTCAGCTCCTGTTTTGTTCAGCTCCTGTCCTCTTGTTAGAGGACTTTGTTCTTTTTGAGAGAAGACAAAGGAGATATTGCCTAGTTTGGAGTAACATTCCCCCTGGTTTTCCTTTACAGTCTGATCTACTTCAGGTAAAGCTTCAATTTCTTTGTCTTAGGTGGGCCATTGCAATTGTTTAATTCTACTTCTTTATTTCATATTATATATCAGTGTTGATCTGCTTGCCTCTATTCTGTTATTTCTGATTCTGGGTGTTGTTTTTTCCAGAACTGATGAATTCTTTTTAGATATATTCTTCCCATTGGATTGGATTTGTAATAGTAGATCAGTTCTATTTCTTTAAGTGATCAGTGCTCTGGCTTCCCTCACATCTGCTACCATTTTGTTAATGGCTGCCTTCAGGGAGCTTAAATCCTTTCTAATACCTTGTGGGCTGAAAAGGCTTGAAAATATTTTTTTCTAAGAATTTCCAGGGGTAATTATTCCTCCTTTTTCTTTTTTTTTCTACTTCTTAGCCAGGCTTAATGGCATGCAGTTGCTGCTGTAGCTGCAACATAAAAAGCCTCTTTAAAAAAAACACTTATGACTGAATACATCATTCTTTCCACTCAAAGGTGCAAGAAAGAGATTAAAAAGAGAAAAGTAACAAATCAAGCCAAGTTGAATGTTCAACATTCTTTCAGAATCTTGCTTTTTCAAAGAATAAATCTTGAATCAGTATGCAACGTAGAATGAAAGCAAAAAGGGCAAGGTTCCCAGAACAATTAAAAGCCTTGGCTACCATGTATGTAGACTCTTTTAATGTTGGTGATCATTGATAAGTTGACAATTTTTTCTACAGCATCAAATTGTGAATCTGTGATGAAAGCATCCCTGCCCATTCTGAGATAAAATACACAATTCACTAAATATTTTCTAAAAAAAAACAAATTTGATTTGTTCCTAGAAAGAATTTTAGTGAATTACAAGTGGCTAATCTAATATTTTATGAGCATCTGTACTGATATAGATTGGTAGATGGTTAAAAGAAAAAGACTGATTACACTCAGATCAGTGCTCCCCAATGTTTCCAGCTTGGTGGTCCAGAATGGGATGGAAGGAGATGGTTCTGTGTGAAGGGCAGGCATGCACATGAACATATTCATTTATGTAAGTGGCAAGTGGGCATGCCCATTGTTGGCGTACGTAGGGCTGTGAGCACCAACACTTGCTGGTTCATATGGAGCTGCACATGCACAAACGCTCACCCACTACTTGCACGGCCCAGTACTGGACCAAGACCCAGTGGTTGTGGACCTCTGAATCAGACAATACTTATTGCATTGTCTTTTCTTTTTTTAAGAATAAAAGGAATGGTTTTCCAAATGAAGACAATTTTACACCATGGCAGTCATTTAGATTCACAAAACTACATCTGTTATAACCATTTCAACAGGAGAGAATGCTGCCAACTTTCCTTATTTTGGAAAGTTGGCAGCATATCCATTGCTGAATTAGCTTTATAGTTAATGCTCTTTTTAAAGAACTGCCAAGTCTGAAATCAGTAAATATTGAGCATACTTTAAGACTAGGCAAAGCATTATGACTGAACTGGTACATATGCCAGACTCTTATTACAAACTGGCTCTGAAATCATAATGATTTCATTTTGTAGCTAAGTCACCTTCTGCTTATTGCAGTTGACAAACAAGCAGAGACGTTTTCATAAGTGTTCATTCCGGTAGCTATACACACACATTGTTTTTCATGGAACATTCTTATTTAAGTATTACTAGATTAAAGATGTATATCTACTGAATCATGCAGAACACTATATTACTTATTGTTTATGGCAACAGGTAAAAAAAAATCCAAACTCTTCCTTTTTCTATGTCAGTTTTCTGGGTATTGAAGAGAAAACTTTTTATATATGGGCCCATTCTAATTAACAATTTTTCAACCCTAAATTGCTTTTTATAAACTTTGCCTGTTGGTATGTCAACTGTAGTTGGGCATACTATAAAATATATATATATATTTCTATAAAGTAAAACATTTAAAAAACAAGGAAAGGGTGGGAGGTAAAATGCAAAGACTAAACATTGACTTTTTTCTTGTAATTGAATGGATCTGAAAGATTAACAGAAAATATTCTTTCATTATTAGCTCCATTCTTGTCACAAATCACTATGAATATTCACTAGAAGCAAATGCCTTCATAATCTTTCATTTTCTCCTCTCTCTTCTTTCTTTTAAAACATTTTTGGGTTTTTATCTACAAAGACAGTGGCTTAAATTGTTGCAAGGGGTAATGTGATAAATAACATCACTGCTATTGAAGGAATTACTGAGTGTTGACAAAATATACTTATGATGAACAGGAATATTATAGATAGAAATGACTTTCCTTTCCATTGCTCTATGATTGAACTTACCACTGAGGTTGGGAATCTTGCAGTGTTGATTGATCCCTAATGTAAAATAAAAATGCTAAATTCTCATACAAGTTTTAAATTTTCTGTCTTTTCTAAAAATATTTAGTATTTAGACTTTGGCAAGTCTCACTTGATTTGATCATTTTGGTCAAGAATGATCACTTTACATGAAGTCGGATTTATATCAGGTGTTAATAATGCAGAAACAGGATTTCATTTCATCTCTCTCTCTCTCTCTCTCTCTGCCAGAAAGGTTGTCGAGTGGCATATTTTTCTTGTCTTTCCTGGGGGGGATTTTCCTACTGAACTGCAGTTCATTTCCATCGTAACTTTTCTCCGTAGAAAGCCAAAAGGGGATTTAAGTACATGGATGGAAAGTCAGATGTGCCTGTAATTAGAAGCACAGGACCACCCAGCAAGTTTTGGGCAAATCTGGAAACTGGAACCATTTTTATAAGTAAATTCAAGTTAAGTCTGAGGTTTAAGTTGATTGCCCATGAAGCCAAAATAACAGGCCACGTCTTGTAGAGAGTAAGAGTAGCAAAAATAATGACCATATACTTCCAGGTTTGCTCTTTTTGCTGATAAATAGCATGAATTCTATAACAGTCACATAAAAAAAAAAGATTTTCACCATGTACAGTCTTGTCCGTTATAATTTGTACACTTTTAAAGATGGGAGGAAAACTCTGAGAGCTTACATGTCAACTGTAAAACCCACAGCATTGTTCACAGACTTACAAATATTATTGCACAGAAAACAAGTGCAGCATCACCAGCCAAACTAACCCAGAATTATTTCTTTCATCCTGACGTCCTTTCATTCTGCCTTCTATTATCCTGCTGATAAGGGAAGAATTTTACCACAATTTGAATATGACTCATGTGTGTTGATGTCATTGGTAATCATAGGAAGTTTATTTATGAGGAATTTCAAAACCACTTGATTGGTCCCATCATGCAGACAAGCAGAATACAGTAAAATGCAATAAAGCATATGTGAAGGGCAGGCAATCCACAGTTGTAATCTACTCTTTGGAGTAAATCCCACTGAATTCTCAAGGATTTTAAAATAAACATATATGAAGCCAGACTGTAATTATTTCATTTTATAAGTGCTGAGTGGAATCATTTTTGAAACTATTTTAAAAAACTTGCCAGAATATAGAAATTTTTAGAGAATTGGGAAACTATAGGAAATATAGAATGACAGAGGTTTTGCTTCCTAAGAGGCTGTTGCATACCATTAAAGCAAGGGAAACAAGCGGCTTACCAAAAGTAGGGCTGAAGCTTTTCGACAACTGCAGATGTTTCCCAGATGAAAGTTACTAAGTGAAACCATCAGCTCTTCACCTTCTTGTCAGATAGCAAGTTAATTTTCACAGCTAACCAGTAGAGCATGTTACTTGTTTTTAGAAGATAGTCCATTATAATGAATTGGATATAGCTCACATTGACAGGAACTGGGGCAACAGAAGTTTCGATTTAATAACATATGTAAGGTTTTTGTCTGTTTACAAAACTGAGTGGGTGGGTTCATCACCACATCAGGCTTTCTCTTAAATTTAATTCCTGTTTACAGATTGAAGATGCGGTAAGGAAAAGAGAGAGAGAGATTTGATAGTTTAGACTCAAGAAACTTAACTGTTAAAAAGCAAATTCATTTTTGAATAGCTTTGTATCTGTAACTTATTTTCAAAAAATATTATGTTAGAAATCTCTCTGCTTTTTTCATGATTATCAAAGTTTGGAATACTCTTTGCTAGTTTCCTTGCCATCATTTTGAATATCAAGTCCTTGTGAGCTGTCTAATACGTTGCAGATTTATTCTAAGGGAAGGTAGGATGGGGTTAAGTTTCAGTTCCCCTCATTTTAATTGTCTTCAGAGAAAAATGATTAAATAGACAAATGGAAAAAAACATTAGGGGTGTCAAACCTGTGGCCCCCTGGGCAGGATGCATCATGTGCTGGCCCCGCCCCACCCAGTTTAGCGAAGGGGGGGAAAAGTCCTGATACATCACATGATAGCACCATGACAACGCAAGTTGGACATCCCTGCATTAGGAATTAGCGTTAGGCAATTGTGCCATGCAATTGGCATGACCTGGAAGATTTTGAGTATTAATTGTGATACATTATACCTTTAGGCAAAATTCCTTCATTCCTTCATTGCCTAACTTGATGTAGGTGGTTCAACATTTTGGTAAATGTTCCATTTATATGATTCATTGGGAAAAATCAAATTTGTTTTGGGGGATTTGATAAATTGTGCAATGTATGAGATTAGATTTTGTAGTCTGTACATATAAATATATTAATATTTCAAATTATATATTATATATGCAATATTTATATTACATTGCATTATGTTACATTGTTATATTTAGCAAAAGATAATTTAAAATGCTCTGTAGGCAATGATATATTGCAGTTGGTTCACATTGGTTTGCAAGAATCAATTGTTACATTTTTCTGGAAGTTTGTAAGCCAACTGACAGCTTACAAATGAGATGAACCTGGATGCCTAGCATGCCAATCAACTGGCTAGCAATATGGCACAACAGTGGAAATGGGATAGGCAGAGCAGTTCTTAAACTTTTAGCAGCAGACCACTGCAGACATTACATTTTCCCCCTTTAATAAATTTCATATTACTTAATTTGGATATATTTTTTGTCTGGGGGAATAATGTCATTTAGCTATAGTAGTTTTTCCTTTCCTGATGTTCCAAAATAGTATTGGGATTATATTTATCAGTATTATGAAATGACCCCGGGGTAGGAAAGGATGCTGTTCAATTTAATGTAGTCCCTGAGGATTGAATGTAATGGCTTTTAGTTGAGTGGAATTTGAGTCTCAATGCAATAGTTCTAAATACTTGTGATTGTGCTATATTCATTGCATAGTTGTATACAACTATACATTTTATACTAATTAATTTGTATACTAATTTAATATAATTTAGTTAAAGTTTTTAAAACAAAGGTAAAACTTAATACCAACTAAAATAGACTAAAAGCAAAAAAGGTCAGGAAAGAAATAAAAACAGTAAATTAAAGTGCAAAAAGAAAAAAGAAAGAAAAAGGATATAAAGAAATTGTTCTGATCTTCTTTATAGCAGTTATAATTGTAGATATACCTCTTTCTACAAGGTGACAACATTATACTTTCTATTTATGGTATTTATTTAGTGTATGGCATGTACTTTCTATAATCTATCCTATCAAATTGTCAAATTCAATTTTTGAATCATGCAAAAAGTATATAAGGGGTTTCCCATTAGCAATAAAGAGATGTTTTCTTTTCTCTAAGCAAATAGGTCAGTTGGACATCTCAACAAGTTCTTCTATCTTCACCAGGCATACCTATGTTGCAAGAATTGCTAAATGTGGTCTTTAAGAGCCAACAAAGACATGATAGAACATAATTAACAAAAAAAATCTTGCCAGCTAGAAAGAGTGATTTCCAAATTCATTTAATTTCTATTAATCTATTTATATATATAGAAGATTTATATAGCCATCCAAATTAAACAACTCTGGATGGCTCATTCAGTAAAACAATAAACAAAGTTCTTTAATTATCTCCTTGTGATACGCCATAGCAACCCCCATTGCTCCACTTCCATACTATACACTTATACAATATTATCCCAGCATGTCACTAAAAACAGATCTTAATGGATTTCTGAAAGCCTAGAAGGGTGGGCATTTGTCAAATTGCCAGGGAGTGCTTTACAAGGTGGAGGCCACCATGGAAAAGACATGCTTCTAAGTACTAACTAGATGGAAAACCTTCAGGGAGGGGATCTGGAATGTGCCCATTAAATCTGATCTAGTGGGAATTGGAAGATGTCCCTAGTGAGAGGAGGTTTCAGAAATAATTAGGTCCCATGCCATGTAGGGTTTTAAAAGTAATAACCAACACTTTGAATTGTACCTGCAAGAAATCTGAGATGCTCATGCAATAAAAATGTGAATATATGGTCATTCAATACTGTGTACATTACTGCATTCTGGATCATTTGTAACTGCCAAGTAGTCTTCAAAGGCAAGCCGAGATAAAGTGCATATAGTAATCCACTCTGTGGTTGGCTGAGGCATGAGGACACAATTAGCAGACAAGATGGATCTCTGCAAAGACATTCTTGTTATAGGTGCAACTTGCTTATTGTTCTGTCTCAGATTGCACACATCGACATGCAGATCAGTCTATGACAATTCAGTATAGCCAACTCACATGGCCAGCTCACCGCAGCCGACTCGCCACAGCCAACTCACTGTAGGACAACTTGCTATGGGGCAACTCACTCATGAGAAGAGTTGCACTACTGTAAAATAAATGGTGGAATGGAATAATTAAAGAAAGGATGCAAAAAAGAGGGACAGAATGAAATGTGAATGACAAAAATAAACTATTTTTTATTCATTTTAAATAGTTAAATTGACTTGTTGAATTGTCCGACAGCAAGTCATCCTGAGGTAAGTAGGCCATGGTGAGTTGTCCATGGTAAGTTGGCTGTGGTGAGTTGTCCATGGTGAGTTGGATACAGTGAGTTGTCCCATTCCACATGCAGACAGAGTTGCTAAGGAACTGAGTTAAGCAGCTAAGCAGATAACAGTAGATAAGACCTATTGTTTAAAGTCTGTGCAAAGAGCACTTGAATCAGTTCACTTGAAAGTCAATGAGCAATAGATTAATCCAAATTCATTCCAGGAGTCAAAAAATTAGGTGGTCAGCTGAGCCAATAATCAAAGGCTCAAGAGCAAGGAAATGTAAAATCAATAGTTATGATCTAGACCACTGTTCCCTCTAAGGTGCACGGCTGCTGGCCCATGAATATGGCAGGAAAATGCAGTGCAGCAATTACCAACTGTGTGCAGTGCAAACGCCCGACTTCCTTTCCCCACTCATCTCCGAAATCAAAAATTGCTGCTTGACCTGACGCACCCTCTCCCGGCCATTTCCTGGGTGAGGGAGGGGGGAAAGAACCCAGACAGTAGTGGATCAATGCATCAATGCATAGAAACAGGGGGGAGAGTCATGGAGGATTACACCCCACCCCATCCCCCATCACATATAATCCTTGATATGTGTCCTACGTTCCACTCACTTTTTTAAAGCCTTCTAACTGATTAGTAATCCCTTCCCTTTTCAGAGAGGAAATAAAAGTGGGTTTAATCCTTGTCCCTGGGCACAATGGTTCATTCCCCCTGCAAGCTCTGCCTGCGGCAAACAGCCTGTGCTATTTGAGAAAGGGGGGAGAGAAACTACTCATGGTGTTGACTGGGGGAAAATAATAATAATAATCAACAACTGTGCTCCCCTGACCTTTTAAGCTGCCAGAGAAAGTGCTCGGATTGCCTGGTTTCAGCTCCCCTTTGGCAGCATTTTCCTGCCTGCCACCTGGACATAACCACTTGACCTGGGAACCCGGGGAGCGGGGGAAAGAGGAAGAGGAGGCTAGCTTTGTCTCTACCACAGCCTCCTGGGGAAGCCTACTCTAGTCCCATTCATTTTTCACCTCTTTGGCTCCATCGACTGCTTGAGAGCATCCCCTGTGGAACTGCGGTCTGGGAATCATGTGCTCTTCACAGTCCTGTTATCTATTTCTATCCAGCTGGGCATTTAAGCTAGATTCCTTCAGATTTATGGTCGAGTAGGCGTGCATCTATCTCAGGGGTTCCCAAACTTGGCAACTTGAAGACTTGTGGACTTCAACTCCCAGAATTCTGGGAGTTGAAGTCCACTAGTCTTCAAGTTGCCAAGTTTGAAGATCTCTGATCTATCTACTTGCTTTCCCCTGTCCCCTATGCTGGCTGGAGAATTCTAAGAGTTGAAGTCCACAGGTCTTCAAGTTACCAAGTTTGAAGACCTCTGATATATCTACCACGCTGCGCTATTTGGAACCGATTGCGTAAAGCCCCGATGACCAGCAGGGCAAAGTGTACTCAGAATGGTTGTTAAAGAAAGACAGATGTGTGAAACTGTAAGTTGAGACAGACTTTCAGTGAATAACAGTGTACATTACTGTAAACACTATAAAAGTATTTTAATATTGCAGACTTGCAGTATTATAAGTTATACTGATATTATATAACACTTTTAATTAAGCATGTACCTTGAATAAACATAACTTTGAGTTTCAAATAACACTGATTTCGTTGTTGTCTTGGGTGACATCTGTGAAAAAAAATCAGATGCTCAAACACTATACTTTTCCGCTCACACTGAAAAAAAATTAGAGGGAACATTGATCTAGACTTATGAATGGTTGATTCCAGCAAAGGCTGAAAGCAAAGATGTTATATATATCTGTCTGCAGATAGCTGACTACTCAGGCCCCTTTGGGAACAAGGAGTCTCACTGAATGGCATTGTTCTGCTTGTCACATGTACTGAGACATGGGGCTTGGGGTTATGCATCATCAGCCCAGTTCTATGGAACGACCTACCCCCCAAGCTCAGAACAACCCTGGACCTCTGCGCCTTCCGTCAAAAGCTCAAAACTCATCTATTCCAGCAGGCCGACCTGGCCTAACCTACCTTCCAACATTTTTAGTCTGAATATCTAAATTGTTTTAATTGGGTTTTTAAGGGGTTTAGTTTTTAGGATTTTAGATTTTTTAGCGCAGGGATAAATTGTTTAATTTGATTTTATATATTTATGATGTATCTATGTATGTACATTTTTTAATTCCCCTGTCCCTTTGGGGAGAGGGAGTGGTCTACAAATTAAATTTTATTATTATTATTATTATTATTATTATTATTATTATTATTATTATTATTATTATTATCATCATCATCATCATCATCATCATCATCATCATCATCTAATTGTCTCAGTTGATCAGGTGATGCATGTGAATGGTCAGCATCCTTAGATGAATCATGGCTTGATTTCATCATATCAGTGTTCCGTATAAGAAAGTTCTAATTCATAAATCAAAAGCATTAGGGCTCAAAGTTTGCTTTATTCACAGCAGGAAACTTTTACTCTTCAAAGCAAAATAAACATTGATTTATATACAGAACTTTCTGAGATTCTGTCTATTCAGGTCAGGTTGGGAAAAACAATCGTCTGTCGCATTTGACCTGAGCACCTGCTGCCAATACTTCATATTGGTTGGTGGTGAGGGAAAACATTAGAAATCTGTACTGAAAATCAATCATTAGCAGGAGTTTTTCTAAGATACAGCAAAAGTAGCAGAACAGATAGAGTGGTCTTGCCAAATAGCATTAAGGAAAGGTCTGTGATAATTGTAATATTTCATTTGCATGAGGAATCTTGAAGGATGGGGAACATCAATGGCATTTTCTCCCAACAAATTACTTAGCTGACATGGCAATGTCACTTGTCATCAATGATGGTCTCATGTAAGCTGGTACTTAGCAATTAAGAAGGTAGAAATGGCACCTCAGAGAGTTAGCTTTCAGAGAATAATTGCCAAAGGTGTCAACAAGCACTGGGAAAAGAGAGATGTTTATTATAGATATGAATCAAGCTTATAAATAATTCAGTAGTTACTTAGGATAATCACCTGTGTCTCCTACACACTAATCTTCCTATCTCTATCTCCTGTTTTCTTAAATCTGTGCCCTAATTCTTTCCATTCAGGAAAGTAAAAGTAATAATGTATAAGTTGTCTGCAGAGTAGACAAAACATGAATATTTTCTTCATTAATGAGACTCATGAATTGTTGGGCTATAGTTGATGTTGGCTCTTTTGCTATTATTTATGTCTTTAGTTATCCCATAATGGACTAGTTTTGAAGATCAAGAACATTACAAATTGATAGACTATATAACTTCACTTTACAATTGGTCTCAATAATGTCTTGTGCATGAAATTAAAAACAGTGTCTATAGTAAACTTTTAATAAAACTGTACTACCATCAATATTAGCCTTTCCATCTAGCAGTTTTTCAAACTGCTAGCATCTACTCTCATGAAAAGGTACAACTTGGGTGGGAAGGTAATAACATTCTATGATTCCCTATTGGCCACGTGACTATATGACTTATTGTGGATACCACTGTCACAATTATCAATCATCATGCTACTATCTTCAGTTCAATGAGATGTCATACTTTGTTTTAGCATGCTGAAAATTCAATATATAAAGTTAAATTACAATTGTCTTCCTCCAACAAGAGAAGTTTAGAATTATCTACCTCATTCTCAGGATGTTTTATAAATTATTTTGAATTTCTCTTGCTGGTGTTTTTGATCTTGCTATTGCCAGTACTGTTATTTCTCTTACATGTCTTTCCATCTTCTGATTTTAAAATGTTCAATAGCTGTGAAGGAGGCTTTAAGGTTTTTCCATTTATCATTGTCCAGTAAAGAAAAGGATATTTACACCAGCACTTGACCTCTCATGTAACATAATTACAAAATTACTACTCTAAGATATTTTCACTAAATTCATTAATAGGGGTGGGAATGAATTATTACTGTTATTTTTGCTATTGCAATGCAATATGCAAAGGTGATAATCTATAATAAATTGAGTAATCAATTTTCATTTGCAAGAAGATAGTATTTTTATTGCTACTATTGTGAAACATGAGTTAATAGCTCAAAGCAGTAAATGGCCCAGAATCCACAAGTCAGTTTTGGTGTATAATTTCCATAAAAAATATAAGAGTAAGTTTAATATCTGCATATATTACTTGCAATGAATGAACCTTACTTCTCTATTGAACTGATGATAATAGGGGGCATTTAATAGAACCCACCCCCCCCCAATTACTTCCCATTCACTTTGCCAAATGTCAAATTTGCTACAACAAACAGCATAGGACGCGTCAACATGCCTGCATTTATTATCAACCATATTCAAACCATATGACCATCTCTCCAATGTATAGTTCACGGACTTGCACCTCAACTATTCAGGTGCTACTATGCCTGAGTAATAAGTGCAGAAATCCTGATTTCCAAACATTTCACTTTTGAAAGATACCAGAAGTACATACATAAGTGCCCTCCCTGTCGACTATTTTTCCTGTGATTAATGTGTTAGCATTTGCTTTAATCTCTTGCCATGTGTGGCAAAAAAGACAAATAATGTTTATGTTAGATTGTCCCCCTCCATGATTCCCAAACAACTGCTTTTATGCACCACAGGCAGCTTGCTTGAATCGTGCTTAATTACAGCATTGGACATCTGCTTTCAATCTCCAAGTCAGCAAACAAGGTCCTTCTTGTCCTGGTGCTTGCACAGTTGTCCCCTTTGTTTATTTATGCTTTGGTTTTTCAAATTACATGTAAACATGCACAGAGACAACAATGTTGTAATGTTTGAAGTCTGCCATACTGTAGTTAACAGATACAGAGAAATGCTTGTGGATCTTATTAATGTGGACATTCAGATTTGCCAGTAGAGACTTGTGGTCATAACCTAACCAGACAAACCCCCCACTGTTAGTGAAAATTAATCTTATTTATTATATCTGTAATTGCCTCACCTTTTCCTAAGGGATTGATCTACCATTTGCTCCCATCTGTATTAATCATTTCTGGCTAATGAGTTCAAGCTTCAGCTGCTCTGTCAACTGACTAAATTAAGATTCTTTTCAAATAGGTTTGGCTCTGTTCATTGTGAGCCTCAACAGCAAGTTTACTTTAAATGTATAAATAGTTTCATTAAAATATCTTTTGAATTAAATATATGATTATTACATTTCAAAAATGCAGCTCTGACTTGTATTACAATGCATGGGAAACCATGACTAGGATATTTACATGCACAAATGAACATTACACAAGCTTTGGGATGTATGGCTGCCATAATTCTCATTAAGTGAATTGTAATCAAGCTCCAAGGTGAATCAGAGAACATATTGAAAACTGTCTCCCTCTATATTGAGACAGGATTTCCAAAGAGATATCTTCAAAATGTGTGATTTAATAATTCCCTAAATCTCTCTAAGTATATTGGGCTGACCCAGAGGCATGAGTAGAATTCTCCAGGCCCCATATTAATCCTCCCTGATTCTACCTTCTCAGTGGTAAAGGAGTTCAGGTTCAACCACTATTATCCATCTCCCAGCCAGGTGGTGGGATTCAGCTAGTTCGCACCACTTCAGGAGAACCAGTTGTTAACTTTCTGAGCAGTTTGGTGAACTGGTTGTTGGCAGAAATCATTAGGGCAATGAACTGGTTGTTAAATTATTTGAATCCCACCACTATCCCAGCCTATGTTGCTCCAATTATGGGCAGGTAGGACAAACAAGGGATATTTGTTTCTGAAACTTGTCAACTACAATGTACAGACTTCAATTCCAACAATTCCTTGGCGGTATGCTGAAGTCTACATATCTCAAAACTGCTAAGTTTGAAAAACATTGTGTTACAGCTTTCTGAGCTGAGTTTGCATCCAGGCCCTTTTTGTTTTCCATCTCTATTTCTTTCTTTTAAATATCTCAAAGCTCAGAATGTTCAACGTAGCCTTATTTGGTCAAACTTGTATTATGTAAATGTAATCAATGGTGGTAATAGACTAAATGGGCAATAGGTTGAAGAATTATAGTATGTCACTCTAAGGAAGCAAAATAAATTATAATTTGGTAACAATTTTTGAAACATTTTTAGGCCGCACAAATGGTTGTAAAGATTGGAAGTGATAAGTATTAATTTGGAATAGGATCAACATTCGGGACATCCGATACGCTCCCACAGAGAGGGCCTCCTCAGGGTGCCGTCGGCTGGACAATGCCGACTGGCGACACCCAGGGGAAGAGCCTTCTCTGTGGCGGGCCCAGCCCTTTGGAACGACCTACCCCCTGAACTCCGCACCATCTCCGACCTCCGCCTCTTCCGCAAGTGTCTGAAGACACACCTATTCCATCTAGCCGGCCTAGCGTAACCCCCATTACTGACTCTTAGATAGTTTTAAATTTGGGTTTCTTAAATTCGGTTTTTAGCGCAGGGTCTATTAGAATAAGTTTTTTAAAATTTTATATGTTTTATATGTGTTTTAACATCCCTGTGCGCCGCCCTGGGTCCGTTTGGAGAAGGGCGGGGTATAAATTTAATAAAATAAATAAATAAATAAAAATGAGGTATTCTTAAATTTTCTTTCATTGTTTTCCATTTTTGGCTTCTCATTTAGCTTTTGTCAATAACACTTAAGCAAATATTAATTTGAAGTTTGGCTTCCATGTTGATGGCAAACTAACTACAGGTGATTTATTACCAAAATAATTTAGAGTGCTACCCATATGTTATGTACTATAGGACTACACAACTGGCTGTGTTATATAGGTATACTAACATTTGGTGAGTTCCACTAATAATGGCACCTTTACCACATAACATTGATAGAGTCTCAGTCCTCCAGGTAGAGTTGTCTAGGTGTTGAATCATGGCAACTGGCTTTCTTTTTTCTCTTTTTTCTGCTTATCAAAGTACCATAGCTTCTTCAGTACCACATAATGTTCATTACTATATTGCATTATGTGGTATCTTTCTCTCAGCAAATTTCCAATTGTTTCTCTTTTCAGAAAACTTCAAAGAACTAAAGTTTCCATCACCTGAGTTAATACAAAGATATGGGGACCAAATTTATAAATAACCAACCAGTTTGCAGAAGTTTAGCCCTAACAATAAATTATCCTTATTATAAAACATAAGCAAATGCTTTTAATTCATAGCTTCATTGTTCTTAAAAAAAAGAAAGTGTATGATCACCCATTTCAAGCCATAATGTAAAAAATACAAAGCCACCAAAATCTTTTTAATACATTCCTATGCTTATTTATTGACAAATAAATGGAATTATTTTTAGGTATGCAGTAATGGGTTTTATCTGTTCTCTAATTTCTCAGCTATATAAATTTGTTAGATAAATAAAATGTAAAACTATGGAATAAGTTTACGTAAATCAGGTTTATTTTCCTGTTGTAGAACTGTAAGAATTGTACAGTTGTACAAACTGTAAGAAATTTAGTGTTAAAGTTATGATTGTTCTTTAACTTTACCCTGTGGTGAATAGGTACTCTATTAAGGAAGTCACAGAACAGCGGGTAATCTTTTATGTTACATTTCTTCAATGTATATACCATATGTGCCAAACACTACACTGCATGTTGTACATTAGCTCACCTACAGTTTTAGACCCCTGCTGTAACAAGTCACCACCAGGTGAAATAAGGGCATTTTGGTTGTCTAATTAAGATGTATTCATTTGGCTAGCATATATTTAGTTAAGCTAGAATCTTAAAGCAATTGTATGTTTCTTTATGAACACCATTTTTATCTTTTACATCTTCCGGGTCATCCGTCTCTCTTGAAAATAAAAGCAGATCTTGTTCTTTTATGTAGTTGCCATGGATGCAGTTCAATTAGGCTGCAATATCTTATAAGACGTTTTCGTAAATTCGCTTCACTTGGACTGCAAGCATAATTGTGGTCCCATTAACTATAAACACATTCCTCCCCACATATTCATTTATAGATCCACAGTGCTGAAAAGACTCAGACCAGTAATTCAAAAGAGTGAAATATCACTTAGGGAAATGTTTTTTAGAATAAGTGTTGAAGAAATACAACGGAGTTTCTTTTTTCAATCCATTACGACACTAAGCATAGACTCCCAATACCCTCTTTTATCGACCAGCATGTTTCCATTAATCACAAAAGTTGATGGAGTTGGAATATAGGTCTTTCATAAATAATCTGCAAGATTTCCTGCACAATTCTCTTCCCAACCATTAGTTGCAGACAATTCTACCAAATTTTATATTTTAGTGGATTTATGAAGCAGCAAAATATTTGTGCTTCACATATACAGGTCTGATTTTTCAGAAATAATTAAATTAGATTGTTTAAGAATTATTTTCTTTTTGAACAATTATGTTTATATATATATATATATATATATAAAACATAATTGCTCAAAATATGAGAGAATATATGAGAGAAAATATATTCTCTCAAAATATATGAGAGAATATTTCACAACTCCTGTTCGGGCCCCTTTAAGGGAGGAGACAAACTGTCTTCCTTCTCTGCCTTTTGGCTCAACCCAGAGACCATCTGGGCAGAGAGCCATGAGATTACTGTTGTGTGAATCAGCCGTTAAAAACCTAACATATATATATATATATATATATATATATATATATATATATATATATATATATATATATATATATATATATATATATATATATATATATATATATATATCCACAACACCCTGTTAAGGCCCCAATTAAAGGAGGAAGCACACTGCTTTTCCTTTTCTGCCTTTCGGCTCATCACCAGAGACCATCTAGACAGAAAGCCAAGAACTCCATTGTGTAATTTTTTTTATATGTGTGTTACGTTTTTGAGCTGATCAATAAAAGCTTATTGATCAGCTCAAAAACATAACACACACACACACACACACACACATAAAATTATTGCTTCAAAAGAAAATAAATCTTAAACAATCTAATTTAATTATATACAGTATATAATGGTTATATATATATAATGGTCAGAAGTAGATATGCTAATTTATGCACATAGCATATAGCAGTTATGGTGAGCCTTTTCGGCATTGAGTGCTGAAAAGGGAGCACGTACACACACATGCGGCACTGACTGCTGAAAAAAGAGCAATTTGTGTGCATGTGCATGCTTCACACTTTGCACATGCTCATCTGGGCCATGACCAGGGGGCATGCATGTGCCGTAAAATGAACTTCCAGTTTCCGACATGCGCATGCACACCAACCAGGAAGTCTTGTTATTGCCGCACATGCTCACACCAGAAAATGGAAGGCCAACTCTTCCAGTTTCTGGCACTACCATATGGACAAAGGCCAACTGATCTTCATGTGTGCATGTGCACCAAAACCCCCAAAGAGGAACAAGCAATACCACATGTGCCAGGCAACATGGCTCCGTGTGCCATTTCGGACATGCATTTCAAAGGTTCCCCATCACAGGTATATACAATAAGAAATTTTTGCTTTTTAGAATATGGACTTTATGCTACTTCTAATTAATATACTGTAGAATGTCCCTCACTATATAAATTTGTTGTGGTGCTGTACCAAACCACTTCACCTGTGAATTTTGATTGCAATTGGTAAAACTTTGAGTATGGTGGGTTGTTGTGTTTTTTTCTGGTTCCATTTAGCTCGATACATATAGTTTCCATATTACAATTTATAAACATAGTTGACATTGTTAAAAAAACCCATCTGATTACAAAACTACAATAGTATGACATTTGTAGATTTCAATAGGAATTTACATAAAGGAAGAATGATATTTTAATGACCAGTCAGCTTTCTTTTTCATTGATCTGAATGGGTTCCAGATCCCGTCACAACCAGCACGCTGCGACAGGGCTGGGCGTCCACCTCTGGCACCTGCGCTTCACATGCATGCGCATCCACCACCCTGCGACACTCCAGCTGTTTGGTGGAGGTAGTGCAGGTGCCTTACACTGTGCGTGTGCGCGCAAATGGCCCATTGGGTTAAATACAGGTAAGGAATGCAGGTGGATGGGTGAGCTCTCCAAAGCACTGTTCCGGTATGGAGGCTGCTGCTCCCATCTGCCACCAGTAGACCCATACCAGGGCGTACCCACCACTGATCTGAACATGTAGAAGAATGTGCTAACAATGAATTTTCACTCTGCCTATATAGAGTGTAAGTGTGGGAATGTTGCAACTCTACAACCTGTCATAGAATGTAATGCTGACAATTATGATTTATCCATTTGCCTATTGGTCTGCTTGAGGAAACACAGATTAGCTCATGGTGATTCCTGCTGTCTTCAGCATTCCATTCTTGGCAGGGATTAATATGATTGACCATTCAATTTCAGAATGCTTTGGAGAAATTGAGCGATGGGAAGTCTGTCAAGTGGAAATTCCCAGCGAAAGACAGATTGGACAAATCAGTGATTAGAAAATTAGGACTTGAAGAAAGTATTATAAGTTTGGTTAGCATGGACAGATGTATTCCTGAAAGCATGTAAAAATTGTGGACACTTGGACAAAATTAATAGATTTTGAAAAGAAAAGTAAACAAACGAAAACTTAGAAAATAGGTACAGGTTGTTCTTTACTACAATTTCCACTGTAGGTCATTGCAGTCATAAGTCATATTATTCCCAATTTTACAACAATTTTTAAGACAAATATCACATGGGTATTAAGCAAATCTAGATTCTTCATGGGTAGTTTATTGCCATTTTTGTGCTGGAAAATGACAAAAGAGACGTACAAATTTTGGTTACGGTACATTACTGTAGGATGCTGCAACTGGTTGTAAATGCAAGACAGCATCCAATCACCCAAATTATGATAACATGGCAGCAGGGTAGAGTGACATATATAATTCTGACTATTTTTCACTAAGGCCTTTATCACTTTGAACCATTGTTAAATGAACAGTCATAAGTTATGAAATATCTATATAATAATTCCCCTGCATGAAGAAGACATGCAAATTTGTGAAGTATTCCATGTTTTATTTTTAAATATATCTATATCTATATAAATTTATATAATTTATATATATATAAATCATATAATTTCCCATTTTTCAGTTCCAGTCATATATTCAAACTATTTCTTTACCTCTGCTCAACACCAACTAATATTATGTAGTTTCCTTATAATAAACACATGCAAATGCGTTTTAGGTTCTAGAATACTAAAAGGGTTTTCAAGGTAGGACAAAGATTGGTCCTTTGATTTGGAATGTTTAAATTCTTACTTCTATTGTGACATGGTTTTTTTTTTAGCTTTTATTTTGCTTTTTATATTTATCTTGTTTATTTTTAACTTATGACTTGGAAAATAATATGTAATGCAATGTCAGTTTGATTTGAACTGTTTTAGGCTCTGTTTTAGGTCCAGTACTCTTTAACATCTTCATCAACGATTTGGATGAGGGGATAAATGGGGAACTCATCAAATTTGCAGACGACACCAAGCTGGCAGGAATAGCCATCACTCCAGAAGATAGGCTTAGGATACAGAAGGATCTAGACAAACTTGAACATTGGGCACTATCTAATAAAATGAAATTCAATTGTGAAAAAAGTAAGGTTCTACATATAGGCAAGAAAAACAAAATGCACAAGTACAGTATAGGTGGTACCTTGCTCAATAGTAGCAACTGTGAGAGGGATCTAGGAATCTTAGTGGACAACAATTTAAATATGAGCCAGCAGTGTGCAGCAGCTGCCAAAAAAGCCAACACAGTTCTAGGCTGCATAAACAGAGGGATAGAATCTAGATCATGTGAAGTGTTAATGCCACTGTATAGTGCCTTGATAAGTCCACACTTGGAATACTGCATACAGTTTTGGTCGCCACGATGTAGAAAAGACGTGGAGACTCTGGAAAGAGTGCAGAGAAGAGCAACCAAGATGATTAGGGAACTGGAGACTAAAACATATGAAGAACGGTTGCAGGAGCTGGGTATGTCTAGTTTGATGAAGAGAAGGACCAGGGGAGACATGATAGCAGTGTTCCGATATCTCAGAGGGTGCCACAGAGAAGAGGGAGTCAAACTATTCTCCAAGGCACCTGGGGGCAGGACAAGAAGCAATGGGTGGAAACTAATCAAGGAGAGAAGCAACTTAGAACTAAGGAGAAATTTCCTGACAGTTAGAACAATTAACCTCTGGAACAGCTTGCCTCCAGAAGTTGTGAATGCCCCAACCCTGGAAGTCTTTAAAAAGATGTTAGATAGCCATTTGTCTGAAATGGTATAAGGTTCCTGTCCACGCAGGGGGTTGGACTAGAAGACCTACAAGGTCCCTTCCAACTCTGCTATTGTATTGTATTGTATTGTATTGTATTGTATTGTATTGTATTGTATTGTATTGTATTGTATTGAACGGTTTAAAAGTTACCCCTCAAAAATCTTAATTTTGTGAAATAGCAGAAATAAAAACTTTAGAAAAAGATTTGGCAGTGAAATTCAAAGTCTTAGATTCTGAACAAATTTTCCCTTTAAATCAGCAAGGGAAAACTAGTTCTTAACTAGTTTAGAACTAAGATATTTTTTTATGTTTTGAAGCTCGGCAGTGGAATCAAATATCCAGGAAATTAGGCTATCCTTCACTGGATGTATTTTGATTTCATGAATTATGTACAATTGATAGAATTACTATCCAACCATATATGTAATATTTTTCCTCTCTTGTCTCATTTAAATTTAAAATACAAAGACTTAAAATTACATGTTGGTGTTAACTTTTAAAGATTTCTTGGATGTCTGCCAAGAATGGTGGTCTTGAAGTTTTAGGTTGTGTGTATCCAATCTACAGTACTGATCTGAGTGTCGTTCTGAAAACAAATTTTCTTCTTTAAAGCTTTTGGTTTACACTTTTATACTACTTTTGATGGTAGCCTCAGATGCCACAGCATTTAAAATTTATTTTTTTTAAAAAAATATTAATTAAAGCAGAAAGGTTACTTGATTACTAAATCTTTCAGATCTTTTATTTATGGAGGGATTACATAAAACCGCACATAAGAACCTGCATGACCAACTTGGTAGTTTTGGAATTCTCAGATAAAATCTAAGGATGGGAGATAGGATGATATTTGGAATTGGTTGGAATTGCATGACATTGCCCAACAGTGACTCAAACCTGAGTTCAGTGGAACATGATCCCTTGTGTTTTCTCCTCTACTTATTAGTTTATTGTTCATATGTAATAAAAAGAAAATTGAAAAGAGTGCTGTACTTACTGTAGATTTGCATCTAAGAAGAATATTTCCTTTATCTAAATTATTTCTAATACTTTGCCTAATGACTAATGGATTTGAATGAAATAATTGATCTTCCCTTTCAATGATGGTTACATTAAGTTAACAATATTAACTACTGGCCATGTCAATAGTCATTGGATAGATCTATGTTGTATTTTTTATTCAAAATCAAACATCACAGTCATTATCATTGACAACAATAACTTTTTATTGGCAAATATTTAGACCTTTAACTCTAAAGTGCGTTTTTATAAATTCAGGTTCCTAAATATTTTCATAGATGGTATTCACTTACTTCACGTAAATCCATATTCTGAATGAAAGGATAAAACTGCATTACTAATTTTGGAAGCTGAAAGTGTTTTCAATGAAAAATAAAATTACAATAATTGGGATTACTCCAATATATTTTGAGCCACTTTACCAAGACATAAGAAAATCAAATGGGGACTAAAAAAAATTCATGACTGAATGATTTCTTTAAATGTGTACATTTGGGATTGACTGTGAAACGTATGTAGACATATTGTAAACTGTAGTTAATCTCATTTTGAAAACTCATTGATCAAAAGGTTCTCTGACAGGAGTTGATTAAGAGCCATGTAAGTGCACTAAAGACATTTCCTTCTGGTTAACAGTTCTGATTCCTGGAGGTTCCTGGAGTGAATTTTCCTGTAGGTACTGAGGCTAGTCTCCGGCTCCATGTGAAGGGATCAGGTTTCTCAATGGCAGAGCTTCCTGTTGTTGAAGGCTACCATTCATTCACAGCTTGTAAATCAGTGGATGAAGAAAAAAGTGTGATAGCAGAGTGTTTATGGGAAAATTCCCTCCTGGAATGTTCTCCCAAGGTACAAATTCAAGAGTTATTTAA